>CM062820.1:1458537609-1459137609 GCA_031772625.1 Pinus tabuliformis | reverse complement strand
TTATAACCATAGGGAAACTAAATTGAGTTATTATATTTTCGTATATAAACTTTGTTGTAACTTCCTTTATGTAGGATTTGACTAGTTCTTCTTTTGTCCACTTTGTTAAATATTCTACTGTTGTTATAATGTACTTTTGTCCTAAACATTTAGCTATTTTGGGAAAGAAATGACAAAATTGGTTGCTCAAATCTCAAAAGGTAACGACGAACATACGACTACAATGGCATATGATTTTTTGGTAACAGTCGCTTGGACCTTTAACATATGTCACACTTTTGCACTTGCATTCAACAATCTTGAAATAATGTTGGCCACCATATTCTTGCTTACAAAATCTTCCTTGCAGTCATATCTCCTTGAGAATGTCCTCCAACTCCTCCTTTATGTGCTTCATTAATAATATCTTCTCTTCCATGCTATAAAACACATCAACTAAGTACCTCGTCAATTCCAAGGTTGTATAATTGAACATTTACCAATATAAATGGTGTCGCTTTGATAACAAGAGTATTTTTCTTTTCCTCAAAAAATCCTTCGGGTGCCTTCCTTGTGTATAAAAATTTTGAAATGTCAGCAAGCTCTATAGGGATTTCTTCAACTCTAAACAAGTGTGCATCTATAAGATCATCTTCAATGCCTGTCGGTTCCTCTTCTATTTCCAAACTAGACAGCTGATCAGGTCCGATATTTGTTTTACAAGGCCGAAGTATCACTTCAAATTCAAACTCCTGGAATAGTAACAACCACCGACAGATGTGTCCTTGATGTACTAATTTATTAACAAGGTACTTCAATGCTTAGTGATCATTATAAAATATAAATAGATTCTCCAGGAGCTAGTGAGGGAAGTTTCGTAGCGCAAATATCATGGCTAGAGCTTCCCTATCAGATGTTAGATAGTTTCTTTCAACTTTATTAAGTTTTCGACTGGCATAAGCATTTGGTTGGTCTATTGACTCATTGTCTGCTTGTTTTTAGGACTACCATGAATGCCACATTTGATTCATCAACATGCACATGAAACGTTTTTTACTAGTAAGGGAACTTAAATATAAGTGCCTCAACTAGTTTCATTTTTAATAACTAGAACGACTCTTTGCACTCCTTTGACCAATTAAGTGGGCCGTCCTTTTTCAAAAATACATATATAGGGAATGTTATATCAGGGTAATGCCTTATGAACCTTCTGTAGTATCATGTATGTCACATAAATATTTTAATCTGCTTTTGGTTCACTGGGAGTTTCAAATCCAAGGTTACTTTTATTTTTTTCATTTTGACATGTATCCCTTATTTTGATACTACATGGCCCAACAATATTCCTATAGGTGTTGCAAAGATGATTTTTTTTTTTTTTTTATATTTAATAATAAATGAATGTGCCTACATCTCTCCAACATTAGCCTGAGCCATTGGATATAATCCTTGAGTAGTGTGTAGGTTGTCCAATCATCAAAATAAACTTCCAATTGATCTATAAATATATTCCTGAAAATCTCTGACAACAATCCTTGAAAATATTGTTGGTGCTTTTTTTAGGCCATAGGGAATTACTTGATATGCAAAGGATCCAAACTCGGTGAAAAACATAGTATTTTATTGATATTTTTCTACAATTGGCACCTGCTTATATCCTGAGAAGCTAGCTATAAAGGAATAGCATTCATGTCTTGTAATTTTATTTATAATTTCATCTATGAATGGCATGGGAAATGGATCAATCACTATCAATTTAATTAGTTCGTGATAATATAAACATATGCGCAACCTAGTCAGGTCATGCTTTTTAGGTTGTATAACCATAGGACTTTCCCATTCTGATTTTTCTATTGGGTAGATGATGCCAGAGGCAAACATCCCCTTTATTTATTTCTGAATGATGGGCTTATATTTATGTGCAAGCTTATAAGGTATCTTCTTGACAGGCTTGGATCTAGAATGAGGTTGATTTTCATCCCCCCCCCCGTTTCTTTTATAATTCCTTTCAGGTCTTTGTAATTGCGGGGGAACATGTCCTCATATTCTTTTAGTAAATTGATGAATTCTCTTATTTCATTATGTAACCAGTAACCACCAAGTCAGACAATATTTGGTTGATCATCGTTTCATATGTCAACTTATTTTATTTTATTTTATGTGGCCATCTAGTTGGGGTCCTTTGACCCATTGAGTCGCTTGTCTCCAACTTTCACTTCTTGAAAGGAAAGTGAAGAATCTTCTTTTTCAGGCTTCTCGTCTCCATGTTTTTCAAGTTTGTACGCCAAGTTTAGTCTTTTATTATTTTCAGGATGGTCCCTTTTCTAGCAAAAACTTTGGCCAGGTACATAAGATTCTTCCATTTCTAATCGACTGGCCGATGTATATTTTTGTGAGCATGATAGATAGTTGCAAGTTGATGAGAAGTTGACTTCTTTTTCTTGATTAAGATTGTTAGGATATTTTTCTTTATGAATTCTTTTATTTGTTAGGAAACATCAACCATTTTTTATTCTTCTAGTCGAAACTTTGAATCCTTAATAAAAAATTATTTTAACTCTTTCCATTGTATATATTTTCCATGAGCTTCTTCTAGTTTGTACAAATTATTAGGCAAATCATCTAGATTTTTTGGAAACATATGGGGCCATACTCTTATGTATTTGTATCCAATTTTACGTCATTCCGACTCACAAATTTGTATATGAAGGACCTGGTTTTGTCCACGACTAAATATTGGGATTTTTTCCTGTGTTGATAGTTTTCGACCTCCAAACTATTCAATAAAATATGTCATTGTTGTTGTCCAAGTTTCAGGTCAAGAGGAGCAGGTATCTGACCATCTTGCTACTTGGCCTATAAAAAATTTTAACGGACTTTGCATTCTCCCCTATTTCCCAATGGCTTTGATTACTTGCTCAACATAATTGACAGAGGAAGCTCGCTCCTTGAATCAAATCATACTAATAGAATCTTGTTTTATTTCAATCAGTAGCAGTGATGGAATTTCTCTATAATTGTTTCTGCAAGTATCAGTATTGTTTTAATAGAATAGAGAGGTTAGAATTTTGTTGTTGGAATTGCCTCAATTTAATAACATTCCTTTGATTTTGGTTCATAATTTTTTACTTTACATTCATAAGGCTCCATGCTAGAATTATTCCCAATGGAAAGAGGTGAACCTGTTAAAATTTCTCCAAATGCATTGGGTTCCTTGTTGTCCCTATCTTCATGTAGTACTTGATATAACCTTTGTGTTTCTGTGTCTTGTTCGCATGGTTCAACTCATGGTTTTTCTTTGTGGGTGTCCAAAGGAATAATGATATTTTTATCATTGAATTTCAATTTAATTCTATATTTTTCTAATGAAACAATTGCTTTCATTCTTTGACTCCACAGTCTGATGACTAGGGTTGGATATGTTGGTATGTCATTGACTAAGTTGATGACCTTGAATTCGATTGTTTTCATAATTCCCATAATTGATATTCTTAATTATCTCAATATTCCAATTGGTTTAGTAAATCTTTAATCTGCAAGCTTAAGATAGTTGTTCATTTTGTGTAGAGATGGCTTTCTCATGTTGATCCATGTTTCACGGGAGAAGGGTATCAACTTGATACCTAATTTCGACAAAAAATTGTTACACCATGTATTTGTTAATATCCAAGTTGACTTAGGGATCATGATCATCCGTTTGTTTCCCTTGAGAAAGTTGTTGCATATTTTTTCGTTTCTCTTTACTGTCATTACAATACTTTAACATATTTAGAAGCTCCACTAGGAAACCAACATAATGTTCTTCTTTCAAAAACTCCAAGAATTTTTCCATAATAGTATCCTTTGATAGTCTCTGTTTTTTGGCTTAATTTGTGAAAAAATTGATTTCTCTTGTCGTTGTATCATTTTGTGGCTGCATATCTGGATATCTAGTCGTGTTTCTTGTTGGTCAAATGATTTGTTGATTATGAGTGTTATCATTTTTCCCTACCCCCAATCTTGTTATGACATGAAATTTTTTCGAATTTAAAATATCTTGCTTACGGATACTCTGTAGTAGATTCATAGTTCTCTTATTTAATATTTTTTGTAATGATTTTGGGGAAATCCTCCAAATATCGATCCCCCAATCCACACATATTATAGAAACACATTTCGGTTTTGTCTTTTAAAGGTAAATTAGGGGTTGTTTGAACCTCTTTCCAATAAGTAAAAAAGTAAAATATTCCTCAACCTTGCCCATTATATGCTCTGTGTCAGTTGCCATATCCTCCTCGTCCATGACCTCTTTCACCCTGTATTGGTGGCTCATTATATTGATCCGTTGTTTGAGTATGGTAGACAACATGATAGTTAGGTTTATTTTTCCCATTGAATTCAAATTCTTGTGTTGAATGGATATTATCTTTGCAGATGGCACACCATTTTGGTTTAGAATTATGAAGATTATATAGCTAGTCCTTGGTACTATGTTTTGAAGTTAATTGGCATATGTCCCAATATACATCAGACTACACTCGTTGAACATATTTATTGAAATAGTCAAAAAAATTGCAATTGTCCTTGGTGTGCCCCTTGGTTCTACAATTAAAACACCATATATTATTCTTTTGAAATGATAATGCCCTTAACGAACTTTTTAGTTGCCCAATTTTTTCTTCAAGCTTATTATCCGTCGATGCATTAATCAACTATCCTTCGTAGTCTATTTCAATTCTTTGGGCCAATTTGAGGGCTTCTTCAAAGGTCATAACTTCATTTATCCTCAAAGGTCCATGGATATTTTGAAGCAATCAAATAATATACCATTGGAATAGATTTTCATCGATAATATATGGGATTTAATAACAAATCTTTAAATCTTTTATCATATTCACATATTGTTTCATTAGGTCATTGCTTGATTTCTTTTAACTTTTGGGTTGCTAGATGTTTCACATATTGTGCCTTGAAGAGTAAAATAGTTTTTACTTCATATTTTGATTTTTTCTACTTTTTAGTGAAATTTATGTACCAAGTGAGTGCTCGTTTCCTTAGGGCTACTACAAACTAAGCCATTTGTTTGCTGTTAATTTTAGGGCTAAACAATTATCTGTTGTAGATAATTGCATTTTAAATTTTTTTAACATTTTGAGATTACATTCACCCCATATCATCATATCATAATATCATCATAAGAAATTATATAGAGATAACATTAGCAATGTAGTGGAACAATAAGGAACATTAGAAGAAAAGCATACATCGATATTTTTGGTCAGAGACTAGGGTAAAACCCCACAAAGGGGGAAAATAATAATCAATTATTCTTCTTCTATTAGTCAATCATTGTTCAGCTGAGATACAAAGTACATTTATAGTGATTCACAATTATTTCAACATTAATCATAATAGGACTTCTAGGGCCAACTCTGGATCATACAGGATCCTCATAAGATGGCAGGAGACAAGTATATCAAGGAGTCTTCCATAAGACCTCTGATAGGGTTGCCTCCATATCACTAAAGGTTGCATAGATCTATGACATGATCATATCACTGCCATCACATTTATAAGTATCATTTCCATACTTCCATACATCTATGTCACAGGGATATGTCATACATCATTGACATTAAGGAACAACTAGGAACAAGTATTACTGCCATATATCACTGTCACACGAAACATACATCACTTCTATACATCCATATGTCTTTGTCATAAGGAAATGCCCTACATCACTATCACAAAGAAACAACCATACAAGGTCTTTTCCACACATCTCAGTCATAAGGGAGTTGTCTTATACCATAGTCAAGAATTATTGTCATACATCATTTGACAGGAATCACAGTCATAAGAATTTATGCCATACATTACTGAAGATATATCATCAGACTAAATATATTACTATTATATAAGAACAAGAGTCACTATTATTCTCCACTATCATAAGCACATAATTCACTATTATTCTTTACCTTCATAAGCACATAAGTCACTGTTATACTTCACTTTCATGAGCACATGTATTATTAGCATACAACACTATTATAAGGAAATATATGAAGCTCATAGATAACATTTATAAGGATAATTCTCACTATCATAAATCAAGGTTATAAGGACAAATATCACTATCATGGATCACAAGTGTCACTACCTAATATCACAAGTATCACTTTCATACAATACAGAAGATAACATGAAGATAAGCTTTGCAATGAGGATACAAATCATAGTCCTCTTACCATCAACCTTTATTACTTGATATTACAAACCAACTTCCCTTATTTTCTTTTACAAGAGACTATACTTAGGGCACAAAAACAACTTCTAACAATCCTTCAAGTTTCCATACTAAATTAGTCCAACAGTACGTACACCACATTGCAAAAAATTCAAACATAGATAAAAATTATACCTCTGATCTAGGCAATTTCTTCTGTCTTCCTATACTTGACCCTATGCACATTGAAGGCTAAGCTTTTTAGAGCTCTAATTAGGGATTTTTGTAAACCCATGTGTTGTTGGGAAAAGTATCTACTCAGAACGCCCCTATCCCACTCTAAGGTGTGACAGTGCCTTAGCAACAAACAAGGAAAACTACTTTCGTATTCTTCTTTATGAAATGTAAACGAAGAGGAAGGATGAACTAACCTGTGCCTTGCGCTAGTTTGTTGATCCAATCGCTCTCCTCTTTGACAGCTTCCAGCTACCTGCTCCTTTACTTGCCCAGCTTCACCAAGTTCCTGCAAGATCACAGAAGAGGAAAACTACACAAAGACATAGATTTACATTCATAAATAGCTTAGGATCAGATTTAAGCTAAACATGCAAATATAACAAAACATCATTGATACACAAGCATGTAGGAGAAACTCAAATAGTTTTATTGATATAACAAGAAGATCCAGGAGGAGATACAACCAAGTGAGTCCCGATCCAGCATCTACCTCCCAGCAAAGGAATCCCTTCTTCACCTCCAACAAAGCATAAATCACCCAATGCACTAATCTCAATCTCGAAACCAACAACAATTCTCTGCAAAGTACAAAATTCCAGCCTCTGGATCTCTGGGATGAGGGATCCATATATAGATGTAAGCAGAGAGGATGAGTTAGCTTATGTTTTGACTTGTGGCTTCTCTCTGTCAGTTCTTGCTTCCACTTGGAGGCTAAGAGCCTCTTACTCATCCTTGGTCGAACTCAGTGAGGCAAGTGTCATTGGAGAAGATTCTGGAAGCTTCCATTGTCTCTCCACCTCGTTGAATGACTCTGCCACTTGTCATTTCCCGCTCAATTCACCTGGGTAGTGCATTCAAGTGCGTTGCAACGCACCTAGCCAGTGTATTTGGGTGCTTTGCAACGCAGCCAGCTAGTGGAGCATCTGAATTGATCCTGATTTGACTAGTTCTGAGTAGTTTTGGGTGGAGAATTTCTGGGAGAAGCTGTCATTGGTTGACCTTGTTCCTCTAGGGGTAGGAACAACACTTTTAGGGACTTTGGATTATGGAAATTTCCTGCTTAGAGCTGTAAGGCACAAAAATGTCTATAACAGTTGCCCCCTAAAGTATGAGGTCGTTTATCGGGTGAAATGCTTTATTAGGAGGATCCGAAGTTCTTTCAATGCTGGGAGGAGACCTGTAATAAGATACAATACAATACATTATTTTCATACTGTTTTCATGATCTAGCTGAGGCGGGCATTCCCATGCTCAGCTTTATAAATTCATTTTTATGTACATAGGACAGACAATCGTCTGATGGTAGACTGATGATTCTGATGAAGTCATCATCCTTTTGGTAGGATGATCGTCTGTGCTGCAATGCTGTACATGTCAATGTCTTTATTTTTTCCTGAATATATATCGCAGCCCAGATGGATGAAACTAGATCCGGGGTCTTCAATCTCGTCCGATCTTCACTCGAAGTACAAGTCGATCCATGTGAGAAATGTTTTGAAGTCGAACATGGAAAGACATCGCTTGATTACCAGTCAATGATGTAAACTGTTAACAAGCGCGAGAGGAATCACCGATAAGGATGATGACCCTCAAGGTACTGCAGTACAATTCACGTGGTGTGAATAAAGGACTTGGCGTCGAACACCACGCAAAATCTTTCGGTCGAAGGTCATTGATGTATACCTGTCGCCGGAAGTGAGAAACTTGCCATTGAGGCATGCAAGCTTCAAAGTACTGAATGGGGTGTTCCTAGATCAACTTCTTGGATAATGAGCTGATGTCGACAAGAAGTGATCTGTCAAAGGAGGGCCTTGATGAATCCCACATCAATGACACGGAATGGAGCAAATGATTTTGATGGAGGTGAAAACGATCTGATGATATATGGTTCAGGATGGCGGTCATGAAAGAATGAAGTATAATGTATGGTAGTGGATGGGACACGGGTGAATTCTCTGGATGACTTCTCTTGAACATGTCGGCGACACTTATATGATGGATTGGTAGCATTTACCCCAAATGTGGATGGTATGGCGAGACCATGGTGATGTGACTGGTGAATGAAACAACCCAACCCGACTCAGGCACGGAGTGGAAGTGTCATGTTCAAGAGCGACTTGCTACCAATAAAGATTCTTTGAGTTTCTTCCCAATTTTTCCCCAGTCATTGCTGACCAGTACCTCTTTATTTTTGTCAAGCTTGAGGAGGATAACATATGCTTGTTCTATAATTTGCCCTTCGGGCAAACCCATCGCTATGTTTTAACGAGCCTAGCGATAGTGAAATTCGTTCTCGTCTAAAGACAAGTTTGTCACTATTAATCTTTTAACGAGTCTAACGACAAAGATAACTCGGTCCTTTTCATTTTTAGAGAGTCTGAAAAGGTACGTAAAGTTAACTCCGGAATTCCTTTTTCGTCATCTAATCCCTTAAGTCCGAAAAAGTATAAAACAATACAGAAGGGATGAATTTTCGATAGTTTTAACGAGCCGAACAACACAAGCGCTCGATCTTTTTGTGCAATAATCCCTTAGGTCCAAAAAGATTAAAATCTAGAGGAGGGATAGCACTTCCGGTCGCTTTAACGAGCTGGAAGGCCAAAACTCGGCAATCTTTTCATATTTTACGAGTCAGATGAAAAGAGCTTAAAGAAGACTCGTCTTTTGAGGAACGAGTGATAAGATGGGTAGCAGGTAATTCCAGGTAAGGGTTGGAATTTTCCAATCACGGCAGTGTCACAAGGATGGCTAGTGAAATCACTCTTCGCAGCTGTTCCTCAAAATGGGTAAACAATCAAATGGAGGTGAATGATCGGCCAATGAAAAAGTGGAGGTGACGGTGCAAACACGACCAAGGCTTTAATGGCTGATAATGCTACATTCACGGCGGTTATTTACCGGAGGATAGTTCATTTTTTAACGAGCTTAAACGCGGATTGAAACACTTGCTCGGTCTTATGTTTATTTTTTAACGAGCTTGAACTATGTGCTAAAACTACTCGAGGCGGGTTTATTTTTTAACGAGCTTGAACCCTGCGGTAACAATGCTCATGGCGGGTTTATTTTTTAACGAGCTTGAACCCTACAGTAACACTGCTCGTGATAAGTTTGCATGCCCCCAGCATAATAACGCAAATCAAGGTGCATGCCCCCCAAGCTTCATTGCATTCAACTTGGTGGTTGGAATGAAGGTTTACCTTTGAGAAAGGGGATTTGTTTCATTTTTTAATGAGGTTGACACAGTGAAAGAACCATCCTCAAGACTCCTTGTTTCATTTTTTAACGAGGTCGACACGAGATAAGTACCGTCCTCGGAGTCCAAATCCATTAGATATAGAAGGTTTCATATTCCACTGTGGCCACTTCCGCCAGATTACTTGGAGGCGGTAGGGAAAAAGTACCCATTAAGGCAGGGTCTTTTAGAAGACCTACTCCGATATTTTGGAGCGAATGATTGCTTCCATGGATCATTGGAATGCTTCCAGTAACTTGAGAACCATTGGGGAGGAAGTTTTGCTGATCGAAAATTGTAATCCCTCCTTGAAAGGGAAATGCAACCTTTCTGAAATAGGTCTACACAACAGCTGCCATGGCATATATCCATGGTCTTCCTAGTAGGATGTTGTAATCAAGATTCCCATCTATGACTTCAACATCTATTTCTATTGTTTTCCCTCCTAGTTCAACTTTCAAGTTATTTAGAATACCATATGGGGTATATGTCCTTCCGTCAAATGCTTTTAACGTCGTCGCAGACCGCGACAAGGTTGGAGATCCTAAAGTTTTCCAGCAACTCATCGACATAATACATGTAGATTCCCCCTCGTCAATAATTGTTCGATGAACAGTTTTGTTGAGGGCTTTCACTTGAATAAGGAAAGCTAGTTGAGATGGTAACTGAGGGTCATATCCTTTATGATTAAAGGCCACAAGATTGGAATCCATTGGGTCAATCCCACCTATTGCTGATAATAAAGCTTGCTCTTGGGAGAGGCAATTTTGCGGTACCTCAAGTGTCGACATAGCGGATGGCGATTGGGCCAGGTCCTCTATTATATTATAATTCTGTGCTATTTTTGCACGAGGATTAAATGTCGATTTGTGCACTACTCCCTTTGGCGACTTTATCATTTGTTCAGGAATGATGGGTGGCACAACTTTGGTCAAAGTTGTTGTCGAACTACTAGGTTGTTCATTAGCCTTGTTATTCGACACCTGCGGATTCCCGTAATCTTTATTCCTTGCCAAAGCATCATTTTGCTGCTTTGAGATAGACAACATAAGCACTTGGGATCGGGAAGCATTTTGATTAGCAACCAGTTTGGTTCCCGGGTTTGGAAACGGATCAGTCAATACTGCTGAGGTTTTTGAACTCTTAAAGAGTTTCTTAACTTCAGCTTTATGTGGACAATCTCTCGTCCGATGATCCTCATCGCATATATGACACCCCGCAGGGGGTTTCCTTTTCCCAGAAGGGTTTGTAGAAGGATTTTCAGGAGATGACTCATCCTGCTTCCTTTTTCTCCCTTTCTTTTTCTTCTTGCCCCCTGGTTGCTTCAGTTGTTTGCCCTTGTTAGTCGACACGGCATTTACTTCCGAGGCAAGAATTTCCTCATTTGCATTTTGACTAGAAATCTTACAGGCCTTTTTAGATGTAGCCTTTGTCGATTTCGTGTCTGTCGCGCCAATCACGCCATCGATGGCATGAGAGTCATTGTTTGATTTAGGAGGAGGAGGAACTGAGAATTCCGGTCTAGGGGCATCAGGTATTTTATCGTAGAGCGTGCCGAACTGAGTGTAAATCAAGTCCAAATATTGCGCACGAGCGATAACTTGCTCTTCTGTGACGACTCCCCCTTTTGCCACATCTTCCGTGATGGAAGGCAGTAATGACTTAATAAACCATTCAGCTAAAAGCTGATCGGGAACATACGTTTTCACCATTCTACGACGACGTCGCCATTCATGTATATGATCAGATATGTGAGTGGCCGTTGTTTGTTTGAAGTTGGTAAGAAGTTCGGTTC
This sequence comes from Pinus tabuliformis, assembly GCA_031772625.1. Taxonomy (NCBI): domain Eukaryota; kingdom Viridiplantae; phylum Streptophyta; class Pinopsida; order Pinales; family Pinaceae; genus Pinus; species Pinus tabuliformis. The sequence continues at coordinate 1,459,126,155 of CM062820.1, read as the reverse complement.
CCGTTTCGTACCTTATCGGTAACTGAAAATGGGTTAAAAAGGTTGTGGCTAGGGTACTGAAGTTGTCGAATGAAGCTCTAGGCAATTCGATATACCATTTTGCTGCCAGACCAGTTAACGTCCTCTGAAAAAGGCGAAGCCTAATCGAATCATCGTTTAGGGTGTTTGATGAACACCACAGATGAAATGTCATTACATGATTCGACGGATCTTCACCCGGATTTCCATTAAATTTAGGAATATCTGACGGAAGTTTATGCGGAATCGCTGGCCACCAAGGGGCATAAGCAATTGGATCATTCGTCAGCCAGTTTAGATCTGGTAATTCTAGAGTTGCTACAAAGGGCAACTGTTGATTCAGGTTAGGCGAAGCATACCCAGGATAAGATGGAATCGCCTGAGCAATGGGTCTTTGCATACCAGCATAATGTATTTGATGTTGGCAACTTTGACAAGGTTGATGGGAATAACCACTATAATATGGTTGTTGATAACCGCTTTGGAAATGCAGTTGCCCATTACTTACAAAGACTTGTTGCTTAGGTCCTTGATATGATTGCTGGAATTGCGGTTGTTGAGATTGAACCAGCCCCGGTTGTTGGACCATTTGCTGTTGTCCAATACTGGATGATTGACCAAGATGAGGAGTCATAGTACTTGTTTGAGCCTGAGTCGCTCCAGATAAGGAGTCACTAACCTGAGGTTGTGATTGAGTCGTTGAGACAAGAGGCTGTTGTATTGCAACCTGAGAAACTTGGGGTTGACATACAACAGGTAACGCTTGTACTTGCGATGCAGTCACCATAGCAGGTATAGTGGGAATATTCGACACAGGGTGGACTAGTTGCATTGAATATACAACCCTTGGTTGCTGAGGCAATATTGGTACCCAACCGCTGGATGTAATTCCAGTTTGACCTGAACTTTGTTGTAAACTCCCATATGGTTGTTCTCCGGGAGGGAACAATGAAAAGGCATACTGCCCTCCATATGGTGGAAATCCAGTACTTAAAGGGTAGATTGGCCTTTGAAGACACATTGGATCAATTTGTTGATTTTCAACATAAGAAATACCAGATGATAATCCGGATGAAGAAATAAGAACTTACCATGTCGTCGAAACAGTCCCCGATTGGACTCCGGCTTGTTGTTGATAACTTGCCGGGACAGTTGGTATACTATCGAACATCGTTGGAGTAGCAGCAGAAGGCTCTGCCACTGCTGCATCGGATGACACAGTCCTGGATGTTGATGGTTTTTCAGACATATCTAATCTATCCAAAATATTTCCTAGCGATTCTACAAGAACTTGTGATGAACGGAGACTAAATTCGAAGATCAACGAGGGAAAGGTGATGATTATTCCGTTTAAAATAAATTTTAGACTCTTTGACACAACTCGTTTTTTCAGTTTTTAAGAGTCGAGAAAAAACAAAAGATGACTCTAGTCTCCTTCGATTTTTAATGAGCCTGAAGTGACAAGTGCTCAGATGGACCTTTTCCGTTAAGGAGTCTGAAAAGGAACGAAAGGGACTGCTCTGGAGATCTAGGTAGAGGGTGTACCAAACCAATCACAAAACTGCAGAATACGTTTTACGGTACGACAGTCAATCTTCCCGAATGCTGTGTTCGGTGCATTGCGATCAATAGGGCGACCAACACGGCTTCCTATGGATAAAAGGTTTTAAGCCTATAGGGGTCTCCCAATATATACTCGACACTACGTGGGAGCACAAGTCCGTACTGTCACTTATCGTCTCACAGTGGAGGAATCACCCAACCATCAGTGACGACAACAGTTACCAGGCTTTACGACGCCGGAACACGTCTCTAGCCTAGACCTCTATGTTGTGCGTTAAGTTCCAAAGCGTTGTTAGATTCATTCAATTTATTTTAAGTCGATCTTTCTTAGAAGTTTGCCTTTTGGGATCACCACGAGATGTAGATGTAATTCCTAAATGCAATCTAAAGATGATAAGCAAGCTTTTATCTCTTTTCAGCAATTAAAATCCTAGCTACAAGGGGAAAAGAAAGACACAATCTTTTCTCAAAGAGCAAAGAGCACACTGTAAATGCACTTTTCCTAAATCAAACCATACAAAATATCATTATGCGAATGGACATATGCATGTATTTGTTTTCACTTTCTTAATATTGATGCCTAAAAAGAAAGTTGATGTACAAATTTGAATTTGCTTTCAAGTGAAAAACACAAACAAGCTTCTTTTCGAAATCAAAAAGGTAGAGAAGATTACGACACTTTATGATTTTGAAATAAACACTCGTTTCGACACTAGAAAGTGACAAATTCAAACCAAAGGTAAAAGTAAAAGGTATAATCAACTGTCAACAGCAAACAAACTTTCTCCTAAGATCAAAATCGACACTTACGACAGATCTAAATCTAAGGACGACAGTATGACTATTTTACTTTTCAATGGAAAACTGTAAATGATGTAACAAACACACAAAGAACACCTATAGTCTTTTTGTACAAAGGAGGCGGAATTAAGGCAAAGAAAAGGGGTTTTCAGATAGGTACACACACTGATAACAGGCTGCAAAAATCAGAGATAAAACTGAACAAAATGAAGCAAAGAACCTCAGCTGCACAGGGCAAAGGCTGATCAGCGCACCTGTTGCACAGAGAAACTGAATTGCAGCGCAGGTAGCCCTCTTGGGACCTGCGTTGAAATGCAGAACCTCTTCACAGAGCCTGTTCTGGGGCAGAAACGAGACTTCTATCCGGGTTCTGGGTCACGGTTTGCAGTTTAATCTATGGATTTTGGCCGAGTAAAAGCAATCAGTAAAGGAGGACTAAGAGCTATCACAAAGGGCAATTAGAGTATTTGTGGATCAGCTGTTCAAATCATAAACAAATCCAGTGAGTGGATTGAAGTAGCAGCTACTTTGCATTTGATAATGGCAAATACAGTTCGATTGCTACTTCTGTGTTTATGAAGCAAACAACAAGATAAACACAAACAAACTAACTAGACACGATCCCCAGTGGAGTCGCCATTTTGTTGTTGGGAAAAGTATCTACTCAGAACGCCCCTATCCCACTCTAAGGTGTGACAGTGCCTTAGCAACAAACAAGGAAAACTACTTTCGTATTCTTCTTTATGAAATGTAAATGAAGAGGAAGGATGAACTAACCTGTGTCTTGCACTAGTTTGTTGATCCAATCGCTCTCCTCTTTGACAGCTTCCAGCTACCTGCTCCCTTACTTGCCCAGCTTCACCAAGTTCCTGCAAGATCACAGAAGAGGAAAACTACATAAATACATAGATTTACATTCATAAATAGCTTAGGATCAGATTTAAGCTAAACATGCAAATATAACAAAACATCATTGATACACAAGCATGTAGGAGAAACTCAAATAGTTTTATTGATATAACAAGAAGATCCAGGAGGAGATACAACCAAGTGAGTCCCGATCCAACATCTACCTCCCAGCAAAGGAATCCCTTCTTCACCTCCAACAAAGCATAAATCACCCAATGCACTAATCTCAATCTCGAAACCAACAACAATTCTCTGCAAAGTACAAAATTCCAGCCTCTGGATCTCTGGGATGAGGGATCCATATATAGATGTAAGCAGAGAGGATGAGTCAACTTATGTTTTGACTTGTGGCTTCTCTCTATCAGTTCTTGCTTCCACTTGGAGGCTAAGAGCCTCTTACTCATCCTTGGTCGAACTCAGTGAGGCAAGTGTCATTGGAGAAGATTCTGGAAGCTTCCATTGTCTCTCCACCTCGTTGAATGACTCTGCCACTTTTCATTTCCCGCTCAACGCACCTGGGTAGTGCATTCAAGTGCGTTGCAACGCACCTAGCCAGTGTATTTGGGTGCTTTGCAACGCAGCCAGCTAGTGGAGCATCTGAATTGATCCTGATTTGACTAGTTCTGAGTAGTTTTGGGTGGAGAATTTCTGGGAGAAGCTGTCATTGGTTGACCTTGTTCCTCTAGGGGTAGGAACAACACTTTTAGGGACTTTGGATCCCTTGGATTATGGACATTTCATGCTTAGAGTTGTAAGGCACAAAAATGTCTATAACACCATGTTAGCCCTAGATTAAGGCTCAATCTTCCTCAAAACCCTATGATTTCCTTTGAGATTAAATCGACCTCAGCTTAGAAATATGTGTAACTGATCTACCCTCCAAAACATGCCTTATGACCCTTCATAAAAGGCACTATAGGAGCTCAACGCTCTCTCCAAGACACTGAACCTTGTGGCCAGATTAACCAACGAATTTACCCTTTCAAACATGCCTAGATTCAACCCTGAATATTTTTCTTCCACTTGTCGATCTCATTACATAATTCAGCCTATTCAATTACATAGAAGAAACCAACAAAACACCTTCATACTTCACTTAGAATTGATTCTTATAGACTAAAACCATATGAGATATCTTAGATGCTTCTAGTTGATGTGTTTGAATAGCCATGTGGCCTCTAATTTATATTAGGGATTAAATGAGTAAAGGGGTTCCGTATGAGCCTATGTGACCTTTTAATTTGAGAAGCCGACTTAAGGAACACCCACTTGATTTTCTCTTTATAATATTTAGATATATCTACCACGTGCCTTGATGATTGCTTGCCCAAGTAAATTTTCCTCGTCAATTAATAATGAGAAGAGTGATAAACACATCAAAAATAATATTTATTTTATCAAATATGAATTCTCCTTTGGGGAAAGATGGTTTCTTCTATGGGTAGTTGGGCTTCTTTTCGGGTAATTTTTCTCTTGGAGAAATTCATCGTGAAGCTTCCCCAAATTTTAATAATCCCTCAAATCTAGGGAGGAATTTATGGTTGCACCATCTGTCTCATCTTTGATGTTCATGTCTCGACATAAGATAAGATCATCTCATCACATAGAAGAAGAATAATCCAAAACCAATGGTAGGGGAGATTGATTTACCACAACCAAGTCCATGGTATTAGTGTCGGTATCTTCATCCCTCCGTCAGAGATCAAATTCTCTTGTTGCATTGCATATTAGGTGTCCTGCTCAGTCAGCTGCATTCCATTAGGCGCATGGATCATCTGACGGTAGTGGCTTTCCTACAGTTTCCCTCATGTTATCTACCTGTTGGTTCATGTTTGTTCATTTCAAAGCATATACAGTCATCTTTTGTCTTAAAGATTGCAAAGGTTTTGATTTAGGGTTTCATTGTCATTTAGGTCTAGGGTTTCATTAGGGTTTCGTCAAAAGGAGTTTCAAAGTGTCCAATCACAACCAGCAGGTAGATGAGGAGGTTGCAGCATCAATAAATTTCATCATCAAGTGCTCAGAGATGTGTCTTTCCTCAAAACTCTGTTTTGAGGAAAAACAGAGTATTTTTTCTTTTATGGTACAAATTTATGTAATTTGATTTTCTTCATATGTAAATTACTTCCCCTGCAACCCTGGTTTCTTTCCCTAGCCCCAGTAGTTCCAACCACCTGCAAAACAAACAAAGAATAGGTCATTTAGTCCATCACAAAGCTCAATGAAGTGAAAAAAGTTCAAATACATAGTTTAAAAATAAAGTCAAATTCTAAACATTATGAAAGTGGGTTTTATGAGCCAAAAATTTAAAGCCTCTTTGTTTATAAGTCATTTTCACTCTTGGAGCAAAGCAAAGACATTTTGGAGGTGAGCAAGGCAAAGTTGGAGAAAAAGTTGCCAAAAACCAGAGGTGCGGCACATTGGGTAACTGGCGTGGTGCACACACTAGGTGCGGCGCATTGGGCTATGACCTTCAGTTTAAAATTGCACGAACGCGGTGCATACACTGGGCACGGTGCGTTGGGTTTGATGCATGGCGCACATAGCCAGCAAGCCCGAAACTTTAAACACTTGCTCCAGAATCGCCCAAAACGCGTGGATTGTCATTGGTACAAGTAGGTTGAGCCTCTACTACTATTTTTCATCCAAGTTTGGTGGTTGTTTCATGGTGGTTGATATATGGTGATTATTTAAAAGAAATCAAACCCTATCTCTTTAAAATTTTCAAGGGAAATTGCTGCTTAGGGTTAGTATTGACTGTTTTGGCTACCAAGTCCACTTACCACTCCCTTACTCCATTTTTTCTTTGATTTCCCTATACCCTAAATCCACACACCCTTAACTTCATTAATCCCATATCCCAAATCCCATTTCCCAAAATCCCACATGCAAATTCCCAAACCCTAGTCCTATACAAAAACTCCCAAACTACTCTCTAATCCCTTGTTCTCTTAAACTAAAACCCTACCCCAACAGTCCCTAAATCCCTCATTGTTTCCCCTCCCTCATATCATTGTTTCCCTTGGTGGAAAAGGTCAAACACATCACAAAATCACCTAGTGTTCACCAAGACAGCTCCAAAACAGTCCATCCACTAGCAAACATGGTGTTATCACCTAAGAAGCGATTACCAAATTGTTCACATCAGTTTGTTTGTGAAGGTTAGGTGTTAGTCCAAGTTCATTTTTTTTTTCCATGTTTACTTTAGTATTTAAGTCTTAGTGTCTTAAGAGTCTTGGTAGGATGGTTAAATAAAGGTCAATAGTCCGTTCTCATTCACCAATGGTCCCATAACTTACATAGATTCTATGTATCAAGCTTTTTGTAAAGGTTCTTATGTGTTATGAAATGCTTTAGGTGTTTTCGTAGTGCAGTGCAGTTTAGGTGATTTCGTAGCGCATAACACAGATTTTACACTGGCTGCGCTACGAAATCAGAGATTCATGCAATCCGCAGCAAATCTTTCTTAGCTGTCATATCTGTCAAGTTCAGTTATGGTTGCATCATCCACTGTCAGCTTATACACTTCGCCTATCATGTCAAACTACTTATCTTCATCATTAGAGTAGTTAGGTACCTTGGTACACTCGGTGCAAGTTTCAAGAAGAGCTAGACATTCATAGTCATAATTATGATTGTATTCATGGCATGAGGAACAAATCTGCAAGCACTCAATTTGAATTCATTGTACATCAAGCGAGGCAACCATCAAGCGATGACTGTAATGCACAATATTATACCTGGACAGTCCCTACAATAAAAGAAGCAAAGTTCATCAGAAGAGTTAATATGAAACTTAGAGCTAGGATCAGGGTTATGAAGAGACAAATTGAAGAGTTGAAGCTATAGCTAAGCCAGCGGGAAAGATCTCCTTAGGGAAACCACACAACAAGTAAGGTTATATTCAAAATTTTGATGATTTACATTGTTACAGTTTCTTGAAGAATGATACATCTCAACTCAGTTTTGATAGCTTTAGGGCAATTGAAAAGGATATGTCAAGATAAAAGAGGCTCAAGTCAGTCATATTTTGGTGTTAAACTGTGTTTTGTGATTACACAGCAGTTTCGTAGCGTGCTACGAAACTGCTGAAAAGGACACATAATGCACAACAATTTCGTAGCGCGTTACGAAACTGCTGTAGCTGCATAATTAAAGCTTAGTCGACCAATTTTGAGGGACCAAGGGGACATTTTTGAAAGGAAATCTCAGAAAAGATCATTTACAATGTGCAAGCAACCAGCCACAACAAAACAAGCGGAAATAAGTTATATGAACTTTAAACTTTTTGTTATACAAATGATCACCTCTAGTATTGTAAATGACTTTTAAATCAGCTTTAAAGAAGTTTTGTCATCACACATGTATATGGGAAAGGCTTACAGCACATGAAGAACGTGGCACTCCAATAGATTGTTGGCTAATTAAAGAAGATCAACATGGTTAATTGGTTCTGAATATCTTTGAGGAAACCAAAAGCATAAAAACAGGGGCAGTTTCCTACTTCTCAGCAGCCGTAAAGGGATAAGACATTAAGGACCAGTAAGGAGCTTTGAACATCTACCACAGCTAAATTGAAGGACGCCACTTTTCAGAGAACGAGATTTGATTGTAATTAATGCTATTACCAGCATGATGTGGAGTTAGACTCCTAATTGTCTTAGGTTTCTAAAATATCTAGTTAGCAGTTTGTTGCATTTAATAAGTATTTAAAGTTGGAATAGGTGTCATAGCAAGCAGAATTCGAGTTCCCCTCATGCTGGAGGAGGAATCTCAGCCTTGTAAAGAATTCTATATATAGGAGAGAGGGCAATGTACCAGGGGTTGGAAAATTTCAGAGAAATTGGAACTATTGTGCTATGTATATGACTCTGTTTTAGTAATACAATACTGGGCTTTACTTCTCAGGAATCAGAAGGAATTTACTGTTCAGAATGTTGTGTATCATCCTCTCTTTAGTATTTGCAGTGGTATAGATATGTGATTACTTAGAAATCACTGATTGTGCTCTAATTTCCTTCACATATTTATAAATTGTGTTGTCCTGTATGTTTCTGGTGTGTTCTGAATGGTTGAATTCTAGATGTCCTGACTTCTATGTAAGGTTGATATCATTGTTATACTGAAACAAATTTGACTCCATAAGCCCAATGGATACTTTCTAGTTGTGTTTCCACCACTCATATTTTTACATTTGTTTCATAAGAGTTAGCCATCTTAATCATAATCAAAGATCATTAATCCTTTGAGAGAGCCCTCTCAGGTTGGGGAGGCTAAGCCTCAGCCTAAAGTAGGTTTGAAATAGTTACTTAAGGTCTTCCTGGTCAGCAGCCTTCCAGGGTCTGAATTTGAGATAACACATGGCATCTTGTCCTTCATATGATTATGAAGAGGAGACCCACAGTGATTCACCTACAAAGGTACATGCACCCAGGAGGCCTCATAGAGGTGGAAACATATTACAGAAGAACCAACCACTCTTGTTGAATTACAGGCCTGCCCTCTTTCCATCTCTTGTTTCCAACATCAGTCCTACTACGAATTTTGTGAGAAGGTTGCTAGCATTCAGTTTCATCATGAGTTGGCTCGTTTGTTTGTGTTGCATTTACATGATGGTCAAGCCACTCTAGCTGGTCACTTTCACATTAACACCAAAATCCATTTCACTAGCAACGGGTATTCCCAACATTGGAGAGAAATGGAATAAGAGGCAGCAAATTGACCGGCAACATTATGAACCATACATCAAACTGGGCTATTTGAGACAACTCAACAGAGTATTTCCTTTCCGGTACCTCAAAGATGCTTATGCTCCTTTGATGAAATTGATCATGAGGTATTTCAGCTGTGAGGGCCGGTTTTCACGTTTGTATGCTTATCATATTAGGCTGCTGATGCATTTTACCAGGGTAAGGATGATGAACATCCCTTACTTCATGTGCTAAAACATAGAGAAGATGACCACCCTAGTGCAGCACAAGACTCCTCAGCAGCAGTTCAACAGTATTTACCATTTTTCCCTCATTAAAATTGTGGTCATTCATCAGCTTGGCTTACAAGGAATCACATGGGAGGATTTCATCTCTCATGAGTTTTTCAGAGCTCCTCAGGGACTTTCAAAGGCTTTGCATGAGACAATGGGACATTCTTATCAGCATGAGGGTCACGAGACACAGACCGTTATCATGCCGATGTTTATCACCTATCAGAAGGGCACTAGACGGTTGTTTACAGCAGCAAAACGAGTGTTATCTCCACCCAGGGTGGAAGGGGCCTCGCTTCCATCATCAACACAACAGGTTTAGGACAGAGGCAAGAGGCCACTACAGGAGGAAGGACCATCAGGTGATTGGGAGACTGATTTCATTCTCATTGAGGGTGATGATACTGATATGGGCCCGCAAAGCACAAATCTCAGAGAAATCATTCAAGAGCAGCAGGCGGACATTGATGCCTTGTCTATCAACTTGGATAGAGCCCAATGGAAAATACAGTACTTGGAGCAAAGGAATAAGCAGTTGGAGGACCAACAAGTGATTATGGAGTTGCAAAACATTCGGGAGAATCGCCAAGCTGCCCAAAGGGGGAGGGTGGAGTTCACTTCACTTGAGCATGAGGTTAATGCCGATAGGGAGTCATGGCTTGAAAAAGCCAATATACACTTGGAGAGGAAGCTAGAAAAGGCCATCAATGATAAAAATATGCTTAGAAACCTGTCATATCATTACTTGTCGAGGAACTTGGTGTGCCAAGCTAGAATCAGGAGTTTAAAAGCAAAGTTGAAGAAAGTATCAAGGAGGAAAAAAGAGCATGAAGGACTTCAGATATTGGCTGAGGCTTACTTGGCCCAACACAATTTTTGATGGAGAAGAATCAGCCCAAATTTCAAAAAATTTGGAGCACTTTTTGTATTTTTGAAATTTTTGGCACAAAAAACAGGATTTTCTGCCCTATGCGTTGCGCCATGTGGCACTCGCTTTTTCTAGGAGCTTCCAAAGCACAAAAACTCAGCATTTTTGGATTTGGCATGAAAAAATATGCTTTCCTACCAATGCCCAAGAAATTTGGATAGGTTTTGAGCCCGCAAAAAGGTCAAAAACACTCAAAAAATGACCTCACTGCCCCTATTTTGACACACAGGAAGCAGTGTTGGGAGAACTAACTTTTGGAGGGGAAAATGGAGGCCAAATTGAAAAATTCCACTTGGGTTGGAAAGTAGATAGGCATACCTTTCCAACAAGAACACCTGGAGCTCATTTTGACACCAGGAAGGCCTCCAAACGTGGGTCCAAACAGGCGCTATGCATATAGAATCAGGCACAACGCATAGAGGAAAAATTGCCAGTTTGACCAACTATTGCTCTGTTTTTCACCCAGCTTTGGCCAGTTTGACTTTTTCACTTTCTTAATGGAAAATTTGTGATGTAATTTATTGTACATTGATGGATCATGATGTAAATATGTCAAATTTTCACTTGTAGAGGTAGATTCATCAGTTTAAAAGTTGTTTGAAACTAGATGAATCAATTCCCTTGTTTATAGAGGCATGTTGTTCTGTTGCCTAATTTCTAGTTCTTAGTTTAGAATTAGTTGAAACAGCTCCTAAACATGTGAGCTCGACCCCTAGAGGCTAGGATGAGATATGGTTGTCTATATTATGCTGTTTTTCAGTCATTAACATGGTTGGAATTTTGAGAAAGACTTGAGCTTCATTGTACACTCATATCAGCATTTTGGCTAAGGAATTGAGACCAAGGTTTGCAGCACTCTTTGGGATCCGTGTGGCAATTTGTCTTGCTACAGTGGTTTCTTTTGTAATTGTGAATTTTCTTATGTGCTATGTATGCCATTCTCTATCTTGTTTCTTCTTAACTAAACAAACAAGAGTGTAAGTAGAATCCATTGAAATTGCAGTGCTCTACTTGAGGTTTTCTTTAGTTTCTTGATGTTTTCAGCTGTTTGGAGAGTATCCATGGTTGCTCTTGCCCTCTTAAACTCCTCACCTATCTAATCCCTCCATCGCATTCGATTTGAAGTTCCAAAATCAGTTGCCTACCTTGCCCCATTGAGATCTCTGCAAGACCGAGCCTCAATCCCCGCACCCAAAATCTATCTTTCCATCTGAGCCAATGAAACATCATTTTTTAAAATCAAACTCTCTTGAAATTATACCTAGCCTAAGATTAGTATTTCTATCAGTCATCTCAAGCCCTCATCGATCATAATTTGCTGAGATTGACCCGGAGAGAGCTCTCTCCTAACCTGGTAGGGCTAGCTACCAGGCTGAGTGTGGTTTGATGTTGGCCCTGGATCCTACCTTTTCAGCCTGAGGTAGATTAGGCACTAACACATGGAAGTCACCAACAACCTTGGTTAAGATCACACACACCTTATTAGTCTCTAGGTCAAGTTCCATGAGTCCATCTCACCTGAAAAATGATGAATCGATCCATAGAAGAATAATAATGATCCACACGACAATAAGGGAGACCTATCTACCAAAACCAAGTCCATGGTAGTCATAGATGACCTTGGTAAAGATCACACACACCCTATGCCCTTTGAATAACCCTCACCCAACTTGATCCTTAGTGATCAAGTGGTAGACCACCTACATCCAACACTTAGGGAGATTACTTTACCATAACCAAGGCCATGGTGGGTTCATATTCCATTAGTATCTTATCACACCAAAATTTCTTTAGAAGTTGTTAAAGAAAGAAATGATAAAAGTAACCAAAAACCAACTTTGGAGATAAGGATCTAGCCTTCATAAACTCAAAGAGGGCTCTCTGTTTATTATTTAACTTTGTTTTAGTCAATTGATTTTAGGCTAGTTATGATTGTGCTGGGGTTTTTGATTTGAATTTGGGTGTTGGGATCACTTACTTAGATGAAAAAGGGTTGTATTTTACATTGGGCTATGGGGTCAAATGTCAGACAAATAGGACTGGATTAAGTTCTAAAAACAGTGTCTACAGGCAAGATAGAGGATTTACTACAAATCTCAAAGGCTTGATGGTGAAATGGTTTCCAATTGGATCTAAGGAGCAATTAAGGGTTCCCTATGCCAGATTATGAAGAGAAACGCAAGAGGTCAAACTGGATGGGAGAGAAATTAAGGGTTCTCAAATCTGGATATCAGAGGAAAACATATAAATGCTTAATTGTGCAAAACAGAGTGTACTTAAACAATTCTGGGTTAAATTTCCAGTTAATTCATTCAAATTTAGATAACATTAAAGCTTATGAAACACATAAGAAAGTAACAAAAACAGACAAAGAAGATACTTCACTACAATAGCTCATCTCATGAATCCTGTAGTGCAATCTTTTTATTACTTGCTCCAGTCTGTTGACTTGAAAATTGGTACAATAACCCTTAGGTTTAAGATCAAAATAACTCTACAAATGTATAGCAATCCACCCCCAACACTTCGAATGATGAAGTATTTATACAAAAAGAATTTTACAAAATATCCCAAACTATCTTGGGAACTAATCTAGGAGATAGAAATATCTTCATGCAAGACGATAGAGATAGCTATTGAACCGTTGCTTGCTATCCCTATTATTTAGGTTCTGTTGGCTTTGATCTTTTGATATTTTGCACTTTAATCTACTTTTTTGTTTGGTCTTCACGCTAGATGTTCTTTTTACTTTGACCTTTCATCTGATACACTTTGACCTGGCTAACCTATCAATATCCTTTTATTGTGCCCTTTTACTTTTATTGTACATTTCATATTTTTACTGTGTATTTCTACAGTAAATCATTTATTTTCTCTCATGTCTCAGAGTCTGGTAATTATATATTGAGCATTTTTTTGTATATCTCATCCGCCTCTAGATACTTAGCAAAAGTAGGCTTATTGATAAAAAGGTGTTTTACCTCATGGTGGAGGTAAAACAAATTTTCAAAAGTTTGATACAATACTTTTTCGGTTGGTATTCCCCTCATGGATGAAGTGTTCACCTGATATTTGGCCACTTCCCTGATATTTTTATTATAATCCTCCTGTGCCATTAATTTTTCATTTATAACCAAGGGATTTGGTAAACCCTTTTGCCTCAAAACTTTGAATTTAACCATGAATCTGTCAATGGCCAATTGCATAGTTTGGCACTTATCCTCTAAGTTTAGCATCAAATTCCTCTTGCTGAGGACCCTCTTCACTTCCAAAATTGTACATGTTCTGTCAGGTATCTCCAATTCTTGTAGCTCATACGTGTTCTTGGAGTTGACGAAGCGAATGATCCTTGTAGCTTCCTCTGGCATGTCTCCAAGTTCTACTTCGACTTTCTGAATGGCTTCTGTAGCCTACTTTATCAAATCAATTTCTTCAAAAATAACCTGTATGGATGGCCAAATATCATTGACAAAGTCAATGATATTGGCCCACAGTTGCTCCTTAGCTTGACCTAAGGGTTCATTGAGTGTTAGTTCCTTCTTTAGGCTTTTGATTCTTTCATTCATCCTTGTAGATTTTTGCTGCTCTTCTTTGTGCATGATTTGGGCCAGTTTGCAATTTGTTTCCAAGTTGGTCACTTTCTCCTTAAGCCTATTCATCTCAGTGGTATGAATGGGCATTTCTTCCATTGCCTTGACCAACTTGTTTGCTTCATCGCCTGTAGAGCCTGTTGATGTAGACCCTGTTGCCGATGTAGTTGGTGCAGATGTTGGCAGTTTTGTGGCCATTGGAGCAGTGGGAGCTAAGGATGTTGCGAAAGTAGAAGGTACAGTAGTGGTAACTATTTGGATGACAGTTGCAGGAGCATCATCAAGACTAGCTTGTTTGAGCTAAATCAAGCTATCCAATTCTTTCTCCATCTCGTTTAACTGATCATTTAGTTGCAGCACTAGGTCCATCATCTCTTCATGATTGGTCTGACTTTCTAGGACCTCCTTTGTCTATGGGTATTGTAAATAAGGCAGCTTAAGATATTTATTGAGGGCTGCTATATCCTCATTCTTTTTTTGATCAGTTGTTCAGCAACCTTAGTGTCACTTGGATCATGGTTGAGTTCAATGACCAAGTCCTCCAATGAATTTATCCTGTTATATTTTGCCTATGAGGAGGCCTTCTCTAATTTGTACTCAGTTGTCACATTATCTAGTGAATCCTGCATCTTGTGGGCAGCCATGGCCTTTCTTGTAAGGGTGAAATAAATCATTTCTCCAGCCTGATTGTGGAACTCTATTTGGTCAATGGGATGAACATCCCTGGCCATCACCTCACAATTAGTCTTCTTATAGTTAGCAGAGGTCTTTGGTTGTTGTACATTGGGCTGCAAAAATGACATTTGCATCTTTCCTACTTTGGTGTCAAAGGCTGACATCAATCTGCTCTGGTTGGGTGGTGTATGTTTGAAGTATTGGGCATATGTATTTGCCTTCAACTTCTCATTCCTCATCTTTATTTCTTTGAACCTGTCTTTGATATCCTTTTCCTTGTCAGCTGGCCTGATAAAGGAAGAAACCTCAACACTGTGTTGTCTTTCAATCAATTGAGTGTTGGAGGTTGATGGCTGCTGTCTTTCACCTAATGCAATTGTGCCTTTGCTCCTCTGCCCCTTTGTTTTATTGTCATTTATTCCACTGATTCAATGTCCTCCTCATGTTTAGACACAAGATTCAACTTGGGCCTTTTTCTGAGCTCAAATAGCTCATTTGTAGTCTCCATGGCAGAGCTGGATGCCTCTTGCCTATTCCTTTTTGGATTCTTCTCCTCATTGGCCGGGGTCTGTAACACGGGATGAACATTCATTGGTTCTCCTAATTCTGGAACCTACAAGAAAGAGCTCTGGTCAAAGTACTTTTCAAGATCAATCAGTTTTTTTTCAACATCCACAACTGTGTTGTCCATATCAATCAAATGTGTTTTCCACCAACTCAAATTGGTTGGAAAAATGTTCAATGTCAGGTCTTGGGTGGTGGATGTATGGTCCCAAATTGACCCTGAGTCTAAGTTTATTTATAGCCCTATGAGGATCATACTGCCACATGAAGTTTTTGTTGAATTTCATCTGCTATAATATTTTGTCAGCCTCTAGTCTAGCCTCTCTGTTATTGCCAATGAATGGGCCCAATTGGTTCTTCATCTTAAACTGGGTCTTCTTCCTAGCAGATAGGAAGTGGATATCATCAAAGTTGATGATTTTTCTAAAGTACTCAAGTGAAAATATCCTCATAGGGAGGTATTTGGGCAACTTAGAGGAGCAAATTGGCATCCATAAACTCTAATTTCAGTGTGGTTCTGGTACAAGTGCCAGTCTCCCACCTTTCTGTTCTTAGCCAATTGTATCACCTTCTTGATCTCTTGGCTGATCCTAGGTTGAGTATTAGAAGTTAGCATGTTCATGAATGGGTATACAAAAGAGTCTATGAAGTCTTTGTAGGTGAATGTCGTGGAAAACTTCTGGACCAAGGGTGTCCAATAGACCATTGATTTCTCCTTTCCTTTGGTGTCCAACTTCTGGATACTTACAGGGAACTTATATATTTGGTAATACAAAAACATATAAAACAACACTAAAGAGTCTTTGAATACTCTTTCAGTGGGAATTCTAGTGAATTGTTCATGCATTCTGTCTACAATGAACTGAGCATAATTGTACATGATAGCAAGAGGCTTGCCTGGAGTAAAAATGGACAGGAAGGCCATAATGACCTCATCCACATGCTCATCTGAAGTGTATCCTAGGATGAAAGAGAGCATGGTGATTATGTGTCTGTGAGTCTTTGAGAAAATGGTGGTAGCATAGGGTGGAGTATCTATAGGAGTAGGACGGTCTTCAATGATAAAAGTCAGGAACATTTTCCTTATCTTAACTAGGTCTAGTGTGGTGTACAAGTCCAATGGGTCTCCAATGGATAGAGGGGTCTGATTAGGGATAGGTTGGATTTGTAGCATTTGATTGATGGACTCTAGTGTAATGGTAAATAACAACTACTAGTTTGGGGAAACAATAGCCCTTTGGCTAGGGATATAACAAGCATGACAAAAATGTACTATATCAGAGAATCGGTGGACTTCTGGGAATAGGTATTTGGGTAAATTGGATTCCCAAAGTTGGATGTCATCTACATGGTTTAGAAATCTATCCTTACTCCAACAGTGGAGCTTTAGGAGGTTGGTTGGGGTAGCAATGTCTTTTTTTGGAAATCCATGTCTGCTAGTGCAAAATGGTCGATGTCCATGTGAGGGGTTGATATATGTCTCACGTTCAAAGAGGTCTGAGACGCCATTTTTAAGGAGAAAGGTGTGAATTAGGCTTATAGAGGTTGTGGAAGTGAAACTTTGAAAACTCTAATGGAGTAGGGTAATTTTCAATTTGCAAAATAGGGGTTTTGGTATTCAGGTGGAAATACTCTCAAATTTAGGGAAAATTAATTAAATTCAATTAAGTAATGTTTGAATTGATTGTACGTTTTCAAATTTGAGAGGGTTGTTCTAGTTTGTTCTCAAAATACCTGGAAATTGGTGGTTCAGGTTGAAAACTGGTTTCAAAGGTGACTGTAGAGGGTATGGCTGCTCGAGCTATGCACTGGATGGCTGAATTGGGTGTCCGGAGCGTGTTCGGAAGGTAATCGGTGGTCAAATTTGGTTGCAGAGGCTCAGGGTGGCGCAAGAAGGCTTAGGCAGCTTTCACAGTGCAAATGCACGAAAAGAGTTGAAATGGGCAGCTTCGGCATTTTAACCGGCAACAATTAGAATTTGGCGCGGAATTCATAATGAATAGTGGATGGTTTAGCTTTTGGTGGAAAGACAGTTTCAGGGGTCATCACACCTCTTTTGGCAACCAGGCGATATTTCTCCAAGAGCACGTGATTTCACCTGGAGCTGCCATGTAGCCAAAAGGGGCCTGAGCAAAACCGCGAATATCGTGTGCTCTTGAGTTGGTAAAGATTGGAAATGGAATCAATGTGATATGGATGCACACCATTAGATCTGGGGGTGAAATATCTAACATATGTCGCGTGGTAAAACTACACGGACGGAATAGGGGTGGAGATTTGCAGGGCCCGAGGAATTAATTATAATTAATTGTAATTAATTAATGAATAAAGTGGGGATTAAAATACAATGAGCAGGATTAATAAAGTGGGACCAGGGTTGAATGTGGCGGGGTTTTCTTAACTGCACCAAAGGTGGTGGGTTAAAAGGGTTTTTGGGAAAAATATGAATTGGGGGAATTAATTAAATAATGCGGGAGGGGAATAAAACTTAGGATAAAGGGGTTTTTATGGGTTTTTAGGGAAATTAATGAGGGGGAAGAGGATTTTTTCAATGGGGAGTGGGTTTCACACTAGGGAAAAGGGGTTTAGGGTAGGGGGATGACCTTTGGAGGGTAATTTGCTAGGAAAATGTGTGAAACCAAGGGGTAAGGGTCAAAATGAAGGGAAAAGGGTATATTCATAAGAAATGATGGGATAATGGGGAAATTAGTAAGTATGTAGTGGGGGGATGAAATGAAATGAGGGGAAGTTAGTTAAATTATCTTGTGAACATCCTTTCACTTTCATAACTACTCCTGCACATTGCAACATATGATTAAGCATGATAAATGTGCTTATGCTTTAACAACCTTGTACTTCTGCAACCTTTCTTCTACCTACCCTTTACTTATCGTAACATTTTTTCTTCACTTTATTGGGTGCATCTAAGCTTGTAGACCCTTTCTTTCCTTTTTCTTTTGAAAAGAAAACTCTGTAATTCTAACCTTCCAATGGCTCAAATTAAGTTGTTGAACACATTTTATTTCTCTACTTAACTACTGATCTGCCAAGATTAAACAGTTTGGCTAGATCTTTATTCTCTATCTATAAACATGAAATTTAAAGCATGAATTAGTCAAGATTAAGCCATTTGAGTATCATGGGTTGTGGCATTTATGACAAGCTTCACACAACCATTATTTTTCACATAAAAGTAAAAGAAATGGCACTTGAATTTGCACACTTTCATGATCTGTTTTTGTTTGGGATTCATATTTTTCACTTTTTTTTATCTTTTCTTACTCTTTTTGTCCTTTAATATTTCTTTTAGGACATACCCTCTTTACATTTCATAATTTTTTAATATGGAAAACATTTTTCAGAGAGCAAAAGTATGTACAATATTACAAGACTAACCATAGCCAATTCAAAATTATGAATCATATTATTATAGGACCCTAACAAGGTAAAGGTCAAACAAAACTAATTCTCCTCATCCACTAGCCATATGGGTGGCAATTCTGTCAAGCTTAACCACCTCAACATGGCCCTCGGTTAGTAATTACATGAATCTAACTTATGGGAAGGATTCATACTATGGCATGTACCCATCCAAGTCCATGGCTTGAAGGAGTACCCTCATACCTAGGAGCGACTGCATATCCCCCTTAACCAATTCCATGGATAGTCATAAAGATGAGAGAAGGAATACGTGTAGTTTTCTCGATCAACAGTGTTCCCTCTCAGGGAGGGAGAGCCTCACTTCACACCCCCCCTCACCAAGTCCACGGCTAGTCATAAAGACAGGGGAAGGAATATGCTCAGTGTTCCCTCTCAGGGATGGATACATGCTCTCCCACACTAAGTTTCTCTTTGAAGAATATGAACTTTGATTTCGACAAAGGTTTAGAGAGAATGCCTGCAATCTTCTCATCTGTTGAAGCCTCACTACGTTAATTTTTCAACAAGTTATTGTTGGAGCCTTACTGCTCCCTTTCTGCTACAGCCTCATCACTCCATTTTTGCTCCATCAAAATCCACATTTATCACAATATGATCAACCACTATAGGACGGGGTGCAATGGAATTTTGCTATCTGATCATCCAAGAACTCAAAGCAAGACCCATACTAAAGCAACAGCTTAATGTGTTCTTCATGTTCACAACACTCCTAGTTTGCATGGCATCATCATATCTCTATAGTCATAGCATTATCTCAATCCATGACTAACAATATTATGTAGGTATATCAATACCATCTTTGCAGTATCTCAATATGCATGTACAATATCTATCTATCTCAAAGTGCACATTGTAAATATAGGATTCATTTGGCCTACTATTTATTATGGGATCCATAAATTCTAAATCTGAACAGGAGTCTCTCAGTTTCTTTAGTGTAATCCTTCAGGCCAAGTCTCTAACAATATAATTCCTTTGACAAGGAAGTCATCATCATCTCTCTTCAACCTTGAAGAAAGTTTGGAGTCTGCATCATATGTCCATTAATCCAAGCATGCCAAGCCCAGGGGATTTTCTTGATTCCATATGGGAATTTCTTCAGTCTGCAATCATGAGTCTCCTTTTCATGTACCTTAAAGCCCTGAGATAACTCCAAGTATGCTTCTTCCTTACATATGTCATGGAGGAATCCCACTTCACATACATCAGATAATAATTCATTTTGAAATAGGTTCTAGGATCTGATCAAGTCCTCTTCTTATATTGATATTTCTATGGTGGAAGCATCTAACATTGTTGAATCTTTTTCATCTAGAATGGTCCTTTCATGAAGACATTTTCTCCCAACATCTCATCTAACTATTACATTTAATCTAAGAGTATACTACCTCTGAATAGGGAGCCTCATTAGTTATAGTCAAACCTAGGATATTACGGTCCTTCCTTTGATATTTGATCTTTTTTCCATTTGCATGCACCACTCTTATCATGGGATGGCTCTGCATCCTCCTCCATCTCAAAATTGAGGAATATTTCCTTACATTCAATTGATGTATATGATGACCCAATAATAATAGCAAGAGAAATAATATAAAAGTAAACTAATATAATGTAAGCATACCTAATGATGAGGTAGGACTATCTTTCTTCTCTAGATATGAGAGTGGATCCATTTTCCTACACCAGCTCCCTCTAGGAGATAACTCTTCCTACAATACTCTTAGACATGAGGCACTTCTATCCATCAACCATATGTCAATTTCAACTACAAAATAATAAATGCTTCCTCTTGATCACCACCAATAATCTTAATATCTTTCTTAGGTAGCCAACACCAACTATCAGACCACTAGGCCTACATCATACCATCTCCTATTAGCTAGGATACAAGTCCAACTAGGGTTACTCTAAATTTTTCTTCTCACTAATCAAATCAGGCCTTTTCCATATCCAATTCCATTCCTAGGGTTTCTCCCAAACCCTAACCTTTATATGTAATATCAAGGGCTTCCTAGGTTTTCTTCCAAACCCTAACATTCTTTTAGGTCTCCAACATCTTAATCTCTTTCACTCGAGTCGATAAAATAAATCCATCATGGGTGTCTTCACAAGGGTGATCTCAATGAATTTTCTTCATCCCATCTCTGATTTCATGTTAATTTTAGGGCTAATTTTCTGTTGTAGATAATTCCATTTTTAAAAAATTCAACATTTTCACATTACATTCACCCCATATCAACATATTGTCATATGAAATTATATAGATAGAACATTAACAATGCAGTGGAATGGTAAGGAACATTACAAGAAAAGTCTCCATAATATAGAAACCAATATTTTTGGTCAGAGACCAAGGAAAAACCTACAAGGGGGGAAACTGTAATCAACCATAATGAACATTAGTCAATCAATGTTCATTTAATCACAATAGGCCTCCTAGGGCCAACCCTGGATTATATAGGATCCTCATAATATGGAAGTAGACAAGTCTATCAAGGAGTCCTCCATAATACCTTTGATAGGGTTGCCTCCATATTACTGAAGGGAGCATAGATCTATGACACAATCATATCATTATCTTCAAAATTATAAGTATCACTACCATACTTCCATGAATCTTTGTCATAGGGACATGCCATACATCACTATCATAAAGGAACAACTAGGAACAAGTATTTTTGCCATATATCATTGTTGCACAAGACATACATCACTACCATACATCCATATGTCTTTGTCACAAGGACATGTCATACATCATTGTCATAAAGGGACAACCATACAAATTATTTTCCATGCATGTCACTCATAAGGGCACTATCTTAGTTCATAGTCAAGAATCACTAGCATACATCATTTGACAAGAATCATTGTCATAATGATTTCTTGCATACATTACTAAAGACATATCATTAGACTGAAGATATCACTATCATATAAGCACATGAGTCACTGGTATTCTTCACTATCATAAGAACATAAGTAACTGATATACTTCACTATCATGAGAACATGTATTACTATCATATAACACTTTTATAAGGACAAATATCATTGACATATATCACAGGTGTCATTGTATAACATCACAAGTGTCATTTTCATACAATATTGAAGATAACCTTTGCAACGAAGGTACAAGTCACAATCATCTTAATAACAAACTTTCTTGATATTACAAACCATATACCCTTATTGTCTTTTACAAGAGACTATACTTAGGGAAAAAAGTAAACTTCTAATAGTCCTTCAAGTTTCCATACAAAATTAGTCCAAAAAAACCTACACCACATTACAAAAACTTCAAACATAGATTAAAAACATACCTCTGATCTAGATGAATTCTTCTAGCTTCCTATACTTAACCTTGTGCATAGTGAAGTTTGAGATTTTCATCCCTCTGATTAGCGCTTTCTTGACACCCAAGTCATCCCTAGATTAGGGATTAATCTTCCTCAAAACCCTACAATTTCATTTGAGAGTAACTCGGCCTCACCTCATAAATATGTGATATTGATCTTCCCTCCAAAATAGGCCTTGCGGCCCTCCATACCAGGCACTATAGGGTTTAAACCATCTATCTAAGACACTGAACCTTGTGGTCAGCTTAACTAGATAATTTGGCCTTCCAAACATGCACAGGTTTGGCCCTGAATAATCTTGTTCCACTTGACCATCTCACTGCCTAACTCAACATATTTAATTATAGAGAAGAAACCAAGAGAACACCTCCATCCTATGCTTAGAATTAATTCTTATAGTCCGCAACTAGATTAGAGGTCTTAGATTCTTTCACTTGATGTTTTCAAGTGAACCACAAGGCATCTAATTTATATTAGGTGTTGGAGGAGTCAAGGGTGGGTACCATATGAGCCTATGTGACCTTTCAATTTGAGAGGTTAACTTAAGGAAGACTTGATTTTGTATTTATAATATTTAAACATATCTACCACATACCTTTATGATTGATTTCCCAAGTAAATTTGTCCCATGAAATAATAATTAAAGGAGTGGAAAGCACATCAACAATGTTATTTCTTTATCCAATTTGAATTCTCCTTTAGGTCAAAATGGTTTCTTCTTGGGGTAGTTGGGATTCTTTTGGGGTAATTGTTCTCTTGGGGAAATTAATCCTGAAGATACCCTAAAATTTAACATTTTTCTAAATAATCTATAATTTCATTTGCAGTCCAAAACTTCTCACAGACAAACCAATGCTTCTTTGGATCTTTGTCTCCCTCATAAATGCGAATATGATTTAATCCCATTTTATTTATCAGAGGTTTATTTACAATATTACTTGTCTAGTTGGTATTGTTAATTCTAACAACTGGTTTATTATTTGAAGGTGTACTCCTTTCTTGTTTATCACCTTTATCTTCAAGGAATTACTAGTCATTTTGACACACTCTATCTATATACTCAGTGAACCAAATTACTACAGGTCATAACTCTTCGTCAGCTGGGTTTGTATTTTTTATTTCCTTGATAGATATTAATTGTAGCAGGGGGAGCACGATCGTGAGATTTATAAGTTGGAGAAGTATATCTTCATTTTCTTTATTACCATTGCCTATTTAGTTCTCAATAGGGGATCCAATTTCTAACTGATTACTTAAATTACTTTCTTCATCTTCCTTCTGTCAAATAAAGGGTTTTTTTTGAATAAATATGTGATCTTTGTTGGAGGAACTCTTTAATGGTGGGACTCGATATTGATACAACTATTATTCATGGTATTACAAGGCCAGAGTCATCAATTTCCATATTTTCTACTTTCCTTCTAGGACTTATTTGTATACCATTATTCTTTGTTGGAATGGGCAGTGCTATGCCTCTCAACTCATGATGTTGAGAATTATAGGAGTCTTATACATCTTCACTCTCATGCTCCTGAGGTTGAATTTTCTTCCTTTGGAACTCTTCTCTTATCTCTTCTCATTTTTTTTAATTTGTATTGTGTTATTTCCTAAATATCAATCAAATGTTTATATTGTCGAACATTATTTATATTCTTCCATTGGCTACTTTCTCCTTGTTTTTCTTTATATTCAACCTCCTACCTTCCATATTAAATGTTTATAATCTCTTTTATACTTCTCCAATTTTACTTCTTTTATTTTTAATTTTCTTCTTTGTTTCTCATGAATCGTTACTTACCCCCCATGCCATCCTAACTTACTTTTGGGTGACAAGTGAAAACCCAAAATCCATATCTATTTACTTAGAAATTAGTACATGCTACCTTTATATCCTTACATCATGCATCGAGGAACATTTTCCAATTGATTTGCCTTTGTTGGCAGTTAGTCTTTATCAGGTTTTGCAATGGTGTTCAATATTCGATGATATATCTGACACCCTTTTCAAGGAGGAACTTATGGAGAAAGGTAGGAATCGTGCATAAAAAACTATTGCGAATATCGTCAAAGAACTTTGCTTCAATATGCTCAATACAAGTTCTCTATTCAATTACTCGTTCCTCGTAAAATTCATCAAGAATTGTTTTGAGCTACTCATGCAAGTTTTTTCAACCATCGTTTGATAGTTTAAATAATAGTTACATGTCAGTTTCCAGTTTTCTCATGAGCAATCTGGTCAAGGAATCTTTTAATCTTTGTTGGAGCTCCTTCAATGAAACACTCATGTGTTTCTATAAAGAAATTAGCCCTCACTTCTACTATTTCCAGTTTGTTTCTTCTCACATAATTCTTCATGTAATTATTAACTTTTGTCTCCCTCCACTACTATATATCTTTGTTGGGAGAAAGATCCCCCAAGGGCATTTTTGGGGTTAAGAGCCCATGTTTAAGTCAATTTTTGTAATATTATTGCAAAGACTCCACATTTTGTGGTCACAGAGCACGAAGGTACTATGTGTCACAAAGGGTATTTTGCCCTTAGTTTTGTAAAGTAAAGTCAGTTGTAAGAGATCTACCCATGGTTCGCGGACTATGGGATTGTATAAAAAGAGCTAAGCTCTAAGTAGTTAGAGATAGATATGGATCAATAGAAGAAGTAAGAGAGTCATAGCTTTAGAGCAAGAAGTCTAAGTCTTGGGTTGTAGCATAGGTAGAGGCTTTGCAACTGAGTGCGCAGAGGCCTAGGGTAGAAGTCCACAACTGAGTCCGTGGACCCCTGCAGCTGTGTGCGTAGGGTGAACAGAGTCTGTAACACTTGAAAGATATCAATAAAAGGAGTTATTCTGCAATATCTATGTATGTATTATGTTAATGGGTTTGGATATCTTATGTATGAATTTCCTTTATTATGATTATTGTCAGGACAGGAGTAACTCCATTTGGAAGAAAACTGATTCGTATTATTCCATCAGGTATGTTATTGTTATATACAAAAGGGTGTGACTGTTCAATTCATCTCCTGATGACTATTCACATTCCTAATTTAATTATTTACATGAATTTACCCAATCGTGAGGATTAGGTGTCAACATTCCCCCCTTAATCTGAAGGGATGTTGGTGAGTCCAAGCATCATACTGAATCTTTCAAGCTTTTCTCTTCCAAGCGCTTTGGTGAAGATGTCTGCAATTTGCTCATTTATGGAACAATGACGGAGATGGATTGTTTTGGCCTCAACATGATGTCGGATAAGATGATATTTAGTATTGATATGCTTTGTTCAATCATGGAACTTTGGGTTCTTGGTCAACTTTATTGCAGAGGTGTTGTCAATCATGAGTGGAGTTGATTGTACTTGTTTTACCTACAAATCTTCAAGAATTTTCCTGAGCCACACAATTTCTTTTGTCGCTTCAGCTGCTGCCACGTATTCTGCTTCTGTTGTGGAATCTGTTGGAACTAATTGTTTGCATGATCTCCAGGAGACATCTCTTGATCCAAGACTCATAGCATATCCTGAAGTAGATACCCCAATTTCTTTGTCTCCATCGAAGTTTGAATCAGAGTATCTGATTAAACTGAAGTCATCCACCTGTGTGTACTTGATTCCAAAGTCTTGAGTTCCCTTCAAGTACTTTAGAACTCTTTTTGCAGCAAACCAATGTCCCTCACAAGGCTTTTGCATAAACCTGGAGAGGATTCCAACAACAAATGAAATGTCTGGTCTGGTGGTAGTTAGGTAGTTGAGACTTCCTACAAGCTGTCTATACTTTGTTTCATCCTCAAATTCCTTTCCTTCAATAGATGTGAGCTTCAATTTTTGTTCCATTGGAGTAGTAAGAGGATTGCACTCTGTCATGCCAAACCTGTTCAACAAATCTCCAATGTATTTCTTTTGAGAAATAAATATGGACTTTGGATGTTGGGTTACTTCAATGCCAAGATAGTAATGAACATAGCCCAAATTAGTCATTTCAAAACTTTTTCCAAATTCCTTTTTTATGGATGCAATGTAGCTTTCATTGTTCCCTGTCATTAAAAGATCATCTACATATACCACAAGATATACAACTATTTTGCCAACTTTCTTGACAAATAAAGTTGCATCATCAAGATCAAAATGATTGAAATTGAGTTTCGGAAGATGCTCAGTTAGTTTTTCATACTAGGTTCGCGATGCTTGTTTGAGGCCATACAAGGACTTCACAAGTTTGCATAATTTATGTTCATGTCCTTTCATAGTAAATCCTTCAGGCTGGGACATAAAAACATTCTCTTTTATATCTCTATTCAATAAGGCAGTTTTTACATCCATTTGATGGAGTTTCCAACTGTTCTGAGCTGCTAGTGCAAAGAGTGTTCGGATGGTGGCCCATTTTGCTGTGGGGGCAAAAGTTTCCTCATAATCGACCCCTTCCTTCTATGCAAAACCTTTTTCCACAAGCCTAGCTTTGTGCTTGTCAAGTGAGCCATCAGCTTTGTACTTGTTCTTGTAGACCCACTTGCAGCCAATTGGTTTGGTTCCAAATGGAGGATCAACCAGCTTCCAAGTGTCGTTCTTTATGAGGGCATCATACTCCTTTTGCATCGCTTCTTTCCATTCATCATGAGAAGCAGCTTCTTTAAAGTAAGTTGGTTCAAAATCTGTAGACAAGTTCAATTCACAATCATAAGAAACATCCATATCAACAGGTGAATTAGAGTCATCTACATCACCTCCATTTTGTCGGTTTGAATTTCTGGTTCCTGTTTTTCCAATTTCATCAGGATGAACACTTTCAAGTGTCTTCGTCAGCTGCTTTGGGGGACCTTTCTGAGATGGTCTAGGCTGCTCTGTTTATTGAGTTGGGACTGAATCAAGATTGAGTCTCCCAATTCTATGAATTACATCACTTAAAGCATCATCCGTTGTTGGAGTTTCATGTGGGAGAGAGTGTTCTTCAGAAGAAGATTCCACATGTTGATCTAGAATAGGAATCCCCCCTTCAAGATGTGGAATCTGATTATCAAATTCTTGAAATGATTTTGTTTTTGCGAATCTATCCAAGCAATCAAGTTTCCGCTCAACAACATTGTCAGATTTGGATGATTCAAGAAAAATTACATCTCTAGATACAACAAACTTTTTATTTACTTCATCGTAGAGTCGGTATGCTTTGGAGGTGTTTGAATACCCCAGGAAGATACAATTACGACTTCTAGCACCAAGTTTGTTTCTATGTACCTTAGGTATCAAAGCATAACAGGTGGAACCAAATACCCTGAGATGTTTTACCGAAGGAACATGTCCATACCACAATTCATAAGGAGTCTTGTTTCTTATAACATTAGATGGACATCTATTCTTTATATATTCAGCACATAGAACAGCATCAGCCCAAAACATTATCTTTACATTTTTGAAGAAAAGTGTGGATTGTACCATATTCAAGATTGTTCTATTCATTCTTTCAGCTACACCATTCTGTTGGGGATTATAAGGCACAATCGTTTGATGTTTGATCCCATGTTGGCGAAGATAGTTTTCAAATTCATTTGATGTGTATTCTTTTCTATTATCAGTGCGAATAGACCCAATATGAGATTGTGCATCATTTTCAGTCCATTTATGAAAATTCTTGAATGTTTGAAAAACATCATATTTGTTCTTCAATAAATAAACCCAACACATTTTGGTGTAGTCATCAATAAATGTCATGATATATTTATTTCCATTTGCAGAAGGAATAGGCATTGGACCACATAAATTTGAATGAATGAGTTCAAGCTTCCTATGTGCTCTTGAATGTGAATCATGAAAAGATTGTTTGCTATGCTTTCCTAGAATGCAAGCATCACATTGCTTAAGTTTCCTAGGAATTGTAGGCAAACCAGAAACACCATTTTTCTTCAATAAGTGGAGACTGTCATAGTTTAAATGTCCAAATCTAGCATGCCATAATAAACCCGATGGAAGTGTACCTTCTTCATGATGAGAAGTGTATGAGAAATGTTGTGCATGAGTAGAGGTTCCTTTCAGTTTGAGAAACCTTTATTCTTCTATTCCCCTCATGACAAGTGAGTGGTCAGATGCTTTTCTTACCTCAAGCTTGCCATCAAACATATGAATGGAGTGACCTTGCTGGCGGATATGGACCAAGGATAGCAAGTTTCTCTTGAGATGTGGGAGATATAGAACATGATCCAGAAGAAAGTCTGGAAGACCAGGCAGTTTAAGCCTGATTGTGCCAAGCCCTAATGGCTTGATTTTTGATTGATCTACAAAGTATACTGCTCCATCAACATTGTCAGTAAAATCTTCAAAAAAATCTTTTCTATGAGTCATGTGACAGGTTGCTCCTGAATCAAGCAACCAATCATTTTTCCAAGAAGCAAGTGAAGCATTAAAAAAATATTCATTTACTCCAATGTTACGTTGTGCCTCAACATAGTGAGCAGATTCAAGTGCTTTACCTTTGTCTGTATCATCAGTTTTACCTTTTTGTTGATTTCTTTTCTGCTCAATTTTGTCCCATGGTAGCTTGCATGTAGAGGCATCATGTGATCCATTTCTTTTGTAGCGAATGCAGTGCAAATCTGCCTTTTCTCCTTGAGAATGTCTGCCCCCCCTGCCTCTGAAATATCTTCCTCTTCCTCTTCGTCCACCTCTTCCTCTTGTAGAATATTGAGCAGGATGCTTTTCTTTATGAGCAAGGCACACAGTCTCTTCAGAAGATTCAGGGGTTTTCTTCTTTCCAAAAGCTTTCTCTCTTTCAGCAAACTTTTTCACAAGAGAGTCAAAGGTTATATCTTTGAGATTTCCATTTGCTTGCAAAGACTCAAGATAATTGGAGTAAGTAGGATAAAGTGCCTTGAGAAAAGCAATAAGAGGGATATCTAGCTCAACCTTAGTGGAATTGATATCATGCATTATAGACTTTAATTCAGATGCAAGAGCAAGAGGATCATTATTTTGCAGTTCAAGAGTGAAGAGTTTAATCATGAGTTGAACAACTTCAGGTGCATAATGTGAGTCATAGAGTTCTTTCAACTTTTGTAAGGCTTCAAAGGTAGTGGAATATGACGAAATATGGCGACTCACCTCTTCATTTACAGATGCTGCGATTAATGCATAAGCTTTGCTATTCTTGTTTTCCCAAATGACGAGCTCTTTGTCTGAGGTAGGTTGTACTGGGTCATTGTCTCCTTCTCCGACACACACTCCTTTCCACAGCTCATTGAAGATGAGGATGTGTTTTATCATCCAGGACCATTCAGGATAGTTCTCCTTGCCAGTGAGAAATATTCCTACCATGGATATGATTGAATGCATTTTGTAAAAAACTTTTGCTGATAGAAAAAAATACTTCTGCCAATATACAATAAAATGTACTCAAAAGGGCATTCTCAAAGGGTATTTTTGTCCACTAAGACTTCTAAGATAAGGTTCTCATGTACCCATTGAATCATTGTCATCACAACTTCAATACACAGAGATAAAATGAATTTCAAAATGTATACGGCTACCAATAAAAACATTCAATGTATATGCAATATACAGCCTCTTTTAAAAAGGGCTCAACGCATTATGGATGTTCTGCCTCCACCAAATATTCTGCTACAAATTTTTATTTTTATTTTCATTCAAATGTATGATTTCAACTGTTAGGCCACGTAAGGTATCAAAGCCGTCGTTTAATTATTTGAAAGGATATATCAGGTAGCGTTCAAATATACCATGACAAAGCGTTCAAATAGACTATGACCAGCATTCAAATATACCATGACAGACAGCGTTCAAATATACCATAACAGAGCGTTCAAATAGACTATGACCAGCGTTCAAATATACCATGACAAACAGTGTTCAAATATACCATAACAGACAACGTTCAAATATACCATAACCAACGTTCAAATATACCAACAGTCAGCAACATGTTCGCTTGTTGTTCAAGCAACAGTCAACAAGAAGTCATGGAAAACAGCGGGGTGCCTGTCACATTCCTTTCAGAGGAGGAGGATGGTTTCTTCCAGGGATTAAACGTCCTCGAGGTTCAGAGACTGGCCGGCGGGGTAAGTACTAATTTGCAGCGAAGGTTGGTTTTGGAGAACCTCATGTCCTCGGGACAAACCAAGAGCTGCCAGCTAAAGCTAGAGGCTGACGCCGCCAATTTCACTGCGCTGACAAATTTGGCTTCGTCGTTCCAGTCCGCTGGGAATGGTCATTGTAGTGGGTTCGAGCACCCGTTTGGTAAGCTCAGGTGTAAGAAGTATCTTTCCACTCTGCGCGGCTTTGACAACTATGAACGGCTATGGACAGCTACAACATTGCAGGATTCAGAGAGCGTTATGAACAAATCAGAGAGCGTTATGGACAGATCGCAACAGTTTTTGGAATATGTACAGATGCGTTATGAGGCAGTGGTGGAAAGGAATATGGCAGAGGCAGGTTATGTCAAGACAGAGGGGATATGGCAGACAGAGGAGTTACAGGAGCATAAGAGCTAAAACAAGGAGCTGGCTCTGATACCATGTCAGGCCAAGAGTAACTCCATTTGGTAGAAAATTGATTCGTATTATTCCATCAGGTATGTTATTGTTATATACAAAAGGGTGTGACTGTTCAATTCATCTCCTAATGACTGTTCACATTCCTAATTTAATTATTTACATGAATTCACCCAATCGTGAGGATTAGGTGTCAACAATCATATTGTTGGGTTTTGTTATAATCTTTCCATGTAGTTAATAGGGGGTTTGACGCATACCTGTAACCCCACTTTATGGGGTCCAGGACAGCGCCCCAGAAAATTTTGGTTTTGGACCCTATGTTAGGATGGGCAAACCTACCTATGATTTTTGTGCATGATTTTTGCACATGGTATTGGATGCAATGGTTTTTGGTCCATGGTATTGGACGCGATGGTTTTCGGTCCATGCTATTGGATGCTTCGGCATGTATAAATATGTATTATAACATTGAAAGGAAAATAATGAAAAATCAAGCGGGTAGTCCCAGTTTTGGGATCCAGGGGAAAATCTCTATGTATATGTGTTTTATACGTTATGCACTCACATTGTTTATTTTCTATGTTTTAGAATTCGTATGCAGGTAATTTTTGTATTGGGTTAAAACCTACATTTGGTATCGGAGCAGTTTTGGCTTCAAGGGGGCGCCTTTGTTGCTGAGGGGTTTTTCTTGGACCTGTGGTAGACCTTGTTCAGTGGGAGATCTATGAGATCGATTCTGGTGGTGAAAGAAGATGGCGAGCAGCAGAAAGATAGAGATCGAGAAATTTAATGGTTTGATTTTTGAGTTATGGAAACTCAAGATGGAGGATCTGTTGGTGGATAAAGATCAGTGGATCGCAGTAGATCCAGGTACTAAACCAACGGGAGTGTCCGATGAATAATGGAAGAAGTTGGATCGAAAGGCAAAGAGCAGAATACGATTGTGTGTCTCAGATTCAGTATTGTCGAATGTATCAAGGGAAGATACAGTGAAGGCTTTGTGGGACAAGTTAGGGACTTTGTACCAATCTAAGTCTCTGGTGAATAAATTGTTCTTCCGAAAAAGCTGTATAACCTGAGGATGAAATATGGAGACTTGGTGACAAAGCATTGGAACTCATTTAATACTATGGTAAGTCAGTTAGCATCTGTTGATATTAAAATTTCAGATGATGATAAGTGCATCAGTTTGTTGTGTTCTCTACCAGATTCGTGGGATAGTCTGATTATTGCAATAGGTAGCAATGCTACTGCCTTGCAGTTTGATGAAATAGTCTCATCCTTGCTGACGGAGGAGATGAGATGGAAAAAAATGGAGAGCTAGAATGGTGATGCCTTGTTTGTACGAGGAAATTTCCAGAATAGAAACAAAAATAAGTCATCGAGTGGGAGATCTAAATCTAGATGGAGATCTAAATCTCCAGGAAAACTTGTAAAGGTAGTGTGCTGGAAATGTGGAAAGGAATGCCACTTCAAAAGGGACTGTAAATCTAAAGCTCCTGAAAAAGGAAATGGATCTAATGAGGCTCCTTCTACAGAGGCGAAAACCACCTTAGATGAAGGTGGGGATGTGTACTTGGCTTGTTCAAGTACACATGTAGATCATGAGGCATGGTTGACTGACTCATGTGCATCCTTTCACTTCACTCCCCATAGAGAGTGGTTCTGTGAGTATGAGAAATATGATGGTGGTGATGTCTTCTTAGGGGATGACAAGAAGACTAGAATCATTGGTTTTGGAAAAGTAAAGTTGAAGCTGCAAGGTGGAAGGGTTAGAACACTTCCGGGTGTTCTGCATAATCCTGCATTAGCCAGAAATCTAATTTCTGTTAGAAAGTTGGATGATGCAGGTGTAAAAACAGTGTTCGAGAAGGATACCTGCAAGATGGTTCAGGGAGTACTAGTATTGATGCAGGGAGTTCGGATTGGAACTCTGTACAAGCTACAAGGTAGCATTGTTGTTGATGGGTGCAATAGTTCCGTGGTTCTTGAAAGTGGAGAAGAAAATATAGTGGTCTTTGGAGAAAAGACCATGCTGTGGCATCAAAGGCTTGGACATATTGGAGAGAAGGGCCTTTGAATACTTCATGGTAAAGGTATGGTAGAAGGTATGAGTAATAGCTCTCTAGATTTTGATTTCCATGAAAATTGTGTATACGGGAAGCAAAATTGGGTGAGTTTCCCCTATGTTGGTAAGAGGGCGAAACATATATTAGAACTTGTGCACAGTGATGTGTTTGGACCTATGAAGTTTCCATCACTGGGTAAGTCTGTGTACTATGTATCATTTATAGATGACTTCTCAAGGAATACATGGATATATTTCCTTAAGAAGAAATCTGAAGCCTTTGACGGGTTTAAAGAATTTAAGGCTCTCGTGGAAAATTGAACAGAGAAGAAGATAAAGGTGTTGAGGATAGATAATGTGGAGAGTTTTGCAACAATGAATTTGAAGAATTTGGTAAGAAGTGTGGTATAGCATGACAGAAGACTACTCCATATACACCTCAGCAAAATGGAGTTGCAGAAAGAATGAATAAGACATTGATGGAAAGGGCAAGAAGCATGCTCAGTGGTGCCAGGTTAGGACAAGAATTCTAGGCAGAGGCGGTGGATACTACATGTTACATGGTCAATAGGTCACCTTCATCAGCATTGGAGGATAAGACTCCACAAGAGGTATGGAATGGTAAGAAACCCTCTCTTTCACATCTGAGGGTATTTGGATGTGATACATATGTACATGTTTCAAAGGAGAAACGAACCAAGTTGGATAGTAAATCTGAAAAGTGCATCTTTATTGGGTATAAGGATGGTTTCAAGGGGTATAAGCTTTGGAACCGAGTCACACGGAAGGTTGTGTATAGCCGAGATGTGGTGTTCAGAGAGATAAAAGATGTTATTAAACATGAAGTCCAACCAAAGGAATCTAAGAGGATATAGTTTGAGGTTAAGGAGGAAGAATCAAACTCTACAACAAAGGAGGAATCAGAAGATGAAGAGCCACAAACTCTGGTTGTGGGAAGATCAGGTCGAGAAAGAAGGCAACCAAAAAGGTATAGTCCATCTACTTTCTGTTCAAATTTTTCTTTATCTATTACTGACGATGATCCTAGAACTGTGAAGGAAGTAGTAGATTCAGAGGATGGCAAGCTCTCAAAAGAGGCCATGGTTGATGAAATGGAATCTTTGCACAAAAATGAGGCTTGGGATCTGGTCGAGTTTCCAGCTGGAAGGAAACCCATTGGCAACAAATGGGTGTTCAAGAAGAAGACAAATGCAGAAGGAAAGGTGGAGAAATACAAAGCTCAGTCGGTAGCAAAAGGTTATTCTGAGGTGCCGGGAATTGATTTTGGTGATATTTTTTCTCCTATTGCCAAGATAACTTCTATTAGATTACTTTTATCTGTTGCTGCTGCTTTTGATTTTAAGGTAGAACAGATGGATGTGAAGACAACGTTTCTTCACGGGGATTTGGAAGAGGAAATATACATGAAGCAACCTGAAGGCTTTGTGGTGAAGGGTAAGAAAGAACTAGTATGCAAGTTAAAGAAGTCTCTATATGGGTTAAAACAATCACCAAGGATGTGGTATCAGAAATTTGATACGTTTATACGGGGACTTGGCTTCACCAGAAGCAAAGCAGATCACTGTGTGTATTTTAAATTAATTGGTGACCGTGTTATTTATCCAGTCTTGTATGTGGATGATATGTTCCTGGTTGGAAATGACAAAGAATTATCCAGGATTTCAAGACCCAATTGGCCTCCTAATTCGACATGAAAGATCTTGGTGCTGCAAACTATATTTTGGGTACGGAAATTAAAAGAGATCAGGTAAAGAGGAAGCTCTGGTTAAACCAAAGGAAGTATGTCAAGACAATACTACAGAGGTTTAATATGCAGGATAGTAAACTGGTGAAGGTTTCTATACCTGTAGGTGTGAGGTTATTTGCTGAAAAGTGTCCCAAGACACAAGAAGAGGAAGAGGACATGTCCCGTATTCCATATGCAAGTGCAGTCGGTAGCCTGATGTATGCAATGGTATGTACTAGACCAAACATTTCACATGTAGTGGGAGTATTGAGCATGTTTATGTCAAAACCAAGGAAGGAGCAGTAGATAGCAGTGAAGCGGGTTTTCAGGTATGTGCATGGCAGTAGTGATTATGGTTTGTGCTACCAAGGAAGATCGGGGTTGGATAGAATGTTGGATATTCATGGCTTTGTTGATGCAGATTGGGCTGGAGATCTGGATCAAAGAAGATCTACAAGTGGGTATGTGTTTAACCTATTTCGAGGTGCAGTCACTTGGATGAGTAAGAAACAATCTGTAGTGGCATTATCACCTACAGAGGCATAATACATGGCAGCCACTCATGCAAGGAAGGAAGCAGT
Organism: Pinus tabuliformis; assembly: GCA_031772625.1. Taxonomy (NCBI): domain Eukaryota; kingdom Viridiplantae; phylum Streptophyta; class Pinopsida; order Pinales; family Pinaceae; genus Pinus; species Pinus tabuliformis. The sequence goes on along the minus strand of CM062820.1, from coordinate 1,459,091,433 downwards.
TTGGTTGCAGAGATTGTGTTCAAGTATGGGGTTAGTACAAGGAGCTATAAGGATAGACTGTGACAGCCAAAGTGCAATTTTCTTGGCAAATAACCTCGCATATCATTCAAAGACAAAGCACATTGATGTTCAGTATCACTTTGTGAGGCATATGATAGAAGACGAAAAGGTGTTTCTGGTAAAGGTGGACACTTTGAAGAACATTGTAGATGCATTGACAAAATATGTGAGCTCTGAGAAGTTCTCTTGGTGTAGAGAGACAATGGGTGTTTCAGGGCTGAAAAAATGACTAAGCTCTCTTGCGGCCCCCTGTGGAAAGAAAACAACAAGTGGGAGAATGTTGGGTTGTGTTATATTATTTCCACGTAGTTAACAAGGGGTTTGAGGCATACCCGTAACCCCACTTTATGGCGTTGGGAGCAGCGCCCCAGAAAATTTGGTTTTGGATGCTATGTTAGGATGGGCGGACCCACCTATGGTTTTGTGCATGATTTTTGCACATGGTATTGGACGTGATGGTTTTCAGTCCATGGTATTGGATGCTTCGGCATGTATAAATATGTATTATAACATTGAAAGGAAAATAATGAAAAATCAAGCTGGTAGTCTCGGTTTTTGGATCCAGGGAAAAATATCTATGTATATGTGTTTTATATGTTATGCTCTTGCATTGTTTATTTTCTGTGTTTTAGAATTCGTATGCAGGTAATTTCTATATGGGGTTAAAACCTACATATATTATGCACAAATGACTATAGTTACATTGAATAATTGAATGCAATCACAAATATCTGCTTATGCAGTGATAACTTTAAGTATTTAACAAGATAAGCAAATCACTTAGGATAATTGAGGAATCTGCACGGCACACTGCCATAGCAGCACGAAAGTGCCCAAGCCACAGGTTAGGGTTGTGCAAAGGTCAACCATATACTTTTGTGAAGATATTGAAGGCCAGAATAAAGGGTTTGTCTCACAAGCCCTAGAGCGAGATCACCTGTGCGAAGGAAGGGATAGAAGAGATCAAACATCATCACAACCATCTCAAGGGTGCAGAAATTTGGTTCCAACATCCCCCCATACTGCTTCAGGTGAGACTTTGATCCGCGCCCTACGGGCTGAGGCTGAAAGGGCCGATAGTGTAGGGATTTGTTTGGCTAAATAATGTTGAACCTGGGTCAGGCCCCCTCAAGCCAACAAATGGTTCTATTGTCGGGACCGGAATCTGCATAAGAGAATTGTGATGTCGTATCACTGGAATCCAACTAAGAAGGAGATTGGAGATTGGTTGGATAGAAAGATCCATGAATTTGAGGCACAAGAGAATAGAAACCCACGACTGACAAAAGGACAGTGGTTGGACTAGTATATGTATATAGAAATCCACGAGATATTTTTTTTCTCTTTCCCTATTGAGCTATACGAGTGGATCGTGAAGATAGCAGATAATTAGTGAAGGTGGAAATTTGATGGTCCTACTGTGTGGACCCCAGAGCTAGTGTGAAGGTTGGAAGCATCAGAGGATAAGATCGCTCGTGCTATCAATAATTGGCTCGATCGCGTCATAGGAGGATTTGTGGCTGAATTCGTGGTCGACACCTCAGTCAGCTATAGCAAGGCGGAGCGACACTTTTTCAAAGGACCATAAGGTAAGTATGTAAAATTATTGAATACTTGGATTAAAATGTTGTTGTGTGAAAAATAGGTTATGCAGCTACCTTGATGTTCGGGACTACGTGAAGTGGAAAAATTTACAGAAACGAAAGAAATAAGGGTCTGGAGTATAGCCCCTTGATTTCACCTCCGCAAAGGGATGAAGACGGGATAGTGAAGGTTTCTCCACAAAGTGCTATTTAGTTAATAAGACAAGGATTCCCGCGAATACCACCTCCACCCACACCACCTCCTACTTCACCACCATCACCTCCAACTTCACCCGTACCACCTCCACCTCCACCGTAGTTTAGTATGGTAGATACAATGAAGTTTCCTTTGTTTAAAGGCTTGGGAAATGAGGACCCAAACAAATTCTAGTTCATTTTGAAGGCTGTATGGGAAGCTCAAGGTGTTACAGATGATCATATAAAGAAGGTGACACTGGTTAACGCTCCACAAGATCGTGCACTAACCTGGTATATTAAGTACTCTAACGATAACCCGAATGCTAGAGTAGCAGACATCCAGGCAGTACTGAATAGGGAATTTAGCAGGCCTAAATCTGAGGCGCAGTTGATTGTGCGATTCAAATAGATCGTGATGCAACTAGGTGAGATGCCTTGGGAACTAGATCAAAGGCTCAAATGTACAATCCACGAAGCCAACATGAATTTGATAGATGGACAGCATTGTGAGTGGTTTGTGGCTTAGCTACTACCACACTTAAGGAGTGTGTTGTCGCAGGAGAAGATAAAAACTCATGCAAAGGCCTTGGAGATTGCCATGAGACTACATGAGACTTCAATGCAAGATCCTAATCTACGATTTCAACATATCCATGCGCAGCTGAAGAATCTGTGCCTTCAAATGCAAATCCTGAAGCGGGACAGGACGGTTCAGCCAGAGGTATGTGAGGAGGTATGGTGCTTGAAATGCAAGAGTTAGGGTCATGACAAAGACCATTGCCCAATATTTTCAAATTACATTGCAGGAGGAGGACTGATGCCTTTAAGGCCAGAAGCTCAAGCAGTACCTAGTGTGGGGCCTGCATTATGGTGTGCTATCTGTTAGGTAGCTAGAAAACATGCCACAGATAACTATCACTTGCTACAGAAGTATGTACAAGCACCACAACATCTGTTCTACAACATTTGTAGACCGGTAGGACATGATGGGTGTACTTGCAGGAGCTATGAATTCATGATGGATAGAACTCCCACCTACAAGGTTCAGGTTGAAATGCGGCCCCTTGACCAGAATGCAGGGATGGCGCGAATAGGATTTGAGGGGCGCGGATGAGGCCGAGGCAGAGGAGGACCTGGTAGAGGTCGAGGACAGTTGATTTTCTACAATTGTGGAGGACTAGGACACTATTCCCATGATTTCACTAATCCAACGCATCCATCGTGTAAGTATTGCACATTGTTTGATCATGAAATAGAAGATTGTCCTACGTTGATAGCTAGGATACGTAACAAACGGGTGCTACCACCTCTGCCGCCTTAGAACCTAAAGATGATGAGGTCTGAGCCGCGTGAGGAAGATCCAAACGTAAATATAGTGCTTAGAAGTGGAACCGCGACAGGAGATGACAAAGGGAAATAGTTAGAAGACAATGCATGGGTTCACAAAGCCTCGACAAAAGAGGCTGAGTTCGATTTGGAGTGCACTTGTGAAGCCTTCATGGAAGCTTAAAAGAGCTTCGCTGAGACCTCCACCTCAGGGAGAAAGGATAAGCCTGAGCCGGAGATGGACCCCTTAATGCTCACAAATTTCCTGGAAACCTATATGAAGTTACTGCACGACAATAAGGCTGTGAAAGGGCTATAAGAACTCATCAATAGATGCACTGGAACCGTGCCAGGTGAGCCATGCATAGTAAAAAAGATTAGTAAGCATAAAAAAAGGATGGGATGGGAGATGAGACAGACCGCACAAATAGGAGAGTATGAAATGGATCAGGTCATTTTGGACCTTGGGTCAGATGTGAATATCCTGCCAAAGTAGACTTGGGAGCGAATGGGGAGACCTATGCTATAATGGTGTTTGATTCAGCTAAGGATGGCGAATCACCAGAAAATCATCCCCATGGGGTGGCTGCAGGGGGTGACCATGGATATTGAGGGAGCAAGCGCGTTGGCTGATTTTGAAGTAATAGAGATAGTGGATGATAGCAATCCCTACCCTGTGCTCCTAGGAATTGGCTAGGCTACTGATATGAACGAGGTAATCAATCCGAAGAAGCGAAAGATGATCTTTGAGAATAAATCATTGCGCGTAATAATACCCCTCGATCCTGCTAAAGGATCGCGCTATATGGAACCTGTCCGTGATTATGAGACTGATGACGACCTAGACTGTGTCTATAAGATAACAGTGCGAGACCAAGATTGGGTGAATCCCATTGTGGAGGGATGGATTTCATGGGATCATGAGAGTTCCTACACTTCGAACTCTGACTAAGAAATAGAACGTTCGTAAAATCGGTTACATGAAGTAACTACGTTGAATTGCTACATGATGACCGGTCATTGCGTTGTGTGTCATCAGAGGTAATAAATTTTCCTATTTATGATGGTCTAAATGAGGTAGATATATTTTGGATGCATTTGAAAGGGAGGTACCAGAAAAGCAGCGCTTCCAGGCCTTGGACTGGGCACTGCACACTATGCCCGCAAGATGGTGGGGTACGCACAAGGGAAGCTTTGATGATTGGCGCGAATGTAGGAAGATGATGAGAACATGATTTGGGAAGCCTAATATGCGACTGATAGACAAGTACGATGAGAAGAATGATTTGCACATGCATCTGGCCAAATGGACGCAGGTTTATGGAGAAAATCCCTAACTTGAGTGGGTGCACTTGTTCTGTCATACCCTGGATGTTATCCCAATGAATTGGTATATAGAAATAGAGCTCTGCCATGGGACATGCGAATGGGATATCCTACGTAAAATATTCATGATGACATTCAATTTTGAGGATGGGTTTGACAGTATTGATGAAGCGCTACAAGAGGTGAAAGCAGCCATCTTTAGGATACCACAATATCCTTTAGACCTAATTTAGCCTGAATGGGTTACTGAGTTGTGTCACGCGCTCAAATGTTATAATGTAACTACTGAAGATGAGGATGAGGATCCATAGAATATTAACATTCCAGAAACAAAAGGCCATCGCGAAGTTCAAGGACCACAGGTTGAGAACCCTGATATAACTGCACTAGTGAAAACAAAACAAGTGAACATTGGTATGGAGGCAAAACCCAAATCTGTGAATATTGGAGACTACTGGGATGATGCAATGTTGGATAAGGTCACTGAATTGCTCCGCGAATACCAGGACTTATTCCCTACCAAGTTTACGGATTTGAAAGGAGTAATCGAAGATCTAGGAGTGATGAAGATCACGTTAAAGCCTAACACGAAGCTAATTAAGAAAAGGCCTTACCGCCTCAATCCGAAATACAAGGAAAAGGTCCACTTAGAGCCAGACAAGATGCTAGTAGCAGGCATCATTGAGCTTGTGGAAGAATCCAATTGGGTAAGCCCAATGGTGGTGCAAGTGAAGAAGAAAAAGGATGAGACAAGGATATGTGTGGATCTCTGGAAACTGAATGACACTTGCGTGCATGATCCTTTCTCGACTCCATTCACAGATGAAGTGTTGGAAAATGTAGGTGGCCAGGAAGCATATTCCTTCTGTTAGGGTCTAACCCTAGCCCCCTTATTTATGTAATAGGGTCGAGTCATAGTTATAGTTAGTTAAAGAGTCAATAAATCCCATATTAATAATTGTAAGTGTTTGACCCGCATTTAGAGAAGGAACCACAGTTAGTTGTAAACAGGCCATGGTATTAGATAGATGGTATTAATAAGAACCATGGTACTGACCCATGGTATTGCATGTACGAATCCTATATAAAGGATAGAGACTCCCCATTGAGGAGTGTCATGTCTTATTTTGTATTCGAGCCCTATTCTATTGGAGGTTTCCTCCTCGAAGAGGCAAGTGAACATTGCTTTTCTTTCTGATTAATAAAATACATGTTGTTATTTCTAATCTGTTCTATGTTTTGGGTTGTATTTCTTCGCATATTTGGTATTCTGGCATCTTCTCAAAAGGAGCATAACAAGTGGTATCAAAGCACTTTCAAGGGCCAATGGGATCTCCATTTTTAGCAGATTTTTTTTTTGGCTAGAGACGTGTTACGCGTCTTTATACCACGGGATCTATCGTTGAGTGCATAAACCTGTGGATTTGGGGATGCATGCATGCAAGAAATACAAGAGTTGGTCATGCTTGTTGGACTCCCTTGTAACCCTTGTGGGTACCCCTTTGAGTAGTACTGCATTAGAGAGAACCGCGCACAGATTGTCTTCCACGTACCCTCTGGGTATATCGGAAGCCCCCTAGGCTCACTTGAAACCTCGTCATAGATAAACCGTCAGCCATCTTGTTGCTACAGTACACCGAGAACAACACTCAGGGAGATTACTTGTGCATACGATAGGGTAGTCGAGTAGTACAACTAAGGGTATGGTTGATCCTCCTTAGTTAGTGCCCTGAAATATTGGGCTGAGTACACCTGTTGTACCCTTATGTATATTGCAATCTGTAGCACCTGACACTCCTTGAGACCATAGTTCCCTTGTCTCTCTACAGATCGCCCATCATCTTCTTTGCCAGATCAGATCTAGCAGGTTGGTTTTTGTCTCAGCTGCAACAATCAGATCCGCCATTCTGATCTAGCAGTAGGGGTTTGGTGCTGCCACATTCCTACTCACACTCTGCAGTTGAGGGTTTCACAGATAGATCTGACTATTTGTACAGGGAGGCTTGTGGCTCCTATACCTTTGGGTTATTCTCGCAAGACATTGGTCAGGATTAACTTTTCTAGGAATTGGCCCACTTTTCTTCATATTCATCCTAAGATGCAATAGGTCTTAAACAACCATCTGCAGGTCTTTGACAAACCTCATGAGCTTCCACCCTCAACAGGGGAACATGATCATAACATTACTTTGTCCCAGGAGCACAACCACCAAATGTTCGCCCATATAGATACCCTTTTGCCCAAAAGAATGAAATTGAAAAAATCATCAAGAAATCCTGGAAGCTGGTGTCATTCATCCTAGCATTAGTCCTTATTCATCACCTGTGGTCATGGTGCTCAAGAAGATGGGGAATGGTGTATGTGTCCCGACTTTAGGTCCCTCAACAAGCTAACAGTCAAAGATAAATTTCCCATCCTGGTTGTTGATGATTTGTTGGATGAACTAAATGGGGCTCAATTCTTTACTAAGCTAGACCTTCGCTCAGGCTATCACCAAATTCGCATGAAAGAAGCAGGCATTCCAAAGACTTCTTTCCGAATGCATGAAGGCCATTATGAATTCTTGGTAAATCCATTTAGTCTCTGTAATGCCCCATCCACTTTCTAGAGCCTCATGAATCACCTACTCAAACCGTGTCTCAGAAAATTTGTCCTTGTTTTCTTTGATGACATCCTCATCTACAGCCTCACCTGGGAAAAAAATCTTCAGCATGTAGACTTGCTCTTGCAACTTCTTCGGAAGCATAAATTAGTTTTCAAATTGTCCAAGTTCTCTTTTGGCATGAAAGAAGTCAAGTATTTGGGCCACATTATGGGGTGTGAAGGTGTCAGGGTGGATCCCAAAAAGATCCAGGCAATGCAGGATTGGCCCCAACCAAAGACCTTGAAGAGTTTGAGAGAATTTTTGGGTCTCACCGGCTACTATCACAAATTTGTCCGCAATTATGGTCACATTGCTAGACCCCTCAGTCACCTTCTCAAGAAAATTTCATGCCTCTAGAATGATGAAGCGCAATAGGCATTTATAGCTCTCAAACATTCCACGTGTTCCACTCCTGTATTGGCACTACCCGACTTCACTAAATCTTTTGTGATTGAATGTGATGCTTTAGGTACAGGTATTGGGGCTGTCTTAATGCAGGAAGGTCAACCCTTGGCCTTCACTAGCCAACAACTAAGTGGGACAAATTTGGGACAATCTACCTATGAGAAGGAGATGATGGCCATCTTACATGCAGTGGATACCTGGTGACCATACTTATTGGGGCGGCGTTTCCAAATCCACACAGACCATCAAAGCCTTAAATATTTTTTGGAGCAATGCCTATCCTCGCCACAACAAAATAAATGGCTAGCCAAAATGTTGGGATATGATTATGAGATAATTTACAAGAAAGGGCACTAAAATGTCGTAGCAGATGCTTTATCACGCCAATTTGAGGAGGAAAGCACCCTGCTAGTAATCTCTCTTCCCATTCCAGGGTGGATTGAAGAGGCTCGCAAGGAATGGTTTTCCTATCCTTCACTCTCCCAACTCATTAATAAATTGAAAGAAGATCCAAATTCCACAACGGGATACTCTTGTTAGGATGAGATTCTTCGCTACAAGGAAAAAGTAATGATATCACCAACATCCACCCTCAAAAGTCACATTTTGGCAGAGTTGCACTCATCTCCCACTCCAGGCATTCAGGCTTTCAGAAGACTTATGCTCGCACTCGGCATTCATTCTTTTGGGCATGCATGAAAAAGGACATTCTTACTTTTGTAGCTGAATGTGATGTGTGGCAACCCCACAAAGGAGAAACAGTCAAATCCCCAGGCACTTTATAGCCATTGCCCATCCCTACTTCAATCTGGACGGATGTTCCTATGGATTTCATTATTGGTCTTCCGAAGTCAGGCAACAAATCTGTCATCATGGTGGTTGTGGACAGGCTTTCTAAGTATGCTCATTTTTGCACCCTACCCCACCCTTTTACATCGGCTTTGGTGGCTCAATATTTCATGGACCAGATCTTCAAATTGCATGGCATTCCCAATTCCATTGTGTCTGATCATGACCCGATCTTCACCAATAACTTTTGGTAGGAACTCTTCAAGCTACAAGGTACCCAACTACAACTCAGTAGTTCCTATCATCCCCAAACTGATGGTCAAATTGAAGCAGTCAACAAATGTCTGGAGACCTACCTCAGGTGTTTCACTTCAGAAAAGCAACATCTATGGGTATAGTGTTTACCTCTAGCCGAATGGTGGTGTATTACTAACTATCATGCCACCACCAAGATGACTCCATATGAAGCAGTTTATGGTCAACTCCCCCCTTCACCTACTTCTTATATTCCGGGATGCTCTAAGGTACAAGCAGTGCATCAACTCCTAAAGAACCGTGCAACCATGCTTGCCGACCTCAAAGATAATCTCCATCAAGCTCAAAATCACATGAAGCAACAGGCACACCAACATCATTCAGAGCGCACATTTCAAGAAGGGAATCAAGTATTCTTGAGGCTGAAACCATATAAGCAAACATCACTCAAAGAAAAGGGTTGTCAGAAATTATCTCCAAAATTCTACTGACCGTATCAAATACTTCAGTGCATCGGAGAAGTAGCCTACAAGCTAGCCTTTCCACCCACTGCAAAAATCCATCCCGTCTTCCATGTCTCATGCCTCAAGAAAATGGTTGGGAACAATTGCAGAATTCAAACCAGTCTACCAGAATTGGATGAAAAAGGTTTAGTATGGCTCCAACCTGAATAGGTTCTTGACATGCGAGAACGACACCTGCACAGCCGCATGATCAAGGAAGTCCTTGTCAAGTGGAAAGACACCTCTCTAGAAGATGTGACCTCGGAACCAGCCACTGTTCTTCAGCAGTTTCTGTAGCTTCAGCCTTGAGGACAAGGTTGTTTTTATGGGGGAGGGCATCTTAGGGTCCAACCCTAACCCCCTTATTAATGTAATAGGGTCGAGTCATGGTTATAGTTAGTTAAAGAGTCAATAAAGCCCATATTAATAATTGTAAGTGGTTGACTCACATTTAAAGAAGGGGCCACAGTTAGTTGCAAATGGGGCATGGTATTAGATAGATGGTATTAATAAGAACCATGGTACTAACTCATGGTATTGCATGTATGAATCCTATATAAAGGATAGAGACTCCCCCTTGAGGAGTGTCGTATCTTATTTTGTAGTCGAACCCTGCTCTATTGGAGGTTTCCCCCTCGCAGAGGCAGTGAACATTGCTTTCCTTTATGACTAATAAAATACATGCTATATTTCTCATCTGTTCTATGTTTTGGGTTGTATTTCTTCGCATATTTGGTATTCTGGCATCTTCTCGCAGGTCAAGAGCATAACACCTTCACTGATGGGTTATTTGGATACCACCAAATCAAAATCGCGTCAGAGAATAGGAACAAGACAACCTTCGCGACTGAGTGGGGTTGTTTCCAATACACTGTAATTCTATTTGGATTGAAGAATGGACTTGCAATATTTTTGCGCGTGGTTTTTGCAGCATTCAAGGAATTTATTCATAAGTTCCTGGAGGTATATTTTGATGACTGGACTGTATCTAGGTTGGTTAAGCGCCACGTAGCAAGCTTTCGCTTTATGTTGGATACTGTCAAAGATACCAGATCGCGCTCATTCTCAAGAAGTGTCGGTTTTACGTTCCTTTTCGTAACCTCTTGGGGCATGTGGTTTGCAGACAAGGACTGATGGTAGACCTTGCGGAGATCACAGTGATACTGAACTTGGAAGTGTTGAGGAGTGTGAAACAGTTGCCCGCTACTCTGGGACATACAAGATATTACAGAAAGTTTATCAAGAGCTATTACCAGATCACTGCGTTGATGGAAAAATTGTTGAAGAAGGATGTCACATTCTGCTAGAACGATGACTATATGAAATGCTTGGATATATCAAAAGAAAAGATGGTTACCACACTGATTTTAGTCTTCCCAGACTGGAAGAAAGAGTTTCATGTCCATTCCGACGCGTCATGTATAGTGATGGGGTAGTACTAACATAGGATGGCAGAGAAGGCTTGGACCATCCTATCGCCTTTGCAAGCCACATATTATCCAAAGCAGAGAAGAACTATTCTACCACTAAATGTGAGGGGCTAGCTATGGTGTATGTGCTCCAGAAGTATCGGCAATACTTGCTAGGAGGCCATTTTAAGATGTATATAGATCACTCCACGGTGAAGTACCTGGTCAATAAGCTTGTGTTGGGTGGGGTGAATCTACAGATGGCTCTTATTGTTCTAAGAGTACAATTTTGAAGTTGTTGTGAAGCCCGGACATTGAACGTCGGACCAGACCATCTGTCGGGCATCAAAATCGGGGAGGAACCTACTAACTTAGAAAAAGGATTGCTTGACGTGTAGCTATTTGCAGTTTGTGTTGTAGATGGTCATTTTTAGGATACAATACACTTCCTAACAACATCAACTACACCGGAAGGATACTCTATCCAGCAAAAGAAGGAATTAGTGGTGCGAGCGACAGATTTCTCTATCATTGTTGGGCATCTATATAAGATGGAGATTGATGAAATATTGTGACGATATATACTTGAGTTCAAACAAAGTAGCATCCTCATGGATGCTCATGGGGGCACCACAAGAGGACATTATGCAAGGGGAGAAACCACACAGAAGATTCTACGTGTAGGGTTGTGGTAGCCAACCCTTCATCAGGATTCAAAAGCATATTGCAAGGAATGTGATGTATGTCAAAGAACAGGCAGGCCATTGCGGAGGGATGAAATGCCTTTGAATCCACAAATGATGTTGCAACCCTTCGAGAAGTGGGAAATAGATTTTGTGGGACCCATCCAGCCACAAGGGAAGACAAGAGAAAGGTACATTATCACTGCGATGGAGTATTTGACTCATTGGGCAGAAGCATAGCCAGCGAAGGATTGTACAGGTGTGACAACCGCGAAGTTCCTATTTGAGCATGTACTCACATGATTTGGATGTCCAAGGATCTTGATGAGTGATCGTGGTATGCACTTCCTGAATGAGACAATCAATGCCCTAACAAAGGAATTTCAGGTGTATCACTAGAAGAGCACACCTTATCACCCACAGGCTACTAGGACAGTGGAGGAATTTAACAAGTACTTGAAAATGCATTGACCAAGGTTTGCAATGCTCAGCGAAGTGATTGGGACCTACGCATACCTGCAATATTGTGGGCTTATCGAACGAGATGCAAGAAGTTGATGGGACAAACCCCTTTTAGGCTTGTCTATGGTGTGGAAGCCGTAATGCCTATGGAATACATCATCCCTAGTTTGCGTATAGCAGAGCTCATAGGTATGAAGAATCACAGAGCCCTGAAAGAGAGGCTTGCGCAACTGGATTAACTTGAAGAAGAAATATTTTTGGTTGGATTCCACCAGTAGGTCCAAAAGCAACGTGAAAATGCATGGCATGATCGACACATCAAGCTACGCACATTTAAGGTAAATGATCTAGTTTTGTTATATGATAGTAAGTTTGATAAATTCCTCGGAAAATTCAGGATGCACTCGTTAGGGCCTTATGTTATTAAGGAGATTACCAATGGAGGAGTGGTACAGTTGGTCAAGTTAAATGGAGAACCCTTCCCAGGAAAGGTGAATGGCAGTCACTTGAAGCCCTACACTGGCGGTCTGGCGATGTGACTAAATGAAAGTAACAAAGTCTTAGCACTCTAGGCAGTTGAAAGGAGACACAGGACTATAAACTACACTGCTCGAGTTGGGGAGCTCGTGATTGGAAGATGGTGTGAAGCAAGGACATGTCACTGGGTCTGTGACAGCATGGAGGGAGTTGCGCTACCCAAGGAGAAATCGTGCAGGTCTGCTGGAAAGTGACTGTTAAAGTCATTTTTCATGAAAATACAGCAAAGGTGAGGCCAAATGGAGTGGGCGACCGGCATTTAAGATGAGAATTATGGCTTAGATCATTGAAAATCTGCCGCCAATTCGGGTGGAACGGTCGGATTTGAATTAAAATTGCCCTATAAATTACAAGTGGTTTTCTAGCAAGAAATACTTGGCATTTTAAGTATTCAATTGTTGAGCTCTCAGATGCCTATGGACCCAAATTTTTTCGAGCCTCTCAAACAGACTCCTGCATTTGTGAACTTGCCTGAGACATCACTAGTACTGATAGAGAGTGTTATGTCATCACCCCTAGAAGTTATCAATACACAGCAAGTGGTAGAAGAGCCGACACAAGAGATGGAGAAAAACCTGAAGAAGTTGCCCAGAAGTAGCTGAAGTACTAGCAGAGGTCCCTAAATCCACGAGAATTCTGAGACCGAAGCCAACCCAAACCAAGGAGACCATGAAAGATAAGAAGGGCAAGCAGCCTGCCATACCGCTATGCACATCTCCGAGATGAAACCCAACAAAGCCCACTACCCAGGAGAAAGGCAAGGCTATAAACCTAGAGAAGAAGAGGAGGATATCAAATACATCCCCATGGACGATGAGGATGTGGGAGTGGAAATAGAGGAGGTTGAAGCCCAGGGTGTGGACCCTATTACACGGTTGCTAGAGTATGTCCCTCCCATGCAATCCTAAGTCCAAGGTCCCAAAGGAAATTAATGAAAGTAAGACTCCCCTACCAACCCCATTGCTACCAGAGGAGATCACTTTTGACAGCCTCTGTTTGGCAATGGTGTCGATTTTGAAGCTCGAAGACTGGGACTTGGCAGACCATGAGAATTTCCCGCACCTAGTGACCGAACAGTTGATTCACTGCAACATAGACACAAAGACGGGGATGACTGCACTAAAGCCACGTAAGTGGATTAGAGGAGTAGAGAAGGCAGGATTACTCAACCTGCTCTGGGTTCCATACTATATCTGCATCACCATGACAGTTTTAGTCATCAAGCATCTATTGTGCTTGGTGCATGATGGGTGTCTATGGCTGGAGGAGTCGATACCCATCATCAATATGTTGATTCACCGCATAAAACGCCTGCCGTATACAAGCGAGAATCCAGCTATGATCTTTGGTGGTAAGGGTGGCGAGCTGGCGCTCGCAGAATCAATGAAAGAAAAGTTCAAGTTGGTGAAGAAGACGCGTGGGTACACAATCTCCAACATCTACGACCCTGCTGTGAAGGTGGCAACGCAGATCCTTGCAAGGAAGGTGATGCGGAAGTGACGTGCCAATGAGGTGCCGGCGCCTATCATTGTGCTTGCATAGCAATGTGCAAAAGGAGTCCAGTTTAACTGATCAAACTACCTTCGTGTCGAGTTCCTGGCCAACTACCGCGAAGCGAAGGAGAAAAGAAAGACGTTCCACTATGCGTGGCTCTTGCTATCAATTGTGCTCATAGCATGGGATCTACCAGAAGAGAGCTAATTCCCTAGGTCGTGGCGAACCTTTCTGAAGCAGCGAAGTACCCGTCATTGTGGGTGACCAAGGACGTGGAGCGCATTTGGGGCAGCAAAATATTCTGGATCCTGATGGAAATGAATATTAGGATGGCTATCAATCGCAAGTCACAATTGTCACCCATGGTATATGCTAACCTGCAGAGCTATGCTGAACTCAAATATGATTTCCATCAGATCTCAATCAAGGCGTGAAAGGACCCTATGTAAAAGTGGTACGACTTGTGGTACCTAGCCATAGATGATGCCACTGATGTGGTATTGGATAAATGGCTGGCGGAGTGGCACACCTCTACGGACTTGATGGTGCATGGAATCAAGTCCGCCACACAAAAGAAGAAGGACGAGGCCAAGCTAAAGATGGTGCACCTAGTTGAGAAGAGGAAGAAGGAGGACGTTGAGAAGTCCAAGTCAAAGGAGACAAGAAAGGAAGCGGGAAAACAAACAGGAGGCACAGAGCGAGGCTCTGACAAAAGGCACACGGTCGCCTTCACCTGCAACTAAAGAAGAGGACATGGAGCAGCACAGCGCGGACCCTTAGGAGACGTATGACCGTATTAAGTTCCCGAGAGAGCCAGAAAAGGGAGGGTCCAAAATAAGTCCAAGGTGAACAAGACCTCATTGGACCCCATCACACTAACGAAGGGAGATTTATACGACATCGATGACACAGTCAGAGATGTCACCGTGGAGGCCCTACAGCAATTTGAAAAGCAGCAGCAAATCATCCTAGGGGCCATCCATATGGGACTATAGGAGTTGTAGACCCACGTGTCGCAAGTTGGTACAGTGTCTACTAGCTTGGCTATCGACACATTAGAGGCTGCCAAGTGATCAGCGAATAGAGAATAAACAATGAGCAGATGGCCTTACAGAGGGATGCTGCCATCACCGCCGAGGCTAAGGCAACTAGCTAGAGAAAGAAGATCATACAAGTCGTGGAGGAGGCCTGCAGAATGGTCCTAGAATTGGCCATTCCGGAGGAGGAGGTACCTAAGGTCCGCATCCATAAATTGGCCACAGGGGTGCACAACACTTAGACGGAGATGGTGCGGGTTCAATTAAAGTTGAACTTGTAGATTACAGAGCTCTAGTTGAGGGCTGAACCTTCGACACCACCAGAGGTAAAGGAATAGTGGGTGGCCACTGTCATAGAAGTAGTCGCGACAGTGGAGAGTGCAGTAGCAGACTGCACCTAGTTGTTTGAACAATATTTTGAGGTCCTGACCAGCTTGCAGGAGGACCCAAACATCCAGAGGCTCGAGATGGAAGCACGCGAACTCCAACAGCGCTATGATGAAGTTAAGGGCACAGCACGAACTATTGTGTTGACATAGAGGTTAGCCAAGCTACAAGAATCCAAGCCGTTGAAGGAATTGGTGGATGCAGCGCTGCATAAGGAAGTAGTGTTGAAGGCATGAATCAAGACCTAGTTGGAGGAAGATTATGTAGTTACAGGAAACATTGAAGGCAAGCTTTTGACTCTGCAAAAGACACAACAACAGCTTCAAGCTGACAGCGCAGGGGCAGTCGAAGATACTAAGCAGGTAGCAGATCAATGCACAGCTGAAGTTGCAGTCATCAAGGTCGAGCTAGACGGGCTTTGCGCAAAGATCTATGTGCCTGCTGAGTGACTCGAGGGCGAGTCACAATGTTTGTGTTGGGGGCTTGTTGGGAGTGGGATCCCCCAAGGGCAGTTTTGGGGCTAAGAGCCCATGTTTAAGTCAATTTTTGTAATATTATTGTAAAGACTCTGCATTTTGTGTTTATGGAGCACGAAGGTATTATGTGTCACAAAGGGTAGTCCGCCCTTAGTTTTGTAAAGTATAGTCGATTGTAAGAGATCTACCCATGGTCCGCGGACCATGGGATTGTATAAAAAGAGCTAACCTCTAAGCAGTTAGAGATAGATATGGATTAATAGAAGAAGTAAGAGAGTCATAGCTTTAGAGCAAGAAGTCTAAGTCTTGGGTTGTAGAATAGGTAGAGGCTCTGCAACTGAGTGCGCAGAGGCCTAGGGTAGAAGTCTGCAGCTGAGTACGTGGACCCCTGCAGCTGTGTGCGCAGGGTGAACAAAGTCTGTAACACTTAAAAGATATCAATAAAAGGAGTTATTTTGCAATCTATATGTATTTATTCTGTTAATGGGTTTGGATATCTTGTGTATGAATTTCCTTTATTATTATATGATGCATGAATGATTGTAGTTGCATTGAATAATTGAATGCAATCACGAATATCTTCTTACGGTGTGATAACTTTAAGTATTTAACAATATAAGCAAATCACTCAAGATAATTGAGGAATCTTCATGGCACACTGCCATTGATCTGAAATGGGGCACTAAAGGCTTCTTGTCATGCTTACAAGAACCTCACCCACTCCAAAGCTTATATATTCCCAAGATCTAGCTTATGATTGATAATTTGCGGAATTAAAGGACCTAAATTAGGTGTATGCTTTTAGCTTTCCTTTGACTGCTTAGTTGCCTTAAGTTTATTTGCTTAAGCTGATATATATATAAACACACATAACAGCAAAATGCAGTAAATCAACAAACCATGAAGACAACAATATAATATGGAGTTCACCCTGATATCTTGGACTACATCTCCTTGAGCGCTAATCAACTCGATTAGGCTCTTTGGGATTATGGATTCAATTCTTTTACAAGTTCCACACTCAACTCCATAGGTTTACAACTGAACCCATGGGCTTAGAATGCCATCTTTATCCCAGATTGTTTGGCTCTCTAGCTCTCAGCTCTCGGCTTTGGTTCTCAGCTCTCTGCTCTCAGCTCTGGCTCTCGACTCTCGGCTCTCGGCTCTGGCTCTCGACTCTAGCTCTCGGCTCTGGATCTCAACTCTGGCTCTCAGCTCTTGGCTCATTGTAAGGAGAATAACTGCCTCCAACCTCTGGTGGCTTCTCTTTGTTCTCCTCTTACTAGCTCGAACTATTTCCAATGTGTAAGATCTCCCTGAGTCTCTACACAACAATGGGATTTATCCCTCATATGGCTCAAACTCCTCGAGTCCACAAGAATCATGCCTCCAGGCCCTGGATGGTTACCAAAACCTCTTTGGTTCCCAAAAACTACTTCCTGTGTGCTGGACCCTTCTATTTGTCTCTTCACCTTCTCTTCTGTGTTCTAATTCTTGTTTTCATGACACATTTTGCTTCATCATTTCTCTACGGCTCTACGTCTCTTTGACTGTTCCTCTGGCTCACTAGCTTTGTGGCTCTCCGTCTGGCCTTTTGGTTCTCTGGCTCTCTGGCTCTGTCTGGCCCTCTGGCTCGCTGGTTCTATGGCTTTGCGTCTTCTATAACGCATTCTTGTTACAAAACCCCTGCTTATAGCATGGCACAGGTGAATGGGAGCCATTACAAAGAAAATACACAGGCGGCCTTTCTTCGGGAAAATTCCTGAAAATGGAACATAATGACCAATGCACAGGAAATTCATGGCAAAACAGATTAATATAAATCTCAAGGAACAATAAACTCGACACTATAATGTCGTCGGGTCTACCCATTGCAATCGCATGTTGCATGGTGCATTGGCCCCTTTGCATTATCGCGATCCGATTTACCTATCTCCAATCACTCCGATCGGTGCCTCATCGGCTATCGGCATTATCGCTATATCGCTTATTGGCGGTCTCTTCTTCCATGGTCCACAACCCTTAAGCTCCCCTGATCAGTGATCTCTGATCAGATCATGATCATTGATTCCTTTTCTGATCCGATGGCTCAAAGTTCTCATCCCCATCGGCCTATCGCATATCGCAATGTGCAATGGCATGGATCTTGGTGCTATGCTCCTCCGATCACCAATCACTGATCGCATTGGCATATCATTATCGTTGATCGCACATCGCATCGTTGCATGTCAACGACACTTTGTATTGCGCTACCCGATCTCCGATCGTTGATTGTCGATATCGGCACATCGCCGATATCGGTGCATCGCATATCAGCCCTTCGCCATGCTACGGGTCCTTCCCCTTGGGTTATGTGCGATGCGATATTATGATGCGACAAATCACAATTGCATATCATTGCATCCTTCAGCCTGCAGTAATTCCGCTCCTTTTCTTTTCCTCTGATGTGATTTCCTCTAAGGAACATGTATTTCCCTTAAGTCCCATTTAATGAGAAATTGCCTCCTTTTCTAAGGACATTGGGCAAAGTTCTTTTTACAATAACTTCTTCATCTGAAGTCCATTTTAGCACATTCAAATTGCATTAGATTTAGAATGAAGAGATCTATGCAATGAGACTATTTCCAAGAGCATCGTTTGACTTTCCTTTTCCTATGTGAGGAATATTTTTAGACTTAGAGCCTATACTAGATCCATTTTGGATCATGCCTTCCCACTAAAAAGCTTTTGGACTCCAAAAGACTGATATACTGATCTGAATAGTAAATGAGAGTACCTCACCCTCTTATTTCAGCCTCCATACACTTTCCTTGCATAGTTCCTCTGGATCCAAAGCCTTTGAACACTCCCTTCCTAGATGTGCTTGTCCTCCTAGGAAGAACTGTCTTCCTCCTTGACTTCCTACAGAACTCCTCCTGAGAAGGTCACTGAAGGTATTTTGAACTTCTCTGCCTTGATCATTGATCTAAGGTGGCTCAAAAAAATGTGAAGTTACATCTTCTTCACAAAAAATTACATTTTTACTTGTTACAAATATGTTCTATTGACCTCTTTTCAAGAACAATAGAATTACAGACAAAACCAGATGGCCTAAACTCTTGCTTCATCAAAAGAAACAGATTTTCACATATTGTGGATTACCTCCATGTCTTTACATCTGCATACAAATGATTGACTAGATAACAATCCAACAAAACATGCCTTTAAAACAATTGACCCTTCAAGTCAAGCATGTAGAAAAAGAATTCTATAGTTCTTTTTCAAAGATGAAACACTTCATCAACATCTCGATCTTGGAGACCAAATCAACTTTTCTCAAGTCAATATTGCATTACATGCATGTTTACAACAAAGTAATCAACCCTTCAAGTTAATCACACATACATGTTTAAATACAAGGAAATAATCAACATCCCTGTGTTCATGCACATCATTCTCATGCATGCATTTCATCCTTCAACTTTGGCTTAAGTACGTTGTACTTTCAAATCTGAAATGAACATAATGTTGTAGCAATAAAGTGAGTCTCCTACTCAACTTTTTCCATTCACCTTCTTGGTAAAAACCTGCAGCTTGCATTCCATTAACAAAGAAATGCATTCTTTTGATTTGATGCATTTTCAAAAGACATGCAACCTTAATTGGATAAGAAATCCTACCATTTCTTACCAATATATTTCAAAGGTCCTACCTTTGTCTACACATTAGCATCAACATGTGAATCATCCTAAAACACATCAATCATGAGATATTTATTCCCATCCCTCCCATTCTTTCTTTCCACCTTCTTCAAGTTTCGTGGAAGCATTGTTGGATTCAGAGTCCAACATTTTGCAGCAATATGTCCTTGCTTATGGCAGTAAGTGCAACACATGTGCATCTTCTCAATAGCATGATTTTCCTTGTCCAATGGACCTTTGGCTTCTTGCTTCTTTTCCTTCCAAAGTTTCCTGCATGTGGCCATCCTTCCAACAGCTAGAAACATTATGGTTATCCCAACCACAAAAGGAACATGCAATTCTTTTCCAATGCTTATATGGAAATTTACCATGATGAACATAATCAAAAGGAATATGATTAGAACCAGATTTATACATTTCTTTTCCACCTTTATTACCTTCATGAGGAGGTGAATTGAATGAAGAAGTAGCTCCCATTGGAACACCATCAACCTCTTCAATGGTTTTAGAGTTTCCACAACTCTCTGGTTCAAGTGCATGCTGATATAAACCTTCTTTCTGCAAAGTATTCTTCACACTATTGCATTCCCCAAGAATACAATCTTCACATTCTTGAGGTAGAAGACCTGAAATGAAACTCCTTCTTGAAACTGTTTCAATTGTCTTCATGGTAGCTTCAGAACTTTCTCCATAATATTTTCCATAGCCAAGACCCAAATACTTAGGCCTTTCCTCAACCATTATTGGCTCAACAATACCCTGTGCATGTTTTCCCGAGCCTTTTCCTTCATAGCCCATCTTGGACATTAACTTGGAACCTATGCCTTTGGTATGTTTTTCAAAAGAACCAACATAATCATTCTTAGAGGATTTTGAGGACAAACTAGAATTATTTACCTCCTCTTCAAGCTGATACTTGACTAAGGCTTCTTTGGTAACAAGGAGTTGTGTCTCCAACTCATGCACCCTTTCCAGGTTCATATTTGCAATATGAAGTTGTTTCTCCATTTCCTGCAATTTGTTAGTAAGCAACTGCTTCTCTTCCTTCATGGAATTCAACTGCTCTCAAAGTCCAACACTCATTTCTCTCACCATATCCATCATGATGAACAAGTCTTGCTTCATGTCTTCATCAAAGAATCTTGTGATGAAGGAAGGATTTGAGGACTCACTTGTAGAAGTAGTCATTATCAAAACGAACAAAAGAACTTCAAACAAGATTAAAAAAGAGCTTATTCATGAAACCTTGTGCAACAAACCTCTTGTGCTTCAAGGATTGCTTTGAAGTCCTTTGGGATAAGAAGAATGCCTTCAACCCTTCTTCCTTCTTGTCCTCCCCTGGACTTAGCTATCAATAGCTTTTCTTTCACCTCTGCAAACTCAAAAAACAATCAGTTTACAAACAATCAAATAGTCTGAATTTGACTATTTAAACACCTTTCAAGTCAAACAAGCATTCTGATTTGATACCAATTGCATCATGATATAACCTACTTCATGATACAACCTTCTCTGGTATAACTTACTCTGATATAACCAGCTCTAATATAACCAACTCCGATATAACCAGCTCTGATACCACCTGATCTGCAATGGGGCACTAAAGGCTTCTTTTCATGCTTACAAGAACCTCTCCCACTCCAAAGCTTATATATTCCCAAAGTCTAGCTTATGATTGATAATTTGCAGAATTAAAGGACTTGAAATAGGTGTATGCTCTTAGTTTTCCTTTGACTGCTTAGTTGCCTTAATTTTATTTTATTAAGCTGATATATATATATATATATATATATATATATATATATATATATATATATATATATATATATAAACACACATAACATCAAAATGCAACAAATCAACAAACCATAAAGACAACAATATAATATGGAGTTCACCCTGATATATTGGGCTACATCTCCTTGAGCTCTAATCAACTCGATTAGGCTCTTTGGGATTATGGCTTCAATTATCTTACAAGTTCCACACTCAACTCCATAGGTTTACAACTGAACCCATGGGCTTAGAATGCCATTTTTATCCCAGGCTGTTTGGCTCTCTGGCTCCCGGCTCTTGGCTCTTGGCTCTGGCTCTTGGCTCTGGCTCTAGGCTCTAGCTCTTGGCTCTGGCTCTCAGCTCTGGCTCTTGGCTCTAACTCTCAGCTTTGGCTCTCAGCTCTAGCTCTCGGCTCTTGGCTCTTGGCTCTTGGCTCTTTGTAAGGAGAATAACTGCCTCCAACCTCTGGTGGTTTCTCTCTGTTCTCCTCTTACTGGCTCAGATTATTTCCAATGTGTGAGCTCTCCCCGAGTCTCTACACAACAATGGGATTTATCCCTCAGATGGCTCGAACTCCTCGAGTCCACAAGAATCATGCCTCCAGACCCCTTGGACGGTTACCAAAACCTCTTTGGTTCCCAAAAACGCCTTCCTCTGTGTTGGACTCTTCTGTCCATCTCTTCGCCTTCTCTTCTACGTTCTAGTTCATGTTTTCATGACACATTCTGTTTCATCATTTCCCTACAGCTCTGCGTCTCTTCGATTGGCCCTTTGGCTCACTGGCTTTGCATCTGTCCCTCTGGCTCTCTGTCTGGCCCTCTAGCTCACTGGATTTATGGCTCTGTGTCTTCTATAATGCATTCCTATTAAAAAACACCCACTTACAGTGTGGCACAGGCGAATGGGAGCCATTACAAAGAAAATAAATAGGCGGCCTTTCTTCGGGAAAATTCCCAAAAACGGAACATAATAATGAATGCACAGGAAATTCATGGCAAAAATTATTAATCTGAATCTCAAGGAACAATAATCTAGAAACTATAATTTCTTCAGGTCCGCCCATCACAATCACATGTCACATGGTGCATTGGCCCGTTTGCATTATCGCAATCCGATTTACTGATCTCCGATCACTCCAATCGACACCTCATCGGCTATGGTCATTATCACTATATCGCTTATCGGTGGTTGCTGTTTCCATGGTCTGCAGCCCTTAAGCTCCCCTGATCAGCGATCTCTAATCAAATCCTGACCATTGATTCCTTTTCCGATCCGACGGCTCAAAGTGCTCATCCCCATCGGCCTATCGCATATCACAATGTGTAATGGCATGGGTCTTGGTGCTATGCTCCTCCAATCGCCAATCACCAATCGCATCGGTGTATCGCTATTTCTGATCATATATCACATCGCCGCATGTCAACGGCCCTTTGTATTGCGCTACCCAATGGCCAATCACTAATATCGGCGCATCGCATATTGGCCCTTCACAATGTTATGGGTCCTTCCCCTTGGGTTATGTGCGATGCAATATTGCGATGCGACAAGTCACAATCGCATATCGCTGCATCCTTCGGCCTGTGGTAAGTCCACTCCTGTGCTTTTCTCTGATGCAGTTTCCTCTAAGGAACATATATTTCCCTTAAGTCCCATTTAATGAGAAATTGCCTCCTTTTCTAAGGACATGGGAAAAATTCTTTTTACGATAACTTCTTCATCCAAAGTGCATTTTAGCCCATTCAAATTGCATTAGATTCAGAACGAATAGATCTATGCAATAAGACTATTTCCAAGAGCATAATTTTGCTTTCATTTTCCTCTGTGAGGAATATTTTTAGACTTAGAGTCTATACTAGATCCATTTGGATCAGCCATAGCAGCACGAAAGTTCCCAAGCCATAGGTTAGGGTTGCATGAAGGTCAACCATATAATTTCAGAAGGTATTGAAGGTCATAATAAAGGGTTTGTCTTACAAGCCCTAGAGCGAGATCACTTGCGTGAAGGCAGGGATAGAAGAGATCAAACAAAATCACAACCATCTCAAGGGTGAAGACCAAAGCATCACCTGAAGTAGTCAAATGAGAATTTTTGTATGCGCATTTTGTGGATAGTTGCATGAAGAAAAGTATATGGATCTACGTTGAATGGTTCTTCTAGTGTCCCTTCCAAGATGTTTTTTTTTTAATATTTGCAATATCTCATAGAACATGATTCCATCCTTGCTCTGGTTATAATTATGTGTAATTCCTATTTTGTTCACAAATTTCTTAAGTTGTTGGCTTTGTATTATGGTTGGTGGCCACAATCCCATTGAAAATATTTTTGTGTAGGATAATGGGTTTGAAAATTTGTCTTTTGTCATAATTGCTAATTACCGAAATGAATCAAATACTAATAAGGGAATTCACTCCATCCTTCAATGGGACCATAATGTAGTCTATGAAATGATATGATGGGATAGATAAGACATGGTATAAATAGTTGGATTAAAATTGTAGGTCTAGCTTAGACAATAATATAGTTTAATGGATCATAGATCTTCTCCACATTGTAGGTTGCATTTTAGAATCATAGTGCCACTGCCAACTAGAAATGTGACTTAAAACATCTAGGGATTTAAGACCAAGGTTAATTGCATTCACAGGTTGTAATCTCATTGCATGTTAAAAGTGCAATATGTGACCTGGTCCTAGTTATAGTTTAAGGCTCCAACATAAGTCGATATTTCAATTTCTAGCTTTACTACTAAATGTAAGTGTGATTTATGATTTGGAAAAGGGAGATGCGAGAGAAGGCACATTTCAGGTTCCCAGCTTCACTGGAGGCTATAATTATGACCTATGATTCAAGAAGAAAGGTATCCTTCTCTAGTCATATAGCACATAACACAATATTTTTCTAGGGAAAGCAACTGCTCAAAACCCGAACTATCTATATTGCATTAACCAGAAGATATGAGAAGAAAATAAAATGATTTTTCAACCCCAACAATTCTTGCACAAGTTCAAACTTTCTCAAGCCAACACTTAGCCAATTATGTTGTTTGCCAAGCCCCTACTTCCTTGCGCAATTCCTAGGAGAATTAGCCCATATTTAATTTGGAAATTCCCCACTCATAGCTGTGCAATCCATCCATAGGCCTTCTATTGATTGCATGAACCATTTGTACAACTCAAAAAATTATACAACTGATAGTATACTATCCCTAAACTCTAATCTCAATTGGGTCTTCCTTTGAACTGACATGCATGAGTTATTTATGAGTTAATATTTAGTTAAATGGTGGAGCAGTGAAGTTTCACTGAAGTTTCTCCCCACTACTAGACCTCCTACTAGTTCCTCCAACCACTTGCGTTAGTTTAACTTACTATAACTCAATTAGACTAAGTTAATTGATTACAACTCACTAAGAACTCAACTTGGACCCCTAAAATTTAGGAATCACTCTACATAACTCTAAATGGACTTCCAAATCGAATTTACTGAGCCAACTAAGTCAAATTAACTTAGTTAACTGCTACAAGCTACTGTGAGAATAGAATTATAATTTAATTCAAGGAAAAATTGAATTAGAATTTCTAGATGCCATTTTTAATATTTCTTGATGTTATTTTCAACACTCCTCAACAAGAAATGAATTCATCTCTATCCTAATCCAGTGCCTTTGGAATGTTCTGAATGCAACACTTCTCTCTAGTGTGGTTTCTATGATAACTTCTGAAACTGAAAAAGCATCCAAACTGAATCAATATGATGGATCTGTCACCAGATTCTCTGATTGCTACTAGCTACTAAATTGCCTACTGAAAACTCTACGTTGATGCTGACTCTGCACTG
Source organism: Pinus tabuliformis (assembly GCA_031772625.1). Lineage (NCBI taxonomy): Eukaryota > Viridiplantae > Streptophyta > Pinopsida > Pinales > Pinaceae > Pinus > Pinus tabuliformis. The sequence continues at coordinate 1,459,066,565 of CM062820.1, read as the reverse complement.
TGCCATCTACATTGTTTCTAACTCTACTCTGCGCTCCCCAGTATCTGACTATTGTTACTCTCTGCCTTTGCCACTCTGACATCTAACTCCATCAACCTCCACTAGTCCATACTGCTACTGTGTACTATGGGCTCCTATAGAAAGGTAATGATCCATGATTCAAAACATCTCAGTGGACCCTCCCTAAATTTTTTCACTCTTGGGACTATTACTTCACATCGCCCCACCTCTCACCTGGTGGTATGGCTACATGTGCTCCCTCTACCCACTTGGCTCGAAATTTCCCCCTACTAGAGGTCTCTGCTTGAGTGGATTTCTCCACTCGGTCTCCTCTCAGCTTCTCCAATTTTGGTTTCTCGACAACTTGTTGAGGCTGCGTCTGAGGTTGCTTCTAGGGTTGCATGTTGAGAGGTAATTCAGGCTCCCTCTCAACGTCCAAGTCTCTAACATTTTCCTTTCTCCTTAAGGATTTTCATGCATATTTTACCTAAAATGCATACAGGTTCTTGACTCACATACCATTTTGTTTCACTTGTCCCGTGGCAATGTGTCTAAGAAAAACCTTTCCTTTGCCAAAAACCACATCGTAACCATGATCTTCAAATACAACGACATAAACAATATTCTTCTTTAGTCCTGGAATATACATCCCATCTATGATTCTCTAAGGGGAGCCAAACTCCCTCTGAAAGGTAATTGTATCGATATCAGTTTCATTATACCTCCCATCATCTCCAAACTCTATGTTCTACTTGAGGTCCTTCTCCTCCAATTCACTAAAGATATCTCTATTTGTTGTCATATGGAAAGAGGCACTATTGTCGAGATACCACATGATTCCCATTACAGTTTTTTCCATGCATGCAATGAGAGTGAAATTAAGTTCAAATTATGAAGCTATAGCTTTACCTGCTACTGCTACTGCAGGCTCCTTCTTTCTTTCTCTCTTTTGTGGGTGATTCATGGCATAGTGCCCGTACTTGTGACAGTGAAAACACTTGATGTTCGACAAGCCCTTCTTCCTTATGCCCTCCTTGCCTTGGGACTTATTTCCCTTGGCTTTCATTTATTTGCTGATTAATGCAAATCCTCTTCCACTTCTTTGGATGAGGTCCCATCTTTGGTGTTCCATTGAAACTCTTCTTGTACCAAGTCAGACCAAAACTGCTCCCACTCTAGTAACTTTTCCGTCCCATTAACTGAGTCCTGGTAACTTTTCTAGAGTTTGGTAAGTCCTAGAAGTGTTAGACTCTCCAGATTGTCTTTAACAGCATTAGTCCCGACACTTCCAAGCTCATCGCAACATTGGGCGAACTTGGTCGATTACTTCGGAATAGATTCACCCTTCTCCATCTTGATCTTTTTGAGTTTGTCCTTTATTTCCAACTGCATGTGTTCACTGCTATTTTGAAACAGATCCATCAATTCCTTCCACATTACAAATGGAGTTTCCTTACTGTGGATATTTGAGCCAATATGATCTCAAAATCCTTCTAGGATAATCCTTCTTGCTTTTTCCACACACTTTCTCCATTCAGCTAGATCTTTAGCATCAGATGTTGGAGGCTTCGAAATATCATGATCTATGAATTCCTTTAGCTCATTGTCTTCCAACACTGCCTCCATTCTATCCTTCCAAGCTATGTAATTTGAGTTTCCCTCCAGGGCATACTCAAATCTCAAACCGTAGAATGACATACTATTGACTCTAAAGTATGAACCTGCAAATTTGATTTCACTTGCACAAAAAATCGAATTATCCTCTTCTATAATGTCTTCAACTCCGACACCATGTAGATATTTACTTGTAAATTCAACAGCTTATGTGATATGCTAAAACATAAGACAATAATCTACTCTACTCATCTGTGGAAAAAAAAATTGATCGATGAAAACTGTAAGCAGAAAAGGAATAATTTCAATCACATATAACACAATATTTTTCCGGGGAAATCAATTTCTCAAAACCCCGACTATCTATATTGCATTAACCAGAAGATCTAAGAACAAATACAATGCTTGTTCAACCCGAACAATTCCTACACAAGTACATTCTATCTCTCTGCTTCACAAACCATCTCAAGCCAACACTCAGCCAATTTTGTTGCCTACCAAGCCCCTACTTACTTTCACAATTCCTAAGAGAATTAGCCCATATTTAATTGGGAAATTCCCCACTCATAACTATGCAATCCATCCATGATCCGAATCTTGGGGAGAGGCCCCCAAGATCTAAAGAAATGAAATGGATTTTGGGGGAGAGGCCCCTAATATCTGAAAAATTGAAATGCTAGAAGAAAAAGAGGAGAATGTCCAATAAACAAAACCACAAAGAAATTTTTTATTAAAACAAAGAATAACTGTAAAAGCTACATTGTGGCGGACAAATTGTCATTTTACAAAATGCGACTTGTTGCTTATAGTATTTTTTAGTTACAATACCACAGGTTAATTCCATGGGTAAATTAATACCATGGGAAAATATCATGGGTGAATGAATACCATGAGTGTATGTCACTTACAATACCATGGGAAGATAAAGACCATGGGTGGATGCCACTTACAATACCATGGGTAAATTCCATGGGTGGATGAATAACATGGGTGGACGAATACCATGGATTGATGCCATTTTCTATTTGGATCATTCCTCCCTCCTTAAGAAGCAATGGTCCCAATTGCGTGAAGTTCCCTCCTATGAAGCCTTTGTTGAATATGAAGAGGCACTGAAGAGAAGTTTTTTATGTGGTTAACCCATAACCATGATGAACGAAGATCTGAGGATAGAGATACCATGTAATGCTTGTGACCAACTGTGATACTGACAGTGTGCGACCTAGCATATGGACTTCAATGAAGTGTGGGTTTGTGGATGACCCATAACCATGAAAAATGAATATTCGAGTATAGATATACCCTGTAATTCTTGTGACCAACTATGATACTAACTGTGTCCGGCCTAGCAAATGGACTTCGATGACAAGTATTTTGTGTGGTTGATCCATAACCGTTTTGTTGGTTGTTGATGAAGTGGCAGGTGCCTACATATCCCGGGGTGGGAGGTAACATCTCCAAAGAACCCAAGCCGAATATTGTTATGCTGAAACTGATGAATGTGAAGTAGGTGCCTACTAAAGCGGGGTGGGAGGGCACGTCTCCGAAGGGAACCTGCTCCGAGTGCTGCTCCAGAATTAAAATGGACATAACTCGGTCAATATAGCTCAAAATATTTATTATAACCTATTTTTGGAAATAGAAGGACCATTCTGCATCTTCCCATGTGTTGGAAATCCTTATTTGGACACTCTAGAATCTTAAATTCGCGCTACAACTTTTCCGTTGTCACAAAAGTTTTGAAAAAATATCTGATTTTAAATCAGTGATATCTCCCACATCCAAACAAGGATTCAACCCTCTTTTTTTTTAAATTGAGCGATTTTTCAAGAGGAGCTCATATCTACAATCACTTTTCTAAAATTATGCACCAAAATTGCAAAAAAACTATAGGAGATCTGCCATCCACGAATTGCCATCAAAACCATTTCTGCAACATAGCTTGTTTAAGTCAACGATATCTCCCTCATCCGGACTCCAATTCAGGCGATTGTTTTTTTAATTTGGGTATTTTTTCAAAAGGAATCCATATTTGTTATTTTTTGTGTAGATTTTGCATCAAAAATTTCAAATCTGATCCACAAACTCGCTGCCCAAAAACATTCCTGCAAAAAAATAAAAATTCTTCCGCTTGGCCCAAGAAAATGCTCTGTGGAGGATGTAGCATATGCCTGAAGTTTGTTTAATATTGCTGCAAAATTTAAAACTAAAATATGCATCAAACCCTCATTCCCATGGAATCATAACCTGCTCTGATACCACTGGTCTAGATCTTGGGGGCAGGCCCCTACGATCTAAAAAATTGAAATGGATTTTGGGGGAGAGACCCCCAAGATCTAAAAAATTGAAATGCCAAAAGAAAAAGAGGAGAGTGTCCAATAAAAAAAACCACAAAGAAATTTTTTATTAGTATGCAGAATAACTGTAAAAGCTACATTATGGCAGACAAACTGTCCTTTTACAAAATGCGACTTGTTACTTATAGTATTTTTTAGTTACAATACCATGGGTCAATTCCATGGGTGAATGAATACCATGGGTTAATGTCACAATACTACATGGGTGAATGAATACCATGGGTGGATATCACAATACCATGGGTGAATGAATACCATGAGTGGATGTCACTTACAATACCATGGATGGATAACTACCATGGGTGGATGCCACTTACAATACCATGGGTAAATTCCATGCGTGGATGAATAACATGGGTGGATGAATACCATGGGTTGATGCCATTTTCTACTTGGATCAATCCATATGCTTTATATAGATTGCATGCACCATCTGTACAACTCGAAAAATTATACAACTGATAGTACACTGTCCCTAAACTCTAATCTCAACTGGGTCTTCCTCTGAACTGACATTCATGAGTTATTTATGAATGAATCTTCAGTTAACTAGTGGAGTAGTGAATTTGCACTGAAGTTGCTCCCCACTACTAGACATCCTACTAGTTCCTCCAATTGTTTGAACTAGTTTAACTGACTATAACTAAGTTATGCTGAGTTAATTAATTACAACTCACTAAGAACTCAACCTGGACCCCTAAAATTTAGGAATCACTCTACATGACTCTAGATAGACTTCCAACTCAAATTTACTAAGTGAACTAAGTCAAATTAATTTAGTTAACTACTACAAGCTGCTATGAGAATAGAATTACAATTTAATTCCTAATTTAATTCAAGAACAAATTAAATTAGTATTTATAGATGTTATTTTCTACATCACAAAATACAATTTGGATTTTGGAGTAAGGTATTTTTCATTTCAAGTTCAAGGTAGGAATAAGGAAATATGGGTACTTGGACTCAACTATGTAATGAATTGTGTGATTCCATAATTATTTCAATCAACATACCATATGAATTCATGCATGATTTCATCAACTAAATTTATCCGAATTTGAATAGTGAGCACATGTGATTTTAGTCAATAAACATGACCTCACGTCATGTGATATAGAAATCAAGTTGTGGGTAATCAAAGTGAGGCTTAATTGATGAAATATGAATAAATTCATGGTAGAAACCTTTTGCAAGAGAAATGATAGGTAAGGGATTGAGAGTGTAGGTGTCATATCAATGAATTGAGAAGGAATTTAGACACTTCTACAAGGGTGCAATCAAGGGATAGATAGGACAAATGTATCTCATGGTTGGGTGCATAGAAAGGCATGAGAGATATAAGTACTCAAACACAAGGGAAAATGAATCAACTAGATGTCAATGAATAAGAAAACAGATAATAATGATGGCGTGTGAGGGGGCTTGCAACTTAGAAGTGTGATATGTGTCTATCACATGCATTAGAGGTTAACTACTCGCAAGTAGCATTTCTAGAGCTTAGTGATAAGTCACTATAAACTAAAACGTGATTTGCGTTTATAGGGAGTGAGCTACTAAGAGTAAGTCGCATGTCACAATTTCAAAGGTTAGGGAGACTAGCATTGTGAGTTGCGATTGTGGCTTGCAAGTAAGTCATAAAAGCACAATTTTAAAACCTTTATACTAGGCTCATTAGGATTCAGTGGAACCATAGCTAGGTAAAGGAGGGGTCCAAGCCTAAGAAATCAAGTGGAGGGGAATCCAAACTCATTTTCTCTTGTAAACTCAAGTCTGAATGAAGCCAAATTGATCCTTGAAGAAATATACAGACATTGGACCATAGATGGCTTATGATGTATCTTATAAACCCACTGACATAATAGAATTTTCTTCCCATTAAGAGCTACTTGCAGCTTCATTTAAAACATTATACATACAAAAATAACACATAAGCATAGTTTCGACAACTTCTTAGAAACATGTTGTAGCGGCTACAACCACCCTCCAAAATTTTGACTTAGCTTCATTTTCGAGCCTCCCTACCAACCTTTCACATCTGCATGTCTTTCCTTGTCAAGTACACAAGCTTCAGTGATTTTCTTGCAAATGACAACCTGTCCATCAAATCTTGTTGCATCCCCCTCACAGGTTGTTTCACCAAACTTGATCCAGTTGTAGGCTGAGTAGCTCCCTCAAGAAATTGCGCAATTCTGGAGGGAAACTAGCCTTCCCTCCAGAAATTGTGCAATTCTATCTGGAATCCTATTGGGCTCCAGAATTGCGCAAATCTCCCTGTTACTGTTCACTAAGAAAATTGCACAATTCCTCCCAGTAGGGCTGCTCAGCCCAAAAATTGCGCAATTCTGGGAAGCAGTCAGCTACTCTACCCAAAAATTATGCAATCCCTCTGGGAAGCTAACCCAGCTCCCTCCTAGAAATGCATATTTTTCCCCTCAGCTGAGAAAACTGTTGCATATACAGTTGGGTTACCTGGTTCCCTCAGGGACCGAGAAAAACTGATTTGCATGCATGGATTGCTTCTCCCCAAACAACATGCAAAGGCATCCCTTGATTCAGGGATCTATTATTAGCAATTGGAGGTTGCATGAAAGGATCATTTTAGAAACCTCCCGCCAAGTGTCGCTTTTCCTAGATTTGTGGCATGCACATCACAAAATCAATTTTATCAAAACTCATCAATGAGATGCCCCAAAGCTCATTCCTCACATCGACCTTGTAGCTCTGACATCCCACATTGCATATAGGAGTCATTGGCACATTCAACTCAGTTGTCTTGAGGTAAGCTCACCTTCCATGTCTTGCGTTGTGTTTTTGTCATTTTTTTTGTTTCTCTTTGTCTAAGTGTTATCTTCTTGATTTCAGTGAATGTTTGATGTTGTTTTGATGTACGTTAGCTTGTAGAAGAACCCTTTCAGTTTTCTCTTGCATTTCACTATTGTCGCATGCATGACACTGTTTTGCATGAACAGTTGTCGTCGTGGTGACTCACTTCACACACATGCATGATTTACCATTTTTTGAATCATGCACTTGTTGTTTGCATGTATCATCATTCACTCTTGTTTGCACTCATCTCACAATGCATTCAGACTTCTCATGTTTTCAGCCGCCCGTCAACCAAACCAGGCTACTTTGGCCTAGACCTGCCTTACTCGGCTAGCACTGTGCATTTCTGAAAGCAAAGGCTCTACCTTCCCTCCAGAAATTGTGCAAGCCTAGCCCAACACTGACCTCTAGACTTGCATTGTGCAATTCTTAGAGGCAGTGTCCTGCTAGCCCCAGAAACTGCACAATGCAGTTGACCGGTTGCATGTCACTACTGACTGAAATTGCACATTGTGCAGTTTTAGTCCTCAACAGGCTAGGCTGGACTATGCATTGCACAGTTCTAGTAGTCAATCAGCCTCCTGACAGCCTAGACTATGCCTTGCGCAGTTTTGGCAGTCAGTCTCCCGACCTCCCGACAGAAATCGCACAACCTTCGCAATCAATCACATAGGTATGTTACAAGTCAGTCCTCAAGTTTTTTTTGGTTTTCGACTGACATATTTCTTTCCATGCGTGTTGCTATGTTTCCATTAATCACAGGTGTTCATCTATCTCTCAGCAACACAAGTATGATGGTCTTCAAGAGAGCAAAGTCAAAGGACATTATTGAGAGCACAACATGTGTTGCAGCCAAGCAAGTGTCTATGAGCTTGCCTACCTATGAAGGCATCAAGTTGTTCATGGACAAGGATATCAAGATCAATGGCAACGACATAAAAGCAAGCAACACCATCAGCAACAGAAGAAGGCAGCACACTTGCACACAACGAATGCAAGAGGAAGGTTGCTTACAACATAGAGGCAGAGCAAAGCTGCAAGCTCAAAGTAGATCCACTCATGACGAGAGAATCTTTGGAGATTGAGGATATGAGGTGATGGTGCGACATGAATGTTTGGTGAAGGGAGAGAATGGAACATAGAAGGAGTTGTATGTGCTAAAGCAACAAATCAAGGAATAACAAGAGCTACATAGACGAGAGAATGAGTTGTAGCAAGAACAGGTACAGCAAGGGGTGCAACATGCACAGGCGGATGAAACTACACCCATACACATTATAGATCCATCCCAGCAGTTGGCATGGAGCAGACAAGGTAAGCAGTGTTGTTGATCATATGCAAGCGAATTCAGCGGCATGCATGTCATTGTGCACACGCATGCGATCCCACCCATTTGGCACACTCACCAAGGTGAAGACAAGAAGCAAGTCCAACTGGAGCTGAACATGTATTTTGACAAGTTGATGTGAACAACCACTAGCACATGCTTGGAGATCAGCGTAGACATTATGCATCAACATGTTGTTGGTTCGATCGCACCCAACATGACCATGCACATGTTATCATATGAGTGGCATGGAGAAGTCATATCAGTGTACCCAGATGCAATGGAGGCAAGAGTTTTCTTCAACAAGATGTCACCATTGACCGCACAAACACCATCTCGGAAGACCAAGTTTGGCATTAGTTTGCCACCATTAACCATCACAAGGATGTCAAAAATTTGGTCTCACCACAATGTTCTGAGTGTCAGTGATGTCTTGCATGAATTACTCAATCCATTTTGTCTCACATGGGTACATGTGCATTGTAATGTAACGTCTTGTCAAGTGGAAGTTCAAGTTTCGATAGTTGAATGTAACAGTCATATATTAGATGAAGATTCATGAGGATAGATGAACGGTCACAAAAGGGAATGTCAAGGGTCACCCCACCCTTTGCTATAAATAGTCCCCCATAACTCATTGTAAAGGCTTTTGGTCAGCCAAGCTTTCGATAAGACTATCATAGAGAGAGATTGGATAGTATTGTAACGCGGCTTGGCTTCTCCACTGCACAGAGCTAGTATATCTCTTTGGAGGAGCAGGTCGCTATGGCTGTAACGTTATGCTATTGGAACTAGTGGTTGGAAATGGATGTATTGTATGACTGGAACTTACACTTATTAATATAACAGAGCCAGAACGTTTCATGCATATGTCATATTGTATTCCAACTATCTTGTTTACTCTAAATGATATATGTATCTTCTTTCTTACGCATGCATGTATGGACTATTCTATATAAGTATGTATGAATCTTAGTTAAATGTGTTGATTGGTTTAACCATCACTTTGGATTGTTAGCTAACTTTCTTTCCAGTTTGTGATGCATCTTCATTCGTGTGTTCCCTTCCAAGCTGTGTAATATTACAGGTTTCTAAGGGGCCATTCTCCTGGCTCTCTGTGTGTTAGAACCATTCATGCACCTTCCTTGTCTTGCTGTAGCTACCACACCCTTGCTACCAATAGGGACATCTTACTTGCCTCTGTGCGAAATCGCGATCAAGGCATTACCGTACGACCCACAAATTGGGACTCCTACACCAAACGATGTGAGGTCTAATTGGGACTTATTAACGGGGAGATCCCCTGACATGTTTGCAATTCTAGCACCATCAACATTCTTGGCGCTAGAAGGAGGGCCAGATGACAAGTTGTGTCCTCTCATCCTATTTTGAACCTTTGCATATCTATCATGGATTCTTACACTCTCCTCCCTTCACGACGTTTTTGGCATGCCGAATTTGTCACCATCACGAGGGAATTCTTTAATCTCTTGTCCACATACATGTATGATGGTGAAGTTGAAGTGGCCTGGCCTAAGTTCTTACGTAACTTCCTTGTCTTGCTTCATGAGGATGATGGATTTTTTGACAAATAGGCTAGTCTGTTTCTTGAATACAGACTTCACAAATCTCCACATCAGTGGTTGTGCATCCTATCGACTGACAGTGTGCACTCACTTCAACATTTATGTGATCTCATTGAAGATACTTTCTATCATTCTAATCCAGAATATCTTGACCAAAAATGGTTACAACGATGGAAGGCTCTGCATGAATTGCCTATGGATTTTTGGCAGCGCTTCCGTTGTTTTCAGTTTCAAGATCGAGAGAGCCAGATGAAATTTTTCTATCTTTGGGATAGATTCGAGTATTTTCTTAAGAAATCTGCCCATCCCAAGAAGAAGTTCAAGCTCAAACCCTGCTCACATACTTCAGTGATGGAGTTTCACAATCATAGACGGATACGGTTTCTATCACAAGTGATTGACTTTCGTCCCCTCATCAAACAGCTCCACCATCACAGAGTGATGTGGGAGAGCATGGACACACATTTGTTGAACCGTCACAACATCCTAACATTTCTCCTTCTGATTTTCACGTAGACTTGGTTGTGAGTCCCATACCTCGTCACATGTATTTTGTACCTCAACCTCCATCTTTGTATTATTATCATCCTCCAGATGACCTTGTCTTGTGTTATTCCATTCTGGACTCTACACTTGTTTTGAACGAGGATCGATCTATCGACGTGGTTGGTGTTGCACAACCAACATGCACTAGCAGTCATGAAGAGCATGACGAGGAGCTTGAACATCCACCAATAGTAGGGGACCATCCATGTATATCCATACCTCCTCTATTTTTTCTTGACATCCATGATGATCCTACCATCCCTGATTTTTCATGTGCAACTCCATCCACGGATGCACCCATTTTTGATCATTTGCAGGACACACTAGATATCAGTCCATCACCTGACAATAGAGAGGACAAATCATTCATTGAAAATCCACTTGATCTTTCATCTACTTTTTCCATAAATGCAAAGGGTAAACATCCTTTCTTCTCATCTAGCCCTTTGTGTGATTCATTAAATCATGAGGATGCCGACCAACATCCTAAGTTTTATGATCTTGGATGTCCTGATCTCTTTACCTCATCATCTTATCACAATGTTGATTCATTCATTGTTAACCCGTCTAAGCCATTGGTCTATGATGATTTATCTATCGATGAAGTCAAAACCCCCTAGACTGTCGAGGCACTTTAGCCCGAGTTCATGGTTATGTTAGGCCCTCGCTGTCTTGAGGTTGCTCTCACTTCCGATAAGGAAATTGTTCAAACACCTGAGGCTCCTCACCACTCATCTGTATGCACTGAAGAACAATCCAACACTCAGATTTCACTTCCTCCACTCGAACTACACGATCCCATCGCTCATGCATTGGAGGAATCTTACATAAAAAGCACACTTGTGCAACGTAAGTGGTCTACCTTTCTCATGTTTTCTTGCATTTCATAGTCAAGGGAATGCACACACTCAACATCTGCATGCACTGTAGCATAGCATCATAGAAAGTCCACAGAGTGCATGTCATGGGCTTTCACTCATTTTTTTCTGTGGACACTTGTAAGCTCAGAGTGTGTCTTTATTCATTGTTGTATCTCTCACATCTTCTGGTTCACACAATTGTGTTGTTCACGAACCATGCCTTCACCAACATGGGTCAACCAATGCATCAATGGTTGCATTCAAAGTATCACTTCATGTGAGATGACCCATGCACTGTTAGCTTAGGAGTAGAAGTAGTGTTTTCTTCCAATTTGTTTGTTTGCATGCTTGCTTGATTTCTTTATTTGTTTGTTTGTTTTCTTTCTTTTTTGCTTACTTTCTTTGCTTTCACTTCTGCTTCTAATTGGCTTTGTTTTTTGTTTGCTTGATTTTGTTAATAGGTTAGTTTCACATGAAACCATGCACGACCCTTGAAATAAGATGGGTAAAGTACAATAGGCCTTGTGAAGCTATCACTACTTGTTTATCTTTCATCCTGCCTCTGTATGAAGAACTTGTTACTTTTAGTCCATGATACATTGATAGAAAATACATATTGTTCGAAGTGAACTATGGTGAAAACACAACGCTTGCGTGCTAACTAGTGTCACCTACTCTAGTCGGTTGTTTTTGGGTTAACCCTTGGTAGCTCAGTCAAGTAGAGTAAGGTAAGGGGGAGAACCTTAACAAGCACATTAGAGGGGGAAAACATCTTCTTCTCTCAATAAGTTGGGATCCCTCTTCTGCCTCTAAAATGAATAAGTGCTATGCATAGTTATGAAAATGAAAAATGAAAAAAATAAAGAGTGAAAATTTTAAAAAATGAAAAATGAATAAGGCGAAAGAAGAGAAAGGCTTCCTGCGCAGAGAGGTGATGCAAGTAACTCCACCGAGGTACTTACCAGGGTCACTAGAAGTGGAGCGATGCTTGTGTACCTGTGTGACTCCGCCAGGGTACTGTCTAGGCCTACTGGCAGCGAAACAACAATAGAGATGAAACTAAGACTCTGATGACTATACCGCTTGTGCACCAATATACCCCTCAACCCCAATCAAAACAACTGCATTGACTTGGCTTGGAATGTGTGTCAATCGACCAACAACTTCGTAGATGCTACATATTACAATCAAGCAATTGTGGAAACCAATATGAACTTAGAAATAAACAATACTTTCGAAGGTGTTAGACTTGCTTTTCACAAACAAGGTCCATTCAAAGAGCGGGAGTTCTACCAGTTTGTCGCCAAGTGTTGTAGCAGCTACAACCACCCTCCAAAATTTTACCTTAGCTTTGTTTTGGAGCCTCCCTACCAACCTTTCACAGTTGCATGTATTGCCTTGTCAAGTACACAAGCTTCAGCGATTTTCTTGCAGAATGATAGCATGTCCATCAAAGCTTGTTGCATCGCCCTCACAGGTTGTTTCACTGCACTTGGTCCAGCTACAGGCTGAGCAGCTCCCTCAAGAAATTGTGCAATTCTAGAGGGAAACCAGACTTCCCTCTAGGAATTGTGCAATTATGTCTGGCAGCCTATTGGGCTCCAATAATTACGCAAATATTCCTATCACTTTTCACTAAGAAAATTGTGCAATTCCTCCCAGCAGGGCTACTCAGCCCAGAAATTGTGCAATTCTGGGCGACAGTCAACTGCTCTACCTAGAAATTGCGCAACCCCTCTGGGCAGCCAGATCAGCTCCCTCCCAGAAATGTGCATTTTTTCCCCTCAGCTAAGTAGATTGCTGTATGTGCAGATGGGTCGACCAGTTCCCTCCAGGACCGAGAAAAATTGATTTGCATGCATGGACTATTTCTCCCTAGACAGCATGCAAAGGCATCCCTTGATTTAGGGATATATTTTTATCAGTTGGAGGTTGCATGCAAGGATCATTTAAGAAACCTCTCGCCAGGTGTCGCTTTTCCTAGATTTGTCGCATGCGCGTCACAACCTAGATTTTATCAAAACTCATCAACTGGATGCTACAGAGCTCATTCCTCACATCGACCTTGCATCTCTAAAATCCCACATTACATCTAAGAGACGTCGACACATTCAGCTCAACTATCTTGGGGTAAGCTCACCTTCCATGTCTTGCATTACGTTTCTGTTGCTTTTTATGTTTCAATTTGTGTGAGTGATGTTTGCTTGATTTCAATGAGAACTTACTATTGTTTTGATGTATGTTAGCTTGTAGAAGCATCGTTTCAGTTTTCACTTGCATCTCACTGTTGTTGCATGCATGACACTGTTATGCACGAACGGTTGTCATCGCAGTGACTCGCTTCACACACATGCATGCTTTCCTATTTTCTGCATCCTGCACTTTTTGTATGCATGTATGATCATTCACTCATGTTTGCACTCATCTCACCATGCATTCAAACTTCTCATGTTCTCAGTGGCCCCTCAGTTGTACTAGGCTGCCTTGGACCAGACTGTGCTTTGCCTGCCTAGCACTGCACATTTTCAGAAGCGAAGGCTTCGCCTTCCCTCCACAAATTGTGCAATCCTGGCCCAGCACTAACCTCCAAATTTACATTGCGCATTTCTGGGAGGCGGTGTCCTCCTGGCCCTAGAAACTGCGTAATGCAGTTTGTTGGTTGCATGTCACTGCTGACTGAAATTTCCCATTGCGCAGTTTCAGTCCTCAGTAGACCAGGCTAGACTATGCATTGTGTAGTTTGAGCAGTCAGTTAGCCTCCTGACAGCCTAGACTATTCCTTGCGTAGTTTTGACAGTCAGTCTCCCGACCTCCCGGCGGAAATCTCGCAACCTTCACAATCAATCACACAGGTATGTTGCAAGTCAGTCCTCAAGTTTGTTTTGGTTTTTGACTGAAAAATTGCTTGGCATGAGTGTTACTATGTCTCTAGGCATCACAGGTGTTTATTTGTCTCTCAGCAGCACAAGTACAATGGTATTCACGAGAGCAGAGTCAAAGGACACCGTTGAGAGCAAAACACGGGTTGCATCCAAGCAAGTGTCTATGAGCTTTCCTACCTATGAAGACATCAAATTGTTCATGGACAAGGATGTCAAGATCAATGGCAATGATATCACAGTGAGCAGCACCATCAGTAGCAATAGAAGGCAGAACACTTGCACGCAACGAATGCAAGAGGAATGTTGTTGACAGCATAGAGACATAGAAAAGCTGCAAGTTCAAAGCAGATCCACTCATGATGAGAGAAGCTTTGGAGATTGAGGCTATGAGATGACGGTGTGACATGAATGTCACGCGAAGGTAGAGAATAGAATAGAGAAGGAGTTTCATGTGCTTAACTAACAACTCAAAGAAGAACAAGGGCTACATAGATGAGAGAATGAGTTGCAACAAGAACAGGTACAGTAGGGGGCGCAACATGCACAGACGGCTGAAACTGCACTCGTACAAGTTATAGATCCATCCCAACAACTGACACAGAGCAGACAAGTTGAGCAGTTTTGTTGATCACATGCAAGGGAATTTAGTGACATGCATGTCATTGTGCACATGCATGTGATCCCACCCATTTGGCACACACCGAGGCGAAGACAAGAAGGAAGTCCAATTGGAGCTGAACATGCATTTTGACAAGTTGATGCCACGACCACCAGCACATGCTTGGAGATCAGCGTAGACATTATGCATCAACATGTTTTGGTTCAGTCACACCCAGGACAACCATGCATATTGTTATCGGGAAAAGTGTCTATTCAGAATGACCCTATCCCACTAAGCTGCGACAGTACCTTAGAAACAAACAGAGAAAACTACTTTTGTATTCTTATTTATGAACTATAAACGAAGAGGAATAGGATGAACCAACCTGTGTCTTGCGCTAGTCCTTTGATCCAATCTCTCTCCTCTTTGACAGCTTCCAGCTACCTGCTCCCTTACTTGCCCAGCTTCACCAAGTTCCTGCAAGATCACAGAAGAAGAAAACTACACAAAGACATGGATTTATATTCATAAATAGCTTAGGATCAGATTTAAGCTAAACATGCAAATATAACAAAACATCATTGATACACAAGCATGTAGGAGAAACTCAAATAGTTTTATTGATATAACAAGAAGGTCCGGGAGGAGTTACAACCGATGATTCCTGATCCAGCATCAACCCCCCAGCAAAGGAATCCCCTCTTCACCTCCAACAAAGCATAAATCACCCAATACTCTGATCTCTATCTCAAAACCAACAGTAATTCTCTGCAATGTACAAAATTCCAGCCTCTGGATCTCTGGGATGAGGGATCCATATATAGATGTATGCAAAGAGGATGAGTCAGCTTATGATTTGACTAGTGGCTTCTCTCTGTCAGTTCTTGATTCCACTTGGAGACTGAGAGCCTCTTACCCATCCTTGGTCGAACTCAGTGAGGCAAGTGTCATTGGGGAAGATTCTGGAAGCTTCCATTGTCTGCCCACCTCGCGGAATGACACTGCCATTTGTCATTTCCCGCTCAACGCACCATGGTAGTGCATTTAGGTGCGTTTCAACGCACCTAGCTAGTGTACTTGGGTGCTATGCAACGCAGCTAGCTAGTGGAGCAGCTGAAATGATCCTGATTTGACTGATTCTGAGCAGTTTCTGGTGGAGAACTTCTGGGAGAAGCTGTAATTTGTTGACCTTGTTCCTTTAGGGGCCGGAACAACACTTTTAGGGACTTAGGATCCCTTGGTTTATGGACATTTCATGCTTAGAGCTGTAAGGCACAAAAATGTCTATAACAGTTGCCCCCTAAAGTATGAGGCCGTTTATCGAGTGAAATGATTTATTAGGAGGATCCAAAGTTCTTTCAATGCTGGGAGGAGACCTGTAATAAGATACAATACAATACATTATCTTCATACTGTTTTCATGATCTAGCTGAGGCGGGCATTCCCATGCTCAGCTTTATAAATTCATTTTCATGTACATAGGACAGACAATCGTCTGATGGTAGACTGATGATTCTGATAGAGCCATCATCCTTTTGGTAGGATGATTATCTGTGCTGCAACGCTGTACATTTCAATGTCTTTATTCTCCTGAATATATATCGCAGCCTGGATGGATGAAACTAGATCCGGGGTCTTCAATCTCGTCCGATCTTCACTCGAAGTACAAGTCGATCCATGTGAGAAATGTTTTGAAGTCGAACATGGAAAGACATTGCTTGATTACCAGTCAATGATGTAAACTGTTAACAAGCGCGAGAGGAATCACCGATAATGATGATGACCCTCAAGGTACTGTAGCACAATTCACGTGGTGTGAATAAAGGACTTGGCGTCGAACACCACGCAAAATCTTTCGGTCGAAGGTCATTGATGTATACCTGTCGCCGGAAGTGAGAAACTTGCCATTGAGGCATGCAAGCTTCAAAGTACTGAATGGGGTGTTCCTAGATCAACTTCTTGGATAATGAGCTGATGTCGAGAAGAAGCGATCCGTCAAAGGAGGGCCTTGATGAATCCCACATCAATGACATGGAACGGAGCAAATGATTTTGATGGACGTGAAAACGATCTGATGATATATGGTTCAGGATGGCGGTCATGAAAGAATGAAGTCTAATGTATGGTAGTGGATGGGACACGGATGACTTCTCTAGATGACTTCTCTTGAACATGTCGGCGACACTTATGTGATGGATTGGTAGCATTTACCCCAAATGTGGATGGTATGGCATGACCATGGTGATGTGACCGGTGAATGAAACAACCCAACCCGACTTAGGGACGGAATGGAAGTGTCATGTTCAAGAGCGACTTGCTACCAATAAAGATTCTTTGAGTTTCTTCCCAATTTTTCCCCAGTCATTGCTGACCAGTACCTCTTTATTTTTGTCAAGCTTGAGGAGGATAACATATTCTTGTTCTATAATTTGCCCTTCGGGCAAACCCATCGCTATGTTTTAACGAGCCTAGCGATAGTGAAACTCGTTCTCGTCTAAAGACAAGTTTGTCGCTATTAATCTTTTTAACGAGTTTAACGACAAAGATAACTCGGTCCTTTTCATTTTTAGAGAGTTTGAAAAGGTACGTAAAGGTAACTCCAAAATTCCTTTTTCGTCATCTAATCCCTTAAGTCCGAAAAAGTATAAAACAATACAGAAGGGATGAATTTTCGATAGTTTTAACGAGCCGAACAAAACAAGCGCTCGATCTTTTTGTGCAATAATCCCTCAGGTCCAAAAAGATTAAAATCTAGAGGAGGGATAGCACTTCCGGTCGCTTTAACGAGCTGGAAGGCCAAAACTCGGCAATCTTTTCATGTTTTACGAGTCAGTTGAAAAGAGCTTAAAGAAGACTCGTCTTTTGAGGAACGAGTGATAAAATTGGTAGCAGCTGATTCCAGGTAAGGGTTGGAATTTTCCAATCACGGCAGTGTCACAAGGATGGCTAGTGAAATCAGTCTTCGCAGCTGTTCCTCAAAATGGGTAAACAATCAAATGGATGTGAATGATCGGCCAATGGAAAAGTGGAGGTGACGGTGCAAACACGACCAAGGCTTTAATGGCTGAAATGCTTCATTCACGGTAGTTATTTACCGGGGAATAGTTCATTTTTTAACGAGCTTAAACGCGGGTGGAAACATTTGCTCATGTCTTATGTTTGTTTTTTTAACGAGCTCGAACTATGTGTTAAAACTGCTCGATTAATCCAGTCATATGATAAGAATGTCTCATATAAAACGGCAACTTTTAGATTTTTGCCCCACATCCTTTCTTTATGCAAGTTAGGTGACGACTAATCCTACGAGTTTAAAGGGTTAGAGGTCCTAAAAATTTAAAAAATAAATAGCCGCCCCTCGCTTGCACTCCAAAAGGTTTGCATGCCCCCAGGTATAAAATATGGTTTCAAGGTTACCCCTCAATTTGCAGACAAAACATTTGTTCTATCAGGAAAGGCCTACCTCTTACAGGTTACCCAAAGATTGCTCGATTCGCGGTGCAAACAAAACACTTCTTCAGCGGTGTCTACCGAGATAAACAATAGTGAGTGACTCAGTTCTGCCAACTCATAACTTTGACAAGAGAATCTTATTCTAGAATAACCCCTCTTCCACCGACGGACAGGGTACAGACTAGTCATATTCTCCCGCGGAAACCTACCCTATACCCGAAGTTCTCCTGCCGAAGCAGACCAGGATGCATGCCCCCTGGGTTTCAGTCATATCCCTCCAAATTACTCGCGCTCATCGGGAGGACGGACTGGAGATTGAGACATTTCTTGCGTGAAGAGACCATTTAGGGATGGTATATGACTATTTGCTATGCGTGATCCGGGAAATGAAAGCTGGTCCACGAGCTTGACCACTCTTCCTTCGTACGGAAAAAACATTACTCTAAAGAGTGAGGAGACGATGGCTCCCATGCAATAAATATAGTCTCGTCCAAGGAGTAGGTTATAATCCAAGGGTCCTTGAACGACCATTACATTCATTTGAAATGTCTTCCTTCTCAATGTTATGGGCACATCGGGAAGGATCCCTAAAGGTCGACTGGTTCCTTTATCAAAGCCTGTCAGATTTCTCATTTCAGGCAACAGCGATGGTGAACCAAGTGCTTTCCAAGCAATAGAGGAAAGGATACTCACAGAAGCCCCCTCATCTATGATGGTACCAGCCATGACCATTCTATATATTTGAACAATAATTCGGAATGGTATGCTTGCTGGTAAACGGGGTCTGCCTAGTTGATTCCAGTCGAAGGAGACAACTAGGTTGCTTGGAGGTGGGACCGAGTAGACGGACGGGTATGGCTCTGACGAACTTCCCTCCTGCAGTAAGGGAATGGGTAGATTGCCCCCATGTTCGTCAGAGTCTGTGTTGATGAAGAGAATTTGGATGGTGTCATCCTTGTTCTCTTCAGTGACTGTATCATCCGAAGATAAAATCTCTGAAGGCAAGACCGGGTCAACTGCTGCCTCGACCTTTTGACTTTCATCTGGTATAGATTCAGATGGTTTATCTTCGATGATAGGCGCTTCAGCCGACCACTTGAGCGGGCCAGCTGGATTCTCAACTAGCGATGGACTCGGAAAGAGTTTTTTATATCCAGGAGGAAGTCGTAACGGTGAAACCGGACGATCATCCAAAACTCTTTTCACTTCGTCTAAGAAGGGACAACGGTGGATGGCATGATTGCCTTTGCACAGTTTACAAGGAAATTTAGCTTTCCCTTTTTGTCCTGGGGCTTCACTTTCGCTAGTTGACGATGTGCTTTCAACGTGATCATCAGAGGTTGATGACACCGGATTGTGCAAACGAGGAGACCAGTCCCTTAGTATCCGAGGGATGCAAGGACAATCTCTGTGAAAGTGGTCTCCTTTGCAAATGACACATGGCGATTTAGGCCTGGTCAGTGCAGTGTGTGGATTTTCATTAGACGACACTCGTTTTCCCCCATTTGCCTTTGGCTCCTTCTTCTTCTTCTCCTTCTTCTCCTTAGGAACCTGACTTTTGGCTTTTCCAGTCCCATCAAGCGAAGAGGAAGGAGGAGAGGAAGAATTAGAGGAAGTAGAAGGTTGGTGGGCAACTCTGGACTCGTCTAATTGCTGATTCGATTGTTCAGGAATAGTGGTGTTCTGAACGACATTGGTTGAGAAGAGCCATACTGGCAAGCCAATTGTCAGTCCTGGAAGCGACAATGTGGCCATATGGGGTGCACCAACATCTCCCCAAGAGGAGAAGGGACTAGGATTTCCACCAAGGGGAGTTCCTTGGTTGGTAGACTCCATTTTCTCAACCTAAGATCAACGTAGGAAAAGGGTATGAATATTCCGTTTAAAATAAATTTTTAGACGCTTTGACACAACTTGTTTTTTCAATTTTAAAGAGTCGAGAAAAAACAAAAGATGACTCTAGTCTCCTTTGATTTTTAATGAGCCTGAAGTGACAAATGCTCAGATGGACCTTTTCCGTTAAGGAGTCTGAAAAGGAACGAAAGGGACCGCTCTGGAGATCTAGGTAGAGGGAGTACCAAACCAATCGCAAAACTGCAGAATACTTTTTACGGTATGGCAGTCAATCTTCCCGAATGCTGTGTTCGGTGCATTGCGATCAGTAGGGCGGCCGACACGGCTTCCTATGGATAAAAGGTTTTGAGCCTATAGGGGTCTCCCAATATATACTCGACGGTACGTGGGAGCACAAGTCCGTACTGGCATTTATCGTCTCAAAGTGGAGGAATCACCCAACCATCGGTGAGGACAACAGTTACCAGGCTTTACGACGCCGGAATACGTCTCTAGCCTAGACCTCTAAATGTTGTGCGTTAAGTTCCAAAGCGTTGTTAGATTCATTCAGTTTATTTTAAGTTGATCTTTCTTAGAAGTTTGCCTTTTGGGATCACCATGAGATGTAGATGTAATTCCTAAAATGCAATCTAAAGATGATAAGAAAACTTTTATCTCTTTTCAGCAATGAAAATCCTAGCTACAAGGGGAAAAGAAAGACACAATCTTTTCTCAAAGAGCAAAGAGCACACTGTAAATGCACTTTTCCTAAATCAAGCCAAGCAGACTATCAATATGTAAATGCACATATGCATGTATTTGTTTTCACTTTCTTAATATTGATGCCTAAAAAGAAAGTTGATGTAAAAATCTGAATTTGCTTTCAGGTGACAAACACAAACAAGCTTCTTTTCGAAATCAAAAGGTAGAGAAGATCACGACACTTTATGATTTTGAAATAAATACTCGTTTCGACACTAGAAAGTCACAAATTCAAACCAAAGGCAAAAGTAAAAGCATAATCGACTGCCAACAACAAATAAACTTTCTCCTAAGATCAAAATCGACACTTACGACAGATCTAAATCAAAGGACGACAGTATGACTATTCTACTTTTTCAATGGAAAACTGTAAATGATGTAACAAACACACAAAGAACATCTACAGTCTTTTTGTACAAAGGAGGCAGAATTAAGGCAAAGAAAAGGGGTTTTTAAATAGGCATACATTGATCACAGGTTGCAAAAATCAGAGACAAAACTGAAAAAATGAAGCAAAGAACCTCAGCTGCACAGGGCTAGGCTGATCAACACACATGTTACATAGAGAAACTGAATTGCAGCGCAGGTAGCCTTCTCGGGAACTGCGTTGAAATGCAGAATCTCTTCACAGAGCCTGCGCTGGGGCAGAAATGAGAATTCTATCCGGGTTCTGTGTCACGGTTTGCAGTTTAATCTATGGTTTTTGGCCGAGTAAAAGCAATCAGTAATGCACAATCAGAGGGTGGATTTAAAGGAGGTCTAAGAGCTATCAGAAAGGGTAATCAGATCATTTGTGAATCAACTGTTCAAATCATAAACAGATCCAGTGAATGGATTGAAGTAGCAGGTGTCAACTTTGCATTTGATAATGGCAAATGCAGTTCGATTGCTACTTCTGTGTTTATGAAACAAACAAGAAGAGAAACACAAACAAACTAACTAGACACGATCCCCAGTGGAGTCGCCATTTTGTTATCGGGAAAAGTGTCTATTCAGAACGACCCTATCCCACTAAGGTGTGACAGTACCTTAGAAACAAACAGAGAAAACTACTTTTGTATTCTTCTTTATGAACTATAAACGAAGAGGAATAGGATGAACCAACCTGTGTCTTGCGCTAGTCCTTTGATCCAATCTCTCTCCTCTTTGACAGCTTCCAGCTACCTGCTCCCTTACTTTCCCAGCTTCACCAAGTTCCTGCAAGATCACAGAAGAAGAAAACTACACAAAGACATGGATTTATATTCATAAATAGCTTAGGATCAGATTTAAGCTAAACATGCAAATATAACAAAACATCATTGATACACAAGCATGTAGGAGAAACTCAAATAGTTTTATTGATATAACAAGAAGGTCCAGGAGGAGTTACAACTGATGATTCCTGATCCAGCATCAACCCCCCAGCAAAGGAATCCCCTCTTCACCTCCAACAAAGCATAAATCACCCAATACTCTGATCTCTATCTCAAAACCAACAGCAATTCTCTGCAATGTACAAAATTCCAGCCTCTGGATCTCTGGGATGAGGGATCCATATATAGATGTATGCAAAGAGGATGAGTCAGCTTATGATTTGACTAGTGGCTTCTCTCTGTCAGTTCTTGCTTCCACTTGGAGACTGAGAGCCTCTTACTCATCCTTGGTTGAACTTAGTGAGGCAAGCGTCATTGGGGAAGATTCTGGAAGCTTCCATTGTCTGTCCACCTCGTGGAATGACACTGCCATTTGTCATTTCCCGCTCAACGCACTTTGGTAGTGCATTTAGGTGCATTGCAATGCACCTAGCTAGTGTACTTGGGTGCTATGCAACGCAGCTAGCTAGTGGAGCAGCTGAAATGATCCTGATTTGACTGATTCTGAGCAGTTTCTGGTGGAGAACTTCTGGGAGAAGCTGTAATTTGTTGACCTTGTTCCTTTAGGGGCCGGAACAACACTTTTAGGGACTTAGGATCCCTTGGTTTATGGAAATTTCATGCTTAGAGATGTAAGGCACAAAAATGTCTATAACACATATGCTATCAGATGAGTGGGACAGAGGAGCCATATCAGTGTACTCAGAAGCAACGGAAGAAATAATTTGCTTTAGCAATATGTCACCATTGAGCGCATGGAAACCATCATGGATGACCAAGATTGGCATTAGTTCACCACCATCAACCATCACAAGGATGTCAAAGAGTTGGCCTCACCACAACAGTCCGAGTGTCAGCGATGCCTTGCATGGCTTGCTCAAGCCATTTTGTCTCACATGGGTACATTTGCATTGTAATGTAATGTCTTGTCAAGTAGAATTTCAAGTGTCAATAGTTGAATGTAGCAATCATAGAGTAGTTGAAGAGTCATGAGGATAGATGAATGGTCATAAAGGGGAATGTCAAGGGTCACTCCACCCTTTTCTATAAATAGTCCCTCATAACTCATTGTAAAGGCTTTTGGTCAGCCAAGCTTCCAATAAGACTATCATAGAGAGAGCTTGGACAATATTATAACACGCCTTAGCTTCTCCACTACGCAGAGCTAGTATATCTCTTTGGAGGAGTATGCAGTTGTGGCTATAACGTTCTACTATTGGAACTAGTGGTTGGACATGGATGTATTGTATGACTAGAAATTACACTTCTTAATATAACAGAGCTAGCACGTTTCATGCATATGTCATATTGTATTCCGGCTATCTTGTTTACTCTAAATGATATATGTATTTGTTTGCTTATGCATGCATGTATGGATTATTCTGTATAAGTATGTATGAATCTTACTAAAATGTGTTGATTGGTTTAACAATCACTTTGGATTGTTATCTAACTTGCTTTCTAGTTTGTGATGCATCTTTTTTCGTGTGTTCCCTTCCAAGCCACATACTATTACCGCTTTCCAAGGGGTCACATTCACCCAACTCTCCGTGTGTTAGAACTATTCATGCACCTTCCTTGTCTCGTCGTAGCTGTCACACCCTTGCTACCAACAAGGACATCTTACTTGCCTCTGTGTGAAATCACGGTCAAGGCATTACCGTACGACCCACTACTGGGACTCCTACACTAAACAGTCTGAGGTCTAATTGGGACTTCTTACCAGGGAGATCCCTTGACATGTTGGCGCGTCCATAACCATCAAAAAAACCTAATTCCTTTAATCCACTTAAACACAAATGGGGAGGTAGAGCTAAAACATCCTTTGCAAAATAAATGAATGAAAAATTCCATAAACCCTAATGTCAAGGATGGAGTAGATAGGCAAGCATAGGCAATCTGTCTCATGAACATGCAACAATTGTATCTTCGATGATCGCTAAGTTATTGAAGGATTTTTCTAGTTTAAAACACATGGATACTCATGAAGACCTTGAAAATC
Source organism: Pinus tabuliformis (assembly GCA_031772625.1). NCBI lineage: Eukaryota > Viridiplantae > Streptophyta > Pinopsida > Pinales > Pinaceae > Pinus > Pinus tabuliformis. The sequence goes on along the minus strand of CM062820.1, from coordinate 1,459,042,564 downwards.
ACAAGAACACCCAAAGTTTAGATATATAGACTAAATATTTTGGGTGATGTTGTAGTGGCTACAACAATTGTCAAACCGTTGGTAGAATCCAACATCTCTGCCTAAATCCTTTCAACAAATGGAGTATTATTAATAATTCAAGGAATAATTTAATTAGACATTGTGGGTACCACTTGGGCTACTTGAAATTTTACAAATATGTCATTCATATATCTCCTTATCTAAGTTTTATTAGTATTTAATCACCAAATCAAGGGTCTAGACTACAAGCCTTTCACAATGACATAGATAGCATGGCACATGGCTTATTGTATTTATAATTTTAAATGATTTCTTAGTGTTTCTCCACTTTTAGTATGCTTATTCATTACCTTGATGGAGTCATTCAATAAATCACAAGCATTGCTTCACTGCTAGTAGGCCTTTTCAGCACTGCGATGAAGTATTTTGCATCACCTCTCTACACAAGAAGCCTTTCTCATTCCTTTTCTCTTTGTTTAATTAGTTTTATTTTGCATACAAATTAGCATAATTTTTTGGGTGTTTATTGCACAAGGGAAGATGAGGTAGATAGTGAAAACATACCATTGAAATATTCAGGATCATGTTGGACACAGGGTTCAGGTTATAGATGCAGGTCATATGAACTGATTAGATTTACCCACAAATACTAATTCATATTTTCCCTGTAAATTAAGTGCACTCATGTAAATATATCAGGAACAAATCTTCAATAATATGGTCTACAAGAGGTTTCTTCTTGGTGTGACCATCACAACCACAATTACTCATGGATTGAGATTTTAGCACTAGGGAAAATTTATAAGAGAAACTCTTCTATATGTTAGCATGTGAAAAGATGCATAAGGGAAGCTATTCATGGCATCAAAGGTTTTTAAATAACATGTCAAGAATCAAGATTAAATGAAAGTGTGAAAGCTAACAAAGTGCCATGCAGAATGGAGAACAAAGGCAAAGTTAGGTAAATAGCAAGTGAACACAATGCAAGGAGAAGATAATGCTAAGTGTAAAATGAATGCATGATGCAATGCAGAAAACAAATCTACATGTAATAAAATAAAATAAATGAAAGAGTATGATTTAAATGCAACTAAGAGAGTCATGCAATGTTATGCAAAAAAATCCTAGATGTGGTGCAATGAAGAGTAATGCAGGAAAAAGAATGCAAGGTAAGTGCATAAGGTTATGAAGTTAACAAGTCTACTTTTAATAAAAGAGGAATTGATGTTGGAAATACAATAAGAAAATATAAGATAAAACTACCATGCATAACTATTCTAACATGTAAACCCTAACTAGCCTAAACCTAACACTCTATTTTAACCAAAAAGGAGATTGGCTCATGTGAAGTCAAATTTCCAATGCTACCACCATAGTTATTCCTGACTTGGAAAAATAAATATATCAACAATTAAAACCCGTATAAATTATTGTGCATAAACATATATACTTACCCCTAAAACATGCATAAGAACAAGAAGGTCATGTTTGATGGCAAGAAAGAGTTCCATAAAAAATTGTTCTAAGCAGGGCACAACTCTATCCTGATAATTGGAATTGAAAACATGAAAACCTTGAATATATACCCACAATATGCATTCATTTATTCTTAACCCTAAATCAAGCACAAGAGATATGAGATGTTTTCTATTTGTAGAGGAATTTGTGAAATAAGACTCTTCAACCAGTCAAAAATTCTATCATGATGCTCAAAAAAACAAACTTGAAAACCCTGAAAATATTTCAAATATGTACACTAATTTGGTGTAACTATGATATGAGAAGAATATATCACACAAAACCTAATACAAGCCTATTCATGGATCTTATCAAGTACGTGAGGACCTAAAATAACCATCAGCGAGAACTGAAGTGCCTTGTCATCTTGGAAAATCATTGAAACTTCAAATGGTAGATCATCAAATATCAATGTATATGAAGAAACGTCATAAGATAAACAAATGAATGAATGTATTCACCATCATATTTAAAATCAAAATCATTATTTCCTATATCATTGGTTTTCTCATATGTTGCAAATGAATCAATTAGATGAGTTTCATCAATGTGACAATTCATGTGATTTCCTCCCTCGCATACAGTGGATTTCAAACCAAAAGAAAGATGGGAAAATTTCTTATTATTTCACTTTTCCAAATGTAATATAGTAGTAGCTTGTACCTGATCAAAATCTGCACTAGCAAGGTGAGAACCTGAAGGGTTTAAAAAAAAAAATATTGTACTTGATTCAACAAACAAATTAAAGTACAAGGAGTAGTGCATAACAGATGACAAAAGATAGAAACATTCTCTCGGAGAAACATTAGTCAAATCCTAAACTTTCAAAAGTGAGATTTCATCTAGCAAGACAATGTTGAAAAGAGAATCTTGTGAGGAAACCTTAATATGAAGAATTTCAGGGATCTCATGAGGATCGTGAGAACCTGAGATAACCATAAACGAGGGTTGAAATGCCTCATTTTATGAACAAGTCTATAAACCTTCAAATGTAGGATGATCAACTTTTGGTGGCTCAATCATATAAAAAATTGTATGTAGGTATTCATCATCAATTACATCAAAAATATCATAAATGATTGGATGAAAACTATTAGAATCATCGGTTTGATCATTTAAGATATAAGATTCCCGTATTCCCATAATTGGAAGTCACTCAGCTGAAATTGTTTGATGTGTGACCTAAAAAACCATGTCCTTCTCCCATGCTAAAGTTTACAAGACACATGAGTGATGGGAAATAATTTCATTTTTTTCCTCTTCAGCATGTGACATCTTATTTCCTTATACCTGCTTAAAATTCAATTTGCTAGAATGAGTGTTTGAAGAATTTAACAGATTTTCAATGGTAGCAAATTCATCAAGAAAGGAAGGACACAAGGAGTGGTGGTTTGAAGAGGAGGAAACATAAATTCCCATAAGAAATTATTTTATAATAATTTAAATTCCAAATCTAAGTTTTTCACACCTACTTCTTGTTGAAAATTCAACAGATCAACAAGTGTATGAATGTCTATGATCAGGTATATCAAATAGGTCATTGTCAATAGGATGATAGTTTCTAGATCCATTAGTTTTATTAAGCATGATGGGTTGATCACTCAAATCATGAGACTTTTCATTTACCATGAAAGGAGAGCCATTAATTGGAGGGTTTTCATGAATGACTTGAGTGAGGGAATCATCATCTTGACATGACAAGATTTGAGAACTAGAAGATATATGAAATGAATTTCCATTCTCTCCTTCCTCTAGATGTAAGACATTACCACCTGTATTGTATCCATACATGGCCCAACTTAATAATAATGAAGAGCATTTGAAGTAGTTACTAGTGTAGAAAATTCATCAAGAAGATTAAGATACAAGTTTTCAGTCATTGATAAAGGAGAATGCAAAGAATCCCTTGAAGAAACATCACTTTCAACAAAATCTGATTCAAAATTCCAATTTTACATCAACAAATAAACATCTATATTATGCTCGGCATGGTTGATTTCACATTTAAAGTTATCTGAATGAGGTCTTATTTATTGCAAGTAATGGAAGGAAGGAGCATATTATAACGAGATTCATGAATAGATTATGGAAGATGTTCAATGGGAATAAGTTGGATCTCATCAACAGGAAGAGGTGTTTTACCAACTTTATTTGTAGATTGTCCTATTTCAACATGATTGATGGGGGCTTCAAAATAAAGACAACTTGATTCATTTTCCTGTAAACTATCTTCATAACCTACATTATTTTGTCAAAAATTTCATTAGGTAATCAAGCTGATAGAGGAGGAGGAATTTTACAGGTAGTAATTTCCTCCTCATATGCTTGAGAATTTTACCAACTAAAACAAGTTGGAAATATAAAATTAGGAATAAGATATAGCTAGTTTGTAGCTTGCAGATTACCAGAATTATCATCAGAATCAACATTCATTTTAGATTCAAATTGTTTCATAAAAAGGGAAACCAATCTCCGAAATTTTTCAGCTAAGTACATCCAATCCATGTCTCTCTCAAGAAATTGATAAAAAAATATGGAGAAACCTATTAGCAAAATCTTTCAATGACTCGTGTGGTTTCCATCTAACCTTATTCATCCTTTTAAACAAAATTTGAAAAGAATACATGTCAAGATCATGGTGAAGTTCCTTGACGAACTACTCGAAAGAATGGTCGATATACACAACTAATAATGTTTTGCACCATTCCTCGACATGACCTCCAAGCATAAGGGTGAAAATTCCACAAGCAAGAATCTTCACAATGTACTTCATTAGAATCACAAAATTGAAGAAAATGGTGTTTATATTATAGCACCAATATTCCACCCTCGTCATCAAACTTATTTTGTGACAGCGTATGTACTATTTCTGCAGCAATTTAAATATTCAAGATTTCAAAAAAATAATAACAGATAAAGATTTTTTATGGATCCATTTGAAGGTATGATGTTAAGATAGGGGCTCCACAACCTCATCTTTTCATTTGTCTCTCATTTTAGTGCCAAATCTGTTGACGACGAAAAATGTACTGCCAATAGTAAGGGGGTCTCCCCGATGTGAATTCCCAAATAGACCTCACATTGTTTGGGATAGAAGCCCCATCCGGTATATGGGACCAACCGCGAACATGATAGTTTTACTCTTTGCCATCAAATGAAGAGATTATCATGGAAGCAAGAGTGAAATGCTTGAAAATTGGGATGAAATATTCCCACGATTGATAACTTGCATAACATAATACAAGAATATAACAACAAAATAACAAGATGGAGTATATCTCAAGAAGGAGTCAGACATCTAAAACCATCTAAGAGATACACAAATGAGAATGTACTAGAAGTTTACTACAAATTAATGCAAAATAAATTACTACTATAGGATGGAATGAGAAAGCAAATATTCAAAACAAACATATAGGACATGAGCCATGAATTAGTTCATGAACATATAATCAATATGTAAGCATACATGCACCCACAGTAAAAGTAGCAGATAGTCATCACAAATGCCATAAAGATGCATAGGAATTGATGCAAAGAGTGAAGAACTTCTCATTAATAGTACATCAAATTCAAGTACATGTCCAACAAGTCCATCAAAATCTATTAGTGGAATGTTAGCTACCCACACCATCTTCAAGACAAAATTATAGTCTCATCACAACTCACCCTACTCTTTTCCAAGAACGAAGTGATTCTAGGTCTTTAAGAATAACTATCTAATTTCTAGTAAATCTCAATTCCCTTCCAATTGAGGCATGAGGGTATATTTGAAGTGATTGTTCACCCACCATGACCTTTTTCCTACTCTCATGACTCTTGAACTTCCTCATGACTCCCTAACGTATAATGACTTTTACATGATCAAATTCATCTTCGTAGGAATATTGATCTTTCTCATTCTTACAATTATGATGAGAAATATTTACAAATCACCAAAAAATGACCACCTAGCCATTTTTAACTAGATGGGTTGAAATACACCATGCAGATTTAATTTTACCATAGTAAAATCACTTTCACTGTGGAAAATAATTTAGTGAACCACTTTTATTAAATTATTTTCTGATTTAAATTAAAAAAACCCATGAGAATAAATAGATCAATCATTATTTATTTAATTTTCTCTAGAAATAATGATTTAATAATTATTCCTAGAGAAAATTAAATAAATAATGATTTATCATTATTTTCTAGAGAAAATTAAATAAATAACGATTTATCTAATTATTCTCATGGGGTTTCTAATTTAAATCAGAAAACAATTTAATAAAAGTGGTTCACTAAATTATTTTCCACAGTGAAAGTGATTTTACTATGCTAAAATTAAATCTAAATGGTCTATTTCAATCCACCTAGTTAAAAATGACTAGGTGATCGTTTTTTGGTGCTAACATACAATATGATAAAGGAGATGTTATGAGGAAAATAGATATGGTCATTGGAAACCCTTGGATATTTATGTCGTAAGGTGTTTCCCTCTAGGAAGAACTCCCCTCCAGTGTGCCCTATACATTTCTGAGCCATTGATTTTGTTGTTAGACGATGGAAGTAATATTCACCATCTGATCATAGTTACAGGTGCTAAGTACAGATGCGTTGAGAGATTTATTAAACGATTTGACAATCTTAAACAGTTTGACAGTTTATTAACGGTGGGGCACCCTCTTCTATAAGTCACAGCACCAGCACCTAACAGTTTCTTAACCATGGGACGCCCTCTTCTCTGAGTCGCAGCACCAGCGCTTAACAATTTCTTAACAGTGGGACACCCTCTTCTCTGAGTTGCAACACCAGTGTGACGCAGTCGCCATGGATCTTCACTAATAAAACACCAGCCAAAGCATGTAAGGGATGAAGACCCCCTTTTTATAAATGTTTGTTCAACAACCGTATCTTCCTCTGTTTCTGCTACTTCGGGATGAAAGGCCTATTATTATAATCTGCATCGTTTTCTGGAATCTACCATAGTTCCTCTTCAATATCTGCCAAATGTACTTGCTGTGAAATCCTATTTCGATGAGCCTCCATTCTATTTCCAATAATTTTGCAATGTTCCTAGTGTATTTATTTCCACCCTAGTAATGTTTGGCTTGTAGCTCAATGTACATTTGGGGATTTTTATATCTTCTGTTATGAACGTTGTATTTTCAACAACAGAATGTTTTCTAGCTATTATTATGTCATTGGCTCTTCATTAATTAATAGGAATAATTTTTGGTTTCACAGACATTCATGAAAGGATGGAGGGATTTGAAAGCCAAATCCATGCCCTTCTTCGGTCTGGGTGATGGCAAAGTTATATTAAAAATTGTACCTACCAATAACCCTCTACTTCATGTTTCTCTCTACCTTCATCTAACATAGCTCATCACACTACATACATGCAAAAGCAGACAATGCAGTAGATATAAAGTAAACTACCTTAAAAAACGAGGCTCTGGACTCTCCAAAATTTGCAGCAAAGAATGAAAGAAAAAACCAGAGCATGCTCTTATCTCCGAATGATTCAAAAACTTTGCATATTAATATTCGATTTACAGTACTTTTAAAAGTCTCAAAAAATTGCTTTTCATTCCAATCTTTATGAGTCTTTATTATATTTTAACAATCTACATTTATGGCTAACCTAATGTTTTAAGCATCCTTTCACTTTGCAGGGGTGTGGTGGGTTTTTACTCATTGACTCAAAAGAGAACAATGTAGCCTATAAAGACTCGCCTGTTAACAATCTAGGGCTCTGTGGTTTCAAGGTGATTGATAGAGCAAAATAAAAAAAAGAAGCCATCTGTCCCAAAACAGTTTCTTGTGCGGATATCCTCACATTTGCAGCTAGAGATAGCACAATCCTGGTACCTTTTTTTTCTCTTATTTTTATATCATTAGATAATTTTTCTATCATTTTTTCTTATTTATGAGATAATTTCAATTTTGAAAATTAGTTTAATTGGTTCAGTTTCTCTAATTAAAATATTTGTGTTAAAATACATTTTCTATGTTGGGTTGTGTTATATTCTTTCCATGACTAGCCCACGTAGTTAACTGGGGGGTTAGAGAGGGGGTGGAGCACCCCCTTCGTTGTGCTAATTGCGCAGCGGGGGGGTCATAGGGGGGCGGCAACCCCCCCTGTCTGGGGGGTTTGAGCGGGGTGGGTAGCCCCCTCTACGGGGTGTAAGGCAGCGCCCCAGGAAATTTTTTTTTTGGACCCTATATTAGGTTGGGCGGACCTACCTATGGTTTTGTGCATGGTTTTCGCACATGGTTTTGGACACAATGGTTTTCGGTCCATAGTATTGGATGCTTCGGCATGTATAAATATGTATTGTAACATTGAAAGGAACATAATGAAAAGTCAAGCTAGTAGTCCCGGTTTTGGGATCCAAGGGAAAATCTCTGTGTATATGTGTTTTATGTGTTATGCTCTCACATTATTTATTTTTTGTGTTTTAGAATTCGTATGCCGGTAATTCCTATACGGGGTTAAAACCTACATTTGGTATCAGAAATTTTTTGGCTTCAAGGGGATGCCTTTGTTGCTGACGGGTTTTGCTCAAGCCTGTGGTAGACGCGGTTCAATGGGAGATCTACAGGATCGATTTTGGTGGTGAAAGAAGATGGCGAGCAGTGGAAAGATAGAGATCAAGAAATTTAATGGTCAGAGTTTTGAGTTGTGGAAACTCAAGATAGAGAATCTATTGATGGATAAAGATCAGTGGATCGCGGTACTTCTGGGTACTAAACCAACGGGAGTGTCCGATGAAGAATGGAAGAAGTTGGATCGGAAGGCAAAGAGCACAATACGATTGTATGTCTCAGATTCAATATTACTAAATGTATTAGGAGAAGCTACGGCTAAGGCTTTGTGGGACAAGTTAGGGACTTTGTACCAATCTATGTCTCTGGTGAATAAATTGTTCCTATGGAAAAAGATGTATAACTTGAGGATGAAAGATGGAGACTCGGTGACAGAGCATCTGAATGCATTTAATATTGTGGTAAGTCAGTTATTATCTGTTGATATTAAAATTTCAGATGAAGATAAGTTCATTAGTTTGTTGTGTTCTCTACCAGATTCGTGGGATAGTTTGGTTATTGCAATAGGTAGCAATGCAATTGCCTTATAGTTTGATGAAATAGTCTCATCCTTGCTGATGGAGGAGATGAGATGGAAAAATATGGAGAGCCATAATGGTGATTCCTTATCTATATGAGGACGATCCAAGAACAAAAACAAAAATAAGTCATCGAGTGGGAGATCTAAATCTCCAGGAAAACCTATAAAGGTGGTTTGCTGGAAATATGGAAAGGAAGGGCACTACAAAAGGGACTATAAATCTAAAGCTCCTGACAAAGGAAAGGGATCTCATGATGCTCCTTCTGCAAAGGCGAAAACCACCTCAGATGAAGGTGGGGATGTGTACTTTGCTTCTTCAAGTACACATGTAGATCATGAGGCATGATTGATTGACTCAGATGAATCATTTCACTTCACTCCCCATAGAGAATGGTTCTACGGGTATTAGAAATATGATGGTGGTGATGTCTTCTTAGGGGATGATAGGAAGTCTAGAATCATTGGTTACGGAAAAGTAAAGTTGAAGTTGCAAGGTGGAAGGGTTAGAACACTTTCGGGTGTTCTGCATATTCCTACATTGGACAAAAATCTGATTTTTGTAAGCAAGTTGGATGATGCAAGTTTAAAAATAGTGTTTGAGAAGGATACCTGCAAGATGGTTCGCAGAGAATTGGTATTGATGCGAGGATTTTGGATTGGAACTCTGTACAAGCTGAAAGGTAGCACTGTTGTTGATGGGTGCAACAGTTCTGTGGTTCCTGAAAGTGGAGCAGAAAATCTAGTGGTCTTTGGAGAGAAGACCATGTTGTGGCATCAAAGGCTTGGACATATTGGAGAGAAGGGCCTTTGAATACTTCATGGTAAAGGTATGGTAGAAGGTATGAGTAATAGCTCTCTAGATTTTGATTTCTATGAAAATTGTGTATATGCGAAGTAGAATCGGGTGAGTTTTCCGTCTGGTGGTAATAGGGTGAAACATATGTTAGAGCTTGTGCACAGTGATGTGTTTGGACCTGTGAAGGTTGCATCACTGGGTAGGTTTGTGTACTATGTATCATTTATATATGACTTCTCAAGGAATACATGGATACATTTCCTTAAGAATAAATTTGAAGTCTTTGATAGGTTTAAATAATTTAAGGCTCTAGCGAAAACCAGATAGAGAAGAAGATAAAGGTGTTGAGGTCAGATAACTGTGGAGAGTTTTGCAGCAAGGAATTTGAAGAATTATGTAAGAAGTGTGGTATAGCATGGTAGAGGACTACTCCATACACGCCTGAGAAAAATGGAGTTGCAGAAAGAATGAACAAGACGTTGATGGAGAGGGCAAGAAGCATGCTCAGTGGTGCCAGGTTAGGACAAGAATTCTGGGCAGAGGTGGTGGATACTACATGTTACCTAGTAAACGGGTCACCTTCGTCAGCGTTGGAGGATAAGACTCCACAAGAGGTATGGACTGGTAAGAAACCATATCTTTCACATCTGAGAGTATTTGGATGTGATTCATATATACATGTTCCAAAGAAGAAAAGAACAAAGTTGGATAGTAAATCTGAAAAGTGAATATTTATTGGGTATAAGGATGGTTTAAAGGGTTATAAGCTTTGGAACCCAGTAAAAAGGAAGGTTGTGTATAGCCGAGATGTGATGTTCAAAGAGGTGAAAAATGTTATTAAACATGACGTCCCATCGAAGGAACCTGAGAAGATAGAGTTTGAGCTAAAGGACGAAGAATCAGAATCTACAGCAGAAGAGGAATCAGAAGATGAAGAGCCACAAACTCCAAGTGTGAGAAGATCAATTCAAGAAAGAAGGCAGCCAGAAAGGTATAGTCCATCTACTTTATGTTCAAATTTTTCTTTATCTATTACTGTTGATGATCCCAGAACTGTGAAGGAAGCAGTAGATTCAGAGGATGGAAAACTCTGGAAAGAGGTCATGGTTGATGAAATGGAATATTTGCACAAAAAGGAGGCATGGGATCTAGTGGAGTTGCTGGCTGGAACGAAACCCATTGGCAGCAAATGGGTGTTCAAGAAGAAGACAAATGTAGAAGGAAAGGTGGAGAAATACAAAGCTCGGTTGGTAGCAAAAGGTTATTCCCAGGTGTCAGTAATTGATTTTGGTGATATTTTCTCTCATGTTGCCAAGGTAGCTTCTATTAGATTACTTTTATCAGTTGCTGCTACGTTTGATTTTGAGGTAGAAAAGATGGAAGTGAAGACAACATTTCTTCACGGGGATCTAGAAGAGGAGATCTACATGAAGCAACCCGAAGGCAGTGAAGGGTAAGAAAGAACTGGTATGCAAGTTAAAGAAGTCTCTGTATGGGTTAAAATAGTCACCCAGGATGTGGTATCAGAAATTTGATACATTTATATGGGGACTTGGCTTCACCAAAAGCAAAGCAGATCACTGTATGTATTTTAAATTAATTGGTGGCCGTGTTATTTATCTGGTCTTGTATGTGGATGATATGTTGCTGGTTGGAAATGAAAAATAAATTATCTAGGATTTGAAGACCCAATTGTCCTCCAAATTCAACATGAAAGATCTTGGTGTTGCAAACTATATTTTAGGCATGGAAATTAAAAGAGATCGGGCAAAGAGGAAGCTCTGGTTAAACCAGAGGAAGTATGTCAAGACAATATTGCAGAGGTTTAAAATGTAGGATAGTAAATCAGTGAAGGTTCCTATTCCTGTAGGTGTAAAGTTATATGTTGAACAGTGTCCCATGACACAAGAAGAGGAAGAGGACATGTCCTATCTTCCATATGCAAGTGCAGTAGGTAGTCTGATGTATGTAATGGTCTATACTAGACCAGACATTGCACATGTAGTGGGGGTATTGAGCAGTTTTATGTCAAAACCAGGGAAGGAGCACTGAATAGCAGTGAAGCGGTTTTCAAGTATTTGCGTGCACTAGTGATTATGGTTTGTGCTACCAAGGAAGACCAGGATTAGACAAAGTGTTGGATATTCGTGGCTTTGTTGATGTAGACTAGGCTGGAGATTTGGATTAGAGAAGATCTACAAGTGGGTATGTGTTTAACCTATTTGGAGGTGTAATCAATTGGATGAGTAAGAAACAATCTGTAGTGGCACTATCAACTACAGAGACAGAATACGTGGTAGCCACTCATGCAAGCAAGGAAGCAGTTTGGTTGTAGAGATTGTGTTCAAGGATGGGGCTAGTACAGGGAGCTATAAGGATAGACTCTGACAACCAAAGTGTAATTTTCTTGGCAAAGAACCCTGCTTACCATTCAAAGACAAAGCACGTCGATGTTCAGTATCACTTTGTGAGGGATATGATAGAAGACAAAAGGGTGTTGTTGGTAAAGGTGGACACTTTGAAGAATATTGTAGATGCATTGACAAAATATATGAGCTCTGATAAGTTCTCTTGGTCTAGAGAAACAATGGGTGTTGCAGGGCTAGATAAATGACTAAGCTCTCATATGGCCCCCTGTGGAAAGAAAACAACAAGTGGGAGAATGTTGGGTTGTGTTATATTCTTTCCACAACTAGCCCACGTAGTTAACCGGGGGGTTAGAGGGGGGGCGAAGCCTCTGCTTCTTTGCACTGATTGCACAGTGGGGGGATTTGAAGGGGTAGGTAACCCCCCTCTACGGGGTTCAAGGCAGCGCCCTAGGAAAAAAAAAAATTGGACCCTATACTAGGTTAGGAAGACCTACCTATGGTTTTGTGCATGGTTTTGTACATGGTTTTTGACGCGACCATTTTTAGTCCATGGTTTTGGATGTGATGGTTTTCGGTCCATGGTATTGGATGCTTTGGCATGTATAAATATGTATTGTAACATTGAAAGGAACAAAATGAAAAATCAAGCTGGTAGTCCTGGTTTTGGGATCCATGGGAAAATCTTTGTGTATATGTGTTTTATGTGTTATGCTCTCGCATTGTTTATTTTCTGTGTTTTAGAATTCATATGCAGGTAATTTCTGTACGGGGTTAAAACCTACATTCTATTAAGACATCAAGGATTCAGTTCTCATAAATAATTAATGAATTCTGTAAATATAGGCATCTCCAGTGGGATCTCCTCTGAGTTGGAAAGTTCCTGTTTGGCGAAGAGATGGAAGAATTTCATGTGCTGCAGAATCTCTGACAACTTTACCTACCCCGTCTTTCAATGTAGAATAGCTTACATAGAGTTTCGCAACCAAAGGTCTATCCCAAGAAGATATGGCCATACTTTCTGGTAAAATAAATGCATGCATTGTTATGTATTGGACCTTCAAACCAAGATAATTTTTTGTACAAAAATATTTGGAGGTTGTTTAATTCTATCCAAAGCTCCACCCATTGCCTGAGAATTGAATATGTAATTTATGTTTTTATGAATCTTATAATTTTTTTTTGATATGGTATTTCAGGAGCACACACCATTGGGCAATCGCAGTGCTCTTGTTTCATGAACAGACTCTACAATTTCAACAAAACTCACCCGACAGACCCATCTCTTGATCCTATGTATGCTCAAGTACTGAAGGCCCAGTTCCCCATAGGAAATGAATGCAACAGCAAGAGGACCATGGCCATGGAGGATGTAACACCCAACACCCTCGACAATGTGTACTACGACGATATTATAAAGAATAAGGGTTTGTTGACCTCTGATGCAACGCTTCGTACAAATGAAAACACCAGGAATTTGGTGTTTGCAAACTCAGGCAGTGCTAATATTTCTGGGTGGCAACAAAAGTTTGGGTGTGTCATGGTCAAAATGGGAACGATTGACGTATTAACCATAAAAAGGGAGAAATCTGACAAAATTGCAGGGCTATAAACAATCATCATCGAGAATTTTTTTTTTTGGAGCACTGCAGTCACCTTTTGAATTCGGTTTAGAGAAATGTATTCTTTACTATTTTAACATTTCACAAGTTCTGGATACATAAACATTCACTCTCCACCACCATCTATCTAAATGGGAAAGTTGTGTACGAGATATCTTAAGTCATAAGTTTACACTATTCTTCTCACTAGTGACAGTAGTATTGTTATCATATATAACTATTGAGTTGGGTCCCCTGGGTCAATTTTAGGGCAAAAGCCCAAGTTTTATGTAAAAAGATGGAAATTCTCTGGAAATTGTGGTCGCGGAGTGCGTAGTTAAGTAAAGAGTCAAAAAGGGTTTTTACCCTCTTTTATGTAAGTTAAGTCGGCTTTGTGAAAATCTACCCATGGTCCACAGACCATGGGATTGTATAAATAGGTGTGTCTTATAGAGTCTAAAGGATGATAATAGAAGAATAGAAGTTGTCTATGGGTATGACAGAAGGAGTCTAAGTTAGTGCAGAAGGTAGAAGAAAGGCTCTGCATCTTTGTGTACAGAGGCTTAGAGTAGTATACGTAGCTGAGTGTGCGGACCCCTGCAACTAAGTGCACAAGGAAGTCTTGAGTCTGTAAACTTAACTGATTATCAATAAAGAACATTATTACAAAAATTCCTGTGTTTATCCATTTACTTCTATTATAATGTGCTTTATGTTATGATGAATGATGGGTTTATGAAATAATGTTGTATCGATGCGTGACTTTACTGGATCTATATTGTTATGTGAATGCAATTGATGTCAAGTCTTTACACAAAGATTATATCATTGTATGTTAAAGTTACCTAACACGTAAGCATATCTAAATAAATATTGGGTTAAGAATAATCTTGGATGTGCGTAATAGTTGATTAGCCTGTTCAGGGTCCGCAAAAGCCAGTCGCAGACCTTCACAATGGTCGAGAAGCTGATTAAAGGGAGTTCCATCAATAAGCCTTTATGCCTATTGATTTGCGTGAAGGTATATCTAGATCACAAAAAGACATCAAATTTCTCTCTGAGTGCAGAAACTTGGTTCCAGCATCCCCCCATACTGCTTCGGGTGAGACTTCAGTCTGCGCTCCACAGATTGATGCCGAAAGGGCCAGTAGTGTAGGGATTTGTTTTGCACAACTAAATCTGAACTTGGGTCAGGACCCAATAAGACAACAAATGGTTCTGTTGCTGGGACCAGGATCTACATAAAGAGATGTGTGATGTCACATCACTGGACTTTGACCAAGAAGGAAATTGAGAAGTGGTTGGATAGAAAGATCCACAAATTCACGGCGCAAGAAAACATAAATTTGTGCCTAAAGAAAGAACAGTGTTTGGACATATATTTGTACACAAAAATACACAAGATATTCTTCTACACCTTCATGATCGAACTATACAATTGGATCGCTAAATTGGAAGACGACCAAGGAAGGCGGAGGCTTGACGGTTTGATAGTGTGGACCCTGGAGCTCGTGCGAAGGTTGGAAGCTTCTGAAGATAAGATCGCACATGCAGTTGATCACTGCCTTGATCGAGTCATTGGAGGATTTGTTACAAAGTTTGTGGTTGATACCTCAGTTAGTTACAGTGAAGAAGAGTGGTGCTTCTTTAAGGGGTCGCGAGGTAAGTATTTGAGATATTTGAATGCTTGGATTAAGATGCTCTTGTGTGAAAAGTGGGTTATGATATTACCTTGATTTTTGGATCTACGCGAAGCGGATGAAGTTTTAGAAATCAAGGGAGAACAGGTCCTGAATATAGTCCATTGATTGGACCTCCTTCAAGTGACGACAAGGGAGGAGCATAGGCATCACCACAGAGCTCTGTCCAGTTGATAAGGCTAGGCTTTCCATGAATACCTCATCCGCCCACACCACCTCCACATTTAGATCCACAACATACACCTTCACCCACACCACCACCACCTCCGCCATTGGTCAACA
Source organism: Pinus tabuliformis (assembly GCA_031772625.1). Taxonomy (NCBI): domain Eukaryota; kingdom Viridiplantae; phylum Streptophyta; class Pinopsida; order Pinales; family Pinaceae; genus Pinus; species Pinus tabuliformis. The sequence continues at coordinate 1,459,027,166 of CM062820.1, read as the reverse complement.
TGTCAAATACAATGAAGTTTCCGGTTTTCAAGGGCTTAGGAAGTGAGGACCCAGATCAGTTTTGGTTTGTTGAGAAGGATGTGTGGACAACACAACAAATTATGGATGAAAATATAAAGAAGGCACAGTTGGTTACCACAGGATCGTACGCTGACATGGTACATTAAGTACTGCACCGATAACCCACTGGCATTATTAGCAGACACTCAAACCGCTCTGAACAAAGAATTTGGTAAGCCTAAGTCTGAATCGCGATAAGTAATTAGATTTAATGAAATCACGATGAGGCTCGGCAAAACACCCAGGGAATTAGATCAAATATTGAAGGGACATATCTGCGAAGCTAACATGAATCTTACAGATAATCAACACCATGAATGGTTTGTAGCCTCACTCCTGCCCCACCTAAGGGTTGCTTTATCACAACAAAAGATAGGAACTCAGGTGGAAGCCTTGGAAATTGCAATGAGATTGCATGAAAGCCTATTCAAGATTCTTCTTTGGGGGTTCAATAGATTCATACAGAATTGCAAAACCTATGCTTGGAGTTGCAGAGTTTGAAGAAGGATAAAGTAGCTCGATCAAAGGTGCACAAAGAGGTTTGGTGCCTTAAGTCTAAAATCCAAGGGCATGATAAAGATCACTTCCCTGTCTTTGTGAACTATATTACAGGGGGAGGGGCAATGCCCCTAAGGCAGGAAGCTCCAATAGGACCAAGTACGAGGCTCGCGCTATGGTGCGCTATTTGTCAGGTGGCTGGGAAACAGGTAACGGACAATTTCCACTTTCTACAAAAAATTGTGCAGACACCCCAATAATTATTCTAAGATTTCTATAAATCAGTGGGCCACGATGAATTCCATTGTCATAGCTATGAATTAATGATGGAAAAAACACCCTCTCATTGAATGCAAGTAGAAACTCAGCCTCTGGATTAGGGTGCTAGGGGAGCGCAAAGAGGATGTCAAGGTTGCGGACGAGGCCAAGGAGGAGGAGGACCTGGGAGAGGTCGAGGGAAAGTTATTTTTTATAATTGTAGAACGCCACGACACTACACACGGTAGTGTACAAACCAAACACGCCCATCAAGTCGATACTGCACTCAGTTTGACCACGCAATAGAATAATTCCCTATATTGATAGTTAAAATGCAGGAGAAGAAGGCGCAGCCTTAGAAACCTACCCAAAACTTACAGATGATCAGGGTTGAGCCCCGCAAAGAGGATCCAAATGTGAATATTTTGCTATGAAGTGGAATGATGACTGGTGATGATAAAGGGAAACAACCTGAAGAAATTGAGTGGGTCCAAAAGGCTCCAGAAAAGGAGGTTGGGTTTGATTTGGAGTGTGCGAAGGAAATGTTCATGTAATCATAGAAAAGGTTTTTTGAGGCCTCTACCTTAGGAAGTCAGAACAAACTGTCAGATACCAGTGCACCTATAGAGGTTGACCCCTCTTTTCTTACCACATTCTTGGAGATTTGTATGAAACTATTACGTGACAGCAAGGTTGTAAAATGGATACAAGAGTGATCAAAAAATGTGTCGGTAAGGATAATTCTTCTGATGGACCCCACGTAGTTAGAAATATCAGCAAGCATAAGGCAAGAACAGGGCACGAGAAGAGGCTTACCGCATAAATCAGAGACTATGAGATGGACTAGGTTATTCTGGATTTGGGGTCTGACGTGAACATATTGCCTAAGAAAACCTGGGAGAGGATGGGAAGACCTGCACTACAGTGGTCTCCAATTCAACTGAGGATGACAAACCAACAGAATATTATCCCTATGGGATGATTGCAAAGGGTTACCGTAGATATAGAACGTGCGAGCACAATAGCTGATTTTGAAGTAATAGAGATTGTTGATGATAAAAATCCATACCACGCGCTCCTAGGAATTGATTGGGCTATCGATATGAATGGGGTCATTAATTTGAAGAAGCAGACAATGTTGTTTGAAAGGAAATTGCTTCACATTGTAATGCCACTGGACCTTGCAGAAGGACTGCACTATACCGAACCAGTCTGTGACTATGAGAACAGTGATGATGATTTGGATCAGATCTATAAAATCATAGCACGAGACCAAGACTGGGCTAATTTGATAACCGATGGACGAATTGCATGGGACCGCGAAAGTTCCTATACTTTGGATTTAGACGAAGAGTTAGAACATTGGCAAAATAGGTTGCATGAAGTATCCACATTGCACTGCAACATGATGACCAAATCGTTGCGTTGTGTGTCATCGAAGGTAAGGAATTTTCCTTATTCTGATGGTTTAACTGACGTGGATAAATTTTTGGATGCTTTCGAAAGACAAGTTTCAGAGGATTACCATTTTTAGGGGTTGGAATGGGCATTGCGCGATATGCCCGCTCGGTGGTGGGCTATGCACAAAGACAGCTTTGATGAGCGGCATGATTATAGAAGAATGATGAGAACGCGGTTTGGTCCACCTAAAGTATGGGTAACTGAGAAGTATGATGGGAGGAATGATTTGTTCAATAACTTGGATAAATGGACTAAGGTATATGGAACGGAGCCGCAGCCAGAATGGGTGCATCTATTCTGTCACACTCTAGATGTAATCCCTACGAACTGGTATTTGGAGACGGAGCTCTGCCACGACATCGTGAAATGGGATGTCTTAAGAAAAGGGTTCGTGAGGACATTCAGCTTTGAAGATGGGTTTGAAAGCATTGATGAAGCACTGCAAGAGGTTAAGGCAACGATCTTCATAATACTGCAAGATCCTTTGGAATTGGTTCAACCATATTGGAGCACCCAGTTGTGCCATGTGCTGGAGTGCTATAATGTGACTGCTGAAGGAGAGGATGTGGATCCGAAGGATATTTAAATTCCAGAAACAGAAGGCCACCATGAGGTAGAGGGACCACAGATAGAGAATCCAAACATCACCGCGCCATTGAAAACTAGGCAAGTAAACATTGGCATAGAGGCAGAGCCGAAGTTTTCGAAGATTGGGGATTACTGGGATGATGCTACAGTAGATAAAGTCGCAGAGTTTCTCCGCGAATATCAGGACTTGTTCCCTACAAAAATTTCGCACTTGAAAGGTATCATAGGTGATTTGGGAGTGTCATGCGGAAAGAGTCAATTTTGCGGACAAAACCGACCTCCCTAGAAGCTAATGCTTTCTAGTGACAAACAAGACAAGTAAACACTACCTTTCTCTAAATATGCATTTAGAATACAAGTAATCAAGTGATTATAACATACCTTTAGTCCAACGCTTTGTAGTAGTCCAGCCTCGCCGATCCGGATGAGCTCCTCCTTCTCTTCGAAACCTGTATTCACTAACAAGCCAAAAGATTACATAGCACCTGATAAACTTATAAAATAACACATATCCATCATACAGACCAAGGAGTATATTAAACAAATCATGAATAACAATCTGTTGAGAAAAATGAGTTCATTTGTATTAAGTGGAAACAAAAGAAACCATTACAACCTGAGCCTTGGTGTTGTGCAGGTCCCTCCTAGGGTCCAGCAAGAGTTTTCCTTTACTTTGATCAGCTCACCCACTTCCAAATAAGGCTAGGAAAGGATGGGAATCTCTCCTCTCAAGCTTTACAAGGGAGTCCTAATTCCAGCAGCATCTACCCTTACGAATGTTCAGCTTTCAACCTCCCCTCCTTCTGGCCCAATGCTTGTATTTATAGTGCTCTAGAGGAAGTTAATCAGGTCCACCATCAATGGGATAAGCCCCTCTTTGGATGGGATAGCTCCCCTCTTGATGGGATAAGTTCCTCTTTCATAGGGATACATGAACCATCTGGAGGCGCTCCATACACGTCAAACAAGCTTCTAGAATGCTCTAGAAATGACCACAAGTAACTTTTTTGGAGTGAAACTTGCGCCTTTTGACCTTTACAGGAGTACACACCCAGCCCTTTACAGACAGAGCGTACAAGTACGCAGGTATTGTGAACTTGAGGTGCGTACACGCAAGTAAGGCTAAGAGAAACTGCGTACCCAGAGATATATAGATTTTTAAAGACTTTCTCTTTTTCTTGGAGTTTGACATGGAGAGCAGAGGTATGAGACTTGCCAAGGAGGATAGTAAGACAGTTGATGGAGCCATACTAACTGCAAATAGTTATGGTGACAAATTTTAGTGTAACAGATTGCCCCCTAAAGTGCGAAGCCTGTAGTAGATTAGGGTTTCATATCATCTAGGAAGGGTGAAGTACATTATCATTTCAAGGATTATCTTGTGGAGAGCCCAGTCGGAACCTACAAGTATTCAACACAAAATACATATATAAGATCATATCATCACTGAGGTAGGCATTCCCATACTCAGATTGAAAACTTTAACTAAGAAACTAACTACTGCTCTGATACAGGAATGATTTCGCAGTACATCATAATCATAGACTTATGTAGACACAGTATGGGCACAGCCATCTGTTTATGATTAGTCTACTGTATAATGAATACAAAACTCCTCGCAGCCTGGATGGTGGAAACTAGATCCAGGGTCTTCATTTCTACTTCCCGAACAGGTACGATTCTATCCATGCGAATAAATGAGTTGATGTCGAACATGGTAGAAACCACTTGATTACCAGTCAATGATGTAAACTGTTAACAAGCATGAGAGAGACCACCAGTGATGTCAATGGTTCTCAAAGTACCCAGTACAATCCATGAGATGTGAATGAATGAGTTGATGTCGAACATTTCACGGAATCCTTCGATCGAAAGTCAATGATGTAACCGTCGTCAAAGGCGAGAAACCTGCCATTGATGCATGCAGATTTCAAGGTACTGATGATTTCTAGGTCATCTTTCTAGATAATGTACTGATGTCGATAGAAAGCGACCCGTTGCAGGCAAGCCCACAACACGAAATCATAGATCAAGTTGAAGAAATGTAGCTATAAGGACTGACTCAGGGATGGTCGAGATGGATGACGGGTATTTTGTAGATGAATGGTTTATTTGCAGTGACCTCTTGAACACATAACGACACAACAGATGGCTTGGTGACATTTGACCCAAAGTTAATACCCGGCTGAAGACTTTCAATGTGGTTTGATCAACTGTGAGGCAAAGGATTTCCCAACCCAGGTGAATGAAAAGTGTCGTGTTCAAGAGTGGTGATAAGGCTTCTTCTGAGACAAAGGATAACAAATAGGCTCATTTTTCTCTCTTTTCCCCCACCATTTCTGGCAAGTACCTCTTTATTTTTTACAAGCTTGAGGAGGATCACATATGCTTGATTATAAGCTCATCCTTCGGATGAGTCCAACTTAGTTTTAGATTCGAACCCTAAGAAGGAGTGGTCCGTTCCTGTTTGTAATCGAACAGGTCCTTTACTGTGAAATTTTAACGAGTCCAGTATAGGAGAAACTCGACATTTTTCAATTTTATAGAGTCTGAAAAACTTAAGAAGACTCCAGGTTGAACTTTTTCGTAAATTTGTGTCTCCCAAGCCCGAAAAAGTATAAAATAATACTTGAGAGAACCGCTTGATCTTGCGACCAAGGAGTACTTTCATGATTAGTGTCTTTGACCTGAAAAGTAAAAAGCGATCAAGGACACGTCGTTTTATTTCCAGTATCGAATTTGAAACGACAAAAATCCGGCAATCTTTTCCTGTTTTTACCGTCAGAAAAGGGCTGTAAGAGGACCGTCTTTTAATTCCGTTTTAACGAGTGTAAAAGAAACGCTCGGCAATCTTTTCATGTTTTAGAAGTCAGAAAAGGGTTTAAAAGAGAACTCCAAGGTTTCACTTTTTCGTAAGTTTTAACGAGTTCGAAAAAATGATAAAAATGTACTCATGGTTTTCACTTTTTCATAAGTTTTAATGAGTTCGAAAAAATGATAAAAATGTACTCATATGGCCGACTTTCAATTTAATTTACGAGCAGGAAACGACGGAAAGAACTCGGCATTTTCATTTGTTTTACGAGAATGAAAAATAGCAAAATAATCTCAGGATTTTCATGAGTTTAACGAGTCTTGAAAATAACTGAAATTGACTCGAGATAGGTTTCATTTTTACAAAAGCTTGAAACAGAGAAAAATTATGCTTCAAAGTAGTTTCATTTTTACGCAAGCTTGAAACAGAGAGGAAACTGTGCTTGATGCCCCCTTAGCGTAACTGCTAGAGCGCATGCCCCCCCAGCTTCATTTCATTCAACTAAGTACAAGCTGGATGGAATGAAGGTTTAGTTACGAGATCATTTGAAAGACCCGACCTAAAACTGTAAGAAAATTATGCAAAAAACTGAAATAACTAACCTAAATTAACATTTATGAGGTCTAGCCAAACACTCGACTCAAAACTGAAGGAGGATTTGGCCCCCCAAGCTTCATTGCATTCAAGGAGGTGGATGGAATGAAGCTTTACTTTCAAGATCTTGGAAATACTTGTGGGAGATGTTTCATTTTTTAGTGTGGTTGACACAGGAAAAGAACTATCCTCAAACCCTTGTTTCATTTTTTAAACGAGCTTGACACAAGATAAGGAACTATGCTCATAACTACTCTACAATCTACCTAACAAAAAAAAAAAACTTTACTCTAAAAACCTTGATTCATTTTTTAACGAGCTTGACACAAGACAAGGAACTGTGCTCTAAAATCCTTGATTCATTTTTTAATGAGCTTGACACAAGACAAGGAACTATGCTCATGACTACTCTCTACAATCTATCTACCTAATCTACCCTTGTTTCATTTTTTAAAGAGCTTGACACAAGACAAGGAACTATGCTCAAGACTCCTTGTTTCATTTTTTAACGAGCTTGACACAAGACAAGGAACTATGCTCCAGAAGTTCGCATGCCCCCCAGCATAACGATGCAAAGCGAGGTACATGCCCCCCAGGCTTCATTGCATTCAACCAGATGGATGGAATGAAGGTTAACTTTCAATATTTAACTTGAAAGGGGAGTTGTTTCATTTTTAAGGAGGTTGACACAAGAAAAGAACTATCCTCATACCTGATTCATTTTTTAACGAGGTTGACTTAGTAACAGGAACTATCCTCATACCTGATTCATTTTTTAACGAGGTTGACTCAGTAACAGGAACTATCCTCAAAACCCTACCTTCTACAATCTACCTACTTAACCTAAAATCTACCTGATTCATTTTTTAATGAGGTTGACTCAGTAAAAGAACTATCCTCATAGTAGCCTGTTTCATTTTTTAACGAGGTTGGTACAGGACAAAACTATCCTCGCACCCACTGATTCATTTTTTAACGAGGTTGACACAGTAAAAGGAACTTTCCTCGGACTCACTGATTCATTTTTTAACGAGGTTGACACAGTAAAAGGAACTTTCCTCACGGGAGCCTGTTTCATTTTTTAACGAGGTTGATACAGGAAAAAACTATCCTCGCACCCACTGATCATGGCTTCCAACTGGAAGAAAGACATGTCAATGGACACACCTTGATCATGGCTTCCAAGAGGTCTTCATCAGAAGGAAGAAGACTTCTCTGGAAGGAACACATGTCAAGGGACTCAAAAGGGATAAGAACATCGTGTTCAAATAATCCCATAGAGTTTTCCATGTCAATTACCGGATCTAAATCAAAGGAAGATGAGCAAACAGTGAGAGGCTCACTTGCATCGGTAACTGAAAACATGGGACCAGTTGCCACATAATTAACCCATGGCAGGGTAGATACCACTTTAGAATCAGGAACATTTAGGGGTGTCATATTATTGGTAGTTGAAACAAGACTAGGGAACGAAAGCTGGTCTACAGTCACAATACTGCCATTGTGAGGGAAAGACATCACGCGAAAGAGTGTCGATACGATAGCTTTCATTGCATAAACATAGTCTCGCCCAAGGAGTAAATTGAAATCCAAGGGACCTCGAACTACCATAAGATCAATACAGACAGTTTTACCTTCCAAGGTAATAGAAAACTTAGGAAGGATCCCTAAAGGTTCACTAATGGTTCTGTTAAAAGCTTTCAGATTCTGCGTAATAGGCGCAAGTTGAGGGGAACCCAAAGCTTTCCAAACAGTTGAGGATAAAATACTAATAGAAGCACCTTCATCTACCTGAGTACGATGTATGTCCCTACCACCAACCTTGACAATGATTTGGAAAGGGATGGAGGAAGGAAGACGAGGTTCTGTCAGTCTATTCCAATCAAAGGAAAAGACCTCAGTGCTTGGAGGGGGTTCTGTAGAAACAGGTGAAATGCCCCCGGCGTAGAAGAATCTGATGTAACAAGAAGAACATGAGCGGTATGAAATTCACTCTCTAAAGGGAAAGTGGGATCGATCGAATGTGAAATTGAATCAACCACTTGATCAATTAATTGATCATCAACCTGAGTGACATGAGTTTCACTCTCCAATGGAAGAGTGTGATCGACTGTACTTGAATTTAGATCAATCACTCCGTCAGTTGACGGTAGGTTGGGAGAAAGTTTACGGTAACCAGTTGGAAATTCTTGCTGTGGAACAGTAAGGTTTTCCAACAATGTTGAGGCTTCATCCATGTGAGGGCAAATGTGAGTTTGATGACTCCCTTTGCATAACTTACAAGGAAACCTAACTTTACCCTTTTTCCCAGGAACCTGACTATCACTGGTTGATGGATCAATGGAAAGTTGATGAGATTTTTCTGACCATACTTCCAAGACCTTTGGTATACCAGGACAATTGACAAGGAAGTGGTCACCCTTACAAATCCTGCAAGGGTATTTGGGTTTACGATGCATGTCGGAGTTTTCCTCAACACAACTAACACTTACAGTCATGGTTGGTTGGTTGACTTCTTTCTTATCTTGCTTCTTCTTCTTCCCTTTCTTCTTCTTCTTAGCCACCTGGTTACTAGCATCAAGGCTTTTACTCAGCGAAGAGGAAGAAATGGAGGAAGAAAAATTAGGCGAAGAAGGTAAAGGGTCAACAAAAGGTTGGTGATGTTGAGATGGTGAACTCTGTGGAGGTGAAGCATTCGGTTGAGGTGGAACAATTGGAGTATTTTGGGCCAACGAAGTTGAAAATAACCATATCGGTAAACCTATTGTAAATCCAGGTAATGACAAAGTAGCCATATAAGGAGGACCAACATTTCCAAAGTAAGGAAAAGTACTAGGATTCTCATTAGGAGGGGTTCCTAGGTTGGTAAATTCCGGAACATTTGCCATTATATTCAACTTCAGTGAATTTTATTAACAATTTTTAAAACTAAAATTAACAATTCACAATTCACACCTAACAATTAAAATTCACAATTCACACATATGGTCTCTAAAAGTAAAAACAAACAAATTGACACACGCTATCAAATCTAGGAGTCAAACCACACACAAACAGTAGCCTTCCGGACTGAAAACACTAGTTGGTGATGAAATCCAACATCGCAGAATTCAGTACAGAAGTGGCGGGTGGAACAGTTACCCCGACAACCTGCTTAATGAATAGACTGGACCAAGTTCCTCCACTTTAACCGTCTCGAGTGAAGTGAACCCCCCAGAAAATCCAAGTGAGTCTAGCCGACGTCTGCTCCAGGTACAGTGGGATCTTCCCTCCACTGTCACCTTGGGTAGAACCCTAAAGATAATGGTCACTAAGGTCACCAACAGCAACAAATACACCTGGGGGAACAGTCTACGACCCGATAGCACGCAAGGGCAGAGTAACAAGCTCAATCCCCTTGCCGGCTCCTTGACAATAATCCAAGGTTTACCGACAAGTAACCCCAGGCTCCTCGACAATAATTCGAGGTTTACCGTTTGTAGTACGTGCGTATCTGGCGTCTTTCCCAATGAAGGAGGATTGATCCCCTCACTGGTTCGGACACGGTCTCGTGCTTCTCCTTTAAGAGGAGCTTTCCCAGAGCATAAATGTAACAGTTGGATTTATCCTACCACAAGATGAGCTACTTGTTTGGTTTTGCTGTTTTGGAGAGTTAATTACTCTCCTACTCCAAGACACTAGCTTGAGCTATGTTGGTGTATCAGAGCCCTAGAAATGTAAAAATTACTAGATGAATTTTAATTAAGCACTGTGTTATTAAGGTTGTTTTTACTCTAATGGGTAAATGGATACGAAACCAATGGTGTTATGACCCGACTCAACTGAATGCAATGATAATGCAATCCTTTCAATTCGATGAATCCTAATTAAATTAAGGATAGAGTTTCCATTCACTTCCGACAATGCAAAAAATTGATCACTAAGAGAAAATATAACAAATTCTTTAATGCACTAATTTTATCAAGAAAAACTAATGCAAATCAATTCCAAACCATTTTTTATTTTTTTTATTTTGTGTAAATTCAAATCAAAGAAAACTGATCTAAATCTACGATTGATTTTTCAGAATGTAAACTATGCAATTGTAATCTATGCACAATTCACTTGAAAAGTATGCAAATGTAATCTATGCACATTTTTCAATAATATTCTGAAAATGAGAATTCTAATTATGCAAATGTGATCTATGCAAGAGAATTCTCAAACACAAGATGATTCTAATGTAATCTAAGAACCAATCAAGTGCAAGTTGAGAAAATTGGGTGAGAGTTCCAAAGATCAAAAAATAAAAACACTCAAAGGCGATTAACACTCATACATAATTTAGCCTAGCCCCCCCCCCCCTCCCCCGGCGAATGAGGGGGAAATTTTTTTGCAAAAACAAGAGCAAAAAGATGCAAAATTGTGAAAAGACTGAGACAAACCTCCAAGTAATGACCAAAGGAAATCAAATTTAGAATTTCTCAAAAAAGAGACTCAAAACACCCAATTGATGAAAGCTTAAAGCAGGAATTCCAATGAAATTAGCCAAGATGAAAGCTTCTGACAGGTGAACAGTGGATCTGGGCAGCAAAAACAAGCTATAAACAAAATCTAATAGGAGAAAAAGGAAAAAATGGAAATTTTCTAAGCTTTTGATAGGGGTACGCAGGCAGCCTTTTTGCACAGGTGCGTGTACGCTCTGTGCACAAAGTTGCAGTGCGTACAAGTACGCACTGTGCTCAACGCAGAGGCTGCGTACTTCTAGCAAAACCAAGAAAAACTAAAATCTAATTTAACCCTAAGCTATCCCACCCAAATGCACAGTCAAACAGCCAAAAACCAGAAAACAAACGACTTTTCTCAAATCAAAGTTTCACACAAAGGAAAAATCATTCACATCAATGGAGTTCCCCAGCGGAGTCGCCATTTTGTCATGCGGAAAGAGTCAATTTTGCGGACAAAACCGACCTCCCTAGAAGCTAAGGCTTTCTAGTGACAAACAAGACAAGTAAACACTACCTTTCTCTAAATATGCATTTAGAATACAAGTAATCAGGTGATTATAACATACCTTTAGTCCAACGCTTTGTAGTAGTCCAGCCTCGCCGATCCGGATGAGCTCCTCCTTCTCTTCGAAACCTGCATTCACTAACAAGCCAAAAGATTACATAGCACCTGATAAACTTATAAAATAACACATATCCATCATACAGACCAAGGAGTATATGAAACAAATCATGAATAACAATCTGTTGAGAAAAATGAGTTCATTTGTATTAAGTGGAAACAAAAGAAACCATTACAACCTGAGCCTTGGTGTTGTGCAGGTCCCTCCTAGGGTCCAGCAAGAGTTTTCCTTTACTTTGATCAGCTCACCCACTTCCAAATAAGGCTAGGAAAGGATGGGAATCTCTCCTCTCAAGCTTTACAAGGGAGTCCTAATTCCAGCAGCATCTACCCTTACGAATGTTCAGCTTTCAACCTCCCCTCCTTCTGACCCAATGCCTGTATTTATAGTTCTCTAGAGGAAGTTAATCAGGTCCACCATCAATGGGATAAGCCCCTCTTTGGATGGGATAGCTCCCCTCTTGATGGGATAAGTTCCTCTTTCATAGGGATACATGAACCATCTGGAGGCGCTCCATACACGTCAAACAAGCTTCTAGAATGCTCTAGAAATGACCACAAGTAACTTTTTTGGAGTGAAACTTGTGCCTTTTGACCTATACAGGAGTACGCACCCAGCCCTTTACAGACAGAGCGTACAAGTACGCAGGTATTGTGAACTTGAGGTGCGTACATGCAGGTAAGGCTAAGAGAAACTGCGTACCCAGAGATATATAGATTTTTAAAGACTTTCTCTTTTTCTTGGAGTTTGACATGGAGAGCAGAGGTATGAGACTTGCCAAGGACGATAGTAAGACAGTTGATGGAGCCATACTAACTGCAAATAGTCATGGTGACAAATTTTAGTGTAACAGATTGCCCCCTAAAGTGCGAAGCCTGTAGTAGATTAGGGTTTCATATCATCTAGGAAGGGTGAAGTACTTTATCATTTCGAGGATTATCTTGTGGAGAGCCCAGTCGAAACCTACAAGTATTCAACAAAAAATACATATATAAGATCATATCATCGCTGAGGTAGGCATTCCCATACTCAGATTGAAAACTTTAACTAAGAAACTAACTACTGCTCTGATACAGGAATGATTTCGCAGTACATCATAATCATAGACTTTTGTAGACACAGTATGGGCGCAGCCATCTGTTTATGATTAGTCTACTATATAATGAATACAAAACTCCTCGCAGCCTGGATGGTGGAAACTAGATCCAGGATCTTCATTTCTACTTCCCGAACAGGTACGATTCTATCCATGCGAATAAATGAGTTGATGTCGAACATGGTAGAAACCACTTGATTACCAGTCAATGATGTAAACTGTTAACAAGCGTGAGAGAGACCACCAGTGATGTCAATGGTTCTCAAAGTACCCAGTACAATCCATGAGATGTGAATGAATGAGTTGATGTCGAACATTTCACGGAATCCTTTGATCGAAAGTCAATGATGTAACCGTCGTCAAAGGCGAGAAACCTGCCATTGATGCATGCAGATTTCAAGGTACTGACGATTTCTAGGTCATCTTTCTAGATAATGTGCTGATGTCGATAGAAAGCGACCCGTTGGAGGCAAGCCCACAACACGAAATCATAGATCAAGTTGAAGAAATGTAGCTGTAAGGACTGACTCAGGGATGGTCGAGATGGATGACGGGTATTTTGTAGATGAATGGTTTATTTGTAGTGACCTCTTGAACACATAACGACACAACAGATGGCTTGGTGACATTTGACCCAAAGTTAATACCCGGCTGAAGACTTTCAATGTGGTTTGATCAACTGTGAGGCAAAGGATTTCCCAACCCAGGTGAATGAAAAGTGTCGTGTTCAAGAGTGGTGATAAGGCTTCTTCTGAGACAAAGGATAACAAATAGGCTCATTTTTCTCTCTTTTCCCCCACCATTTCTGGCAAGTACCTCTTTATTTTTTACAAGCTTGAGGAGGATCACATATGCTTGATTATAAGCTCATCCTTCGGATGAGTCCAACTTAGTTTTAGATTCGAACCCTAAGAAGGAGTGGTCTGTTCCTGTTTGTAATCGAACAGGTCCTTTACTGTGAAATTTTAACGAGTCCAGTATAGGAGAAACTCGGCGTTTTTCAATTTTAGAGAGTCTGAAAAACTTAAGAAGACTCCAGGTTGAACTTTTTCGTAAATTTGTGTCTCCCAAGCCCGAAAAAGTATAAAATAATACTTGAGAGAACCGCTTGATCTTGCGACCAAGGAGTACTTTCATGATTAGTTTCTTTGACCTGAAAAGTAAAAAGCGATCAAGGACACGTCGTTTTATTTCCAGTATCGAATTTGAAACGACAAAAATCCGGCAATCTTTTCATGTTTTTACGGTCAGAAAAGGGTTGTAAGAGGACCGTCTTTTAATTCCGTTTTAACGAGTGTAAAAGAAACGCTCGGCAATCTTTTCATGTTTTAGGAGTCAGAAAAGGGCTTAAAAGAGAACTCCAAGGTTTCACTTTTTCGTAAGTTTTAACGACTTTGAAAAAATGATAAAAATGTACTCATGGTTTTCACTTTTTCGTAAGTTTTAATGAGTTCAAAAAAATGATAAAAATGTACTCATATGGCCGACTTTCAATTTAATTTACGAGCAGGAAACGACGAAAAGAACTCGGCATTTTCATTTGTTTTACGAGAATGAAAAATAGCAAAATAATCTCGGGATTTTCATGAGTTTAACGAGTCTTGAAAATAACTGAAATTGACTCGAGATAGGTTTCATTTTTACAAAAGCTTGAAACAGAGAAAAACTATGCTTCAAAGTAGTTTCATTTTTACGCAAGCTTGAAACAGAGAGGAATCTGTGCTTGATGCCCCCTTAGCGTAACTGCTAGAGCGCATGCCCCCCCAGCTTCATTTCATTCAACTAAGTACAAGCTGGATGGAATGAAGGTTTAGTTACGAGATCATTTGAAAGACCCGACCTAAAACTGTAAGAAAATTATGCAAAAAACTGAAATAACTAACCTAAATTAACATTTATGAGGTCTAGCCAAACACTCGACTCAAAACTGAAGGAGGATTTGGCCCCCCAAGCTTCATTGCATTCAAGGAGGTGGATGGAATGAAGCTTTACTTTCAAGATCTTGGAAAGACTTGTGGGAGATGTTTCATTTTTTAGTGAGGTTGACACAGGAAAAGAACTATCCTCAAACCCTTGTTTCATTTTTTAAACGAGCTTGACACAAGATAAGGAACTATGCTCATAACTACTCTACAATCTACCTAACAAAAAAAAAAAACTTTACTCTAAAAACCTTGATTCATTTTTTAACGAGCTTGACACAAGACAAAGAACTGTGCTCTAAAATCCTTGATTCATTTTTTAATGAGCTTGACACAAGACAAGGAACTATGCTCATGACTACTCTCTACAATCTATCTACCTAACCTACCCTCGTTTCATTTTTTAAAGAGCTTGACACAAGACAAGGAACTATGCTCAAGACTCCTTGTTTCATTTTTTAATGAGCTTGACACAAGACAAGGAACTATGCTCCAGAAGTTCGCATGCCCCCCAGCATAACGATGCAAAGCGAGGTACATGCCCCCCAGGCTTCATTGCATTCAACCAGATGGATGGAATGAAGGTTAACTTTCAATATTTAATTTGAAAGGGGAGTTGTTTCATTTTTAAGGAGGTTGACACAAGAAAAGAACTATCCTCATACCTGATTCATTTTTTAACGAGGTTGACTTAGTAACAGGAACTATCCTCATACCTGATTCATTTTTTAACGAGGTTGACTCAGTAACAGGAACTATCCTCAAAACCCTACCTTCTACAATCTACCTACTTAACCTAAAATCTACCTGATTCATTTTTTAATGAGGTTGACTTAGTAAAAGAACTATCGTCATAGTAGCCTGTTTCATTTTTTAACGAGGTTGGTACAGGAAAAAACTATCCTCGCACCCACTGATTCATTTTTTAACGAGGTTGACACAGTAAAAGGAACTTTCCTCGGACTCACTGATTCATTTTTTAACGAGGTTGACATAGTAAAAGGAACTTTCCTCACGGAAGCCTGTTTCATTTTTTAACGAGGTTGATACAGGAAAAAACTATCCTCGCACCCACTGATCATGGCTTCCAACTGGAAGAAAGACATGTCAATGGACACACCTTGATCATGGCTTCCAAGAGGTCTTCATCAGAAGGAAGAAGACTTCTCTGGAAGGAACACATGTCAAGGGACTCAAAAGGGATAAGAACATCGTGTTCAAATAATCCCATAGAGTTTTCCATGTCAATTACCGGATCTAAATCAAAGGAAGATGAGCAAACAGTGAGAGGCTCACTTGCATCGGTAACTGAAAACATGGGACCAGTTGCCACATAATTAACCCGTGGCAGGGTAGATACCACTTTAGAATCAGGAACATTTAGGGTGTCATATTATTGGTAGTTGAAACAAGACTAGGGAACGAAAGCTGGTCTACAGTCACAATACTGCCATTGTGAGGGAAAGACATCACGCGAAAGAGTGTCGATACGATAGCTTTCATTGCATAAACATAGTCTCGCCCAAGGAGTAAATTGAAATCCAAGGGACCTCGAACTACCATAAGATCAATACAGACAGTTTTACCTTCCAAGGTAATAGAAAACTTAGGAAGGATCCCTAAAGGTTCACTAATGGTTCTGTTAAAAGCTTTCAGATTCTGCGTAATAGGCGCAAGCTGAGGGGAACCCAAAGCTTTCCAAACAGTTGAGGATAAAATACTAATAGAAGCACCTTCATCTACCTGAGTACGATGTATGTCCCTACCACCAGCCTTGACAATGATTTGGAAAGGGATGGAGGAAGGAATACGAGGTTCTGTCAGTCTATTCCAATCAAAGGAAAAGACCTCAGTGCTTGGAGGGGGTTCTGTAGAAACAGGTGAAATGCCCCCCGGCGTAGAAGAATCTGATGTAACAAGAAGAACATGAGCGGTATGAAATTCACTCTCTAAAGGGAAAGTGGGATCGATCGAATGTGAAATTGAATCGACCACTTGATCAACTAATTGATCATCAACCTTAGTGACATGAGTTTCACTCTCCAATGGAAGAGTGTGATCGACTGTACTTGAATTTAGATCAATCACTCCGTCAGTTGACGGTAGGTTGGGAGAAAGTTTACGGTAACCAGTTGGAAATTCTTGCTGTGGAACAGTAAGGTTTTCCAACAATGTTGAGGCTTCATCCATGTGAGGGAAAATGTGAGTTTGATGACTCCCTTTGCATAACTTACAAGGAAACCTAACTTTACCCTTTTTCCCAGGAACCTGACTATCACTGGTTGATGGATCAACGGAAAGTTGATGAGATTTTTCTGACCATACTTCCAAGACCTTTGGTATACCAGGACAATTGACAAGGAAGTGGTCACCCTTACAAAGCCTGCAAGGGTATTTGGGTTTACGATGCATGTCGGAGTTTTCCTCAACACAACTAACACTTACAGTCGTGGTTGGTTGGTTGACTTCTTTCTTATCTTGCTTCTTCTTCTTATTCTTCTTCTTCCCTTTCTTCTTCTTCTTAGCCACCTGGTTACTAGCATCAAGGCTTTTACTCAGCGAAGAGGAAGAAATGGAGGAAGAAAAATTAGGCGAAGAAGGTAAAGGGTCAACAGAAGGTTGGTGATGTTGAGATGGTGAACTCAGGTGAAGCATTCGGTTGAGGTGGAACAATTGGAGTATTTTGGGCCAACGAAGTTGAAAATAACCATATCGGTAAACCTATTGTAAATCCAGGTAATGACAAAGTAGCCATATAAGGAGGACCAACATTTCAAAGTAAGGAAAAGTACTAGGATCTCATTAGGAGGGGTTCCTAGGTTGGTAAATTCCGGAACATTTGCCATTATATTCAACTTCAGTGAATTTTATTAACAATTTTAAAACTAAAATTAACAATTCACAATTCACACCTAACAATTAAAATTCACAATTCACACATATGGTCTCTAAAAGTAAAAACAAACAAATTGACACGCGCTATCAAATCTAGGAGTACAGTAGCCTTCCGGATGAAAACACTAGTTGGTGATGAAATCCAACATCGCAGAATTCAGTACAGAATGGAACAGTTACCCCGACAACCTGCTTAATGAATAGACTGGACCAAGTTCCTCCACTTTAATCGAGTGAAGTGAACCCCCCAGAAAATCCAAGTGAGTCTAGCCAACGTCTGCTCCAGGTACAGTGGGATCTTCCCTCCACTGTCACCAGAACCCTAAAGATAATGGTCACTAAGGTCACCAACAGCAACAAATACACCTCTACGACCCGATAGCACGCAAGGGCAGAGTAACAAGCTCAATCCCCTTGCCGGCTCCTTGACAATAATCCAAGGTTTACCGACAAGTGAAGACAATAATTCGAGGTTTACCGTTTGTAGTACGTGTGTATCTCAATGAAGGAGGATTGATCCCCTCACTGGTTCGAACACAGTCTCATGCTTCTCCTTTAAGAGGAGCTTTGAGCATAAATGTAACAGTTGGATTTATCCTACCACAAGATGAGCTACTTGTTTGGTTTTGCTGTTTTGGAGATTTAATTACTCTCCTACTCCAAGACACTAGCCTGAGCTATGTTGGTGTATCAGAGCCCTAGAAATGTAAAAATTACTAGATGAATTTTAATTAAGCGCTGTGTTATTAACTCAAATGGGTAAATGGATACGAAACCAATGGTGTTATGACCCGACTCAACTGAATGCAATGATAATGCAATCCTTTCAATTCGATGAATCCTAATTAAAGTAAGGAGAGAGTTTCCATTCACTTCCGACAATGCAAAAAATTGATCACTAAGAGAAAATATAACAAATTCTCTAATGCACTAATTTTATCAAGAAAAACTAATGCAAATCAATTCCAAACCGTGTAAATTCAAATCAAAGAAAACTGATCTAAATCTACGATTGATTTTTCAGAATGTAAACTATGCAATTGTAATCTATGCACAATTCACTTGAAAAGTATGCAAATGTAATCTATGCACATTTTTCAATAATATTCTGAAAATGAGAATTCTAATTATGCAAATGTGATCTATGCAAGAGAATTCTCAAACACAAGATGATTCTAATGTAATCTAAACCAATCAAGTGCAAGTTGAGAAAATTGGGTGAGAGACTCAAAGGCGATTAACACTCATACACAATTTTGAGAAATTTGCAAAAACAAGAGCAAAAAGATGCAAAATTGTGAAAAGACTGAGACAAACCTCCAAGTAATGACCAAAGGAAATCAAATTTAGAATTTCTCAGACTCAAAACACCCAATTGATGAAAGCTTAAAGCAGGAATGCCAATGAAATTAGCCAAGATGAAAGCTTCTGACAGGTGAACAGTGGATCTGGGCAGCAAAAACAAGCTATAAACAAAATCTAATAGGAGAAAAAGGAAAAAATGGAAATTTTCTAAGCTTTTGACAGGGGTACGCAGGCAGCCTGTTTGCACAGGTGCGTGTACGCTCTGTGCACAAAGCTGCAGTGCGTACAGGTATGCACTGTGCTCAACGCAGAGGCTGCGTACTTCTAGCAAAACCAAGAAAAACTAAAATCTAATTTAACCCTAAGCTATCCCACCCAAATGCACAGTCAAACAGCCAAAAACCAGAAAACAAACGACTTTTCTCAAATCAAAGTTTCACACAAAGGAAAAATCATTCACATCAATGGAGTTCCCCAGCGGAGTCGCCATTTTGTCATGCGGAAAGAGTCAATTTTGCGGACAAAACCGACCTCCCTAGAAGCTAAGGCTTTCTAGTGACAAACAAGACAAGTAAACACTACCTTTCTCTAAATATGCATTTAGAATACAAGTAATCAGGTGATTATAACATACCTTTAGTCCAACGCTTTGTAGTAGTCCAGCCTCGCCGATCCGGATGAGCTCCTCCTTCTCTTCGAAACCTGCATTCACTAACAAGCCAAAAGATTACATAGCACCTAATAAACTTATAAAATAACACATATCCATCATACAGACCAAGTAGTATATGAAACAAATCATGAATAACAATCTGTTGAGAAAAATGAGTTCATTTGTATTAAGTGGAAACAAAAGAAACCATTACAACCTGAGCCTTGGTGTTGTGCAGGTCCCTCCTAGGGTCCAGCAAGAGTTTTCCTTTACTTTGATCAGCTCACCCACTTCCAAATAAGGCTAGGAAAGGATGGGAATCTCTCCTCTCAAGCTTTACAAGGGAGTCCTAATTCCAGCAGCATCTACCCTTACGAATGTTCAACTTTCAACCTTCCCTCCTTCTGGCCCAATGCCTGTATTTATAGTGCTCTAGAGGAAGTTAATCAGGTCCACCATCAATGGGATAAGCCCCTCTTTGGATTGGATAGCTCCCCTCTTGATGGGATAAGTTCCTCTTTCATAGGGATACATGAACCATCTGGAGGCGCTCCATACACGTCAAACAAGGTTCTAGAATGCTCTAGAAATGACCACAAGTAACAGTGAAACTTGCGCCTTTTGACCTTTACAGGAGTACGCACCCAGCCCTTTACAGACAGAGCGTACAAGTACGCAGGTATTGTGAACTTGAGGTGCGTACACGCAGGTAAGGCTAAGAGAAACTGCGTACCCAGAGATATATAGATTTTTAAAGACTTTCTCTTTTTCTTGGAGTTTGACATGGAGAGCAGAGGTATGAGACTTGCCAAGGAGGATAGTATGACAGTTGATGGAGCCATACTAACTGCAAATAGTCATGGTGACAAATTTTAGTGTGACAGGGAGTGATGAAAATAACTCTGAAACCAGACGCAAAGCCTATTAAGCAGAGGCCATATCGCCTTAATACCAGATACGAGGAAAAGGTCCGCTTGGAGTTGGACAAGATGCTTGAAGCAGGTATTATTGAACGCATGGAGGAGTTTGATTGGTGAGTCCAATGGTAGTTCAGGAAAAGAAGTAGAAGGGCGAAATAAGGATTTACATAGATCTCATAAATCTTAACAATGCCTATGTCCATGATCCCTTTTCGACACCATTTACTAATGAAGTATTGGACAATGTGGGAGGACAGGAAGCTTATTCCTTCACTGATGGCTTCTCTGGGTACCATCAGATTAATATTTCACCAGAGGATAGGAGTAAGACAACCTTCGCGATGAAATGGGGTTGTTTCTAGTAGATAGTAATGCCGTTTGGACTCAAGAATGCATCGGCAATATTCTCTCGCATAGTCATCACGACGTTCAAAGAGTTCATTCATAAATTATTGGAGATCTATTTCAATGACTGGACAATTTTTGTGCTAGTCAAGCACCATGTAGACAATCTACTCTTAATGTTGGATACGTGTCGAAGGTATCAGATTGTGCTAAACCTGAAGAAGTGCTTGTTTTGTGTCCCCTTTGGGATTTTGTTGGGTCATGTGGTATGCAAGCAAGGAATCATGGTGAACCCTGCCAAGATTGCAGTAATAATCAATTTGGAAGCCCCAAGGAGTGTTAAACAGTTGCACGCAATGCCGAGCCATACAGGGTATTATCGAAAGTTCATTAAGGCTTATGCTCAGATTACCGCACCCATAGAAAAGTTGTTAAAGAAGGATGCTACATTCTGTTGGAATGAAGAATGTTAGTGCAATATGGATGTCTTGAAGGAGAAAATGGTTACCGTGGCAATCTTGGTCTTCCTGGACTGGAAGAAAGAATTCCATGTGCACGTTCTCAGATTGCAGAGCTATGTGTAGAATTTCCTACAAATTCTCTACAAATCTCGCTCTGAGACCATATAGAAATCTGACTGTAGATTAACTCGATAATGCAATATAGAAAAGAAAAATACTATAATCTACTTCTACTATCAAACTTGTGGAAGCTTAAAGATCGAGTTGAATCAGCGTTGAACACATATAACCATAAGAAGAAGAATCAATGCACATGAAACATAGAAAATACCTAGGGGAAAGCCTTAGCTAAAAACCCCACTATCTGTATTATCATACAAGGTGGAAATACATCATAATTTTACAAAGCCTTAACTCTCACAACTAGCCAACTCTCAGTACAATCCTCCTGGATGCTCACAGGTAACCAAAGCTTCTCACAAGCCTTCTCCTCTACCCTCCAAGCTCCTATTTCCTTGCGTAGTTTCTCATGGGTGATCCTTCTGTTACCAAGTGTAACACTGATCGCTCACACTAATCTCACACCCTGTAAAATTGTGCAATCCTCAAGGAACCTTACCTTGATTGCATGCATGAGTTTCCTTTATAAGAGAAAACATATGCAACTAATAGTACAATGTCCTTGTCATTTAGCTCAACTAGGTCTTTCTCATAATAGACATGCATGAATTTTTGATGAGGGAATCTTCAGTTATCTGGAGTACACTAGTTGAGTGCATGCATGCATCAACTGACTGATAAACTGACAATTAGTTCCTCGAATAGTTTGGAACTAATTTAACTGGACTTAACTTAGTAAACTGAGCTAGCTAATTACAACTCAAATATAACTCAATCTTATCTCAATTAATGGATAATCTGCAAAATTTAAGGGATAATTGTTGCATGATTGCAGAAAGACTTATAACTTGAATTTCTCCAACTAATTAATCCATAATGAATTAATTAATTAATTCCAAGCAGCTGGTGAGACTAAATTTGAATTTTAATTCAAGGAAAAAGTAAATTGGAATATTTTGGATTCTATTGTTATCATTTCTTGTTGCTATTTTCAACACTCCCTCTCAACAAGAAAGGAATTCAACTCGATCCCGATCGTGAACCTTTGGAATGTTCTACATGCAACACTTCTCTCTAGTGTTGTTTCTCCAACAATATCTAGAAACAAAAAAAAAACATCCAACCTGAATCAGTATGATGCATCTATCATCAAATTCTCTGACTGTTATTACCTCTATCAGCTAAAAACTTTGTGCTTCTGCTAACTCTGCCTTTCTGCACTATTGTCAATCCTTCTCTGCACTCTTCAGTATCTGACTGCTCTAGCCTCTGTCACTTTGATCTCTAACTGAATCAATTCCACTGATTCCTCCTACTACTATGTAAATTTGGGCTCCATTGCAAGGTACGATCCATGATATAAAACCTCTCAATGACCCTACCCAATTTCGGCCTTATTAGGACTATCACTTCACATTGTCCCACCTCACACCTAGAGGTATGGCTGCATTTGATCCCTTTGCTGACTTGGCTTGAAATTTCCCCCTACTAGAGGTCTCTACATGAGTGGATTCCTCCACTCAGTCTCCTCTTAGCATCTCCAATTGTGGCTCCTCCACAATTGTCTGAGACTTATTCTGGGGTTGTATGTTGAGAGGTAATTTACTCTCCCTATCAACCACCAAGTCTCTAACATTTTCCTTGCTCCTCAAGGCTTTGCATGCATCTTGAACCTCAAGAGCATACAGGTTCTTAACTCATGAACCGATCTGTTTCACCTGTCTCGTGGTGATGTGTCTAAGGAAAACCTTTCCCTTACTGAAGACAACATCGTAGCCTTTGTCCTCCAACATCGTGATCGATACCAAATTCTTCTTCAGTCTAAGCACATACTTCACATCTGTCAAGGTGATAAGAGCTCCATGCTCCCTCTGAAAAGCAACCGTGCCCACTCCTGAAACACTATACCTTTCATCGTCACACATCTCTATGTGCATCTTGAGGTCTTTCTCCTCAAAGGTACTGAATAAACTTTTATCGTCGATCATGTGGAATGAGGCCCCAATGTCAAGATACCAACAACAACCCATCATCGATGACACCATGCATGCAATGAGGGTAAATTCCATTTCGAACTGAGAGGCTAATGACTCACCTTCCAATCCTTTCGAGGATCCCTTCTTGGACTTCTTCGATGGGAAATTAGTCGCATAATGACCCATTTCGTGAAAATTAAAGCATGTCACTTTAGACTTGTCAACCTTCTTCCCTCCATGAGAAGAATTCAATTTGGAATAAGAATCCTTCTCCTTCCATTTCCTTGCCTTACTTGATAAGGCCATATTTTCTTCATCATCCTTGGATGAAGAACCATCTCGTGTGCTCCTCCTGATCTCCTCCTGCATGATATCCAACCACAGTCGTTCCCAATTTGACAGTTTCTCCCTTCCATTCATAGGGTCCTCGTAGCTATTCCAGCTCTTTGGAAGGCCAAGGAGAGCGAGGCTCACCATATCATCATCAGTAGTAGTTATTCCCACACTGCTAAGCTCATCTCTACAAGTGGTGAGCTTGTTCAGATATGTGGAAATAGTATCGCAGTTCTCCATATTGATTCTTCAAAGCTTATCCTTGAGCGCCAATTTCCTCTAGTCACTACTATTTTGGTAGAGGTCCTTCAATGTCTTCCACATTGAATATGGAGTATCCTTCCCATGGAGACTCAAGAAAATATGGTCTTGAACTCCCTCAAGGATGATCCATCTCACCCTTGCCACACACTTCTTCCACTTAGGAAACTCTTGTGCATTAGTTGAAGCTAGCTTTTGGATTTCTTGATGAATTAAATCCTTCAAGCCATTGTCTTCTAATACATCCTCCATGCAATCTTTCCATGCTATGTAATTTGAGTTGCCTTCCAAGGCATACTCGAGTCTCAAGCCATAGAACGCCATTGACCAACCTTGAAGTATGAGATGAATTCCATTTGCACTTGCAACCCCGAACTTCAAACTTCAAATTCTCTTCTCTGTATACTGTTCACTACTCCGATAAACTTGGCTCTGATATCATGTATAATTTCCTGCAAATTCTCTACAAATCTCACTCTGAGACCATATAGAAAATATGATTGTAGATTAACTCGATAATGCAATATACCAAAGAAAAATACTATAATCTACTTCTACTATCAAACTTGTGGAAGCTTAAAGATCGAGCTGAATAAGAGTTGAACACATATAACCATAAGAAGAAGAATCAATGCACGTGAAACACAAAAAAATACTCAAGCGAAAGCCTCAGCTAAAAACCCCACTGTTAGTGTCGGTATCTTCATCCCTCCATCAGTGATCAAATTCCCTTGTTGCATTGCATGTTAGGTGTCTCATCCGATCAGCTGCATTCCATTAGGATCATGGATCATCTAATGGTAGTGGCATATTATACATTTTCCCTCATGTTCTTTACCTGCTGGCCCATTTCCATACATCTAGGTCACCTGCAGTCATTTTTTGTCTTTAAATCTGCAAAAGTCATTTTTAGGGTTTTAGGTCTCATTATGGTGGTCTAGGGTTTTGTCAATAAGGTCTTGAAAATTCTCAATAATGGTCAGCAAGTGCATGAGGAGGTAAAATAAAGTCTCAGCAGCAATAATTTCAATAATCACATGCCCAGTGATTGATTTTTCCTCAAAACAGAAAAACAGAGTTTTTATATGTTTCGTGTATTAAAGTCTTATGTAATTTCATTTTTTCACATGTAATAATTTTAGAGGCAGCCCTGGTCACCTTGTCAAGCCTCTACTACTTTAGTTCCAGCAAAAGAGACAAAATTCCAAAGTATTTAGTCCATTAAAGGAAAAAATCAAGCAAAATGCCAAAACAGAGTTTTAAAAGAAACTGAAATGACAAAACATTAAAAGGGTGGGTTTTTGTAAATGGAAAATCAAAACCATATGTATATAAACTATTTTCCATGTTAAAAAGTTCATTTGTGCTCAAGGGAGAAAGAGTGAGCAATCAAAAAATCGTTTTGAGGCAAAGGAGGAAAAATCACAGAAAAATTTGACATTCTCCCTGGCGCGGTGCACCTGGGTTAGAGCACGGCGCACCGGGCAGTAATTGACAGTGTATTTCTATAACGGGTGTGACACACCGAGGCAGCACGGCGCACCTGTGAGGTGGTGTGGTGCACAGGTTTTCAAAGCCCGAAATCGTTCCATATTCCTCGAAATGCTCCCAAATTGTAAATTATTCATCTTACAAGTAAGTTGATACCCCCTCATGGCCAATGAATGAGTTTGTCTTACTGTTTATGGTGATTCAATAGGGAAATATTGAAACCCTAGCTCCTTGTATTAATTGTTAAAAAATATTGCCTAGGACTTACAAATTGCATTTTGGCTGCTAAATTCCACCCCTACCATTTTCACTCCCTCACTCCCTTACTTCATTCTCTCCCTCCCTTGTCATTCATATTTACCTATTCCCTAAAACTACTAACCCTAATCCCTACTTTCACTTATCCCAAACCCTAATTACTATTCCCAAACCCTAAATATCATCCCTTAAATCCTTCTATTCCCCAAAAAACCTATCAACAACATTCCAAACCCCTCATACACAGTCCCCTCACAATCTCTCATCAATTTCTATTTTTAGCAGCAAATTCCTATTATCACTCTAAAATCTCTTCATACTCATCTAAGAAAACTCAAACATTGGCGAACATGGAATTAGATTCTTCTTATGACAAAAATGAGGAAACACTCAGTAATTCTTCTTGAGAAATGCATGCACCCAGGAGGCCTCATAAGAGTGGAAAACATGACCGGGAGGAGCCTACTTCACTTGCCGAGCTGTTGACCTGTCCTCTTGCTGTCACGTGCTTCCAACATCAATCTTGTTTCCAATTTTGTGAGATGGTGGCAAGAGTTAAATACCATCATGAGCTTGCCCAACTGTTTGTACTCCATCTTCACAATGGTCAAGTCAATTTGGCATGTGTAACATTCACCTTGACACCTAAGACTATATCTCAAGCAACTAGTATTCCAAATGTCGGTGAGCAGTGGAATAAGGGGCAGCTGGTAGACAGGGAACATTATGAACCTTATATCAAGGGTGGTTTTCAAAGGTAGATTAGTAGAGTTTTCCCTTTCAAGTACCTTCAAGACACATATGCACCCTTAATTAAAATCATAATTAAATATTCCAATTGTGAGGTAAGATTTTCTCGCTTGTATGCCTACCACATCAGATTGTTGATGCACTTCACTAGGGTGAGAATGATGAACCTCCCCTATTTTATTTTCTGGAATATTGAGAAGATGACCGCCTTGCTTCAAAGGAAACCTCCTCATCAATAGTATAACAACATCTATCACTTTGCACTAATCAAAATTGTGGTTTTGCATCAGCTTAGTCTACTGAATGTTTCATGGGAGGATTTCATTGCACATGAGATCTTTATAGGTCCACAAGTTCCTCCATCAGTTTTTCATGAGGCATGAGAGCCTTCACATCAGCAAGAGGTGCATGAGACACAAACCACTAGTGTGTCAGTATTTGTCACATACCAAAAGGGCACAAGGAGATTGTTTGCAACAACAAAACGAGTACTATCTCCACCCGGGGTGGAAGGGGTCTCGTTTCCTTCAAAAAAAAAATAGGTACAGGACAAGGGTAAGAAGCCATTACATGATGAGGGGCCTTCAGGAGGAAAAGAGACAGATTTCATTCTTATTCAGGATGATAACACCGATTTGGGCTCCCAAAGCTCAAAGCTCAAGGAGATCATTCAAGAACAACAAGCTGACATTCATGATTCGTCTATCAACCTGGAAAGAGACAATTGGATAATCAACTATCTTGAGCAAAGAAACAAATAGTTAGAGGATCAACAAACCATCATGGAGCTCCAAAACATAAGAGAAAACCAGCAAGCTGCTAAGAGGAGGAAAATCAAGTTGACACCACTTGAACAAGAAATTGATGTTGATCATGAATCTTGGCTTGAGAGGGAAAATATGCACTTGGAAAAGATGCTAGAGAAGGCCAACAGGGAGAAAACTATGTTGAGGCACATGGCCTACCATTATTTGGCGAGAAACAAGGTGTGCAAAGCAAGAATCAGGATTTTGAAGGCCAAGTTGAAGAAAGAATCAAGGAAGAGAAAGGAGAAAGATAGACTCCAGATCTTGGCTGAGGCATCCTTAGCTCAACATAGCACTTGATGAAGGACACTCAGCCCAAATTTCAAGAAATTCGGGAAACTTTTTGCAAATTTTGAATTTTTGGCCTAAAAATCAGGTATTTCTGCCTGGTTTGCTGCGCCACCTAGTGCGCGCTTTTGCTAGAGACCTCCTTTTGAGGAAAACTCGGAATTTTTGGATTCCTCATGGAAAAATATGAATGCCCTCACATGGCCAAGAAATTTTGATAGGTTTTGAGCTTCCAAAAAGGTCAAAAACACCTCAAAAATGACCTTTCTGCCCCTTTTTGGCCACACAGGAAGCAGTGTTGGGAGAACTCATTTTTGGAGGGGCAAATGGAGACCAAATTCAGAAATTCCACTTGTTCTAGAAAGTAGACAGGTAGACCTTTCCAACAAGCCCACTTGGAGAAAATTTTGTGCATGGTAAGGCCTCCAAAATCAGCTCCAAAGTAGCATGGTGCACAGGGACAGGGGAGCGGCGCACATGATGAAATTTTGTCATTTTGGTCAAAAAACTCTGTTTTTTCACCTAGTTTCTTCTGAGTTTGACTTTTCTCTTTCTAATAGTCAAAATCATGATGTAATTTAATTTGACTTGATGGATTTTTATGTAATTATGCTAAATTTTCACTCATGGAGGTAGATTCATCATGAAAAGGTAGTTTGCAACTAAATGAATTAGTTTCCTAGTTTTTAGAGGCAAGCTGTTAGGCTGCCTACTTTTTAGTTTTCAGTTTAGATCTTATTGAAACAGCTCCTAAACTTATGAGCTCGGCCCCTAAAGGCTAGGATGAGTTGTTTTTTACCTATATCTACTAGTTTTTCAGTCATTGGTAAAGGTTGGACTCTTGTGAATGCTTTGAGCATTATTGTACACTCATATCAGTAGTTTGGCAAAAGAATAGACCAGGGTTTGCAGCACTTTATGGGATTCTTGTGGCAACTTGATTTGGTATTGTGTTTCCTTCTGTAATTGAAAGTTTACATGTGTTCTATGTATGCCATTATCTCTCTCTGTTCTTCTTAACTAAATGAAACAAGGATAAAGGTAGAATTCATTGATATTTGCAGTGCTCTACCTAGGGTTTGTTTAGCTATTTATGTTTTCAGCTGTTAGAAGAGAATCCTTGAGAATTTCATGCCCTCTTCAACTCCTCACCAGTCTAAAATCTCTCCATATCACTCAATTCGAAGTACCAAACCATTTGCCTACCTCGCCCCATAGAGATCTCTGCAAAACTGAGTCCATTCCCCGGACCCAAATCTGCCTTTCACATTTGAGCCAGCAAAACATCATCAAATTCAATCAAACTCTTCTAAACACATACCTAGCCTAAAATCAGTCTTTACATCAGTCATCTCAAGCTTCATTGATCATATTTTACTGAGATTGACAAGGAGAGAGCCCTCTCTCGACCTGGTATGGCTAGCTACCAGGTTAAGTGTGGTTTGATGTTACCCTAGATTCTGCCTTTCTTAGCCTGAGGTAGATTTAGGCCCTAACGTAGTGGTGACCATACTAGGGAAGAGATTATTTGTTTTTTAGTGTTCTTTGTTTTATAAACTACAGAAGGAGCCTGAATTTATGTCAGATAGCCTTCGAACTGCACATTGCTTTATGAGTGCATAAGTAGATAAAAGTTGCTTCAGTCAATCTCCGGTCTAGTCTTATAAACGGAACATCTGACTTGCAAATTTCCCTAGTACATCAAATAATTCTAGACTTTGGATGATGAGTTTAGAATTTGATTGGCTGAATAAGTTGATTTTGTTTGTTTGATTTTTGGGATTAATTCAACACACTGGCTTCCAGATGATACACCAGAGCAAATCCTAATCCTGATCCACCTCCTGTATATGAAAACCCAAATCTTATTCCAAGAATTCTTCGCCAAGAAAGTTCTGTGATTCCTATGTTCAGATCTCATTCATGTCCTGTTGTTTTTGAATATCTTGAATATCTTGAGTTTGATGAACATTTTGATCTGTCATTGTTTGAGACTAAATCTCAAAGAGTTGTTGGTTCTACTGTCCTAAATCCGGAGTTTGTCAAAGACCTTGAAACTTAAAGGGCAAATAGATCAATTAACAGTTATATCTTGAATCTTCAGACTTCCATTGTGGCTTCAAATATTCTTGAGTTTTTAGAATCCACATCTGCAACTATTGGTTCATCCACTCTTGCATCTGGTTCAGAAATTCCTACCGAACCTCCTTTCATTCCCACCATTCCCATGCAGCCTTCCATCTCTGATCAGAAATCTGTAGTGTTGTCACCTCCATCCACTCCTTCTACACCTCAAACATCAAAAATTTCTTCACCGCCTTCTACACCTCATACACCAGCCACATCAGCTGCCCCAACTCCTCCTACATCCCCGAGGCCAGTTGTAAATCCACCTAGAGCAATGGCTACCCGATATGCACCTCTTGTGTTGCCTCAAAACTTGGATGCCATGTCTGCTGACTACCAAAGAAAAATCCCATTGTTTGATGGCACTCCTCAAAGTATCACAACTCAGCAGCATGTGGATAGAATGGCTGATTTCTTTGATCTCTACGAGATCGATGTGGAGAATGTAACAATGAGACTATTTGTGCAAACTTTTGGAGGTGAAGTGCAGAAGTGGTTCAGAGCTTTTCCGGCTTCAAGTATCACTACATTGGCTAATCTTCAGAGACAATTCTTGGATCGCTGGGAAGTAAAGAAAAACCCTCTTCAGATCCTCAAGAGGAATGTCGGTGAGAGTGTTCAAGATTATTGTGTTAGATTTAATTCTGTTTACAATGCAATTCCTGCTACTATAAATCCACCTATGGGGCTGGCATTGATTAAATTTTCTGATGGCTTCGATCCTGATATGGCCTATCAATTGAGAGAAAGAGATCTGCACACATTGGAAGACATGCAGAAAATTGCAGTCAGCGTTGAGGCAAATCTGCTTGCCAAGAGAGCTAGGACAAAGGCCAAGAAAAAGGTGACTATTAAGGCAAAAGCTTCCACTTCAGATCAAGTGCTCCGTAATATTGGGAAGATGTTTGACAGATTAACCATTGATAAGCCTGAAGCACAAGTCATAAATCCAAACTTTCGTGGTCAGCAGCAACCACAATTCAGAATCAAGCAACAAGAGCGAAGAGCATAAGACCAAGCGACACAGCAGCAGGTAAAGACACCCCTATAGCAAAATTTTGTACATGGTTCAGAATCAAATGAGGAGGAGAACGTAATTGGAGAGGAAATTCATTTATTTACACCTGATGATATGCCAATTTTTATCACCGAAGATGAGGAGTATTCAGAAAGCCCAGCTGTACAAAGGGATGAAGATTTCGTCCTGGAAAATGACACAATTCTTGAAGAAGAGTCTGATGAATATCAGAGGGGATGCATGAATGCTTTGACAGCCCAGCAGCGACAATATTCACTCAGGAGTAGAGATGTACCCATAAATCCAATTCAGAAGAGGAAGGAGGTGACACCGCCAAAGAATGATCCTCCCATTTTGCAGAAAAAGGGAAAGGAGACAGTTGATCCTAACACCAACAAAACAAAATCAGCAAATGAAAGATCGAATCAGCCAACTGTATCGAAGGAGAAAACTAAAAAGAAGGATTCTTTAGCCAAAGAGGTAGAGAAAACTTCAGTTTTTAGCTTAGAAAATGAAATTGCTAAGTTAAAAGTATCTATACCTCTGATTGAGTTGATGAAGAATAGCAGTTATAAAGGTCATGTATTAAAGATTTTGAATTTAGATCTGTTATCTGATATGGTAAACGTGGAGGACGACCAACCTGAGTTGATATTTGGTCCAACATTAGAAGGTCAGTCCCAGGATAGTGATGTAGCTCCCTTTTACATCAGCCTTAGGGTGCATGACTATGTATTGCACAACGCTATGTTTGATTCCGGAGCCTCTCATAATCTCATGCCTAAGGCAATCATGGAGAAATTGGGTTTGGACATCACTAGAAAGTATCATGACCTTTATTCCTTTGATTCTGGTGGAGTAAGATGCATTGGTCTTATTAAAGATTTGGTGGTCACTTTGGATCAAATTTCAGCAAAAAATGTTTTGATGGATGTCGTTGTGGCGGATATTCCTCCTAGATTTAGCATGCTTCTTTCTAGATCTTGGTGAGAAAAACTTAAAGGGACATTGCAGCTTGATTTCTCCTATGCTACTATTCCCGTGTTCGGTCAGATGAGAAAATTATACCAGGAGAAAAAGATGAAGTACATGATCACTAGCAAGGAGAAACCTATAAATCATCCAATCAACTATGTACATACTGATTTAGAATCATTTGTTTTATATTCTGATAGTTTTAATGTTGTAAATAGCCAATTAGTTGAAGTAGAAGGCATTCCAGAGATCACCGAAAATTTCAGAGATGTATTAAAACAAGAAAGACAAAGACTTGATAGTACTGCTGAACAATCAGCCTTCCGACAGCAGCAAAATATTGATGGACGGCAAGGAAAAGTAAAAGAGCAAATAGAATTTCAGCATTTGGAAGAGGATGGAGCTAGTTTGTGGAGCATGGATTTCGATGGCGCAGTAGGAAGGGAAGGTGCTGGAATTGGCATTTGGATATGCAGCCCTGTTTTCTCACCAAACAAAGTGCCAAGTAATGTAAGGGTTTGTTCGTATAAATTGGCTTTTGATTGTTCAAATAATGAGGCTAAATGAGGCTTTAATTGCTGGTTTGGAAATCCTTATAAAGTTAAATGCTAAAAGAATTTCAATATATGGTGACTCCGAGTTAGTTATCAAGCAAGTGAAAGGGGAATACCAAGCTAAGCATCCTCGAATGCGGGCATACCATAATGCGGTATTAGATATCATGAGATTGTTTCCATATTACACTTTGACATGTGTCCCTCGTGTTCAGAATGTTATTGCAAATTCACTTGCAACAGCAGCTAGTAATCTGAAAATTCTGATGAATTCAAACAATAAGTTTGAAATTCATGTGAAACATCGCCCGACTGTCCCTGCTAATTAAAGGTATTGGCAAGTGTTTCAAGATGATAAAGAGATCGAAGAATTTCTGCAAAATGAAGGAAAATTCAAAGACACTTCTATAGATGGGGAGTAGGATGATGGTGAAGCAGTGTTACACAGTAATTTGTCACTGTCCTCATTTTATTCCTTCTATTGTGTCATGTTTCAAATCAACATGTTCATATCTTCCCACTGATGCAAGAAGATTAAGAAAATTCTCTTTGTTGCTGCAAATTGACCCTCATTCCCTAAGTTTCTCCCTCGTCACTAGTAAACCCTTAATATACGTGACGTTCCCATGTCCATAACGGTCTCATCATGACTTCGTCACTGGAGTACATCTGCATCCCGCGGCGGTCGGATTTCTAGACCCAGCGCGAGGTTATGAGTTGTGTCTTGCGATGACAAGTCTGCGTGCATTGCCTCCTCGCAATGTTATCACACGTAATTAGTTTATGTCCCTCAACGATCCAGATTGGGCAAATTCGTTCCAACATTCAGCCTTCTGAATGTCTCCAAACCTGGTTGTTGGCATAGTTTGGGTCGCCCTTCCTCCTCTAGTATGGCAGTTCCATCATTTGTGCTACCTGCCTTGAGGATGAGCTCTCTCTTCCACATTTCATGGAGACTCCTTCTCCTATTAAATCACTCACCTTTGATATCATCAGCTAGTTAGTAATTCCTTTGGTTGAGCAGTGCTGCTAGTGCTTTTGAGTTTGATAGATAGCTGGTGTGGGTGTGACAAGTGTGGGATTGTTAATAGCTTATGGAAAGTTGTGGAGTGCCCTTAACTTTTTGTTAAAGCTTATGAGTGAGAAAGAGACATTGTATGTTGGGAGATTCATCCTTGAAGAGTGAATGCTTGAGAAACATACTAGCTGGACCCTCTGAGAAGGCTTGCAATGTCAAGACTTGGTTGTAAGCTTGCTCTTGATTCATTATTAATAAAATCAATGATGTTTTCCTATGTCTTGTATGTGATTTACTTGATAGCTCATGACTTCTTGAATTTGTGAGTAAATAGATCATTGTTGTTTTCTGGTTACGTGCTTTGTTGTATTTTCTTTGCATTGTTTCAGGTTGATCACTCACTGAGAAGAAGGAAACGGAAACTAGAGCAACGAAATGGAACTTCATCAACCACCAGTTGAGCTAGGCCTCCAAAGATGATTGTTTAAGGAAATCAATTGTTGATATGTCTTTGTTATGACTAGACCCACTCTAGGGCTAGAGGGGTTGCCTCTGTCCACAGAGGGAACACTTTCCTGCATCACAAGTTGGCGACTCCACTGGGCAGTCTGTCCTATGTTTGTCTCTTGTTTGCTTTTGCTTGATTTTGAGTCAATGTATTTTGGATTTTGGGATTGAACCATCAGTCTTTTGGGTTACCTGGGTCAATCTGGGAAATCCCTTTGTTGCCTGTAATGATAGACTGGTCTTTGTTTGGGAGTTTTTATTTGCCTTTCATTGTTTTTAAGTTCGTCGCTGAAAAAATTTAAACAGTCGCGCCGACATCGCGTTGTCTCTATTTTATAAGTCTATGCATTTCTGAATCCTATCCCATAGTCGCGACGACTCCTGAAATCGGCCCGTCGCATGAAAGACATGTACTTTCGCGATGACGTCGCTCTGTTTCTACAGCTAGTGGCTTATGGGCACTAGTTTCTTGTGTTACACCCGCAACAATTCCTGTAGAATTGTTTTTTTCAATTCTGCCTCCTGAATTCATCAGTCTGGTTCATCCCTTGTCATCCTTCTCTTATCTATTAGTTTGTTTTAATTGCTTTTCATTAAGGTGCTCACTTTTCGGTTTTATTGAAGTGAATCTTTTATTTTTTGGCTTTGTGACCTGGTTTTTCAAGTTTTGAATTATTTGGCTTAGTTACTTGTCTGTTCAAGATTCATCCGCAACCCTCCTGTTGGTGTGCTTGAAGTTTTTCCATCGCTTGTTTCTTGTTGATTGATGTTTAGTGTTATTTGTTGAACCAATTTCCATATTGATTTGATTGTTTCACTACCAGACATAGATTACAATTGTTTGGATCAATCAGTTTCATGCTTGCTTGTTTGTTTCTTTAGAAATCAAAGCTATCAAAATCATAAGATTGCATTCATTAGTAGTATCGATGCACTATAGGGAATTGATGTGTTTATACATTGTGTCTCTTGAGTGACTGTATTTGTTGATCTTGGTTTTGTCTTGTTTTGGGAATGATCTCTCTATCCTTCTGTAAGTAGGAGTTCATCGAAATGAAAGATGCTTTATTCATTCTAGTTGCATCCTAGGTTTTGATATACATAGGGTAAGGCCTAGAAATTGAAACATAATTCAAGATCAACTCTAAAATGAACTGAATAAACCTAACAACACATTGGAACATAATGCACATTATTTAGAGGTCTAGGCTAGAGACGTGCTCCAGCATCGTTAAACCTAGTCTCTATTGTTTTCACTTAAGGTTGGGTGATTCCTCCTTCTGTGATCCAATAGTTGCTAGCACGGATTTGCGCTCCCAGTACCATCGAGTATATGTTGGGAGACCCCACTAGGTTATCATCCTATATCCTTAGGAAGCTTTGTCTACTGCCCTGCAAACCGTAATGCACTGAACACAACATTCAAGAAGATTGATTGCCGTACGAAAAGTCCTTGGTTTTCATATGATTGCCAAGGTGTATATGCAGTTTGACGGGTTGTTTGGTAAACCTTTTGCCTAGTTCTCCAGAGTAGTCACTTTCATTCCTTTTCGGACTCCTTAAAAGAAAAGGTCCATCTGAGCACTTGTCCTTTCAGGCTCATTAAACCTCGAAAGAGATAGAGTCAACTTTTCGTCCTTTTATCGACTCTTGAAACATGAAAAGGTCAAGTTTTGTTCCTGTGTCATAAAATTTACTGCCCACAAATAAAAATTCGAGTTCTTGGTTGTGGTAAGAGTGTTTTTCAGGCTCGTTCCTAATGGAAACATTCCCCGAGTCTACCAGCCAAGGTCTTCCCCTAGATGGAAATCCTGGTTCGTTTCCGCCTTTTGGAAATGTTGGTGCTCCATATATGGCAACATTGTCTTTGCCTGGGTTAACCATCGGTCTGCCCGTTTGGTTTTTTTCAACCTCAGTGGTCCCTAGCATCATGACCCCTGTTCCGCCATCTCCTTCATTTGAATCAAGACATGATGATTCCAAGGTTAAACATGTGCCTTCTTCCCCTGCTTCTTCGTCTTCATCTCCTACTTCGCCTAGTGAAAGTTCCACATCTAGTAACCAAGAGACTAAGAAGAAGAAGAAGAAGAAATCCGATAAGCATGAGGCCACCCGTGCAACTATTTCCTCGAGTACATCTCAGGCCAAAACACCTCCTGCTCCTTCGTGGAAGGTTAAGTTTCCTTGTAAGTTGTGCAAGTGTGACCATTTTCTTTTTGATTGTCCTGCTATTCCAAGGATATTAGAAGTATGGTCTCACGATTTGCCTCGTCCTTCATCATCCTCTGAAGCTCATGACGATGCTACCCTATCGACTAGCAGCGGTAAGAATAAAGGGAAGATTCGATTCCCCTGTAGACTGTGTGAAGGCAACCATCCCCTTCACCTTTGTCCGCTCATGGATAAAGCTTCAACTGTTTTGGAAAGTCTTACAGCTTCTTCGCCTCCACTTCCAGTTGGTTATCAGAGGCTCTCTTCAAACCCTCTCCCAGTTGACAATGAGATTAACTTAGATTCTTCTCTTGTCCACCCCTCTCTTCCCGAACCTGGTTGTGGTTAGCCTGTTCCTGACCAACCATTGGTCGGAAAGAGTGTCGACTTGGATTCACCACCAGTGGTCCACTCTGTTCCCGATGAGAATCATGATCACACTGCTCATGTTCTTCTCGTCTCGTCTGATTCTCCTGAGTTCGAGAACGACCCTCCTATCCCCGTTGATCAAGAGCGTCCTTCTTCGGTTCCTATAGAGCATGGGGGAAATCATATGATACCCCCACCAAGTAGCTCAGTCATTTCCTTTGACTGGAGTCATTTGACTGCATTCCGCCTTCCATCCTACGTGCCTTTCCAGATTACAGTACATGCCTATGATAAGGCAGTACTTGGAACTGTCTTGGACGAGGGTGCATCGGTTAGCCTCATGCTTTTCACTACTTGGCAAGCTTTGGGCTCCCCGCAGCTTGTGTCAGTCGCGCAGAATTTGTTGGAATTTGACGAAGGAACCAGTCAACCTTCAGGGATCCTTCCAAAGTTCCCTATTACTTTGGGAGGTAAAACCGTCTATATAGATGTAATGGTTGTCCAAGGTGCTTTATATTTCAATCTTCTCTTTGGCCGTGACTATGTTTATGCCATGGGGTCCCTTGTCTCTTCACTTTTCTGTGTGGTCTGTTTTCCACACGATGGAACAATGGTGACCATAGATCAATTATCATTCTTTAATCCCCAGGTACCTCCTGTACCACCATAATCCCCCATCGCTTCTTATTCACAAGCAGTCCCTTCCTTGCCATAGGTCAATTATGTGGCTACCCGTTCCGTCTCCGACTCTGCTAATGATCATGCAGATGGTCTCGTACATCATGTACTGGGGACATAGGAACCCAATCTGTCATTAGTGCCTCATGACATGTATTCCTCCCAGAGTGTATTTCTTCCATCCCGCGAAGACCTCTTGGGAGCCATGTTCTCATATGGCCAATGAACAGGATCATCGAGCATAGTTCCTTGTCTTGTGTCAAGCTCATTAAAAAATGAAACAAGGAGTTCCGAGGATAGTTTGTTCCTGTGTCAACCTCATTAAAAAATGAAACCAGGTGTCCTAAGGATAGTTCTGATCTTGTGTCAACCTCGATAAAAAATGAAACAAGGGTTATGAGGATAGTTCTTTTACTGTGTCAACCTCATTAAAAAATGAAACACCTCCCTTTTCCAAATCGAGTCTTTGATTAAGATCTCGTAAAATCCAAGTCGAGTCTTTCCAAGATCTCGAAAGTGAACCTTCATTCCATCCACCTCGTTGAATGCAATGAAGCTTGGGGGGCATGTACCTCGATTTGAGTCATTATGCTGGGGGCATGAGAACTCATAACAAGCATGGTTTTTTGTTTCAAGCTTGTGTAAACATGAAACCGAATCCAAGCATAGTTCTCCATGGTTCAAGCTTGTGTAAAAATGAACCCATACCTGATTTACATATCGTGATTGCCATTTTTATCTGCTAAATTCTGCTAGATGAGCCTTGGTTGTTTCATTCCATCGCCACCATCTCTTTGGCCAATCATATGCTTTCACTTGGTTGTTTTTCCTTTCCTAAGGAACTGCAGTGATGAGTGGTTTTATTAGCCAGCCTCTTGACCATTACATGTTTTGAGTAGTTCCACCATTGTCAGAACCAGTTGCTACCCTTTGTACCACTCGTTCCTCTAAGACGAGTCTCCTTTAAGCTCTTTTCTGACTCGTAAAATATGAAAATATTGCCAAGTTTTCCCTTTTAACTCGTTAAATGGAATAAAAGGTGGTCCACTGTCAGCTCTTTTCTAACCGTATAGACATGAAAATATCACCGAACTTTTGTCGTTTTAGGTTCGATACTGGTTACGAAATGACGTGTCTTTGATCGCTTTTCTACTTTTTCGGATAGAGGCCACTAATTATGAAAAGTATTCCTTTATCATAATGGTCAAGCGGTTCTCTCGAGTATTATTTTATACTTTTTCGGGCTCGAGGGACACAAATCTATGAAAAAGGACCCCCTGGAGTTTTCTTTTCCATGCCTTTTTCAAACTCTCTAAACATGAAAAAGACTCCGAGTTTTACCTATGTCGGACTCGTTAAACCCTAACGACATTGGACCCATCACCATGACAAGACTCAAGCTTCTCCTCCCTAGGGCTTATTAAACTATTACTAGGTTGGATTCGACCGAAGGTCGAATTTATATTACAAGCATATGCTATCCCCTTCAAGCTTGTTTTCAAAAATAATTTGGGTACTCGCCAACAATGGTGGGGGGAAAATTTGGAAGTCATCATTGGTTATCTATGGCAGCTAGTCACTCTTGAACATCGACACTTTCGCTTCTTGTCAGGTTGAGATATCCATACATCGTCATTTGGCCTTCCGCAGGTTTGGGTTGCCATTTTGCCTCATTCCATCTGATCCATGTTGCCTCCATCGAGCCTCCAATCCCTTGGTATCAAAATGTTGCCACATTCCAGAGTCGTGTCACCGACATGTTCAAGAGTATAATCCTTCTGCAATTCACATCCTTACCTCCTCCTCTGATATTCTGTTTCACCATCTACCACTTGTTGCTTATCTCGTGTCATTGATGGGGGAAACATCATGGCCCTCCTGCGACAGATCATCTCCTATCGACACCAGCTCATTATCCAGGAGATTTATCTAGAGATCCCTTTCAGTACCTTGGAGCTTGCATGCCTCAATGGCAAGTTCTACGTGCCTGATGATAGACTTTCCTCATTGGTCTTCGATTGGGTGATTCCACGAGTGTTTGAATTCAGCTCATTTTTCACACTTAGTGGATTGTACTGGGCAGTACCTTGAGAACCATTGGCATTATTGGTGGTTTCTCTCGCACTTGTTAATGATTTACATCATTGGCCGGTAATCAAGCGACTTTATATCATGTTCGACTTCAACACATCTATTCACATGATAGAATTTGTACTTTGATCGGTTGGGTTTCAAGACCCCGAACTAAGATTACATATGTTCGGGTTGCGTGGATTGGTTCATGATTACATATATGACTCTTTGATGGATGGATGTGACCATGCCTAAGTTTTCATGGATGGCTACGACCATACCTTTGTCATTATTATG
This sequence comes from Pinus tabuliformis, assembly GCA_031772625.1. Lineage (NCBI taxonomy): Eukaryota > Viridiplantae > Streptophyta > Pinopsida > Pinales > Pinaceae > Pinus > Pinus tabuliformis. The sequence continues at coordinate 1,458,988,076 of CM062820.1, read as the reverse complement.
GTCTTATCAGCTGGGTGGCTGCGTCCATACCACAAACCAAGTTTTATATGTCTTATGGATGACTGCGCCCATGCCTAAACTATATGTATTTCACTATCACAGATCTCAGTTGTACTTGCACCTGCAGGATCTTCAAGGTGGTTCCAGTTCAGACAGTTTCGTAAAGCATTTAACCCCTCCCACTCTCTCGAGCTTCACGCTTTAGGGGGCAAATGTTACACAATAATTTGTCACTATCCTCATTTCAATCTTTCTACTATGTCATGTGTCAAATCAACATGTTCATATCTTCCCACTGATGCAAGAAGATTAAGAAAATGCTCTCTATTGCTGCAAATTGACCCTCATTCCCTAAGTTTCTACCTCATCACTAGTAAACCCTTAATATACGCGATGTTCCCATGTCCATAACAGTCTCATCGCGACTCCGTCGCCGAAGTACATCTGCTTCCCGTGATGGTCGGGTTTCTAGACCCAGTGCAAGGTTATGAGTTATGTCTTGCAATGACGAGTCTGTGTGCATTGCCTCCTTGCGATGCTGTCGCATGTAATTAGTTTATGTCCCACGACAATCTTGATTGGGCGAATTCGTTCCAACAGTCGGCCTTCTGGATGTCTCCAGACCTGGTTGTTGGTATAGTTTGGGTCGCCCTTCCTCCTCTAGTATGGCAGTTCCATCATTTGTGCTACCTGCCTTGAGGATGAGCTCTCTCTTCCACATTTCATGGAGACTCCTTCTCCTATTAAAGCACTCACCTTTGATATGATCAGCTAGTTAGTAATTCCTTTGGTTGAGCAGTGTTGCTAGTGCTTTTGAGTTTGATAGATAGCTGGTGTGGGTGTGACAAGTGTGGGATTGTTAATAGCTTATGGAAGGTTGTGGAGTGCCCTTAACTTTGTGTTAAAGCTTATGAGTGAGAAAGAGACATTGTATGTTTGGAGATTCATCCTTGAAGAGTGAATGCTTGAGAAACATACTGGTTGGACCCTCTGAGAAGGCTTGCGACATCAAGATTTGGTTGTAAGCTTGCTATTGATTCATTATTAATACAATCAATGATGTTTTCCTATGTCTTGTATGTGATTTACTTGATAGCTCATGACTTCTTGACTTTGTGAGTAAATAGATCATTGTTGTTTTCCGGTTATGTACTTTGTTGTATTTTCTTTGCATTGTTTCAAGTTGATCACTCATTGAGAAGAAGGAAATGGAAACTGGAGCAACGCAACAGAACTTCATCAACCAACGGTTGAGGTAGGCCTCCAACGATGATTGTTTAAGGAAATAAATTGTTGATCTGTCTTTGTTGTGACTAGACCCACTCTAGGGCTAGAGGGGTTGCCTCTGTCCGCGGAGGGAACACTTTCCTGCATCACAAGCATATATGGAAGTAAATCAGATGGAATTTTTACAGCTAAAATAAAATGTCATTCCTAAAGGTATTAGATTCCTAAAGGTCTAATACCTTTAGAGGAGTTGTTTGATCAAGATGATGTAGCCCGAAAACTGAGCTTGCTGCCAACCGAGAAAGGAGTTGAGGATGTGAATATTGGATCAGCAAAAAATCCTAAAATGGTGAAGTTATCAAAGGCGTTGCCTCCATAGGTAAAGGCAAGGCACATCAGTTTATTATCCTCATTTTCTGATGTATTTGCATGGGACTATTCATATTTGAAGGCATATGATAAGAGCATAATTCAGCACATAATTCTGATCAAGCCAAATCAAAAGCCATTTCGACAGAAGCTAAGAAGGATAAATCCAAAGTTGTTGCCCTCAATAGAGAAGGAAGTGAATCGATTGTACAAAGCTGGTATAATCGTCCCCATAATATTTTCAGATTGGATTTCTAATTTGGTGCCCGTGCGCAAGAAAACAAGTGAGATTCGATTATGTATTGATTTCAGAAATCTGAATAAAGTATCTTTGAAAGATAACCATCCATTGCCCAAGATGGATCACATACTTCAAAGAGTATTTGGAGCATCCCGCATGTCGCTACTTGATGGGTATTCCGATTATAACCAAATTCTGGTCCATGAGGATGACATGGATAAAACAGTGTTCACCACTCCATGGGGAACTTTTCACTATGCCAAGATGCCGTTCGGATTAAAGAATGCTGGTGTGACCTTTTAGCGAGCTATGGATATTGCATTTGCTAATGAAAAAGATGTATTTTTAGTTGTTTATCTTGATGATTTGACATTTTTTTCTAATTCAGATGAAGAGCACCTTTATCATTTGAAGATTGTATTTCAATGGTGTAGAAAGTATGGCATATCTCTCAATCCAAAGAAGAGCTTGTTTGCCATGGATGAAGGCAAGCTTCTCGGTCATATTATATCCAAGGAGGGCATCCGCATTGATCCAGCTCAAGTTGACGTAGTTCAGAAGATTGATTTTCCACGAAGTAAAAAGCAGATCCAATCATTCAACGGTAAGATGAATTTCTTACGTCGCTTTGTGCCCAATCTTGCAGAACATTTAAGGGAAATCACAAACATGCTAAAGAAAGATAGCGTAGTGAATTGGATAGAGGAAGAAATTAATTCTTTCAATTTGGTAAAGTTGGCCCTTTCTTCAGCTCTGGTTTTGATCAGCCTAGATTATTTTCAAGATTTCATTTTGTTTTCATTTGCTTCAGATCATACAATGACAGCGGTCTTAATGCAGAAAAGAGACCAACTTGAGAAACCAATTGATTTTTTCAGTAGAACCATAAGGGATGCGGCTTTAAAGTATAATATTATTGAAAAGCAAGCTCTTGCTTTGGTAAAGGCATTGAAATATTTTCGGGTCTATGTTCTACGTTCTCACATCCTTGCTTATGTCCCTAACGCTGTCGTTAAAGATGCCTTGGTGCAAACAGATCCAAACGGGAGACGAGGCAAATGGATCACAACTTTGTTGGAATATGACGTGGAGATCAAACCAACAAAGCTCATCAAAGGACAGGGGCTGGCCAAGCTAATGGCTGAGTCAAATTTGCATGCCTTGGATATTAATCTCATCGCTGCTATGTCCGAGGAAGATGAAGAAAGTTCGCATGTTCAGGTATCAGAAATTTTTCTTCTTTCTCCTTGGTATTCGGACATTGTTTATGTGCTCCAAAATCTGTCATCACCACCTGGAATGGCCAAGAACAAAAGTAGGACCCTAAAATTAAAGGCTGCCAAGTTTTGTATAATGAATAATGCACTCTATTAGAAAGATCCCGACAGTGTCTTGCTCAATTGTTTGGTTGAAGAAGAGGCAAAACAGGTTATGGAAGACTTTCACAAGGGAGATTGTGGAGGTCATCTATTTTGGAAGACAATAGCCAATAAAATTTTGAGAGTGAGATATTATTGGCCAACTCTCTTTGCTGATGTGTACAAAACTGTTACAAGTTGCCATGAATGTCAGATTTTTCAAGGTAGGAGAAAATTGCAGCCTTTACCGCTCAAACCAATTGAATTAAGTGCTCCATTTCAGCAGTGGGGTTTGGACTTCATTGGCGAGATCCATCCTACTTCTTCAGCACAGCACAAGTGGATCCTCACAGCGATAGACTACTTCACTAAATGGATTGAAGCGATTCCCACTAGGTAGGCCACTGATTCGGTAATCATTTCATTTCTTGAAAACAATATTTTGTCTCTTTTTGGCTGTCCAAACAAGTTGATCATTGATAATGCAGCAGCTTTTAAATCTAAAAGAATGGTTGAATTTTGTAATAAATATCAAATTACCTTGGGGTACTCAACTGCATATTATCCACAAGGTAATGGATTGGCAGAAGCCTCAAATAAATCATTAGTCAATATTTATCAAAAAGTTGTTGGAAACAAACAAGAAGAGTTGGCACAAAAAGCTTGTTGATGCACTTTGGGAAGACAGAGTAAGTCAAAAGAAATCTATAGGCATGTCCCATTTCGAGCTCGTGTATGGTGTTGACACAGTATTCCCAACCTCTCTTGTAGTCCCGGTGGTTAAACTCCTGCAAGAAACTGGCAGCGAGGATGATCACTTGCAGCAAAGAATCAATCAAATGATTCATTTGCAGTAGACTAGAGAGGAGGTTTTTTAAAATACCTTCAAGCTGCAAGAGAGAATCAAGAAAATATATGATCGAAGGGCAAAGGCGGACAAGTTTCAAATAGAAGACATAGTGCTAAAATAGGATGCGCAAAACGAAGACAAAGGTAAGCATGGAAAGTTTGAGAATATATGGAAAGGTCTATTCAAAATTGCTGCATATCGGGGCCAAAATGATTTCCTGCTGAAAGGAATAAGCGGAGAAGATTGTCCAGGTGGGCCGATCAACAATCAGCTGCTCAAACGGTACTATTTCTGAAATGTTTTCTGCTATCATATGTATCATTGTACATACCGTTTTAATTCCTTCATTACAAGTGTGTACTGTTATCATTCATTCAGTTTGGGGATCGAAGTGAAGGCTATAAAACTGAAGGTTTGATTTCAGTTTCGGTTTGGATTGTTTGATTCAGGTCTTTCAGTCTATTTTAGTCTTGAAATTGAGTCAGTTTTGAGTCAGATTTCAGTCCTGAAATTCTGTCAAGATATTGGTTTTGGTTTGTTGAAGTTATTGACTCCATAGCCCAATGGATGGAGGCACTACCTGCTTTCCCAGGGATCTGTAGTTCTTGGCACCTCCAAGGAGCTACCATCCCCTTTGGAGCCAATGTTAGTGTCAGTATCTTCATCCCTCCATCAGTGATCAAATTCTCATGTTGCATTGCATGTTAGGTGTCTCATCCGATCAGCTAAATTCCATTAGGATCATGGATCGTCTGATGGTAGTGGCATATTATACATTTTCCCTCATTTTCTTTACCTGCTGACCCATTTTCATAATCTAGATCATATGCGGTCATTTTTTGTCTTTAAATCTGCAAAAGTCATTTTTAGGGTTTTAGGTCTCGTTATGGTGGTCTAGGGTTTCATCAATAAGGTCTTGAAAATGCTCAATAATGGTCCGTAGGCACATGAGGAGGTCAAATAAAGTCTCGGCAACAATAATTTCAATAATCACATGCCCAGTGATTGATTTTTCCTCAAAACCTTGTTTTGAGGAAAAAAAGAGTTTTTATATGTTTCATGTATTAAAGTCTTATGTAATTTCATTTTTTCACATGTAATAATTTCATACGCAGCCTTGGTCACCTTGCCAAGCCTTTGCTACTTTACTTCCTACAAAAGAGACAAAATTCCAAAGTATTTAGTCCATCAAAGGAAAAAACCAAGCAAAATTCCAAAACAGAGTTTTAAAAGAAAGTTAAATGACCAAACATTATAAGGGTGGGTTTTTGTAAATGGAAAATCAAAACCATATGTATATAAACTATTTTTCATGTTAAAAATTTCATTTGTGCTCAAGGGAGAAAGAGTGAGCAATCAAAAAATCGTTTTGAGGCAAAGGAGGCAAAATCGCAAAAAAATTTGACATTCTCCCTGGCGCGGCACACCTGGGTTAGAGCGCGGCGCATCCATCCAATGCGGCGCACCAGACAGTAATTGACAGTGTATTTCTATAATGGGTGTGATGCACCAAGGCAGTGCGGCGCACCTGTGAAGTGGTGCGGCACACAGTTTTTCAAATCCTGAAATTGTTCCCTCTTCCTCCAAAGGCTCCCAAATTGTAGACTCTTCATCTTACAAGTAAGTTGATACGCCCTCATGGCCAATGAATGAGTTTGTCTTACTGTTTATGGTGATTCAATAGGGAAATATTGAAACCCTAGATCCTTGTATTACTTGTTAAAAAACACTACCTAGAGTTTACAAATTGCATTTTGGCTGCTAAATTCCACCCCTACCATTTTCACTCCCTCACTCCCTTACTTCATTTTCTCCCTCCCTTGTCATTCATATTTACCTATTCCCTATTCCCCATATCCCTAAAACTATTAACCTTAATCCCTATTTTCACTTATCCCAAACCCTAAGTGCTATTCCCAAACCCTAAATAGCATCCCTTAAACCCTTCTATTCCCCAAAAAACCTATCAGCAGCATTCCAAACCCCTCATACATAGTCCCCTCACAATCCCTCATCAATTCCTATTTTTAGCAGCAAATTCCTATTGTCACTCTAAAATCTCTTCATACTCATCTAAGAAAACTCAAACATTGGTAAACATGGAGTCAGATTCTTCCTATGACAGAAATGAGGAAACAGTCAGTGATTCTTCTAGAGAAATGCATGCACCCAGGAGGCCTCATAAGAGTGGAAAACATAACCGAGAGGAGCCTACTTCACTTGCCGAGATGTTGGCCTATCCTCTTGCTATCAAATGCTTCCAACATCAATCTTGTTTCCAATTTTGTGAGATGGTGGCAAGAGTTAAATACCATCATGAGCTTGCCCAACTGTTTGTACTCCATCTTCACAATGGTCAAGTCAATTTGGCAGGTGTGACATTCACCTTGACACCTAATACTATATCTCAAGCAACCAGTATTCCAAATGTTGGTGAGCAGTGGAATAAGGGGCAGCTGGTAGACAAGGAACATTATCAGCCTTATATCAAGGGTGTTTTTCAGAGGCAGATTAGTATAGTTTTCCCTTTCAAGTATCTTCAGGACACATATGCACCCTTGATGAAAATCATAATTAAATATTTCAGCTGTGAGGGCAGATTTTCTCGCTTGTATACCTACCACATCAGATTGTTGATGCACTTCACTAGGGTGAGAATGATGAACCTCCCCTATTTTATTTGCTGGACTATTGAGAAGATGACCACCTTGGTTCAAAGGAAACCTCCTCATCAACAGTATAACAGCATCTATCACTTTGCACTAATCAAAATTGTGGTTTTGCATCAACTTAGTCTATTGAATGTTTCATGGGAGGATTTCATTGCACATGAGGTCTTTATAGGTCCACAAGTTCCTCCATCATTTTTTCATGAGGCAGGAGAGCCTTCACATCAGTAAGAGGTGCATGAGACACAAACCACCAGTTTGCTAGTATTCGTCACATACCAAAAGGGCACAAGGAGATTGTTTGCAGCAGCAAAATGAGTACTATCTCCACCTGGGGTGGAAGGGGTCTCGTTTCCTTCAACAAAAAGCAGGTACAGGACAAGGGTAAGTAGCCATTACATGATGAGGGGCCTTCAGGAGGAAAAGAGACAGATTTCATTCTTATTCAGGATGATGACACTGATTTGGGCTCCTAAAGCTCAAAGCTCAAGGAGATCATTCAAGAACAGCAAGCTGAAATTCATGATTTTTCTCTCAACCTGGAAAGATCCAAGTGGATAATCAACTATCTTGAGCAGAGGAACAAACAGTTAGAGGATCAGCAAACCATCATGGAGCTCCAAAACATAAGAGAAAATTGACAAGCTGCTAAGAGGGGGAAAATCAAGTTGACACCACTTGAACAAGAAATTGATGTTGATCATGAATCTTGGCTTGAGAGGGAAAATATGCACTTGGAAAAGATGCTATATAAGGCCAATAGGGAGAAAAAGATGTTGAGGCACGCGGCCTACCACTACTTGGCGAGAAACAAGGTGTGCCAAGGAAGAATCGGGATTTTGAAGGCCAAGTTGAAGAAATCATCGAGGAAGAGAAAAGAGCAAGATAGACACCAGATCTTGGTTGAGGCCTCCTTAGCTCAACACATCACTTTATGAAGGACGCACAGCCCAAATTTCAAGAAATTTGAGAAACTTTTTGCAAATTTTGAATTTTTGGCCTAAAAAACAGGTTTTTCTGCCTGGTGCGCTGCGCCACTTGGCGCACGCTTTTGATAGAGACTTCATTTTGAGGAAAACTCAGCATTTTTGGATTCCTCATGGAAAAATATGAATTCCCTCACATGGCCAAGAAATTTTGACAGGTTTTGAGCTTCCAAAAAGGACAAAAACACCTCAAAATGACCTTTTTGCCCTTTTTTGGCCATTTTGCCCTCACAGGAAGCAGTGTTGGGAGAACTCATTTTTGGAGGGGAAAATGGAGACCAAATTCATAAATTCCACTTGTTCTAGAATGTAGATAGATAGACCTTTCCAACAAGCCCACTTGGAGAAAATTTGGTGCACGGGAAGGCCTCCAAAATCAGCTCCAAAGTTGCGTGGCGCACAGAATGAAATTTTGTCATTTTGGTAAAAAAACTCTGCTTTTTCTCCTAGTTTCTTCTTAGTTTGACTTTTCTCCTTCTAATAGTCAAACTCATGATGTAATTTAATGTGACTTGATGGATTTTGATGTAATTATGCTAAATTTTCACTCATGGAGGTAGATTCATTATGAAAAGGTATTTTGTAACTAAATGAATCAGTTTCCTAGTTTTTAGAGGCAAGCTATTCCACTGCCTACTTTTTAGTTCTCAGTTTAGATCTTGTTGAAACAACTCCTAAACTTATGAGCTCAACCCCTAAAGGCTATGATGAGTTGTTTTTTGCCTATATCTACTAGTTTTTCAGTCATTGGTAAAGGTTGGACTCTTGTGAATGCTTTGAGCATTATTGTACACTCATATCAGCAGTTTGGCAAAGGAATAGACCAGGGTTTGCAGCACTTTACGGGATTCTTCTGGAAACTTGATTTGGTATTTTTTTTCCTTCTGCAATTGCAAGTTTACATGTGCTTTATTTATGACATTATCTCTCTCTGTTCTTCTTAACTAAATGAAACAAGGATAAAAGTAGAATTCATTGATATTTGTAGTGCTTTACCTAGGGTTTGTTTAGTTATTTATGTTTTCAGCTGTTTGAAGAGGATCCCTGAGACTTTCATGCCCTCTTCAACTCCTCACCAGTCTAAAAGCTCTCCATCTCACTCAATTTTAAGTACCAAACCATTTGCCTATCTCGCCCCATAGAGATCTCTGTAAAATTGAATCCATTCCCCAGACCCAAATTTGCCTTTCACATTTGAGCCAGAAAAACATCATCAAATTCAATCAAACTCTTTTGAACACATACCTAGCCTAAAATCAGTGTTTACATCAGTCATCTCAAGATTAATTGATCATATTTTACTGAGATTGACGAGGAGAGAGCCCTCTCCCGACCTGGTAGGGCTACCTACCAAGTTAAGTGTGGTTTGATGTTACCCTAGATTTTTCCTTTCTCAGCCTGACGTAGATTTAGGCCCTAACACCCACTATTTGTATTATCATACAAGGTGGAAATACATCAAAATTCTACAAATCCTTAGCTCTCACAGCTAGCCAGCTCTCAGTGCAATCCTCCTGGATGCTTACAAGTAATAAAAGCTTCTCACAAGCCTTCTCCTCTGCCCCCCAATCTCCTATTTCCTTGTGCAGTTTCTCTTGGGTGATCCTCCTATTACCAAGTGTAAAACTGATCACTCACATTGATCTCACACCCTGTAAAAGTGCGCAATCCTCAAGGAAACTTACCTTAAATGCATGCATGATTTTCCTTTATAAGAGAAAACATATGGAACTGATAGTACACTATCCTTTTCATTTAGCTCAACTGGGTCTTTCTCATAATAGACATGCATGAGTTTCTGATGAGGGAATCTTCAATTATCTGGAGTACACTAGTTGAATGCATGCATGCATCAACTGACTGATAACTCACAATTAGTTCCTCAAATAGTTTGGAACTAATTTAAGTGGACTTAACTCAGTAAACTGAGCTAACTAATTACAACTCAAATATAACTCAATCTTATCTCCTTAATTAAGGGATAATATCATTAATTTAAGGGATAACTGTTGCATGACTGCAGAAAGACTTCTAACTTGAATTTCTCCAACTAATTAATCCATGATGAATTAATTAATTAATTCCAAGCAGCTGGTGAGACTAAATTAAAATTTTAATTCAAAATTTTAATTTAAGGACAAATTAAAATTGGAATATTTTGGATTCTATTTTTATCATTTCTTGTTGCTATTATCAACACTACACGACAAGGGGGCTACACGAAAAATGGAGATTTCACAGTAACAAAAGAGGCGCGAAGAGAGCTATGCTACAGAGGGAGGTACTGCTCAGCACATCCAGAAAATGAATGTTACAGTCACTGCTCATGATTTGATAGTGAGGAGATGGTCAATAAGGGGAGGGGGGCGGCATTTAAGGAATTTAATGCTGAAATCTTTGGAGATTTGCCGCTAAATCAGCATTTATGGACGAATTTTAGGGGGAACGGTCGAATTTGAATTCAAATTCGCCTATAAATTACAAGTGGCCATGGAGTAGAGAACACTTTGCATCCTTAGAAATTTTTATCTGTGTTGTCCATTATTTATGAATCCTCAAGTTTTCGCAGATTTAGTCGCCAGTTATGTATTTGATAAATTACCCAAGGATACCCAGTAGTTTATTCTTAGCATGATGTCCGAACCAGGTGAAACTGCAAGCACTAGAGGAGCTATTGCCTCTGAGGGAGTTGCACTAGAGGTTGTGAGCATGGAGGCTCCAGCTGTTGTGCCTAAGGCACTGAGGTTGCCTCCGCCGAAGCCGGACCAATGAGAGAAGCCCTCAAGTCCAAGAAAGATAAGAAAAAGAGGCCAATGCCAATGTGCAAGCCGAGGAAGCATTGTGCTACCTAGGCGCAGAAGAAATAAAAACCACTAGCAAAGGTTCAGGGGAAAGTGGTAGATTTGGAGGCTGAAGAGGGCGCGGAGGATATAGATGCTGAGGGCATGGAGCCTATCTCCAAGTTGTCATATTATATCCCTCCACATAAGGGAAAAGTGAAGATAACCAAATACCTAGACGCATGGAAATTCCTCTTAAATACACCCCTACTTCCATAAGGCATCACCTTTGAAGGTCCAGGCTTGGCACGAATTCCCCATTTAAAGCTAGAAGGCTGGGATTTGATGGACCATGAGAGGTTCCCCCACCTTGCGATGGAGGATTATATGAAGAGGTTATATTACAAGGAATCCAGTGTCATCGCGTTGGAACTAGTGGAGAGGATTCGCAGAGTGAATCAGTCGGGGTTGTTGAACCTGTTGTGGGTGCCCCACTACCACCGCTCCAACATCAACCTCATTTGTATCATGCAGCTGCTGACCCTGGTGTATGACAGATGTTTGTAGATGAGCACACCGATCCCAATTACAGATATGTTGATCCATCAGATCACGCTATTACCACACTCAGGCTTGAATCCAGCCAAGGAGTTTGGCGGAAAGATGAGTGAGCGCAACTTGGCAAAGAAGATGAAGGAAAAGTTCAAGTTGGTTAAAAAACCACACAAGTACTCCATCACTTCTATCACCGACCCCGTGGTGAAAATTTCTACATAGATCTTAGCTAGAAAGGTCATGAGAAAATGTCGTGCAGACGAGGTTACAACGCACAAAATTTCATTGGCTGCATAGTGCACGGAGGGCATGCAGTTCAATTGGTTGCGCTACCTCTGTAGCAATTTCCTTGTAAATTGTCGCGAGGCTTAGGATGAGAGCAAAACCTTCCACTACGCATGGTTGTTTCTCTCTGTCGTGCTAGTCACTTGGGACCTACCGAAGGATAGTTAGTTTCCTCCCCTGGAGAAAGGATTGTCAGAGGCTACCCAGTTTGCCTCCCTTTGGGCCATAAAGGACACCACGCAGGTCACGGTGACAAAATTTTTCTAGGTGTTGATGGAGGCAAGCCTGTGCATGGTCATCAACCACAAGCCATGGTTGTCTCTAATTATGTTTGAACAATTAGCAGAGTACACAAAGTTAAAATTTGACTTCCATCGCATATATATCAGAGCGTGGAAGGATCTACAGTAAAAATGGTTTGACCTGCCTTACCTTGCTACAGATGACGTTATTAAGGAGGTTATCAAGCTATGGCTTGCATATTGGCATTTTCCATCCGATCTAGCCACAGGCACCAGCAAATCCGGGGAGAAGAAAAAGAAGGAAGCAGCAAAGCAAGCGGTCTAGTAGTTGGTCGAGAAGTGAAGGAAAGAGGTCGAGGAGAAGGCCCGGCTAGAAGGAGTAGTTAGAGAAGGGAGGTGGCAGTGAGGAAGGACAGAGCAGTCCCCTTCACCCCAGATAGAGGAGGAGGAGTAGTTAGAGAAGGGAGGTGGTAGTGAGGAAGGACAGAGCAGTCCCTTCCAGGTAAAAAGGTACAAGGATGAGTAGAAGGAGGGGCCCCAAAAGAAGTCGAAAGCAACAAATCCATCGCTGGATGAAATCACACTAACAGAAGGCGATCTCGACAAGATTGGAGATAAGGTGTGTGATACCACAGTGGAACTATTGCGGCAGTTCGAACAGTAGCAACAACAGGCGCTAAGTACTCTCCAAAAGGATCTGCGCAAGTTGCAAATCTAGACTAGTAGGATCTAGGTCAGCATAGGGTAGGTAAGCACTACACCAACGAGATTGGCACCCAAGACCAGTCAGGGCAAAGATGTTCAGATCATTGGATCTCCAGGCAGTCGCACAATTGAAAGGATCATTGAGCGTGGATGCAACCGATGACAAGGTCATCGTAAGTTCTCTAAAGAACATTGGCCTCAACCTCATCACGCTCCCTAATGAGTATATTCACACACTACAGACAGGTGTGACAGCAGATTTAAGAGCACGGGAGCAACGCGCCCTCAACCTCATAAGTGAATATCGAGTGAATAATGAGAAGATGTTCACTGAGAAGATAGAGGCCTTGAAACCAAACAAAACCATCTAGGTGCAAAGCACTCAGTTAGCGGTGGTGGTGGCAGAAGCATACAAGAGATTGCCAGAGCTGCACATACATGAGGAAGCACCGTTGGAGGCGAAGATTAGGAAACTTGTTGCGGGTGTATGTGATGCCAAGGCAGAGGTGGCCAGAGTTCAGTTCAATTTGAACATGAAAATCACTGAACTAGAGTTGAAGTCACAACCTTCAACCCTGCAAGAGGTTAGGGAACAACACAAAGCTGCTGTTAAGGATGGAGTCACTATGGTGGATGTCATGGTTATGGACTGCACCATGTTGTTTCAGCAGGATATGGAAGTAGTGACAATCCTGCAAGAAGATCCCACCCTACAGGTATTAAATATAGAGGTTCGCAAGCTCCAGTAGCAATATGACGAAGTAAGGGTGACGATGCACACCGTTGCTACAGCACATCGCCTCGCCAAGCTACATGAGGCTAAGAAGCTCCTTACACAGGTGGAAGAAGTGTAGAAGAAAGAGGCAGTCCTTAAGGCCAAGTTGGGGCCTTGGTTGGATGAAGCCTATGTAGTATCAGCTAACATACAGGAAAAGTTAGCAAACTTGCAGAGTACGCAGCAACAGATCAAGCGAACCAATGAAGGACCAACCACAGAGCAGCTGGTAGAAAAAATCAAGCAGGAAGCCACATAGAGCGCGACTGAACTAGCGGTTGCACAAATAGAGCTAGGGGATATTTGCAGCAAGATATCTACACCAAACAAGTGACTTGAGGGTGAGTCACAATCTTTGTTTTGGGGGCTTGTTGGGATGAGGTCCCCTGCGTCAATTTTGGGGCAAAAGCCAAAGTTTTATGTAAAAAGATGGAAAGTCTCTGAAAACTGTGGCCACAAAATGTATAGTTAAGTAAAGAGTCAAAAAGGATTTTTACCCTCTTTTATGTAAGTTAAGTCGGCTTTGTGAAGATCTACCCATGGTTCACGAACCATGGGATTGTATAAAGAGGTGTGTCTTAGAGAGTCTAAAGGATGATAATAGAAGAATAGAAGTTGTCTATGGGTACAACAAAAGGAGTCTAAGTTAGCACAGAAGGTAAAAAAAAGGCTCTGTAGCTGTGTGCGTAGAGGCCTAGAGTAGTATCCACAGCTGAGTGCATGGACCCCTACAGCTGAGTGTGCAGGGAAGTATTGAGTCTATTATAATGCACTTTATGTTGTGATGAATGATGTTTTTATGAAATAATTTTGTATCGATGCGTGACTTTACTGGATCTATATTTTTATGTGAATGCAATTGATGTCAAGTCTTTCTGCAAAGATTATATCATTTTATGTTAAAGTTACCTAACACATAAGCATATCTAAATAAATACTAGGTTAAGAATAATCTTGGATGTGCATAAGTAGCTGATTAGCCTCTTTAGGGTCCATAAAATCCAATCATAGACCTTCATGAAGGTCTAGAAGCTGATTAAAGTGAGTTCTATCGATAAGCCATAAAGGCTTATCGATTTGCGCGAATGCAGATCTATATCACAAAAAGACATCACACTGCTCTCTAGGTGCAGAAACCTGGTTCCAGCATCCCCCCATACTGCTTCAGGTGAGACTTCAGTCCGCGCTCCACGGATTGATGTCGAAAGGGCCAATAATGTAGGGATTTGTTTGACGCAACTAACTTTGAACCTTAGTGAGGACCCACTAAACCAACAATAACCATCAAGTTTATTATACGACTCTGCAAGTTATGCATGAAATATTTACAGTTATAAAGTTACATTAGTCATGAAAGTAGTGTTGTTATCACAATATGGTTTTGATTTTCCAAAATTTAGTCCATGGTTGTGTGTTAATGGAATAGTCATGAAAGTAGTGTTTTTATCACAATATGGTTTTGATTTTCCAAAATTTAGTCCATGGTTGTGTGTTAATGGAACTAGTATTGCTATCGTTATGGTAATCGCTCATTTTTAAATTTGAAATATATAAATATGTATCAAATTTTATATTTTATTACATATAAATGTTAGTGTATTTTTATTTTCACCTCGCAGTGTTATTGACAGTGAATTTTTTGCTAAAAGTGTTTATATATCAATTTCAGGTGGATGAGCTATTATTGACTTTTTAAATCAATGGCCAAGATTTAATCAACTGGGAATATGCTTCTTCGAAAGAATCATCTACTTCTAGAACATAACCAATTTAACTGGGTTCATATTCCATGAGGCTTCATAAACTTTTTAAATATTTTTTTTATAAATGGTGGGCAGATCTTTCTTGTCACTAGTAGCGTGGTGGAAGAGTAAATCGAAACAATGAAACAAATTCAGTGAAAGGTGGGCACTCGATCTTCTTCGTCGAATGTTCGAACGCCTAAAACCAGTAATTTCTTTAGTATTATGGTGTCAGATCACATAGCTTTATTTATACAGGTAAGTTACTCACGTTTTTATATTGAATTTTCAATATGAAATGATTATTATAATGGCATTTTTTTGGGGAAGGTTTTAATAAAATAATAAGGGCATTTCTCTTGCACCTTCCTAATCAATATCTTGAGATTGTACCATTCTCCTCTTACTATAAAAATATTATAGTGCCCATGGGGATGAGGACCGGTCGTGTTTATAACTAAATCTTATCTTCCTTCTTGTTGTTGTGCTTATACTTCATCCATTGGTAGTCATGACTATTTGGGGTAATTAATTAGATGAATCTGATAGATGTTTATCTCTCACCTCAACTAATTAATTTTATTGATGTTTTTTCTCTCAGCTCAACTAATTATGAACAGAATAGTGGTTCAAAATCAGACTTGGAAGACTGACCAAATCATGTATGGATATCGACATAGTGTGGACATAAAGTTGTTTAATTTTTTAAAGTTGATGTATTGGCCACAACTCAAAGTTTTATGGATATAGTAGGAAAGAAAGCTATCTTGATTTTCACAAATTGATTTATATTTGATTTATTTATAGTTTCACAATTTGATTTATATTTGATTGATTTGATTTTCACAAATAGATTGATATTTGATTAATTTAATTTTTTACAAATAAATTGATTTCACAAATGGTGTGGCGGGGTAGGGTTAGAACACAATCAAGGTAAAATTGATTGAGCCTCAACCAACGAATCTTCCTTGAGCCTCAAAAACAGACTCAATGAAACCAATTTGCGACATTCATTCTTCACATATGGGATATGAAAACCTTCATCTCAGATCTGTCAGATTTATACACCATTTCAACTGATTGTACAACAGTAAAATTTACAGTGAACAAGATTGTAAAATCAATCACTATTGTTGTGGCGGGTTGGAACATATGGACAATGTGAAAATATAAGGCTGGTACATTTTTAGGTTACACAAAATGTTTTTAAGGTTGGATTTTATCACATTAATTTGCAATAGTTGTTTACAGTTGCCAAGAAATCCAAATGAGCAAGTTGGTTGTAAATTTTACTTTATAGTAAAAGGATGGTGGCTTGAAATTATGCTCGACAATAAACAATAATTAAAAAGTTTTTTAATCATTGTTTTATTAAACATTTTCTTAGATATATATATATATATATATATAACAAGGTTGCCCCCTATCTCCCCTACTTTTTTTACTCATCATGGAAGGTCTAAGTTGATTGATTGCAGCAGAACACAGAAGAGGTCGTATAAAAGGAATCAAAATCACAGACAACTGTTTCCTCACACATCTCCTGTTTGTGGATGATGTGCTAATTTTCTTAAATGGAGGTATGGCTGATTCATCGGCATTACATCAGGTATTCGATCTCTTTCAGAAAGCTACAGGGATGGTAATAAATGTTCAAAAATCTACCCTTTCAGCGATCAGTTGTTCTCCACAAGAAGTCATCTATACCAGGAATCGCTTTCCTTTCCATATTCACCCAATGGAGGAAGGGCTAAAATACCTGGGTTTCCGGATCAAACATGGAGGTTACAGAATAGCAGATTGGATTTGGTTAATCTCTAAGGTGGAGAAAAGAATCAATGTCTGGTATAACAGATACCTTACTAGGGCAGGCAGACTCATTCTAATTAAAGTTGTGCTGGAAGCAACGCCGGTGTACTGGATGTCTTTGGCGTGGATACCTAGGGGGATACTATCTAGGCTTCAAAAAATTTGCTGCAGATTCTTATGGAAGGGATCAAATCAAGGAAATCTTTTTGCCTGGGTTAAATGGGACTCCATAGCTAAACCGAAAAAATGGGGAGGATGGGGAATTAAGAGATTAGATTTTTTTGCAAATGCTCTCGCTGCAAAAATGGGATGGCAACTCCTCACGTCCAATAGCCTCTGGCAGAAAGTTTTCTTGGAAAAATATATTGCACCTGAAAGTGGCTTCAGTTGGATCCGCAGGGAACATAGGGGAAGTGGTAATCACTCCATCATCTGGAAAGCTGTCCTAAACTCTCTTCCTCTAATCAGGGAGGGCTTGACTTGGAGAATTAAGCAGGGAAACTCTGTTCGCATTGGTGTCGACCCCTGGATTGGTTGTGGAAACATGCAAAGACTATCAGAGCGGCTCCTAACACATCTAAGGGATCAAGGAGTCACGCACATTGCCCATATTGCTGACCATGGAAATTCTGGTTTCCTCCATCAAGCTTGGAGGTCTTCCCGCGATCTCCACATTCCTGATCAATGGAGACAAGAATGGAATTCTTACACTGAGGCTCTCTCACAAGCTCACATCAGAATATCGGAGGGAGAAGATGAGATTGTCTGGGCCCATGCAAAATCAGGAACATACTCCCCAAAAGAAGGTTATTTGCAGCTAATGCAACATCACCAGCCAGACATCTCACAGCCATGGTGGAAATCAATCTGGCATCTAAAAGCCGCCCCCAGAACTCGGCTACTCATGTGGGCTATACTCTCCAACAAGATTCCTACTGGGGCGAATCTGATCAAAAGGTCCTTCTATGGCCCCTTCTGGTGCCATCTCTGCAGAAGTAACGAGGAAGATACGGAACACTTATTTCTCACCTATCCGATGATTCTTGAATTATGGTCACTCCTCTCTTCTCGTTCCCCCTCCCTTCACCTGTGGCAAGGCCAGACTATAGCTGAGGCTTGGGGTAACTGGCAGGTACAACACTCAGGAAAAGACAGGAACATACCTCTCCTCATGTGTTGGTCAATCTGGATCGCAAGAAATAGAGCAATTTTCGACCAAAAACTCCCACACTGGCCAATCACCATTGCCCACATATTAGCAGACCTCGCTCTCATTCCTGATGATCCTCCTCTGGCCCTCCCTCGATCCATCACCCCTGAACTCATTGACAAATCTTTCCCCTGGGCATACTTTGATGGCTCAGCCCAAGAGGATGGATGTGGGGGGGGAGGCATTCTTTTCTTGCGTGAGAACCATTCATTCTCGCTACAAATTCCACTGGGAAGAGGCACAAACAATTATGCGGAACTCTCCACTGCAAAATTTCTCATATCCTTTGCACTAGAGAAAGGATGCACAAGATTACAATTGTTTGGTGACTCAATGATTGTTTGCAATTGGCTAACAAGAAAATCAAATTGCACTGCTTTCTCTTTGAGACACATCCTGGATGAGGCACTCAGACTAACAGATGCTTTTGAAAATTTTGACTGTCGACATATATACAGGGAGCGCAACACTCGGGTGGACTACCTATCCAAACAAGCAGCACAGAGGCAAGAAGAGACCTGGTTAATACAAGAAGATTGGGATGGTACCTTCTTTCAGCACTATCACAGACCCTTTGTTGAATAGGCACAAAGGGATGCTCACATTTGAAAGGGGTCCCAACATGCATAATCTTACTGTTATTTTGTTTATATGCTTTTACTTCTTTCTGGTTAAAAGACTGTAATGGACAATGGTGATAAAAACAAAACTATGACTATTTTTTGTAAAATTTTGGGCAGCAAGCTACAGCTGCACAACGATGTCTGAACAATGAAAACTCTATGCTGTTTATCTTTTTTTGATCTAATACCTCTCCAAACTCCCTGCGTGGACAACATTTTGATGAGAGGAGAGAATACAATCTAGAATATCTGGTTTTTCTAGTGGCTTGGAACAATGACAAGTCTATTTTGGTTTTCACTGAGAGGCAAACAGCCTCGGTATGCATATGCATAGCATCTACAAAATGTAATTTCTTATGATTAATAGAAATTGCGACTTTTTCTACGGGAATATATATATATATATATATATATATATATATATATATATATATATATAAAACAATTATTCTTTAATTATTTCTTAAAATATAAAACAATAATATATAAAAAGATGGTAGTCAAAATTTGTGTTAATTTTTTTTAATCTATGTTATATGAAACGTTTTCATAGATTATATTATTTTTTGATGATCCATTATAATATGAAATAAAAATATGTGATTTTTCATAATATTACATATTCATAAATTTTATGAGATGAATAAAAAAAACCAATTGATCCATTATTCAAATCATGATATTAGACTGATTATCCATCAAAAAATTCTCATAGTAACATTGAGGCCATAGAGAAATATGCACTATGACAAATTGTCAAATTGTTTAAAAGCAAGCACAAACAGAAATATGAACTGACCTCAAAAGGCATATGTCAAGCTCTACACATAAACATGTCAATATCTAGGACCAGTCTGTTGCCATATTTTAAGTGAATAGCATTCAAACTGTAATTTTAATTTCCATGGAGCTTTCTACGCATTCGAAAAGATTAAGATATAGTTTCATATTTCAAGTGAATAGCATTCAAACTGTAATTTTAATTTCCATGGAGCTTTCTACACATTTGAAAAGATTGAGGTATAGTTGCTTTTGAATATGAACCACGGGTTGTGCAATCAGAAATTTAACAACCCCTTAAAAAAATACCAATTAACAATGAAAACACTTACAATGTGATCCATATGAGCATGGGAGATGAAGAGGATGTCTTGGGAAACAACTCTGGAAGGACACCGCCCAATGTCGATGGCCACCTTGAGGCCTGGCAGTATGATACATGTCTCGTGCCCTGCAATAGATATTCCCTCTATCAACTGCCCTTCAATATCCATTGCTCCTCCACCCTTTCTGTTAGATTTATAGTCATCTTGCGTAACAGTACTCATGGCTACTTTAATACCCAATTTTCTTGTTGAGAAAAGGGTGAAACTCATACTGTGTCTGACATGGCTGGATCTTGAATGCCTCTGAGACACCCAGTTCTCTAGCCTTGAAGATGCCCATAGCTGAGAAGCCAATAACAATGGAGTTCTCGTGTATGCATTTGAAGAAGTAAGTGTAGATGCAGAGTGGCACGATGAAGTGAATAATAATACAGAGGCTGAGCTTAGCATTGTCTGGATAATGTTAAACACCCCACACATTTCTCAAAGTAATGAGCCCATGTTGGAGATGTCCAATATCTGTAGAAAATTTAGATATATGTGAACCCCCATATTCAAATAGATTTTTGTTTTAGACTGCATTTAATATTTATATGAATGTTGTATTTTCATGATGAGTCAATTGGGTGGGTTTAGGTTAGGCTTTTGAGAAAAGGAGACGTTATATCCCTTAGTCTTCATCCCACATGTGATATGTTGCATCTTGATATGTTGATTTTTTTGGGAGAGAAAAAACCAATTGTTTTTAATTAATAAAATTCTTTTTTATATATAATCAAAAATATTCCCGAGGGTTTGTTTACATCCATGTTTTCCATTACTCGAATCCAACAAAAAGGTCTAGTCGTAAATATGAGAATAGTATGTTTATGTACGTGCATCATCCTATACTAGAAATGGGAAAGTATAACATAATATAACTAGTGCTCTAGATCATAATACGAGTAGCCCCGCTACATGTTGTTTTAATCTTTGCACGGTACCACATATTTATGAAAAAAATGATTCAGTAAAAAAAACAAAAATAGAACATAAAATGTGCAAATAGATGCTTCGAGATCATGTGACACAGACTATATGATGTGTATATACCCAAAGTCCCTCTTCTTGTCCTTGAAAAAAGTAGAGTAAAATATGCTTCCTGGTTGTTGGAGTAGCCCTTTTTTGGATAGTTCATTGGAAACAATGTTCTGCTCATTATATATGTGGGAAAAATTCAAATCCATAAATTCCTTTGAAGCTCTTTGATATGCTGCATCCAGTTTATGAGCTTGTTGGGTTTGAAAGTAGTACGACCCAAAATCCAATCTATGGCCACCTTTGAATCTTTGAATACCACCAATTTGTCAATGGAGAGCCATCTTGCACATAACATAACTCCCCAAAGAGCGATGACCCCTACACGAATGTTAGTACCATGACCATAATTCCACATAAAATGATAATAAAATTCAGGATGGATGACAATATATACCCCGCACCCATAGTTCCCACTATTGGACACCCCATCAAAAAAGTTGATAGGGAATTTGTCCCATATGTTGATGAGTTGAATGTGTCTCTTATGCTTTTGATTTGTCATAGGGCCATACTCATTGAAGAAAGTTGCAATGGAATAACAACATTGTCAAAGATCCCAGCTTGATGCCTCAAAAATACTATTATCCATTGCATTGTGAATTAAGGTCATATGAGATTACTTTGTTATGAAATGTTTGATTTAAGTCATTTACTTATAAAGGTTCCATAATCTTAATGAAGAGCATTTTCATAAATCCTTTGGAGTGAAGTGTTGTGCATTACCTTCACTTTGAACATATCCTGGTTGGAATCTCCCTAAAACATAACATATGATAAAAAGGAAACACCAGTAAAGAAAAAAAATTGCATAAAATTTTGATTTCTTTCTTCTATGCTATTGTTTCTTATGTCGTTGCCTTATGACGTTTCCTTTGCAACATGTGGTGAAAATGCTAGTTATTTTTGATGTTGTTGCAAATTCATGGAGACTTGCATGAGCTACTAAATATGGTTGTGACATTCATTCATTATATTTAATGTCTATTTTCCTGGTACTGCACCTGCTACCAAGTATATGAATCTTAACACCAATACCAACACCCCACAACTTGGTTAACATAGTATCTTGGGAAATTATATGGAGCCATTTTGTGACAATTAATCCCAACAATCACATAATATGTATCAACTATCTTTGTGCCTTATTTTCATGAAATTGATCATCTGACCAACTCATAAGATTATGCCTTTGATTTCTAAGGCCACCAGTGATGCAGAGCCAAGTAAATTATCAAAAATTTATTTGTAATTTCAACCATAGATATTTATCCCTGGAAACAATCAACTGCATCCTGCCAGCACTTGCTGGGATAGTTTTTTTTTTTATTGATCTTGAAAGTTTAAGAATCCCATTGAAAAGAGTAAGGGAATATAGACTATGTTGGTGTCTTGAAAGCCTCAATAACATCAGTGTTGCATGGTATAAATATTCTTTTGACATCGCATATTACCATGAGATTGCCAATCCTAGAAGCACCATGTAACAAAACTTGAAATTTTTAGATATGCAAAGCAAATGGAATAGTAATTTGAGAAGCCTAATCTCTGCACAAATAATGATCATGGTGAAATCATAGCCATAACAAAGGAAACCATCTAAGATAAAATAAAAAATAAAAAAAAAAAAAAAAATAAAAATCTACCATTAGGCTATTGTAGTTATATATTGTGAGTTTCTTTTCCTCCTGCAATTCATATCAAGGTGTTTTCCATACAGACTATTCTCTAGGGCAGTCATTTTACCTTCCCTAATTCAATGTTGTTGGATTGCAATGCTTATTGGATATTATTGCTAATATGGAGGCTCCCATTTCTCTTAGTAATTCTTTCAATTTGATTGGAACAATCAATGCCTTTCTAACTCACTAAACATGGTTTTAATCAGTGATTCTTCCTTGTACAATTCAACAAAGAACTTCAATTTTTCATTGTTCTTCCCATTTTGGCCCCATTCCTCATATATCTGCATAATGGCTAAGGAGAGTCACCAACAGTCTAGGGAAAAAACATCTACATTAGGCTGGAGGGGCTAAATCTCCAACCACTATACTTTTATTTCTATTATAATAATGGCTAGGGAGAGTCACCAGCAATCTAGGGAAAACAAAAATCTACATTAGGCTGGAGGGACTAGCTCTCCAACCACTATACTTTTATTGCTATTGTAATAAAACCTTGTTGTCAATAATATCTTCTTTTGATAATTTTCACCTTGAATGGAAGGGTCATCTCGGTACACAACTTGAAATTCTCTAACATCTTTCCTACTTTGTTCTTGTTTTGATATCGACATATCAATACTAATACAATTTGTTAAGAGGGAAATTTCTTCTCAATATTTCCATTATATGTAAAGAGGGATAATTTGTAATCCCATGTTCATTTTGACATAAGGAACCAAGAAAGATGCAAAGTACAACCCTTTAATTAAATATGTCCTTCAAAAATCTTGTTGGTTTTGGCCTCAAGTTCCTCTCCTTCTATGATGTTTGATGTTAAAAATTTAGTATACAGATGTTGCATTTCTCTTGTTACTCCTGTAGAAATTCCTTGTAGATTCAAACTTCTAATTGTAATTTAATAAAGTAATAGACTTGAATCTACTCTACTCATCAACCGAAACAATTAAACAATTGTGAAATCACGAAGCATACAATAGAAATAATTCGATCAACACATTACACAATTATTTCTTGGGGAAATCCACAACTAAAAACCCCTTCTATCTGTATATTGCATTAGTTAGAAAATATGAGAAGATTATATTTATTTTCTCAAGCCCGAGAAACATTTGCACTATCTCTATCTATCTCACTTCTTCCTAGACAATCCCAGGCCAATACTTAACCAAATTTTTGCTTGCCCAAGTCCCTATTTCCTTTCACTATTTCCTTGGGAATTATCCCCCTATTAATTAGGGAAATTTTTCAATATGAATTGTGCAATCCTCATAGGCCTTCCTCTGACTGCATGCACCACCTATATAATTTAGATGATTACACAAATGATAGTACACTTCCCTTGAACTACAGTCTCAACTAGGTAACTCTTAGATCTGACTTGCATGAGTTATTTATGAATCAATCATTAGTTAATTGGTTGAACACATGAAGCATCACCCCATTGTCTGACCTCCTACTAGTTCCTCCATCAATTGGAACTAGTTTAACTGACTTTAACTAAGTTAGACTGAATTAATTAATTACAACTCAGAATAAACTCAACCAAGGCTCCTATAAAGTAGGAGACACTCTACATGACTCAAGTTAGACCCTGAACTCGAATTAACTAATCCAACTAAGTCAAATTAACTTAATTATTTCTACAAGTTGTCTTGTGATGTGGAATTTCAATTTTATTCCTAATTTAATTCAAGGACAAAATTAAATTAGGATTTTCTTGTTGCATTCTCAATACACCCTCTCAACAAAAAATGGATTATAAGATATCCCAATCTTGCATCTATGGAACTCAAGTTTTCCTCTTGACAGTACCTTAGTTAAGATGTCTGCATCATGTTCCTCTGTAGGAATGTACTCCAACAACATGATTCTCCTCTACACACTATCTCGTAGATGGTGATACTCGATGTCGATATGCTTGGACCGATCATGAAAAATTGGATTCTCAAAGAGTTTGATATAACTATGATTTTCACAGTAAATCACTGTTGAATCCATCCGCTGACCAAATAACCCAACAAGGATCTTCCTCATCTAGATAGCCTCATAAGTTTCTTGATTAGCAACCATGTACTCTACTTCTACCGAACTTAGTGCAACTGATCTCTGCTTCATGTTTAATCAATAAACTGTTGCTGACCCAATACTGAAGATTCCCCATGATGTGCTCTTCCTGTCCGATGGACTCCCTGCCCAATCTACGTCTATGAAGCCTTGAAGCTTCACTCCCTCTGTCCATCTATACCAAATACCAAACTGAATGGTGCCTTTAAGGTATCTCAACACATCTTTAGAAGCCTTTGAATAGAGTTTGGTTTTCTTGACTAAGCTGGTTAACTGCAAAACATATGTATGGTCATGTGTTCACCAAGCACATGTGAACCCACAAGCTTCCTATAAATAGTATCCTCCACTACTTCACCTGAAGTAGCATTTTCCTTCCTCCAATTTCCTACTATAGGAGTCTCCATGGATTTGCTTCTCTCCATGTGGAACTTCATCAGTATCTTGTTGGCATGCTTTCACTGAGAGACAAACAATTCCTCATTTCCTTGTCATACTTCCAAACCAATGAAATAAGGCATGAACCCCAGGTCCTTCATCTCGAAATCTCTTACAAGATCCTTTTTGAAAGATTTGACCTGCTTCTCATCACATGTTAGAATTAAATCATTGACATATAATACCATAATCAATAATTTACCTTTAACCACAATCTGGTAAAGGTTTGCATCTACTTCACTTTTGGTGAAGCCCAACCTAGTGAAATAGTTGTCAATCCCAGTGTACCAAGCACGAGTTGCTTGTTTCAATCCATACATCACTCGTTTGAGTATGCACACATGTAACTCTCTGTTGAAGGTCGCAAATCCTTCAGTCTGCTCAATGTACACCTCTTCCTCAATCACTCCATTGAGGAATGTTGTCTTCACATCCATCTGATGTATCTTCGATCCCATCTCCATTGAAAGTGATAGAATAGATCTACTTGAATAGTACCTTACCACTGGAGAAAAGGTATCCTTGTAATCAATTCCCTCCAGCCGAGAGAACCCTTTGGCCACAGATTTGGCCTTATGTTTCTCCACACTCGCATCTCCTGCTTGCTTTACCATATAAAGCCATCTAGAACTCACCACTGACTTGTCTGTTGGTATTGGGACCACTTCCCAAACACTGTTTCTGATAATGGATTCATAATCCTATACCATGGCATCAACTCATATTAGTTTTTGCATTGCTTCCTCAAATGAGGATGGCTCAATATCTACACTCTTCCTCATCAGAGCCATGTAGCCAATGTACCGATCTGGTGACCTTCTCTGTTTGTGCTGTGATGTGGGTGCTCCCACATTCTCTCTAGAATCATGCATCAATCTATCAGCCTCTCTAGTGTGCTTCCTTCCATCTCTGGAAGTCTCTACATGAGTGGGTGATTCCACTCTATGCTCCTTTGTATGTTGTTGCTCCACATCATCCTGAGGTTCTTCCATTGGAGCTACAATTTCCTCATTTGCATGCAACTGAAGCTCCATATTAAGGGAACATCTCATGGCCTTCTCTTCATTGAAATTCACATCTATACAAACCAATTTCATCCTGTGAGATGGAAGGTACACCTGATAGTTGTGAGGTGTAGCAGTGTACTCCAAAATATTCCCAACTCAGATGTTGGTTCTAGCATTTTCCTTGCATTCTTAGTAACATGAAAGTAAACTAATGAACCAAAGATCCTAAAGTGTGCCACATTTTATTTCTTACCTAAAAATCCTTCTTCTAGTGTACTCATCCCAAGAATCTGATGAGGCCTCATGTTTTGA
Source organism: Pinus tabuliformis (assembly GCA_031772625.1). Lineage (NCBI taxonomy): Eukaryota > Viridiplantae > Streptophyta > Pinopsida > Pinales > Pinaceae > Pinus > Pinus tabuliformis. Next base: position 1,458,961,958 of record CM062820.1, on the reverse strand, counting down.
AAAAATAAAGTTGCATTGCATGCTTCAACCCACAAGTGCAACGATGGCCCTAATCATGTAGCATTGCGCGTGCAACTCCCACAATACTTACGTTCCTCCTTTCAACCACCCCATTATGTTGTGGGTTATGGGGTGTTATTAACTCCCACCAAATTCCTTCTAGTGCACAAAAGTTATTGAATTAATTCGACACATATTCTCCACCATTATCACTCTTGAGAGCCTTCACTTTCCTGCCAGTGTCTTTCTCAACAAGAGCTTTAAATTCACAAAATTTAGAGAACGTTTTATATTTCCTCTGCATGAATAAAATCCAGCACTTACATGAGAAATCATCTACAAATATTACATAATACATGTGCTTGGTTGTGGAGGTTGTTGATAACGGACCACACACATCTGAGTGAAATATTTCAAGGATTGCTTGCGTTCGATTGTCCTTATCATGAACGGTGGCTTTGATGTGCTTCTCCAATGTACACCCTTTACATGTATCTCTCTACTCTAGTGGACCCTTGGGAAGTCCTATAGAAATTTTTTGCATGATCTTCAAAACTCCATGGTGAAGATGGCCCAATCTTCTATGTCATAATTCACCGACATCTTGCCTCTGCACCTTCTCTTCTTTTGTGATCAAAGCAACGCAGTCTTCTACATCCAATTTGTAGAGGTTCTTCACCTGATCCTCAATCAACTTCACTTGTCCTAAGGCCATGTGATGAAGGAAAACCTTTTCTTTGATAAATATCACATCATAGTCACGGCCCTCCAACATAGCAACTGAAACCAAATTATTCTTCAAACTTGGAGCATACATGACATCTTTTAATGTTAGAGGAGAACCTGACTCCCTCTGAAAAGTAATAGTATTGATGTCGGTCACACTATAACTCCCATTTTCTCCCAAGTCACTGAAGAATTCTTTATTTTCAGTCATATGGAATGAGGCTCCACTATCTAGATACCACACACTAACCATCATTGATGTCACCATGAAAGAAATAAGGGTGAGATCCAACTTGAATTGTGAAGCAAGAGCTTCACCTTCCACTCCTCTTGAGGGATTCTTTCTGACCTTCTTGTGTGAACACTTCGTGGAATAGTGTCCCAGCTCATGATAGTGAAAACATTTAATCTTCCACAAGTCCTTCTTCTTTCCGTCCTAACTCGTATCTCCTTTGGATTGGAATTTCTTTCATTTCCCTTTCTTCACATTTCCATCTAAGGCACAATTGCCCTCATAATCATGCTTCGATGAGGTTCCATATCTGGTGCTCCGCCTTCTCTCTTCTTGCACCAAGTCAGACCATAAACGCTCCCACTCTGGTAACTTCTCCCTCCCATTTACTGAATCATGGTAGTTGTGCCATCTCTTGGGAAGGCCTAGAAGTGCTAGGATGACCAGATCATCTTTAACAACTGCAATACCAACACTCTCAAGCTCATCCCAACAATGGGTGAACTTTCTCAAGTACTATGGTATTGTGTTTCCCTTCTCCATCTAGATTTTCCGAAGCTTTTCCTTTAGTGCCAACTTCCTGTGGTCACTGCTATTCTGAAATAGGTTTTTCAAGGCCTTCCAATTTGCATATAGAGTCTCCTTCCCTTGTATTTTCGAGACAATATGATCTCAAACTCCTTCTAGTATGATCCTTCTTGCCTTTGCAACACATTTCCTCCACTCTACGAGATCTTGAGCATTAGTTGTTGGAGGCTTAGGAATATATTTGTATATGAATTCCTTTAGCACATTGTCTTCCAACACTACCTCCATCCTGTCCTTCCAAAAAATATAGTTCAAACTACCCTAAAGGGTATATTCAAGTCTCAATCCGTAGAATGACATCCTACTTTCACTAAAGAATGGTACTGCAAATTTGATTTCACCTCCAAAAGAAAAACTCGTATTCTCCTCTTCTAAAGTGATTTTTTCTCTGATACCATGTAGAAATTCCTTGTAGATTCAAACTGCTAATTGTAATTTACTAAAATAGTAAAGTTGGATCTACTCCACTCATCAATGGAAACAACTAAACAATCGTGAAATCACGAATCATACGAGAGAAAGAATTCAATAAACACATTACACAATGGTTAAAAACCCATGTTATCTGTATATTGCATTATTCAGAAAATATGAGAAGATTACAATGGTTTTTTCAAACCCGACCAACCTATACATTGTCTCTATCTACCTCACTACTTCTTAGACAAGCCCAGGCCAATATTTAACCAAATTTTGGCTTTCCCAAGTCCCTATTTACTTGTGTTGTTTCCTTGGGAATTAACCCCCTACAAGTTAGTGTTGGCTTGAGGGGGCTTGGACCCAGGTTCAGATTTAGTTGCACTAACCAATAAAACCCTACACTACCAACCCTTTTGTCAACAATCTGCATAGCATAGGTTGCAGTCTCACCTGAGGCAGTATTGGGGGATGCTAGAACCAGGCTTCTACATCCAAAAGGCTATATGATGTGTTTAAGGCATTTCCTATAGTTTCAGTTATGATCAAACCTTCACGAACCCTTATTCATGAACTTAAGTGATTTTCAGTTAAATAAAGATATGAATTGTGCATAAACATCTAATCATGCATAAAATAACATCTAACATTAGATCCAAATCTTCGCAGAGTACTTAAGATAAAATACAGATAAATTTCATTCGATTGCGCGAAAATACAGAAAATACACAAGTGCATAAAAATAGACACAGAATTTCTTCAAATATATTTTATTACTTTAGATCTTCCTTATATAACTTTCCTCACCCTGCGCACACAACTGCAGGGGCCTGCGCACTCAGCTGCGGACCTACCAAGGTCTCTGCGCACTCAACTATAGGAACCTTCCCCTTCGCCCGAATATAGAAATATCTTACAAAATCAAACTCAAAAGTGTTTCATCCATCAAGTGATTTATTTCCTTAAACCTGCTAAGATTCCTTTTTATACTCTTTTCTATTACAATAACTTGGTTCACAAACCATGGGTGGATCTCAAAATAATAACAAAATATAAGGGGTTTTGACCTTCCTAAGACCCCTTGACTCCTATTTTACCTGTGATACTTGCGCTCCGCTCCTCAAAATGCAAATGCTTACAATATTTTAATAAAATTGACCTAGGGGAACCCCTCCCAATAGATCCCCAATGCAATTATGTGACTCGTCCTCGAATCACTCCACTAGTACACTTTGTATCTTTGCTTTCAAGCTGGTGAATGAAGACTTCACTGGATGAAGCACCTCCTTGCATTGAACTACTGCCTGTTGAACTTCTTTAACTAACTTTTTCGTAGTTGGCCCTTCTGCTGCTAAGACGATGGTTTGTTGCATCTCCTACATACTCTTGAGTGTTCCTTCCACGGTCAGTGAGAGATGCCCTTCTTCTTCTTCCCATGGATGCATCCATGCAATGATAATCTCCATCTACTTCTGCAGCTCCTCGATCTATCCTTGCAAGGGTGTCCCCTCTTTCAACTGGGTGAACTGTTTCATAGGGGCTAAGGTGCAGCCTTTATCTTGTCATACTATAGCTACTTATCCCGAACGGAAACTTCAATCTTTTTCTCTTGTGGGTCCTCTTGCAGTGAGGCCCACAATTCCAGAGTCTCTTTGAACAACTGGCTACACTCTTTAACTACAATGTCAAACTTTTCCCTATTTGTTTTGATGGCAGCCTCATGCTTCTCTCGGATCTCCAATGGTGTGGTGGCCTGCAGCTTCAATTGAAGCTCAGTAATTTGTAGCTACAAATCGAAGCGAACTTTATCCACTTATGCCTTTGATTCTTTAAACGCATCTACCAGCTGCTGCACTTTTCTTCAGAAGTGGACTCAAACTGAATCTGGAGCTTAGGGAGCTCACTGCATACTCCATAAATGTCTTGCTCCAGCTAGCCCCTTCTCATAGCTGCCTCATCATGATCTTAGAGAGCTTTTTGCTTTTCATCGCACATCTATTAACTAGTGATTCGTGCATCCTTGATCACCATGAGAGCTCGTTCCTTTTGCACCGTAAGCTCATATTCTATACCCTGGTGTAGCTCATGAAATGTGGATAGGGGAAGTGCCACGAGGTTAATACTTATGTCTTAACGAAGCTAGGCACTTTCCCGTTTTGCAGCATCATTCAAATGTAAGGATCCATCAAGCAGGGGTACATCGCGGAGCTCTGAAGTGAGGACCGACTGCACACTACTCAATGCCATGGTTTTCTTGCTCACTTGAGACTAACTCGCTTGAACCACGCTCGCTTGAACTTGGCTCACCTAAAACTACAACTCTTTGAGGCCAGCCTGGACCTTCGTCAAAATGGACTGATACTGTTCTTCAATGTGGCCCCAAATATCTTCTGTCATGGACCTAACAATATCTCCAATTTCCTCAAGGTCCCCCTTAATGAGGACCATGGCCTCTGCATTGGCGAACTTATCAGACTTGTGCTTCTTTCATATGCCTCCCACACTTTTCATCGTCGTTTAAGAATAAAGGGAGAATCAGTGTTCTTCGGGTCTAGAAAGGGTTCTTCTGTACCTTGATCAAGTTCTAATGTATGATGCTCTTGATTATGCTCACCGTCTAGTTCCTACATGATATTCTTCTATAGGTTGATGGTCATCGTCTTCTTTTCCTTCTGCACCTCTTTACTAGTGCATGTTGTGCCTTCTACACTAGTCCCTATTATACCTTCAAAAATATTTGTTGGAAGGAGCTAGTCAGTCAACCACTGAAGGACTAACTATGTGATATTGTCTTCGATGACCAAAAATGGCAACGCCGTCCATTTTTTCGTCAAATTGCACCTCACACGGATGTATACATGATGGAAATCAGCCTTAAAATTTGCAATGCATTGATATTCTTTGAATAGACTTGGTGACAGTCGTGGCTTCTGGTTAATCACCATACACAATTCCATCTCAAACATTACCCAGAACATTTATTCTCAATGTTACAGGCAGGGTCCTTTGTTTCCCACAACGAGGAAAATTTGGTAGCCTCACACAACTCTAGATCCATCATTGGGAACTGGGAATCCTCTGGCATCCTCCAAGCTACTATCGTGATCAATAATAGCAACCATGCATAGTGGAATGCTTTTTCTTCCTCCTGCGCTTCAAGGAAATCATCCAAGAATTCTTGGCATAGGTACTTCGCCCAATTTAATTGGACCCCCTTGCTACACTGCAAAGCCAAGGATACCATTGGTGCCAACACTTCATCAGCACTACACTTTTTCATGATTTTTCCTGCCAAGATCTATGCAACAAACCGCACATCTTCATCCAAGATAGAACTAATGGCATATCCTGGCGACTTATTCACTAACTTGAAGTCACTTTTCATTTGGTCCGTGATATTTTTATCCTATGACTTCCCACAAAATCATATGCAGGGTTCATGTCCTAATATGGAAACATTGTGATTATGTGGATCAGCATACCATCAATTAGGATGGGCCCTCCCAGCCAAAGACACCCATCATGAACCAACGCCAACAACTGGCACACACAAATGGTATTAATAATGTTGCAGCTAAAATGTCGGACATACAACAAATTGAGCAACCTTTCATGCTCAATACTGACCACCCACTTCATCTGTTCAAGTCTTGTAATGCTTGCCTCCTCATAGTAGATTGTCTTCAAGTATTTACTGGGTTCCAACTATGGAAATTTCTCATGGTCACCCAAATCCCAATCTTCCATCTTCAGAAATGGAACCCAGGCCAACAAGTCACCCTCAATAGGTATTTCCTTTGGCAACAACAGCATGAATACCTTGAATTTTACAGAATCAGGGTCCCTAGTTACTTTGGCGGTTGGTTGTTGTGGGGGTATATACGACGGAAGCCTAGAAATTGGCTTCGCGCCTTCTTCACTGATATCCTCAATCCCCACATTCATTTCTTCTTCGTCCAGCTCTTGAGGTTCCATAGGCTACTAATTTTTATCCATTATATCCTTCTTCCTTTTCTCAGATGGGATCTTTCATGGTGATTGCCGAACCGGGGGTTACAATGGATTTTTCTGCTTTTTATCTCCTATCATGGAGGTAGTAGGCTTTGGTCTTGGCAACCTGGGTGTTGTAACAGGGATGGGCAGTTTTACAGTCATGAGGTTTCGTAACACTCTCTTCAAGAATTCTTGCTCAACTTCTGCCCAACTCAGGTAACCAGACATGTAGCAAAACACTAGGCTCTTTAACCACAAGAACACATAACAATTTCTCAGGAAGCAAAGTAGCCAAGTGTGGAGCGGGGTGCAATATTTATTACCCGATTTGAATTCAAATTGTCTGTGCCCCCATAAATCTTCCTCATAAATGTGATTTTGGTGGTAGATTTTCCCAAATTTTTGCCTTTAAATGCACTTCCCCCGCTCCGTTTAACGGTAAATTCATTGTTAAAACAATTTTAGCTACTCCAAAGGTCAATTTCTAGGAAATTTGCGTGACAATCCTCCTTGTGGCACAACTTCTTCATCACAATTTCCACCTACATTCTCTTCCAACAAATCGCGCAACTTTCCTTCTTCGATAAATTTTTTCCTTAGCAGAGTAGATTATAGTCCTACGCTTTCTTTCAATTTCCAGAAGCACTAAGACTTTTCTGTTTTCATGTATTCATTCCGCAGGGGTGAGATTGTCCCTATAAACCTTCAACTTGCTCCCATTAATCCTACTAGGAAATACTTCCCCATTCAGCTTCATGAGTTGAACTATGCCACCATCCAAAATGTCCTTAATTACATACGGTCCCAGCCAGTGCATCTAGAACTTCCCCATAAATTTGGTAAACTTGTTGTCATACATTAAGACCAAATCGCAATTTTTGAAGGTTCGTTACTTGATGTGACGATCATGCCAGGCCTTTTCTCTAGCTTTTTGTACCTATTGAATAAGCCAACCAAAAAGTAGTCTTCCTCTAACGCCAGTAGCTGCTCAAATCGTTCCTCCATGACATCACGATCTACCATCTCGGTTATTGCTATGATTCTTAGGCTAGGCACTATGTATTCCATCGTCATTACTGCTTCTTGTCCATAACCTAGTCGAAAGGGTGTTTTCCCATTCAATTTCTTATAGGTAGTCCTATATGCCCATAGAACTGCTGGTATGTGCACATCCCAATCATTTATATTAACATTATAGACTTTTGTGAGGGAATTCTCCAATATCTTATTCAAAGCTTTGACAGTGCCATTCCTCTGGGGATGATATGGCATACTCTTCTGTTGGTACATCTGGAACTTTTCTGTTAAATATGTGATTGTATCATTCATGAAGTGCAACCATCTTTTACTCATCAGAATCTTTGAGCATCCAACCTTGATAGAATAAACTCGAATATGAACTTCGTAGCAACGTCCACGCTGCAATCCTTCACAGGATGTGCCTTAGCCCACTTGGTTAAGTACTTTGTTGTAGTGATAATATAACGCACTCTCGTCTTCTTTCCTAGTGGTTGAATAGGTCCAACAAAGTCAATTTCCCATTTATCAAATGTTTGTAACGTGACTTGTGGATTTATTGGAAGTTCATCCCTTTGCGATGGTCTCCCGATCCTTTGACACACATCACATGTACTACAGTATTCCTGGGAATCTTTATGTATTGTTGGCCACCATAATCCTACGCTAGGATCTTCTTCCCAGTGGCCTTACCTGCATCGTGTCCTCCAATGACACCACCATGTGCTTAAGCTAGAATATTGTTTCTTTCATATTCAGGCACATATCAGCGTAGAACTTCATCCAACCCCATCTTATATAGTTGTCCTACAATCACAAAAAAATCGACAGCTTTGACAACTAGTTTCTTCTTCTGTTGCATCGTATAACCTTTAGGAGCTATGACTATAGATAAAAACTGAATTATTTCTGCAAAATTATCTTCTACAACCCTGACAACAAAGAGTTGCGGGTCAGGTAATACTTCCTCAATATTTGTAGGCTCTTCACCATTTTCGATCCGAAAAAGGTGGTTCGATCCAGCATTCAATCTCTCGGGCTTCACTATCACTTCAAAATCATATTCTTGGAAAAGGAGCAACCATCTTGTTGTAGCAGCTACAACCACCCTCCAAAAATTTGCCTTAGCTTTGTTTTGGAGCCTCCCTACCTACAATCCTCAGCAACATGTCTTGCACTGTCAAGTACACGAGATTTAGTGGTTTTATAGTAGAGCTTTGGAGTTTTGCATTAATTACAGGTTTGAACCTGTCTTTAATGTCATAAAGGTCTTCGAGCTTTACCACAGGCTTAGGGATCGCATTCTCTTGAGATGTTCTTTTCATTTGGGAATCATGCTCATCTTCTTCAATGATTTGATTGTCATAGGATTTTTCAGAGGTTAAGAATTGTAAGATATCCTCATCGTGGTTGAAAACCCTCCAATTAGTGATATTATCAGGAACTGAAGGCCTAAAAATTAATTCTACAGAAAATCTATCAAGGCTATAGTCTTCAGAAGGCAGAAGTTTGGAGACTACGTTGGCTAGTAAGTCGGCTGCTGAATTCTGTGACCTAGGGATTGAGGAAATATTGAACGCTGAAAAATGTGAGGTGAGATCTTGCACTAGCGATTGATAATGCTTAAGGTGGCTTGAGAGGCAATGGATTGCATTCCTTACCTGCTTAACAATGATCTCACTATCACCGAACACTTTAAGATATTGGACTTTAAGGCCAGTCGCCTTATATAATCCTTCTACCAAAGCTTCGTATTCGGCTGTATTATTGGTGCACTCAAATTCTAGTCTACAGGACAGCATTGTCTTTTCTCCTTGCGGACTAAACAAAATGCAACCTGCTCCTGAGCCCTCGCTGGACTTAGAGCCATCAAAATATAGAGACCAAAACAAAGGAATATTAACAGACAAATTTACAGCTTTTTCATCATCATTAAAACATCTAGACAAATCTGTTTGTGAAAAATTCTCAATCTGAGATGTACAATGATTAACTGAAAAAGGAGAAGGTTGGGCAACAAAGTTGCCGAAGAATGATTCTGACGAATAATTCCCCAAAATGTTGTTGTTGAACGCAACAGGCTGGTTTTCTTGTTCGAAGTCAGTTACTGTGTGGGTCATATGTTTCTCACGATCAATCCTGATTTGATTAGGTTTGCCTTTGTAGGGAAGCCACATATGTGACCAATCAGTGGAAATGTACCCATGCAGTTTTTTGGACCAATCTCTGCTCAGAATTAAGCCGTAGAATTCAGGTATGTCGGCGATCAAAATATCTATTCTTTGTACAACCCTAGGATCAGCAAACAACCTGATGGTTACTGAATTAATTTCACCCACAACCTGCACTTTGGTTCTGTCTAACTGTACAATATGAATGGCAGACTTATGGGGTTCAATGTTCAGCTTAGAGCAAACTGAAGCTGGCATTATATTAGATGAGGCCCCTGAATCTATTAAACAATTGTGTAGGTTTCTATTATAAATCTCATAAGTGAGCAGGAAGGGTGGAGTGTGAGAATTTGATTTATCTCCGATTAAGACTGAATCGGTAATTTCAACCATACCTGCGGGAGGCTGGCCTTGATCGTTGGCAGCTCTTGTACTGGGAAGGGGAGTAGAGGGAACAGCATTTAATTCTTTGAGAAGTAGCTTTTGCTGATGTTTCAGTTTACTAAGTTCAAACATGGTTATATTTGCCTTGGTTTTCTTCATATCATCAACAATGTTATATTCCATTGAATCGGATACCACTAGAGTCTTGGATGTTGAAGGAGAACTAGAAGTTGAAGGCTGGTTTTGAGGAACTACCACAGGTGACTTTTTTGGGGGAATTTTTTCCTTTGCTGTAGTAGTGCCTACGCTCCTCTTCTTTGAAGTTGCCTGGGCGGGTTCAAGAGTGCTCTTACTTCTTGTAGTAACCAGAAAGGCTTCTTCTTCATTCTCCATATCAGAGTTTGGGAGTATAAAATCCCACATTCCGTGGCATTCAGCTACTTCTTCTTCATCATCGGTCTGTGAAGGTGTTTCCTCTTCCTCTTCTTCTTGGTCCGAATCAGCGTTAGATATAACATTAGGTGGCTTTGATTCGGTTTTCTTAAAAGTCCTAAATGGTCTTTTGCTTGAAGTTTCGGCCACCTGCTTTTTAGTCTCAACCATTTCATTGGACAATGTTTTAAGGACCTTTTGTAAACCTTCCATGTCGTATGGGTCCTTCGGGGTTTTCTTCATGGAATCTTCTTTAAACGAGACTTTTTTAGCTTTTCTATCTTCTAGAGCATCTTTCTTTTCAAGAGCATTGATGCGCTTTTCAACGGCAAGTGCTTCTTTCATATTTTCAGCTAACGTAGGTTTGCCAGCCCTGTCAACAAAGATAGCTATGTTGGCAGGTAGGGCAGTGATGTACCATTCGCTTCAGATTTGTTCACTTGGTTTAGAAGCGGTAGGGATTTTATTCAGTAGTTTATTAAATCTGGCATTAAACTCCTTTATTGGTTCCCTGTGCTCTATTCTCAAATTGGAGAGGTCATTTATTAAAGTTGCTAAGGACCTATCGTCTCCATATTTGGTGAGAAACTGCTCTTGGCATGTATTCCAACTGGTAATGGAACCAGAGGGTAAGGAAAAATACCAGGATCCTGCTGATCCTTGTAAAGTGTAAGGGAAAAGTCTTACTACGACATCTTGCTCTGTCACTCCTTTTAGGTTAACTACTAACATGAAGTTGTTGATGTGTTCTTCAGCCTGGATCCCATCGTCTGGATTGAATTTAGGCAGCCATTTTTCGGGGTCATTGGGTAGATCATGCAATGGTCCAGGCATGTTGACTGCTCCTGGACTAGTCCATGGATCTGCCATTATAATGGCAACAGTGGTTGGGACTACTGCTGGGATTCCGGATGTGTTGGAAAGGGTTGAAGATGAGGAGTGAATAGATTGGGATATTGAGGCTTCTGTTCCCTGGTGAACAACAATATGTAATAGAGGAGTGGGTGGTTGACTTTGCAGATGAGGAGATGAAATGGAGGATGTGGAAGAAAAATCCCCAGTATCAGATCCTTCAGTATTTTTCTTTGACATTTTCCTTTTGGGTAAAGGAAACTCAGTGGGTTCAATGCCAAGTTTTTCGCTCTGAAGTCTGGTAAGAGGATGAGTGAGGTTGAACTGCGAAGTCGCACTGCTTTCTGATATCTCAGATTTCTGTGGTGAGATCGAGAAGCTCTGAAGTTTATGGATTAGAGACTGGACTTCAGGAGATTCAAGACTTAGCTGTTCTGGGATATGATGGGATTGAGCAGTGGTGGTTGATTCTCCTTCTTCTCGATTGTGTGCTGGAGAACCAGCATGGGATTGAGAAGGAGGAGGGGATTTGGAGGGAGAATTACTCTTAGAATGGCTTACAGATTTAGGTTTGCTTGCCATTCACAGTCGATGGCCCTCCTTCTAGCGCCAAAAATGTTGATGCCCCGAAAATCGTTGCAACAACATTGGGGAAACCACCCGGTCCGGACCTTAGTGCAGCTCCTTTTCCGTTTGGAATAGTGGCTCCGACTGGGGATAATGGGACCAGTTTCCCAAAAATATAGATAAATGGGATGGATGAGTGACTTCTGAATTAAGCTAGCGGTAAGCGATGGACTTAAACTATTAGCAAGAATATAACAACTAAAATCTATCCCGGGGTCTTATCAATCTTTCAAAGCGTAGCGTTTGATAATCTATGCTTTAAGGCAGGCATATAGATGACTCTAACACTAAAGCATAGAGGTTTAAATCATTTAAGATTGCTCTGCATAATTAGTTATGCAGAGCGATAATAGCGAATTACTACACTTATTCATTTATATTATTGACACACGCATGATTAAAAGAGATAACAAATCACAAAACATTCAATAGTGAAATGAAATGAAGATTTGCTGTTATATCGCATACATGTATTCAACAATAGCAAAGATAATAACACAGCAATTCATATAAAAAGAAAGAATGCAGATGCAGATAAAAGTACCATGTAAGCTGCTCAACAATCCAGTGTATAAATCGCTATGTCGCAGTTCTTCCTTCAAACTAGAAAGCATTCCAAACAAGAGACAATAGTGCACAATTGAATATAACAGCCTTCTCGTTAAATTAAGAACTATTGGTCGAATTTCACAAAAGAATATAGGCTGAAGCACAGTAGTGCAAACTTCAGCTTTTAAGTCTGTTACAAAATTTTACGACCCTTTCCAAAACAATGAAAGGGTCTATAAATACTATGCTAATCTAAATATCTAAAAAAAACTGAAAAGCTACTAAATTGGCATTAACAAATATCATCATCTTTTCTGGCGTTCTGGCAGTCGGCGGCGATGCTTCATTCGGTGGTCTCTTTGCCTTTACTCCTTTGCTGACATATCGCCAGCATTGGCTCTACTTCTGGTGGAGTGTTGAGACGCGAAGTTAGCTGGGCATCATATGTGGCATCCTGAATGTCGGAAATCAGGTATCGGAGGGCATCTGTTAAACAGTTGAGATCCGACCTTTGAGAGTGTGGTTTAATTAGAAAGAGCCAGTATGCGTCGGAGGTTAAAGTATTTACTCCAGCGATTAACCTTCCTTGTTTCTCCAGATCAGGATAATTTCTCTGCTCAAGCATGTTTGCTGTTGTTATGCTTCCAGGTGTGCACTGGGAGATCATGTTTGCCAGATAGAGTGTGTCGTTGACTAGATTGATCATGTTGCTGGCAATCATTTTACATCTTGAGGCCGCCCTTTCCGCTTTCATTACCTGGGTGTTCCATTCCATGAAGAGTATGTCCTTGTACGCTTCATAAATTCGGGGCAAGTTTGCCACTTTCCCTTCTTCAGAATCTTGCCACTCAAGATATTCGGATATGGTATCTTCGGCCTGATCTAGCTCATTTCTGGCTTTCTCTATCTGCTGACATACTGCTGTGGATGTTTCGCATAATGACTCAGCGTCAGTAAGTTGTCGGCATAAGAGCCTGATCTGAGATATTAATGCGCCATTTATTCGAGTTGCCTCTGCTCTGAAATCGTTAACACTCTGGGCGTCCTTGATGCTTTCGAGCTGTGCCGATAGCTGATCTATTTGCTCATCTTTCGATTTCATTATCAGCTCATTCACCGTTCTCAACTGTGCCAATGTCTCTGACAATTCATCCTGCCTCTGGACTGCGCTCTGTTTTTCGATTTGCAGCTGCTGGGTTAACAAATTGTTTTCTTGCTGTTGAGCCAGCAACTGCTCTTCTACCTGTGCTGCCTTGTTTTTCGCCTCAATTACTTCTGCCTGTAATGCATAAATTTCATGGTCCTTAGTCTTTAACATAAGACTTACCTCTGATGCTTTGTCGATAGTTGTTGCCGAATAAGCTCCCGCGAATTGCGATAGCTTAGTTAGGTCATCGGAGGGGTCCAATTCCCCTTTCCAGACCACATTGCCCGTGACAGTTTGCTCAGGAGAAATAGAAGGTTGATCAAGCCTTCATCTCTTCTTAGAGCGCCTAACAATGGCTCTATGCTTTGGGCTGTAGAAAATATCCAGGGGAGGAATTTCTTCCACCTGGAGATCAACTTGATCGGACGGGTCTTGAGTGATTACCTCGACATCCTGTGAAATGGGTGGGCCGCTGGTTCTTTCTAGCACCTGAGAAGAAGTAATATCGGGAGCATTGCTTGTTTTAGAGGTGTCTGAGTCTTTGGAGGCTTCCTTACCACTGATAATGGAATCGAATTGGTTCCATTCTTTAATCAATTCAGGATCAGTGGAGGTTTTCTCATGTTGCTCTGTGTGGGCTTTGCTCCGTTCTTTTTCTTTTTCTGCCCTCTGCTGCTCCTCCAATTCCTTTTTCTGCCTATCTTCCCGTTCTTTCTTTGCTTTCTCTTCTTCTTTCTTCTTCCTCTGTTCCTCTATCTCTTTCTGCTTTCTTTGCTCTTGATCCTTCTGTGCCTTTTGCTACCTTTCTAACTGCTCCTGTTTCTACCTTTCTGCCTGTAGCTTGTTTTGCCTTTCCTCTCGATGTTTATCATGTTCTTTAGTTGTAACAGGAGGTGAACGTATCTGCTGCCGACCAGGCTCGCTTGAAGAAGATGCTGGGGTTGTGGATAATAAATCTAGAGGCAGAGTTTGCAACCTCTGCTCTCTAAGTTTATTAAACTCAGTTAACGCCACATCATTGTATCTTACTGCAGCAAGCTGTTTGGTTTGGCTTATTGAACCGGCACCTACGAACAGGTCATCAAACACGTCTTCTTAATGGACAATCTTTGACAGTTTGGCCTGTTCCAGGGCAATGAAAGCAATCTTGTTTGGATCATAGAGTCTGTTTGGGATAGTGGCCAGAGATATCATTTGGAGTTTTGTTGCTTCTTTTTCTGCATGCTTGTAGTTAAGTAAAGTATAAACTCCAATTCTTAAAGGAAAAGAGGGCCAACCTCTTTTCTTCTCCTCTTTGAGATTTTGTGTGACACTCTCGGACATAATCTGGTAGCAGATTTCCCGGGCTAACAGTTTGTCTGGGATGTATAAAGGGAGAACGTGTGGCCTAGCTTTGCTTCCAAAAACTCTAATATAGGTGAAATGCTCTTCCCCGAACCAATTTGCTAAGGCTGGTAAGTCAAAAGAAGCTTCATGAGAAATTCTTGGGATAGGTCTGTCGAAAATAGAATAGTGAATGGGCACCATGAAACCATTGCAAATTTGATACAAATGGTCCTTGTAAGAGGACTTCCACAATTTCCGATGGTACAAATGGATGGGTGTTGGATCATGGGTGGTCCATCTCCATCCGAGGACAGGAAACTCAGAATTAAAACATAGGGTATCCATAATGTAAGCAGAGTAATAAAACGGTGGGATTTTCCTTTCGCTGACTATGGTTTTGGCTCTAAATTCACGAACAGCTATGACCAATTTATCAGACAGAATAGTGGCCCAATCCATAATTGTACTATTGACAGCCGCTTCCATTAGGGGAACCATGTCAATATGGATATTAGCGGAGTCATGTAATCCCCACAATCTACACATCATAATCCCCGCATAGCAATAGGGAGAAGCCAAAGAAGCATTGGAGTACTTACCC
Organism: Pinus tabuliformis; assembly: GCA_031772625.1. Taxonomy (NCBI): domain Eukaryota; kingdom Viridiplantae; phylum Streptophyta; class Pinopsida; order Pinales; family Pinaceae; genus Pinus; species Pinus tabuliformis. Next base: position 1,458,946,896 of record CM062820.1, on the reverse strand, counting down.
GAACTTTCATGCTTGTGTTTGGCTGGGTTCTGCCTCCAATCTCGGAGGGGTTCGGATGGTGATTCATTCTCGTTCGCGAAATTCTCCACGAAAGCTCTGTTATAGACTAGCTCCGGTTCAGGCAAATGATACATTTGCCTCAGGTCATCAGGCTTGAACGACCCGAAAATCCTTCCATCCCTTGTATGAAAAGTTCTATCAGTGAGAGGAATTTCCTCGATCGCCCAGCGTACCACATCAGTGAAAGGTAGGACCTGCTCTCTTGCTGCTATTCTGTGCAAAAAGGAGTCGGCCAAGTCTTTGAGAGTTGCATCAGACTTCCTTTGTTCATCCACGCTAGCCTCTGTCACTGGCTTCGCCGGTTGCTCGGCTTCTAACAGATTATATGTACCCTGCCATGTAGTGCTAGGAAGACCGGTGCATGTAGTATCTGAGATTAGGCCTTTCTTCGAAACTGTGGCAGCTTGACCTGCGACGGGTGCTGCAGTAGAACCCGCAGCCTTCTTGAACTTCTTCCCCATCATGTTCAGGCTTCTGTCGACAGCTGAACTCTACACAAATGCAAGAGAAATCGTAAAGAGAGAATAACAATGACAATCCATAACGGGAAAGATATATCACTTGAAGCGTGGCAAGATCAATTCTAAAAGGGGCTGCGGATCTAATTATTTAAGAAGACACCGCAGATGCAATGATGGTGATTTTACGGCCTGCAGCTCCATAAATGACCATTACATCGTTATTAGGCTGAATGACCCCTTAAAGCGTGCAACAGATTTTTAAAGGTCTAATCGTAAATGTTCGTTAAATCGAAGGGGCAAAGTTTTAAATACGCATGCATTACCTTATCCCTGCATTTAACGGCATTTTGAAATCTGTGCTTTATCAACCGGATTTAAATATAACTTAAAAGCTTGAAGCAATCACCTTTTAAGAACTCTAATCATCATTACACGTCATCGCATCGCATTGGGGGTGTAAGTGATACTATCATTTGGGAGCTGTTTTGGCGAATGCCGATTGCGACATCGCATCGAATTAGCGCATGAGCACATTACCAGATGTATGTCAAATGATTTGCCGACTTCCGATTGCGATATCACATCGCATCGGGGAAAAGACCTGCGCGTCCTGTGAAAGTGTTTGGGATTCCGCCGACTACCGATAGCGATATCGCATCGGGTCGGGGCTTATAACTTAAGGCGTTTTTCCACAAGAGGCAGCGCCGATAACCGATTGCCGATATCACATCGCATCGGGGTGTAAGATATGTGCTCTTTTTGTGTGTGCATTGAATACCGCCGATCGCCGATAGCGATATCGCATCGGCAAGGACCAAGGTGATATTTAAATGTGTTTCTCTTGTTATTGCGTCATGCGATCTTGCGATTGCTTTTTCGCATTAACCAAAAATTGCTTGATATTTATTCAAAAAGGCTCTCATTCACAAATTCGTTTGATTATCGTACCTTTTTTGAACAAATTCATTAATGCCAATTAAATTTTTAAAAGGGACCCATTTCATATGTTAATTGTTTGTGAATGAAAATGTTATGAAATGGGGGGTTGTTGTAGGGCACAACAATTGGCGATTCGTTGGTAGAACCAGTTATCTCTGGACTGATAAAAATACTTAAACTTTTTCAAATAGAATCTCTATAAGGGAAAGAAAATTTCTAATATAACTAGATATCTATTGATTCTGAATAAAGTAGAATTCTTCTGTTGACTTCCTCTTTTTGTAAAGAAAATAAATGCATTCTAAGTTTTAAAACAGGTCTTTAATGGTTTATAATGGTAAAACAGAAAACTTTTCCCAAATCAGCTTTTAAAGTAAACTCCTCTGTCATAGGTAGAGCCTCTACTGCCAGCAAACGTTTATAGTCTCGGCAGGGTTACCTTTTAACCATGCTGTTGTCCATTGTTCCATTCACTTAAGAGTGTGACTAAACATAATGAATTCAAAACATGTTTGCATATTTTGTACTTCATTTTCTTTTCTTCTTTGTTTAAGATAAAAAGCCATTGTCCTGGTTTGGTGGCCAGCTGTTGACAATGCCATTCACTGGTAGTAATCTAACTGAACAAGCTGGCTCGTGATGAGACCCCTTGTCTTGTAATTTCAAGCCATTACCCTGTTTGATATGCAGTTTTGGTAATGTCAGTTAAATTATTTTCCTATGAACACGGTAAGAAGGCTTGTAATAAGACCTCTTATCTTTAATCTTTATATTTTAGAATTACACTCTGAGTAATCATAAACTTTAGTGAATGGGATGAACAATTTTCTCTTTGAGAGTAAATGGATGACAGATTAAGGGTTAAAGATGCTGAATATGGATTAGCTTCTATCTTTATATAGATAACCTTTGGAGACCAATTTTAAAAGACTCACAATGACTCATAGAACTTTTACGTTTTGAGAGAAGTTTACAAAGTAAGACTACGATCTCAAAATAAAAAGATATCTAATTTCCTAGAAATGATCTTTCTTGTTTTAGGATTCTATTATCCAAAAGCAAATATTGATAGTGCCCCAGCGAGACAACTTTTGACTACAGCAAAAGGTCAATGGAGGATATCCTACACCCTTATTTTCTACAAATCCTACAAACTATAAAAATCTATCAAACTATAAGGAGAAGGGATTACCTCCTCAATTAAAGAATTTCTTTAAGATCAGACCATTAACAGGGAGAGAATCTCTCATCCCTGATAAATCTTGCAGTATAAAGGTTGAATGGCCTATCTTTTCACAGATCTGAAATGGTCCAAGCCATAGTTTTTGAAACTTGGAGTGTTTACCTTTGTCTTCATGGGCTTTGTCCCATTTCAGAACTAGATCGCCGACTTGGAATTGTTTAGGACTAGATGAGGCTAGATCAAAAGCTGCTTTAATGACTTGCTGATGTTTGGCGTGTGTAACCTTGGCCTTTTCCCTTTCCTCTTCAAGTTTGAGAATTTGATCATATCTGAGCTGGATAGAGGAAGAAGGAGTTTCCTCAATAAATTGCACTAGGGCTAGAGAGGGAAGAAGAAGATTGGTTGGTATAATTGCTTCTTTTCCATAGACAAGTTTAAATGGAGAGGTTCCTATGGAGGCTTTCTGTGTTATCCTGTCGGCCCATAATGCAAATACTAAGGATTTATGCCAGTTCCTATGATTCTCTTCGATTGTTCGCTTAATAATTTTGATTAGGTTTTTATTAGTTGATTCTGCTAGGCCATTACCCTGAGGGTAGTAATTAGCAGAATACTTTAATTTAAACCCTCTTTTGATAGCGAAATCAATGATTGCATTACCTGAGAAATAAGAAGCATTATCAAAGACAAGAGCGTTTGGAACACCAAACCTGGTAATGATGAACTGATCTATAAATTCAATGATAGCCTCAGAGTTTGCTGTCTTTAACGGGACTGCTTCTACCCACTTTGTAAAGTAATCGGTGGCTGTAAGGATATATTTATGTTGCCTGGAAGAAGGTGGATTGATTTCTCCAATGATGTCCAATCCCCATTGTTCAAAAGGCTGTTCAATGTTGACTGGTTGCAAAGGGAAAGCTGGTTTTTGTTGTCTTCCACCAGAAGTTTGGCATTTGAGACATTTCCTTACATACTCGTGAGCGTCTTTAAACAAAGTAGGCCAATAGTAACCAGCATGAATAACTTTATGAGCTGTTGTATCAGCTCCAAAATGTCCTCCTGCCGGTCCGTCATGTAGCTCCTGCAAAACCTTTTGAGCCTCAGGTTTTTCAAGACATCTTAATAGAACAGAATCATAATTTCTTTTGAAAAGTACATCATTAATAATCGAGAAATTCTTCGCTTTTAATCTAATGGCCCTTTTGTTTTTGTAAGACAAATTTGGAGGTGCATAACCATTCTTTAAATAAAAGATTAAATCTGCATATTGAGATTCGGAATCTGTAGCACTTATCTGATTAACTTCTTGGGTTTGATCTGTATCGCTTGATTCCGGAATGTTAGATGCTCCTGCCAATATCCTGCAAAAACCTTGGCCTTTAACAATCTTTGCTGGCTTTATTTCTAGGTCATACTCTTGGAGCGCTGCGACCCAGTTTGCCCTTTTTTCACCCAATTCTTTCTGAATTAATAGTTGCCTGACTGCCGGGAAAGGAACTATTACTTTAGTATGGGTTTTTAAAAGAAAGGGTCGATAATGCTTGACTGCCTTAAACACAGCAAAAGCTTGTTTCTCAACGTCAGAATAATTTAACTCAACGCCCTGAAAGTTTGAACTAAAGAAGGAGATGGGCGCTTCCAAATTGTCATCATTTAATTGCGTGAGTACTGCAGCGTAAGATAAGTCGGATGCGATGGTATACAACGTAAAATGATTAGAAAAATTTGGAGTATTCAAGGCTGGGGCAGTGATTATTGATTGCTTGATAACATCAAAAGCATGTTTTTCTTCTGATCCCCACCTGAAGGTTGAATTTTTCTTAATCATCGTCTGGAGTGGTAATACTATCTGCGAAAAATCTGGAACAAATCGTTTGACGAAATTAATCTGACCCAAAAATGACTGCATCGCTTTTTTGTTGTGTGGAAAAGGGATTTCAGAAATTTCCTTAATCCGATCAGGATCTACATAAATGCCATCTTTAGATACAATAAAGCCTAAAAGCTTACCCTGGTCAAGAGCAAAGAAAGACTTTTTTGGGTTGAGAGAGATGCCATATCTTTTGCATCGCTAAAAAATCTGATTCAAGTCATGCAAATGATTAAATCTCTTTTTAGAATACACAGTAATATCATCAAGGTAGACGACTACTGTTCGGTTAATCAACCCTCTAAAGGTTGTATCCATAGCTCTTTGGAACGTCGCTCCTGCATTTATGAGTCCAAAAGGCATTTTTTGATATGCATATGTTCCCCATTTTGTTCTGAATGTGGTTTTGAGTTGGTCATCAGGATGAACTAGAACTTGGTTATATCCTGAGAATCCATCAAGAAAGGACATTAATTCAGATCCTGCTACTGATTGGAGGATCTGCTCCATAGTAGGCAATGGGAAGTTATCTTTCAAGCTCGCTTTATTCAAGTTTCTGAAATCGATACAAATTCGGATGTCGCCATTTTTCTTCCTGACTGGTACCATATTAGAGACCCAATTTGAATGTCGGACAGGAAAAATAATCTTAGCTTTTAAAAGCTTTTTAAGTTCCGACTTTATCTGGCTCTCCAAATTTGGGTGGATTTTCCTTAACTTTTGCTGAATCGGCTTCTGATCGGGAAGCATAGGAATAGTATGCTGGATGATAGATGTGTCATATGTCTTGAGGTCATCATACTTCCAAGCAAAAACCTGTTTGTTTTTCTTTAACAGTTTAACAAATGCTTCCTTTTCTTCTACGGAAAGTCCTAATCCTAAGTTGATATTTTGAGGAGCTTGCTCAGTTCCCAAATTAATCAATTCAAACCTTAAGGTAGAGCTTTGGAGTTTTGCATTAATTACAGGTTTGAACCTGTCTTTAATGTCATAAAGGTCTTCGAGCTTTACCACAGGCTTAGGGATCGCGTTCTCTTGAGATGTTCTTTTCATTTGGGAATCATGCTCATCTTCTTCAATGATTTGATTGTCATAGGATTTTTCAGAGGTTAAGAATTGTAAGATATCCTCATCGTGGTTGAAAACCCTCCAATTAGTGATATTATCAGGAACTGAAGGCCTAAAAATTAATTCTACAGAAAATATATCAAGGCTATAGTCTTCAGAAGGCATAAGTTTGGAGGCTACGTTGGCTAGTAAGTCGGCTGCTGAATTCTGTGACCTAGGGATTGAGGAAATATTGAACGCTGAAAAATGTGAGGTGAGATCTTGCACTAGCGATTGATAATGCTTAAGGTGGCTTGAGAGGCAATGGATTGCATTCCTTACCTGCTTAACAATGATCTCACTATCACCGAACACTTTAAGATATTGGACTTTAAGGCCGATCGCCTTATATAATCCTTGTACCAAAGCTTCGTATTCGGCTGTATTATTGGTGCACTCAAATTCTAGTCTACAGGACAACATTGTCTTTTCTCCTTGCGGACTAACCAAAATGCAACCTGCTCCTGAGCCCTCGCTGGACTTAGAGCCATCAAAATATAAAGACCAAAACAAAGGAATATTAACAGACAAATTTACAGCTTTTTCATCATCATTAAAACATCTAGACAAATCTGTTTGTGAAAAATTCTCAATCTGAGATGTACAATGATTAACTGAAAAAGGAGAAGGTTGGGCAACAAAGTTGCCGAAGAATGATTCTGACGAATAATTCCCCAAAATGTTGTTGTTGAACGCAACAGGCTGGTTTTCTTGTTCGAAGTCAGTTACTGTGTGGGTCATATGTTTCTCACGATCAATCCTGATTTGATTAGGCTTGCCTTTGTAGGGAAGCCACATATGTGACCAATCAGTGGAAATGTACCCATGCAGTTTTTCGGACCAATCTCTGCTCAGAATTAAGCCGTAGAATTCAGGTATGTCGGCGATCAAAATATCTATTCTTTGTACAACCCTAGGATCAGCAGACAACCTGATGGTTACGGAATTAATTTCACCCACAACCTGCACTTTGGTTCTGTCTAACTGTACAATATGAATGGCAGACTTCTGGGGTTCAATGTTCAGCTTAGAGCAAACTGAAGCTGGCATTATATTAGATGAGGCCCCTGAATCTATTAAACAATTGTGTAGGTTTCTATTATAAATCTCATAAGTGAGCAGGAAGGGTGGAGTGTGAGAATTTGATTTATCTCCGATTAAGACTGAATCGGTAATTTCAACCATACCTGCGGGAGGCTGGCCTTGATCGTTGGCAGCTCTTGTACTGGGAAGGGGAGTAGAGGGAACAGCATTTAATTCTTTGAGAATTAGCTTTTGCTGATGTTTCAGTTTACTAAGTTCAAACATGGTTATATTTGCCTTGGTTTTCTTCATATCATCAACAATGTTATATTCCATTGAATCGGATACCACTAGAGTCTTGGATGTTGAAGGAGAACTAGAAGTTGAAGGCTGGTTTTGAGGAACTACCACAGGTGACTTTTTTGGGGGAATTTTTTCCTTTGCTGTAGTAGCGCCTGCGCTCCTCTTCTTTGAAGTTGCCTGGGCGGGTTCAAGAGTGCTCTTACTTCTTGTAGTAACCGGAAAGGCTTCTTCTTCATTCTCCATATCAGAGTTTGGGAGTATAAAATCCCACATTCCGTGGCATTCAGCTACTTCTTCTTCATCATCGGTCTGTGAAGGTGTTTCCTCTTCCTCTTCTTCTTGGTCCGAATCAGCGTTAGATATAACATTAGGTGGCTTTGATTCGGTTTTCTTAAAAGTCCTAAATGGTCTTTTGCTTGAAGTTTCGGCCACCTGCTTTTTAATCTCAACCATTTCATTGGACAATGTTTTAAGGACCTTTTGTAAACCTTCCATGTCGTATGGGTCCTTCGGGGTTTTCTTCTTGGAATCTTCTTTAAACGAGACTTTTTTAGCTTTTCTATCTTCTAGAGCAGCTTTCTTTTCAAGAGCATTGATGTGCTTTTCAACGGCAAGTGCTTCTTTCATATTTTCAGCTAACGTAGGTTTGCCAGCCCTGTCAACAAAGATAGCTATGTTGGCAGGTAGGGCAGTGATGTACCATTCGCTTCGGATTTGTTCACTTGGTTTAGAAGCGGTAGGGATTTTATTCAGTAGTTTATTAAATCTGGCATTAAACTCCTTTATTGGTTCCCTGTGCTCTATTCTCAAATTGGAGAGGTCATTTATTAAAGTTGCTAAGGACCTATCGTCTCCATATTTGGTGAGAAACTGCTCTTGGCATGTATTCTAACTGGTAATGGAACTAGAGGGTAAGGAAAAATACCAGGATCCTGCTGATCCTTGTAAAGTGTAAGGGAAAAGTCTTACTACGACATCTTGCTCTGTCACTCCTTTTAGGTTAACTGCTAACATGAAGTTGTTGATGTGTTCTTCAGCCTGGATCCCATCGTCTGGATTGAATTTAGGCAGCCATTTTTCGGGGTCATTGGGTAGATCATGCAATGGTCCAGGCATGTTGACTGCTCCTGGCCTAGTCCATGGATCTGCCATTATAATGGCAACAGTGGTTGGGACTACTGCTGGGATTCCGGATGTGTTGGAAAGGGTTGAAGATGAGGAGTGAATAAATTGGGATATTGAGGCTTCTGTTCCCTGGTGAACAACAATATGTAATGGAGGAGTGGGTGGTTGACTTTGCAGATGAGGAGATGAAATGGAGGATGTGGAAGAAAAATCCCCAGTATCAGATCCTTCAGTATTTTTCTTTGACTTTTTCCTTTTGGGTAAAGGAAACTCAGTGGGTTCAATGCCAAGTTTTTCGCTTTGAAGTATGGTAAGAGGATGAGTGAGGTTGAACTGCGAAGTCGCACTGCTTTCTGATATCTCAGATTTCTGTGGTGAGATCGAGAAGCTCTGAAGTTTATGGATTAGAGACTGGACTTCAGGAGATTCAAGACTTCGCTGTTCTGGGATATGATGGGATTGATTAGTGGTGGTTGATTCTCCTTCTTCTCGATTGTGTGTTGGAGAACCAGCATGGGATTGAGAAGGAGGAGGGGATTTGGAGGGAGAATTACTCTTAGAATGGCTTACAGATTTAGGTTTGCTTGCCATTCACAGTCGATGGCCCTCCTTCTAGCGCCAAAAATGTTGATGCCCCGAAAATCGTTGCAACAACATTGGGGAAACCACCCGGTCCGGACCTTAGTGCAGCTCCTTTTCCGTTTGGAATAGTGGCTCCGACTGGGGATAATGGGACCAGTTTCCCAGAAATATAGATAAATGGGATGGATGAGTGACTTCTGAATTAAGCTAGCGGTAAGCGATGGACTTAAACTATTAGCAAGAATATAACAACTAAAATCTATCCCGGGGTCTTATCAATCTTTCAAAGCGTAGCGTTTGATAATCTATGCTTTAAGGCAGGCATATAGATGACTCTAACACTAAAGCATAGAGGTTTAAATCATTTAAGATTGCTCTGCATAATTAGTTATGCAGAGCGATAATAGCGAATTACTACACTTATTCATTTATATTATTGACACACGCATGATTAAAAGAGATAACAAATCACAAAACATTCAATAGTGAAATGAAATGAAGATTTGCTGTTATATCGCATACATGTATTCAACAATAGCAAAGATAATAACACAGCAATTCATATAAAAAGAAAGAATGCAGATGCAGATAAAAGTACCATGTAAGCTGCTCAACAATCCAGTGTATAAATCGCTATGTCGCAGTTCTTCCTTCAAACCAGAAAGCATTCCAAACAAGAGACAATAGTGCACAATTGAATATAACAGCCTTCTCGTTAAATTAAGAACTATTGGTCGAATTTCACAAAAGAATATAGGCTGAAGCACAGTAGTGCAAACTTCAGCTTTTAAGTCTGTTACAAAATTTTACGACCCTTTCCAAAACAATGAAAGGGTCTATAAATACTATGCTAATCTAAATATCTAAAAAAAACTGAAAAGCTACTAAATTGGCATTAACAAATATCATCATCTTTTCTGGCGATCTGGCAGTCGGCGGCGATGCTTCATTCGGTGGTCTCTTTGCCTTTACTCCTTTGCTGACATATCGCCAGCATTGGCTCTACTTCTGGTGGAGTGTTGAGACGCGAAGTTAGCTGGGCATCATATGTGGCATCCTGAATGTCGGAAATCAGGTATCGGAGGGCATCTGTTAAACAGTTGAGAGCCGACCTTTGAGAGTGTGGTTTAATCAGAAAGAGCCAGTATGCGTCGGAGGTTAAAGTATTTACTCCAGCGATTAACCTTCCTTGTTTCTCCAGATCAGGATAATTTCTCTGCTCAAGCATGTTTGTTGTTGTTATGCTTCCAGGTGTGCACTGGGAGATCATGTTTGCTAGATAGAGTGTGTCGTTGACTAGATTGATCATGTTGCTGGCAATCATTTTACATCTTGAGGCCGCCCTTTCCGCTTTCATTACCTGGGTGTTCCATTCCATGAAGAGTATGTCCTTGTACGCTTCATAAATTCGGGGCAAGTTTGCCACTTTCCCTTCTTCAGAATCTTGCCACTCAAGATATTCGGATATGGTATCTTCGGCCTGATCTAGCTCATTTCTGGCTTTCTCTATCTGCTGACATACTGCTGTGGATGTTTCGCATAATGACTCAGCGTCAGTAAGTTGTCGGCATAAGAGCCTGATCTGAGATATTAATGCGCCATTTATTCGAGTTGCCTCTGCTCTGAAATTGTTAACACTCTGAGCGTCCTTGATGCTTTCGAGCTGTGCCGATAGCTGATCTATTTGCTCATCTTTCGATTTCATTATCAGCTCATTCACCGTTCTCAACTGTGCCAATGTCTCTGACAATTCATCCTGCCTCTGGACTGCGCTCTGTTTTTCGATTTGCAGCTGCTGGGTTAACAAATTGTTTTCTTGTTGTTGAGCCAGCAACTGCTCTTCTACCTGTGCTGCCTTGTTTTTCGCCTCAATTACTTCTGTCTGTAATGCATAAATTTCATGGTCCTTAGTCTTTAACATAAGACTTACCTCTGATGCTTTGTCGATAGTTGCTGCCGAATAAGCTCCCGCGAATTGCGATAGCTTAGTTAGATCATCGGAGGGGTCCAATTCCCCTTTCCAGACCACATTGCCCGTGACTGTTTGCTCAGGAGAAATAGAAGGTTGATCAAGCCTTCGTCTCTTCTTAGAGCGCCTAACAATGGCTCTATGCTTTGGGCTGTAGAAAATATCCAGGGGAGGAATTTCTTCCACCTGGAGATCAACTTGATCGGACGGGTCTTGAGTGATTACCTCGACATCCTGTGAAATGGGTGGCCGCTGGTTCTTTCTAGCACCTGAGAAGAAGTAATATCGGGAGCATTACTTGTTTTAGAGGTGTCTGAGTCTTTGGAGGCTTCCTTACCACTGATAATGGAATCGAATTGGTTCCATTCTTTAATCAATTCAGGATCAGTGGAGGTTTGCTCATGTTGCTCTGTGTGGGCTTTGCTCCGTTCTTTTTCTTTTTCTGCCCTCTGCTGCTCCTCCAATTCCTTTTTCTGCCTATCTTCCCGTTCTTTCTTTGCTTTCTCTTCTTCTTTCTTCTTCCTCTGTTCCTCTATCTCTTTCTGCTTTCTTTGCTCTTGATCCTTCTGTGCCTTTTGCTGCCTTTCTAACTGCTCCTGTTTCTGCCTTTCTGCCTGCAGCTTGTTTTGCCTTTCCTCCTGATGTTTATCCTGTTCTTTAGTTGTAACAGGAGGTGAACGTATCTGTTGCCGACCAGGCTCGCTTGAAGAAGATGCTGGGGTTGTGGATAATAAATCTAGAGGCAGAGTTTGCAACCTCTGCTCTCTAAGTTTATTAAACTTAGTTAACGCCACATCATTGTATCTTACTGCAGCAAGCTGTTTGGTTTGGCTTATTGAACCGGCACCTACGAACAGGTCATCAAACACGTCTTCTTGATGGACAATCTTTGACAGTTTGGCCTGTTCCAGGGCAATGAAAGCAATCTTGTTTGGATCATAGAGTCTGTTTGGGATAGTGGCCAGAGATATCATTTGGAGTTTTGTTGCTTCTTTTTCTGCATGATTGTAGTTAAGTAAAGTATAAACTCCAATTCTTAAAGGAAAAGAGGGCCAACCTCTTTTCTTCTCCTCTTTGAGAGTTTGTGTGACACTCTCGGACATAATCTGGTAGCAGATTTCCCGGGCTAACAGTTTGTCTGGGATGTATAAAGGGAGAACGTGTGGCCTAGCTTTGCTTCCAAAAACTCTAATATAGGTGAAATGCTCTTCCCCGAACCAATTTGCTAAGGCTAGTAAGTCAAAAGAAGCTTCATGAGAAATTCTTGGGATAGGTCTGTCGAAAATAGAATAGTGAATGGGCACCATGAAACCATTGCAAATTTGATACAAATGGTCCTTGTAAGAGGACTTCCACAATTTCCGATGGTACAAATGGATGGGTGTTGGATCATGGGTGGTCCATCTCCATCCGAGGACAGGAAACTCAGAATTAAAACACAGGGTATCCATAATGTAAGCAGAGTAATAAAACGGTGGGATTTTCCTTTCGCTGACTATGGTTTTGGCTCTAAATTCACGAACAGCTATGACCAATTTATCAGACAGAATAGTGGCCCAATCCATAATTGTACTATTGACAGCCGCTTCCATTAGGGGAACCATGTCAATATGGATATTAGCGGAGTCATGTAATCCCCACAATCTACACATCATAATCCCCGCATAGCAATAGGGAGAAGCCAAAGAAGCATTGGAGTACTTACCCGAACTTTCATGCTTGTGTTTGGCTGGGTTCTGCCTCCAATCTCGGAGGGGTTCGGATGGTGATTCATTCTCGTTCGCGAACTTCTCCACGAAAGCTCTGTTATAGACTAGCTCCGGTTCAGGCAAATGATACATTTGCCTCAGGTCATCAGGCTTGAACGACCCGAAAATCCTTCCATCCCTTGTATGAAAAGTTCTATCAGTGAGAGGAATTTCCTCGATCGCCCAGCGTACCACATCAGTGAAAGGTAGGACCTGCTCTCTTGCTGCTATTCTGTGCAAAAAGGTGTTGGCCAAGTCTTTGAGAGTTGCATCAGACTTCCTTTGTTCATCCACGCTAGCCTCTGTCACTGTCTTCGCCGGTTGCTCGGCTTCTAACAGATTATATGTACCCTGCCATGTAGTGCTAGGAAGACCGGTGCATGTAGTATCTGAGATTAGGCCTTTCTTCGAAACTGTGGCAGCTTGACCTGCGACGGGTGCTGCAGTAGAACCCGCAGCCTTCTTGAACTTCTTCCCCATCATGTTCAGGCTTCTGTCGACAGCTGAACTCTACACAAATGCAAGAGAAATCGTAACGAGAGAATAACAATGACAATCCATAACGGGAAAGATATATCACTTGAAGCGTGGCAAGATCAATTCTAAAAGGGGCTGCGGATCTAATTATTTAAGAAGACACCGTAGATGCAATGATGGTGATTTTACGGCCTGCAGCTCCATAAATGACCATTACATCGTTATTAGGCTGAATGACCCCTTAAAGCGTGCAACAGATTTTTAAAGGTCTAATCGTAGATGTTCGTTAAATCGAAGGGGCAAAGTTTTAAATACGCATGCATTACCTTATCCCTGCATTTAACGGCATTTTGAAATCTGTGCTTTATCAACCGGATTTAAATATAACTTAAAAGCTTGAAGAAATCACCTTTTAAGAACTCTAATCATCATTACACGTCATCGCATCGCATTGGGGGTGTAAGTGATACTATCATTTGGGAGCTGTTTTAGCGAATGCCGATTGCGACATCGCATCGAATTAGCGCATGAGCACATTACCAGATGTATGTCAAATGATTTGCCGACTTCTGATTGCGATATCACATCGCATCGGGGAAAAGACCTGCGCGTCCTGTGAAAGTGTTTGGGATTCCGCCGACTACCGATAGCGATATCGCATCGGGTCGGGGCTTATAACTTAAGGCGTTTTTCCACAAGAGGCAGCGCCGATAACCGATTGCCGATATCACATCGCATCGGGGTGTAAGATATGTGCTCTTTTTGTGTGTGCATTGAATACCGCCGATCGCCGATAGCGATATCGCATCGGCAAGGACCAAGGTGATATTTAAATGTGTTTCTCTTGTTATTGCGTCATGCGATCTTGCGATTGCTTTTTCGCATTAACCAAAAATTGCTTGATATTTATTCAAAAAGGCTCTCATTCACAAATTCGTTTGATTATCGTACCTTTTTTGAACAAATTCATTAATGCCAATTAAATTTTTAAAAGGGACCCATTTCATATGTTAATTGTTTGTGAATGAAAATGTTATGAAATGGGGGGTTGTTGTAGGGCACAACACACTGCTGACTGAAATTGCGCATTGCGCAGTTTTAGTCCTCAATAGGCCAGGTTGGACTGTGCATTGCATAGTTCCAACAGTTATTCAACCTCCCAATAGCTAGGAATGTGCCTTGTGCAATTTTGGCAGTTAGTCTCCCGAACTTCCAATGGAAATTGTGAAACCTTCACGATCGATCACACAGGTATGTTGCAAGTTAGTCCTCAAGTTTGTTTTGGTTTTTGACTGACATATTTCTTTCCATGAGTGTTGCTATGTATCCAAGCATCACAGGTGTTTTTCTATGTCTTAGCAGCACAAGTACAATGTCCTTTAGTAGAACAGAGTGAAAGGACATCGTTGAGAGAACAACCGGGGTTGCATCCAAGCAGGTGTCTATGAGCTTGCCTACCTATGAAGACATCAAGTTGTTCGTAGACAAGGACATCAAGATAAGATGGAAACATCATCACAATGAGCAGCACCATCAGCAATAGCAGAAGGCAACACACCCGCATGTGGTGAGTGTAAGAGGAAGGTTGTTAATAGCATAGAGGCAGAGCAAAGCTGGAAGTTCAAAGAAGATGCACTCATGACGAAAGAAACTTTGGATATTGAGACTATGAGGTGATGGCATGACACGAGCATCGCACAAAGGTAGAGAAAGTAACAGAGAAGGATTTTCATGTGCTAAAGTAGCAACTCAAGAAAGAATAGGAACTGCATAGATGAGAGAATGAGTTACAACGTGAACATGTACAACAGGGGGCGCAACATGCACAAAGGGATGAAATTACGTCTGTACAAGTTATAGATCCATCCCAACAACTGGCACAGAGTATACAAGGTGAGTAGTGTTATTTATCGCATGTAAGGGAATTCAAAAACATGCATGTCATTTTGCACACGCATACGATCCACCCATTTGGCACATTCAACGAGGCAAAGACAAGAAGCAAGTCTGACTAGGGTTGAACATGCAGTTTGACAATTGATGCACATGAAAACCAGCACACATTTGAAGATCATCATGGACACTATGCATCAGTATGTTGTCGGTTCAATCGCACCCAAGCATACCATGCACATGCTATCAGACGAGGATGATGGAGGAGCCATATCAGTGCACCTAGATGCAACAGAGGCAAGAGTTAACTTCAGCAAGATGTCACCATTGAGTGTGCGGACACCATCACGGATGACCAAGCTTGGCATTAGCTCATCACCTTCACCATCACAAGGATGTTAAAGAGTTGGTCTCACCACAATGGTCTGAGTGTCAGTGATGTCTTGCTCAAGCCATTTTGTCTCACATGGGCGCATGTGCATTGTAATGCAATGTCTTGTCAAGTGGAAGTTCAAGTGTCGATAGTTGAATGTAATAGTCATAGAGTAGTTGAAGAGTCATGAGGATAGATGAACTGTCAGAAAGGGGAATGTCAAGGGCCATGCCACCCTTTGCTATAAATAGTCCCTCAAAACTCATTGTATAGGCTTTTGGTCAGCCAAGATTCTGATACGAGTATCTTAGAGAAAGCTTGGATAGTATTGTAATGAGCCTTGGCTTCTCCACTGTGTAGAGATAGTATTGTAAGCGCGCTTGAGCCAGAGGAGTTCCGGGATGGGTGACCTCCTGGGAAGTCCTGGTTACTGGGTGCAAGCCCCGGAAGTGATGATTGATGCTACGTGATTCATTTCACTAGTTTCAATCCCACTTCTTCACCCCTGTGAGCATCACCCGATGCAATGAGTGCTAAGTGAACTATTCAAAAATCATGAGAAATTAGTCAGTTACGACTACCTCTCATGGAAATGGTCATACGTGAATGACTTACTTAACGCATTTGAATCCCAAAATGATATCTAATATAGTATATCTCTTTGGAGGAGCAGGCGGTTGTGGCTGTAACGTTCCATTGTCAGAATTAGTGGTTGGACATGGATGTATTATATGGCTAGAGCTTACACTTATTAATATAACAAAAACAACATGTTTCATGCATATGTTGTGTTGTATTTCAACTATCTTGAGTACTCTAAATGATATATGTATCTATTTTCTTACGCATGCATGTTTAGTTATTTCTATATATGTATGTCTGAATCTTTCTGAAATGTGTTGTTGGTTTAACCATCACTTTGGATTGCTATCTAAATTTCCTTCCATGTTTTGATGCATATTTTCTCGTGTGTTCCCTTCTTAACTTTGTGCTATCACAAGTTTCCAAGGAGCGAACTCACCTCACCCTCCATGTGTTATAACCTCTCATGCACCTTCCTTGACTTACTGCATATGTCGCACCCTTACTACTAATAGGGAAAAATTACTTGCCTCTGTGCGAAAATTCGATCAAGGCATTACTGTATGACCCGCTGTTGGGACACCTACACCAAACGGTATGAGGTCTAATTAGGACTTCTTACTGGGGAGATCCCCTAACATGTTGGAGGGTCTATCACCATTAACATTTTGGCACTATAAGGAGGGCCAGATGACAATATGAGTCCTCACATCTATTTTGAATCTCTGCATATCCATCATGACTAACTACAGAGTTGCTCTTTCGGAGTGTATGTATTATGGAAATGAATTCATTATCTCAGAAAATCTCTTGGATAAATTGTCACATAAAATATACGATGGTGGAGGCCACATAGCCTTAGTTAGGCACACAATTGGCATTGTAGTCTCATGCAAAATACATGGAATCTTTGAAGAATACATGACCTCGGTGTTGTTCCTCTACATGCTTCGAAGGCACCCAATGCACTGGTGTGCCACACTGCCCGAAAAATCTATTCATTCTCTTGCTCATCTATTCACAAAGATAGATCGTAATTTCAATCACTTTAACCATAAAGCACTCGATAAAGAAATTTTGGAATTACAAAAAGCACCCAATGAATCCATTGAACAATTTTACACACACTTTTGTAATCTCGCATACCGATTTCCCGAAGATGAAATTGATTGGGAATTTCTTAATGGAAGATTTGAGTATCTTCTTTACATATTCGAAAATCCACAATTCTTGAAATCATTCAGATCCCGCTCAACACACTTCGGTGATGAAGCAGTGCAATCACAGGTAGGCACAGTTTTTGTCACAAGTGACTTTCTGCCTTCACCTCATCAAACAGTTCCACCACCGCAAAGTGATGTGGGAGCTTATGCACACACATCTATTGAACTGTCACATCCTCCCCACCCCACCTTCTCTTGATATCTACACAGATTTGGCTTGCAAGCCTGTTGGTTTTCACGTGGATTCGTTCCCTCAACCTCTATCCCTGCATTCTGTTAATCCCCCGGATTGTACTGCCTTGTGCTCTTCCATTCTGGACTCCTCACCTGCTGTGAACAAGGATCAATATGTTGACGGAGTTGGTGTTATGCAGCCAACCTGTGCCATCATTCGTGACGAGTGTGTGCGGGAATATAAAGAAGGACGTACAATGAAGGATGACTCCCTTCCGGTCATGCCTCATTTGCTTTATCTTGACATCCCTTGCGATTCTACCGCTACTGATTTCCCCTGTGAAAACTCATTTCCGGATGTTTCTACTTCCAATCATTCACAGGACATGTTAGGTGTTAGTCTGTCATTACATTGCGGAGAGGACACATCTTCCTTCAAAAATCCATCCAATATGTCATCTGGCATTTCTGAAAATGCAGACGGTGAACATCATTGCTTCTCATCTACCCCTCTTCATGATTCATCAAATCATGAGGATGCCGACCAACATCCTAAATTTTCTAATCTTGGTTTTCATGATCTCTCCAATTCTTCATCTGATCACGATGTTGATTCAATCATTGTTAATATGTCTAAAACACTGGTCTATGATGATCTATCTGTCGACGAAGTCAAAACCCCCCAGACTATCAAGGCACTTTAGCTCGAGCTGATGGTTATGTCAGGCCCTTACTGTCCCGAGGTGTTATAGACATATTTGGGCACTGCAACCCCAATCACATATGTCCATAAACCAAGGGCTTCTAAACCCCTAAAAGTGTTGTTTCATACCCTAAAGGAACAAGGTCAACTGATTACATCATTTCCCAGAATTTCTCCCTGAAAAACTACTCAGAACTGGTCAAAACTGGACCATACAGACTGCTCCATGCTAAGGGTGCGATGCATACTGAAAAGCCCTTTTGTAGGGTGCGATGAGTGAGAGCAGACAAATGGTAGAGGCAGTTTGCTAGGTGGAAACCCAAATAATCTTCTAGAAACTGCTCATTTGACACTTGCCTCTCTGAATTCGCCCAGGGATGAGTAAGAGATCATGAAATCTCCAAGTGGAACCAAGAACTATCAGTGAAATGATACTAAACAAAATCCCAAAAGTTGACTCACCCACCTACAAATATCTATATATGGATCCCTCATCCTAGAGATCCAAAGGCTAGAATTTTGTATTTTGTAAGGAAGTGTTGTTGGTTTCTCTGTGAAACACTATAGTGTTGGGTGGTCTAGCTTTTCATGAGGTGAAGAGGGCTTTCATGCTGGGAGGATGGCACTGGATCAAACCGCTGGGTTGTAATCCTCTCTTCTACTACTTCTATCAATAAAGCTATTTGATTTTTCCTCCATATACTTGTATATTTCTGAATCTTGTATTGGTGTATGCATTTGTATGGTTAATATACATCTGATCCTATATTGTTTATGGTTATACATCTCTATGCTTTAATGGCATTATGCTGCTTTGACTCTACAAGTGTTCTTTGAAGTGGGACAAGTCAGGAAGGAGTGGCGAAGCTCTATCAAAGGAGGGAGGAAACAAGCAAGGAGACAAGCAAAAGACTGAGGTTGGTACTCTCTTCTTCTCTCTCATCTATCTCTCATAAAGGAAAACGCAAGTAACTTTAGTTTGTTTGTTTCTAAGATAGCTATCCGTCTTAGTGGGACTAGCAGCTCCAAATGGACACTAGTTTTCCTGATAACAAAATGGTGACTCCACTGGGGAACGAATAGTTTGATTGTTAGTCACTGTTGTTTGCTTTATAAACTATAGATGGAGCCTGAAGTTAAGCTAGCAAGCCTTCGAACTACTTGTGCTATGAAACTGCAAAGTGGATCAATGTTGCTTCAGTAAATCTCCCGATTAGTTTATGAATTGAACATCTGACTTGCAAACATCCTAAGTGCCCTGGTGGTAGCTCAAATAACCTCATTATATCAACCCCTATACTTTGTTTTTACTGTCTATTATTAGCTCAGCCTAAATCCCTGAACTTAAACTGTGAGGGAAAACCAAGCTCAGTCTCGTCCCTGGACCATCGCACTGTCTCTCATTGGCAACTTGGATGCATCACACCTCCCATGTGTTGCAAGTGAGATGCATCCCTGTTTCCCTGTGTTATAGGTGCGATGATTGAATGAGACAGTTTCTGCCTCCAGATTTTGGTTTTTCCTTCATTGTTTTCAGTGCTATTCAGTGGTTTTGTTGTCTATGATCAGTATATCACTGTTGAAACTCTCTTCCTTTGCATTATTCAGCCTTCATTAATAAATAATTGTGAATGTTGTTTATGTATTTTTCATCATTTACAGTTCTCCTTTGCAAACAGTAGCTTAATCGAACTGTCGTCTTTTGATTTGAAAGTGTCGCAAGTGTCGTTTTCAGTCAAAGAAAAGAGTTTTGTAAAGTCTTCCTCTTTTAGATAGTTGATTACACTTTTGCCATTATATTTTATTTGAATCATCAATTCTTTGAAGTGTCAAAAGCAGTTTTCAAGTCGAAATTGGAAGTTTCGTCTAAATTTTCCTTCCGTTTTTGAAAAGAAATTCCTAAAGTGTCGCTTTGAGGAAAGATAGTTCAAATCTGTACTTAATTTTCTTTTGTCATTCTCACATTAAGGAAACTAAAAAACAAATACATGCATGTGCATTTTCATTTAGACTGCATGTGGAAATTGATTTAGGACAGTGCATCTTAGTGTGTGCTCTCTTCTCTATGTTGAAAGAATTTTACTTCTCTTTCCTTAGTAGCTAGGATTTTCATTGCTAAAAGAAAGTAAATGATTGTTTATCATCTTAGATTGCATATTTAGGAATTGTATATCTACATCACGTGGTGAACCTTAAAGGCAAACTTCTTCAGAAAGATCAACTATAAAATAAACCTCAATGAACATAAAAACGCTTTGGAACCTAATGCACAACATCTAGAAGTCTAGGCTAGAGACGTATTCCGTGTCGTAAAGCCTAGTAACTATCGTTTTCATCGTAGGTTGGGTGATTCCTCCTCTTTGATACGACAAGTGCCAATATGGACTTGTGCTCCTACGTACTGCCGAGTATATATTGGGAGACCACAATAGGCTATATCCTTTATCCTTAGGAAGCCGTGTCTACCGCCCTATCGATCGCAATGCACTAAACACAGCATTCGGGAAGATTGATTGCCATACGTAAAAAGTATTCTGCAGTTTTGCGATTGGTTTGGTAATCCCTCTGTCAAGATTTCCAGAGGAGTAACTTTTGTTCCTTTTCAGACTCCTTAAAGGAAAAGGTCCATCTGAGCACTTGTCACTTCAGGCTCATTAAAAATCGAAAGCGACTAGAGTCATCTTTAGCTTTTTCTCGACTCTTAAAAATTGAAAAAAGCAAGTTGTGTCAAAGCGTCATAAAATTTATTTTAATCAAAATAACATCATTGTTACCTCGTTGGTCTTAGGTTGATAAAATGGAGTCCACCAATCAAGGATTTCCCCTTAGGGGGAATCCTATTCCTTTCTCTTCTTGGGGAGAAGTTGGCACTCCACACATGGCTACATTGTCCCTTCCAGGACTCATAATTGGCCTGCCAATATGGCTTTTCTCGACCTCTGTCATTCAAAACACCGTAATTCCTCAGTAATCAAATCAACAAGCAGATGATACTGAAGTCACCCCCCCACCTTCTACTTCGTTTGTTTCTCCCTCTCCTTCTTCCTCTTCGCTTGGTGAAGCTAGTAACACTAAAAACCAAGTAACTGAGAAGAAGAAGAAAGGGAAGGAGAAGAAGAAGAAGAAGCCAGCCGCAAAAGGGGGAAACCATGCATAGTCTGGAAAAATCCCACACATTGCACCATCCAAACCTAAATCTCCATGTGTCATTTGCAAAGGATACCACTATCATCGAGATTGCCCTTGCATCCTGCGGATCTTAAGAGACTAGTCTCCCCGCTTGTACAATCTGGTGTCTTCAACCTCTGACGATCATGTTGAGAGCACACCATCAACTAGTGAAAACAAAGTCAATGGACAGAAAGGAAGATGTAAATTTCCTTGTAAACTGTGTGAAGGCGATCATGCCCTCCACCGTTGTCTGTTCTTGGACGAAGCTAAAAGAGTCTTGGATAACAGTCCTGCTTCACTGCAACAACTTCCTCCTGGATACAAGAAACTGTTGCCGAGTCCATCACTAGTTGAAAATCTGACTGACACACCATTGTTGTTGGTCGAAGCACCTATCGTTGAAGATAAAACCTCTAAGTCCACACCAAACCAAAGTCAACAAGTCGAGACGGCAGTTGACCCAGTCTTGTCTTCAGAAGGTCCACCTTCATATGATACAGTAATCAAAGAGAATGAGAACGACACCATTCAAGTTCTTTTTGTTAACACAGAATTCTATGAACATGGGGGCAATCTACCTGTTCCTTTAGCAGAGGAAGGAAGTTTGTCAGAGATTCATTTAGCCATTTATTCGGTCCCTCCTCCAAGCAATCTAGTCGTTTCCTTCGATTGGAATCTACTAGGGAGACCCCGTCTACCATCTAATGTACCATTCCGAATCATAGTGCAAGCTTAAAAAATTATCATGGCTAGTACTATCATAGATGAAGGGGCTTCCGTGAGTATCCTTTCCTCAACTTCTTGGAAAGCACTTGGTTCACCATCACTTCTGCCTAAGATTCGAAATCTATCAGGCTTCAACAAAGGAACCAGTCGACCTTTAGGGATCCTTCCAAATTTGCCTATAACTTTGAGAAGAAAAAACATTCATTTAAATGTAATGGTAGTCTAGGGGCCTCTAGATTACAATCTACTCCTTGGGCGTGACTACATTTACAGCATGGGAGCTATTGTTTCCTCACTCTTTCGAGTGATGTGTTTCCCGTATGAAGGCAGAATGGTCCAGCTCGTTGACCAACTTTCATTCCCTGGTTCAAACATGGCTACTAGTCAAATGCCATCTGGTGGGCTCCAGTATTGCAACAATAATGCTACAACTCCTGGAACTCCCTTCTTTAATTTTATCAACCCGGTAGTTCATAACAAACTTGGAAGCGACGGTGCTATATGCACAAGTATTAGCTCTTGCCACAGCTGTCACTGGATCAGATGGCACAAGTCCGCTAGGAGCTTAAGCCAACTTCTATGAGCTCTCAGAAGAAGATTTTTAACTGATGGACGAAATCTAACTCAAAGAAGGCTAATCTACTTGCAGAAAGAAACTGGAAAGCTGAAATGAAATGCAAACCCTAATTTTACCAGCTAGCCCTACTGATGCAAGAAAGAAGATGCAAGCTACTGAAAGAGATGCCATTGACTTCTAGGAAGGTAAAATTCATGTTTCTAAGCTACTTCTACAGTAACATCTAAAAAAACATCTTTTTGTATTTTTGAATAAGTTGTCAGAATTATCATGCATGCGATTTAACTGTTTTTAACTGTGCAGAGGTGGATTGGTGAGAGGAAATGCTAGGAGGAGGTCAGGAAGGTTCAGAGAGGGCCTAATGGGTCCCTAACACCCTTCTAGAGAGTTTCACAAAGTTTGGCTATCAAGAAACCTCATTCGTGAGCTTCTACAGGAAGTCTGCAGGGGTTCTACAGGATGTTCTGGAATTTCTACAGGATGTTCTGTAATTTTCTACAAGATGTTCAGAAATTGGATTTTGGAGGATGGGTGGAGGAAGAAAGATGAAGGAGTGGGTATGGAGGTGAGATAAGGGTGTGAGGAGGTCCAGGACTTGGGGAATGGATCTGAGAAGTGGCGAGGATGGTTGGATTTGTTCAAGGAGGGCTGAAGCAATGTTGCACAAAAACTAGGGTTATGTGAGCAAATGGAAAATGTAAGGCAAGAATCTGAGTGGAGGGATGGATCAGATGGGTTTGATGGAGTATGGACAGATAGAGAAGTGGTACAGGTGCTCTGCAAGTTGTTTTTCCAACTGAACCAACGAAGACTTGTAAAATCAAAGACCTAGTTATCTTGACCTAATCTGATCTAGCTGACAGTAAAGAGAATGAACAGAAGTTTGAACTACAATGAAACCATGTATACTAACTTATGCAACTAAGCAAGCAAATATCTGAACATGTAACCAACTTCTACAAATGAAAATAAAACACTAGTGATTGCATGGCAATGCAAAGTCAGTGTTTTTGTGGGCGGCAAGGTCACCTTGATCCCAGCTCCTGATCCCACTGAGGGAGAGGTGAAATCAGAGGTGTTTGATGGCCCTTTTTGAAGATCTTCCCTGTTATTAACCTATCAACTAAATCTGAACATGAAAATCCTTTTTAATCATCAAAAGCAACCTAAACAACAAAACAAGATTTAAATCTAAATAGCAGATTTTATTCTAAGAATGCAGCAAAGTAAACAAAAGAGGTATTGGGCACTTGAGATGGGCCCAACCCCAAGAGCTACAGCCTCCTAAGAGAGATTTAGAGCTGGTGCAAAGCTGGATTGATCTTTATTGAGCAAGAAAAGAAGAGTTACATCAAAAATTGTCCACAAGGGAAAGCTTGAAAATGTGCTGAAATGCAAAGCTAATCTACTGACTAAAATCGAACTACAAACTAGCTAACTTCTGCCTACAAAGTGACTAACTCCAATGAGGCCCTAAGCCCTCTTATTTATACAAATTGAGGACCCCAAAAACCCTCCTAAACTTTAGGAACTCGGCTGCTAAAACTTGTAGTTAACAACACTTTTACTAGCATTTTCTTGACTGCCCTTGTGATGATTGATTTGGTGGCCCTTGAACTCCGAGCTGATGGTGGAGAATTTGAGGTAAGGGCCCATAAATGACGGGGACACCTTCCTATAAATCCTCTCCTTGGTTCTTCCATGAATTTGGCTGCCAAGTGCTCATTAAAACCTTTGATTTTGTCTCAAAATTGACTAAAAATCTGCACAAAGCACCCATTAGACTTGTTGGCATCATGACTAACCCAATTCACTCTATTAGCATAAATATAATAAAAAACATGCAATAAACTAATGAGAATGGTGGATTAAGTCGAATTAGGAGGTTGAATGAGCCCATATAATTATCCATTTTTGGGGCTCATCACCATCCCTAACTGGTCTTTTTTGCATAAGGAATGTCTCATCCACCTCCAGTTCATCCACCTGATGAGCGCGAGTGATTCGGTGAATGTGACTAAACCCAAGGGGCATGCGCCATGGTCTGCTTCAGCAGGAAAACCCCAGGTATAAGGTAGGTTTTAGCGTAGGATATATGACTATTCTGACACACCCATCCGTTTAGGAAAATAGGATTAGACTGGAAAAGGATTCCCTCGTCAAAGGTTATGTGAGTGGAAGCTCCCACCATTCACCTTTGTCCATTTCGATGGAAAGAGCCAAGGAAGTGTTTTGTCTGCAAATGTGGATGAAACAACCTTGCTTTAATGCAAGAACTTCCATATGGTAACCTATAAACTCTACTTCTCTTTATACCTGGGGGCATGCAAACCTATTGTACGCAAGTGAAAAGCAACCAGCGTAACACTAACCCCGTAATTTTTTACTAACTTCAACTGCTTAAGTTAGGTGATTGGTCTGATCAACCATTCACCTTTGTAAGGGACAAATGGCACCAGCGAAGTAAAGGAAAGGTTTCCCATCGAGAAGCTATCCTACCTAACCTTAGTAGTTCTTTAACTCCTTGGATAGTAGTTGGTCATTCCTAGCTTGCATACAAAAGGCTTCGAGCAAAGTTACACATGGGGCAAGCTCCCTAAAAAATGAACCTACCAATGAGAGACATCCTTATTATATGACTAACACGAGCAATGTTTCCGCAAAGTTCAAGTTCGTTAAAAAATAAACCTAGCTATGAGCATATGTTCCCCCGGAGTTCAAGCTCATTAAAAAATGAACCCACTTTCGGTAAATAACCTTTGTGATCACATTATTATCAGCTTTTGAGCCTTGGTCGTGTTCTTGCCATCACCTCCACTTTTTAGCCCATCATACGCCTCCACTTGATTGTTTACCCTTTTGAGGAACAACTGCGATGAGTGATTCTGTTAGCCACCTTCTTTACACTATTGTAATTGAAAAGTTCCAAACCTTACCTGGAACTAGCTGCTACCAGAAAATATCACTCGTTCCTCAAATATGAGTCTCTTTTAAGCTCTTTTTAGACTCGTAGAATATAAAAATATTGTCGAGCAATTGGCCTCTCCAGCTCATTAAAGTGATTGTTAGTGCCATCCCTCCTCTATATTTTAATCTTTTTGGACCTAAGGGATCATTGCACAAAAAGATCAAGCACTTTTCTTTTCCGGCTCGTTAAAGTGATCTGAAAAGTCATCCCTTTCGTATTATTTTATACTTTTTTCGACTAAAGGGATTATACTACGAAAAAGGATTACTGGAGTTTCCTTTCCATCTCTTTTCAGACTTTCTAAAACTGAAAAGGACTGAGTTATCTTTGTCGTTAAACTCATTAAAACAATAGCGACAAACATGTCCATTATAGACAAGAGTGAGTTTCACTGTCGCTAGGCTCACTAAAACATAGCAACAAGTTTGCCCGAAGGGAAAATTATAGAACAAGCATATGTTATCCTCCTCAAGCTAGACAAAAATAAAGAGGTACTGGTTAGTAATGACTAGGGAAAATTTGGGAAGAAAACTTGAAGAACTTCATTGGTAGCAGGTCACTCTTGAACATGACACTTTCACTCCATCACCATGATTGAGTCGGGTTGGGTTATTCCATTCACTGGTCATATCACCATTGGTCCTCCGTACCATCCATTTTTGGGATTAACACTATCGATCCATTTTAAGTGTCGTCGATATGTTCAAGAGAAGTCGCTCAGAGAATTCACCAACCCAGCTTATGCCTCATCCACTGCAATACCTTCACTCTCCATTTTTCATGAACGCCACCCTGGACCTTGTATCATCAGATCTTTTTCACCTCCACAAAATCATTTTCTCCGTTCACTGTCGTAGATGTAGGATTCATTAAGGCCCTCCTACGACGGGTCACTTCTTGTCGACATCAGCTCATTATCCAAGAAGTTGACTTAGGAACAACCCTTTCAGTACTTTGAAGCTTGTATGCCTCAATGGCAAGTTTCTCACTTCCGGCGACAGGTTTACATCAATGGCCTTCGACCGAAAGATTTTGCGTGGTGTTCGACATCGACTCATGCATTCACACCACGTGAATTATACTATAGTACCTTGAGGTTCATTATCATTATCGGTGATTCCTCTCGTGCCTGTTAATAGCTTACATCATTGGCTGGTAATCAGGCGATGTCTTTCCATGTTCGACACCAGAACATCTTTTCACATGGATCGACTTGTACTCCGAGTGAAGATTGAACGAGTTTGAAGACCCCGGATCTAGTTTCATCCATCTGGGCTGTGATATATTCAGGAAAATAAAGACATCAAATGTACATCATAGCTGCACAGATAATCATCCAAGCCAAGGGATGATGGCTCTACCAAAATCATCAGTCTGCCACACAGACGGTTGTTTGTCCTATGTACATGAAAATGAATTTATAAAGTTGAGCATGGGAATGCCCGCCTCAGCTAGATCATGAAAATATTATGAAGATAATGTATTGTATTGTATCTTATTACAGGTCACCTTCCAGTTCGAAAAACCTCGGATCCTCATGATAAAGCATTTCACCCGACATCAAAATATTTACGACCTCATGCTTTAGGGGGCAACTGTTATAGACATATTTGGGCACCGCAACCCCAATCACATATGTCCATAAAGCAAGGGCTTCTAAACCCCTAAAAGTTTTGTTTCATACCCTAAAGCAACAAGGTCAATTGATTACATCATTTCCCAGAATTTGTCCCTGAAAAACTGCTCAGAACTAGTCAAAACTTGACCATACAGACTGCTCCATGCAGAGGGTGAGATGCATCTCACCTGTCACATGCAAAGGGTGCGATTCATACTGAAAATCCCTTCTGTAGGGTGCGATGAGCAAGAGCAGACAAATGGCAGAGGCAGTTTGCTAGGTGGAAACCAAGAGAATCTTCTAGAAACTACTCGTTTGACACTTGCCTCTCTGAATTCGCCCAGGAATGAGTAAGAGATCATGAAATCTCCAAGTGGAACCAAGAACTATCAGTGAAATGACACTAATCAAAATCCCAGAATCTGACTCACCCACTTGCAAATATCTATATATGGATCCCTCATCCTAGAGATCCAGAGGCTGGAATTTTGTATTTTGTAAGGAAGTGTTGTTGGTTTCTCTGTGAAACATTATAGTGTTGGGTGATCTAGCTTTTCATGAGGTGAAGAGGGCTTTCATGCTGGGAGGATGGCACTGGATTAGACCGTTGGGTTGTAATCCTCTCTTCTAATAGTTCTATCAATAATTCTATTTGAGTTTTCCTCCATATACTTGTATATTTCTGAATCTTGTATTGGTTTATGCATTTGTATGGTTAATATACATCTGATCCTATATTGTTTATGGTTATAGATCTCTATGATTTGATGGTATTATGCTGCTTTGACTCTACAGGTGTTCTTTGAAGCGGGACAAGTGAGGAAGGAGTGGCAAAGCTCTGTCAAAGGAGGGAGCAAACAAGCAAGGAGACAAGCAAAAGACTGAGGTTGGTACTCTCTGCGTCTCTCTCATCTATCTCTCACAAAGGAAAACGCAAGTAACTTTAGTTTGTTTGTTTTTAAGATAGCTACCTATCTTAGTGGGACTAGCAACTCTGAATGGACACTAGTTTTCTTGATAACACGAGGTTTTTTTCACTTCTGATCAAGAAAATTTTGAAACACGTAAGACTCCTCATCACTCTCTGCTTTGCATTCAAGATCAACCAAACACCCAGATTTTTCTTCCTCCACTTGAACTACACAATCCCATCGCTCATGCACTAGAGGAATCTTACACAACAATCACACTTGTACAACGTAAGTGGTCTACCTTTCTCATGTTTTCTTGCATGTCACAATCAAGAGAATGCATACACTCGACATCTACACATAGTGTATCACAACACCATGGCAATTCCACAGAGTGTATGTCATGCGCTTTCACTCATTTTTGTTCTGTGGACGCTTGTAAAATCAGAGTGTGCTTGTCTTCATTGTTATATCTTTCTTGTTTACTGGTTCGTATAGTTGTCTTGTTCATGAACCATGCCTTCACCAACATGGGTCGACCAATGCATCAGTGGCTACATTGGAAATATCACTCCACGTGATCAGGCCCATGCACTATTAGCTTAGGAGTAGGAGTAGTGTTTGCTTTTGAGTTGTTTGCTTGCATGCATGTTTTCTTCTGTCCTTGTGTGTTTGTTTTCTTGCATGTTTTTTTCCTTACTCATTTTTCTTTTGCATTTGTTTCTGCTTCTTGCTTTTCTTTTTGGTTTGTTTTCTTGTTATTGTTCGTAGGTTAGTTTTGCATGGATCATGTGTGACTCTTAAAATAAGATGGGTGAAGTACAAGAGGACTTTTACAACTATTAACATTTGTTTATCTGTTGTCCAATCTCTCATGTAAGAACTTGTTTTCTTCAGTCCATGATACATCAATGGAAATTACATACTATTCGAAATGAACCTTGGTGAAAACACAATGTTTGTGCGCTAACTAGTATCACCTACTCTAGTCAGTTATTTTTGGGTTAATCCTTGTTAGCTCAGTCAAGTAGAGTAAGGTGAGGTGGAAAACCTTAACAAGCATGTGAGAGGTATACATAAACCACTTCTCTAAAGGAACAACCTCTTCTGCTCTCAACAAGTCAGGATCCCTCTTTCGCCTCTAAAATGAATAAGTGTTATGCACAGTTATGAAAATGAAAAATGAAAAAATGAAAAAGTGAAAAATTCCCAAAAAAAATGAAAAATGAATAAGGCAAAAGAAGAGAAAGGATTCCTACACAGAGAGGTGATGCAAGTAACTCCGCTGGGGTACTGACCAAGCTCGCTAGCAGTGGAGCGATGCTTATGTTCCTGCATGACTCTGCCAAGGTACTGTCCAGGCCTGTTGGCAACGAAGCAACACCAGAGATGAAACTAAAACTCTGACGACTATATTGCTTGTGCACCAATATACCCCTCATCCCCAATCGAAACAACTGTGTTGGCTTGGCTTGGAATGTGTGTCGACCAACCAAGGGCTTGGAAGATGCTACATCTTACAATCAAGTAAGTGTGGAAACCAAGACGAACAAAGAACTGAACAATACTTCTGGAGGTGTTAGACTTGCTTTTCATGAACAAGGTCCATTCAAAGAGCTAGATTTCTACCAGTGTGTCACCAAGTGTTGTAACGGCTACAACCACCCTCTAAAAAATTTTCCTTGGCATCATTTTGGAGCCTCCCTATTGACCATCCTCAACAGCATGTCTTGCACTGTCAAGTACATGAGATTTAGTGGTTTTCTAGCATGATTCCATCTTGTGCATGATAACTTGTTGCATTCCCCTCACAAGTTGTTTCTATGGACTTGGTCCAGCTATAGGCTAAGCATCTCCCTCAAGAAATTTCATAATTCTGGAGGGGAACCAACCTTCCCTCTAGAAATTGCAAAATCCTAACTAGAAACCTATTGCACTGCAGAATTACGCAATTATGCATGTCAAGCTTCACTGGAAAAAATGCGCAATATGTCCCAATAGGACTGCTCAACCCAGAAACTGCGCAATTCTGGGAAACAGTCAGCTGCTCAGCCCAGAAATTGCGCAATCCCTTTGGGCAGCCAGCCCAGCTCCATCCCAAAAATGCATAAATTTTCCCATCAGTCAAGCATGCTATTGCATGTGCCATTGGGTTGACCAGTTCCACCTAGGACTGAGCAAAACTGATTTTCATGCATGGATTGATTCTCCCAAGGCAACATGCAAATGCATCCCTTGATTCAGGGATCTATTTTTAGCAACTAGAGGTTACATGCAAGGATCATTTCAGAAACCTCCTGCCAAGTGTCGCTTTTCCTATATTTGTGGCATGCACGTCACAAGTTCGATTTTATCAAAACTCATCAACTGGACGCTGCAGAGCTCACTCCTCACATCGACCTTGCAACTCTGACATCCCACACTGCATCTAGGAGTCATCAACATATTCAGCTCAGTTGTTTTGGGGTAAGCCCACTTTTCATGTCTCACACTGCGTTTCTATCGCTTTTTGTGTTTCACCTTGTGTGAGTTTTGTCTACTTGATTTCAGTGAGCGCTTGCTATCATTTTAATGTATGTTAGCTTGTAGAAGCATTGTTTCAGTTTTCGTTCGCATCTTACTACTATCACATGCATGACACTGTTTTGCACGAACAGTTGTCATTATGGCAACTCACTTCACACACATGCATGCTTTCCCATTTTCTAAATCCTACACTTATTTTTTGCATGTATGATCATTCACTCTTGTTCACACTCATCTCACCATGCCTTCAGACTTCTCATGTTTTCAGTCGCCCGTCGGCCGGACTGGGCTACCTTGGCCCGGACCATGCCTTACCCGCCTAGCACTGTGAATTTATGGAAGCAAAGGCTCTGCATTCCCTCTAGAAATTGTGCAAGTCTAGCCCAACACTGACCTCTAGGCTTGCATTGTGCAATTCTTGGAGGCAGTGTCCTGCTGGCACTAGAAACTGTGCAATGCAGTTTGCTAGTTGCATGTCACTGCTAACTAAAATTGTGCATTGCACAGTTTCAATCCTCAGCAAGCTAGGCTAGACTATGCATTACGCAGTTCCAGCAGTTATTTAGCCTCCTAACAGCTCGGATTGTGCCTTGCACAATTTTGGCAATCAGTCTCCCGACCTCTTAGCGGAAATTGCGCAACCTTTACCATCGATCACACAGGTATGTTGCAAGTCAGTCCTCAAGTTTGTTTTGGTTTTCGACTGACAGATTGTTTTCCATGACTGTTGCTATGTATCGAGGCATCACAGGTGTTCATTTGTCTCTTAGCAACACAAGTACAATGGCCTTCAGGAGAACAGATTCAAAGGGCACCATTGAGAGCACAACGAGGGTTACAACCAAGAAAGTGTCTATGAGCTTGCCTACCTATGAATAAATCAAGTTGCTCATAGACAAGGATGCCAAGATAAGATGAAAACAACATTACAATGAGCAGCACCATCAGCAGTAGCAGAAGGCAGCACACTCGCATGCAGCGAGTGCAAGAGGAAGGTTGTTGATAGCATAGAGGCAAAGAAAAGTTGCAAGTTCAAAGCAAATACACTCATGACGAAAGCATATTTGGAGATTAAGACTATGAGGTGACAACGCAACATGAGCATCACGCGAAGGTAGAGAAAGGAACAGAGAAATTAGTTGAATGTGATGAACCAGCAACTCAAGGAAGAATAGGAGCTACATAGACGAGAGAATGAGTTACAGCAGGAACAAGTACAGAAGAGGGTGCAACATGCACATATAGATGAAACTGCACCTGTACAAGTTATAGATCCATTCCAATAGCTGGCACGAGTAGACAAGGTGAGCAGTATTGTTGATTGCATGCAAGGGAATTCAATAGCATGCATGCCATTGTGTGCATGCATGCAATCCACCCATTTGGCACACTCATAGAGGCGAAGATAAGAAACAATACTGACTGAGGATGAACATACAGTTTGAAAATTGATGCGCATGACCACCAGCACACACTTGAAGATCAACACGGACACTAAGCATCAATGTGTTGCCAGTTCGGCCGCACCCAAGAACACCATGCACATGCTATCAGAAAAATTGGATGGAGGAGCCATAACAGTGCACCCGGATGCAACGGAGGCAAGAGTTAGCTTCATCAAGATGTCACCGTTGAGCGCGCAGACATCATCACGGACGACCAAGATTGGCATCAGCTCATCACCTTCACCATCACAAGGATGCCAAAGAGTTGGTCTCACCACAATGTTCCAAGTGTCAGTGATGTCTTGCATGGCTTGCTCAAGCCATTTTGTCTCACATGGGAACATATACATTGTAATGCAATGTCTTTTCAAGTAGAACTTCAAGTGTCGATAGTTGAATGTAACAGTCATAGAGTAGTTGAAGAGTCATGAGGATAGATGAACTGTCACAAAGGGGAATGCCAAGGGCCACCCCACCCTTTGCTACAAATAGTCCCTCATAACTCATTGTAGAGGCCTTTGGTTAGCCAACCTTCTGATAGGAGTATCTTAGAGAAAGGTTGGACAGTATTGTAATGAGCCTTGGCTTCTCCACTGTGCAGAGCTAGTATATCTGTTTGGAGGAGCAGGCGATTGTGGCTGTAAAGTTCCGCTATTGGAACTAGTGGTTGGACATGGATGTAATGTATGAATAGAACTTACACATCTTAACATAACAGAGCTAGTACATTTCATGCATATGTTGTATTGTATTTTAGCTATCTTGAGTACTCTAAATGATATATGTATCTGTTTGCTTACGCATGCATGTGTAACTATTTTTGTATATGTATGTATGAATATTTCTGAAATGTGTTGTTGGCTTAACCATCACTTTGGATTGCTAGCTAACTTGCCTTCCATGTTGTTATGCATCTTTGCTCGTGTGTTCCCTTCTTAACTCTGTGTTATCACAAGTTTCCAAGGGGCACACTCACCTCACCCTCCATGTGTTAGAACCTCTCATGTACCTTTCTTGACTTACTGCATATGTCACACCCTTGCTACCAATAGGGACATCTTACTTGCCTCTGTGCGAAACTGTGGTCAAGGCATTACCATACGACCCACTGACTGGACGCCTACAACAAACGGTCTGAGGTCTAATTTGGACTTCTTACCGGGGAGACCCTGACATGTTGGTGGGTCCAGCACCGTCGACACATCTACAGATTCCCCCCCTCAACACAAGATTATTGACCAAGTACTTCAAAGCAGAATGGTCCGTGTACATCTTAAAGTGTGCACCTAGTAGATAATGCCCGAAATTCTGTAGTTCATAAACCATGGCCAAGTTGTGTTAGGACGACTCCCAACGCTATGTAAGACGCATCCACATGTACATAAAATTCCTTCTTCCAATCTAGGAATACTAGTATTGGTGTCATAACCATCTTCTTGTAACATCCTTCTTTAACAACTTCTCCATGGGCACAGTGATCTATGCATATGCCTTAATAAACTTCCTATAGTATCCAGTATGACCTAATGTCACGTGTAGCTACTTTATGTTCCTAGGGGGGTTCCAGATTGATAATTACAACAATCTTAGCAGGGTCTACCATAAATCCTTTTTTACAGACAACGTGGCCTAACAATATTTCGTAAGGTACACAGGCAAATGCATTTCTTCAAGTTCAAAGAGATCTGATACTTCCTACAGGTATCCAACATCAAGAATATGCTAGAGACATGCTTCTTGACCATCCCAAACCCTGTCCAATCATCGAAGTAGACTTCCAAAAACTTATGAATGAACTCCTTGAGCATTGTGATAACCACCCTAGAGAAAATCACAAGAGCATTTTTTAGTCTGAAAGGCATGACTGTATACAGGAACGACCCCACACAATCTTAATTTGGCTTTAAATTGATCTTCATCATCCCTAAATCTCCTACTATCCCCTTCAAGTCAAAGAACTTGGTTCGAAATAAATCCCGATATTCATGTAATAATTCAACTACTTTATCCAATGTATCTTCATCCCAATAATCGCCAATGTTCACGAATTTTGGTTCTACTTCTAAACCAATGTTTACTTGCTTTGTGCACATCGATTGCGAAATATTAGGGATCTCCACAGCAGGTTCACCAACTTCATGTTGTCCCTCTGATTCAGGGATATTAATATTCTATGGATCCTCATCAGCTTCTTTTGTGGTAACATTGTAACATTCTAAAGCATGTTGTAACTGTGTACTCCAATCAAGATGTACCCAAGTGATAGGTTCAACGGGTGTTCGAAAGGCTGCTGCTTTAATTTCCTGAAGTGCTTCATCAATGCATGCAAACCCATCTTCAAAACCATGCACTTACTTTACTGGATATAAACAAGTTTGCTGCAAAAAGTAGAATTATGGTACTTAATATCCTTTTTTGAATAGATTGGAATTAAGAATATGTACATTAAAAATTAACATTGAAGGCATAGCTATGCCTCGATATATTTTCATCGAAATTTATAATTAAATTGTTTAAAATTTGTAATTTTAATACTAAAAATAAATAAACATTATTTTTTATAGTATTACATTTAGGTCATTTATTTCTTTAAAATATAAGATTTCTTTCACAATTTTAAACGTCCATTGTTAAGATAAATAAGCGTGGTCAAAAATAGTATTACAATTTAAAATATATAAATCAATTTAATATTTAAATGAATTTTAAGTTAAGAAGAGTCTTTTCCCTAGAAATCACATAGGAGAAAATTTTGCTGACGCAAATCAGCTAATGTGGCTCAACAGCAGGACTGGATGAAGACGCAGATCTCAAATAGAGGGCAATGTAGAGACCAAAAGATCATATAACAGTTAGTTTATGAAAATTAATATTTTAATAATAATTATTAAGATCAAATAATATTTCTATAACGACTAGTTTAAGAATAATAATATTATAATTTATAATAATAATTAAATAAATAAATAATAGTAGTAATAATAATAATTAAGAAAGATCGAAAAATGTAAACATTAATAAGAAACAAACAATCTAGGTCAACCAAATACAGGGAACAACTATCTTTTTAGTACTATTTAAAAAAAATTATCTATTTTATTTAACTTAATTATTATTAATATACTCCTAGATTTTAATTTTTCTTTTTGTTTTTACATAAATAATATTTTATAATCTTTTCATAACCCTTCATCTTTATACATTTTTGCAATATTATAAACTTATTAAAACCATCCTAGATCCATTTTAACACCGGATCTATCAAGCGCCGAGAGGGATCAAATCTCTCGAGGTGCAAACCTATTTTTTGAGTGAAAACTTGAGGAAAGGTTTGCACCTCGAGGGATATGATCCCTCTCGGTGCTTGATAGGCTGGTGTTAAGATTGATCTAGGCTGGTTTCACTCATGTGCGGTCATACAAAATTTGTTGAACATCTAATTATTTTGATCATTTTAAATATGCTAAATATTTCTAATATTAATTTGGTCAATTTAATTTAAAATTTGCTTAGCTACCTCAGTTTGTTGAGATGAGAGACACTGTTAGGAACTTGAATGATGAAAAATGATGAAATACAAATTTTGAGTGCAAAGTGTCAATGTAACAATTTTGATAGATAGAAAATGTGAATACTAATATGAAACTATTTTCTTCTACTGTTCCTATTGTCACACCTATTAGTTTTTCCATTTCCTCATATCGATCATATGAAAAGAGTAGTTGGGATCATAGACCATTCAAATATTCAACTTGAGCTACTGTAGTAAACAACATACCTTGTCTATGTTGCTCTCCAATATTAATTGTAGTTTTTTCGAAGTTCAATCATTATGACTTATGGAGTGTTAAACCCCAAATAATTTTCAATGTTAGTTATTTTCTATTACCGTGTTTGAATGCAAAGTAATTGACAATGTTGAATGATGGAAAATGGGAATAACAAGAATGCACCCAGTTATAAATAGTTTATAGTTTCAAGAAGCAAACATTTGGGGTAAGAAAACATCTTATTTAGGATGAAAATTCAAGTATTGTACTTATGGTTGACTAATTTTTATGTTGTTACACTGAGAGCGAGTGTGTATGTTTTTGGGGTGAGAAGGAGAGACAAGGGGAGATAGAGATATAGATGGGGGGGGAGAGGGAATAAGAGAGAGGCAAAGACATGGAGGGAGGAAGAGATATATATATGGAGAGAGAAATGTTAGAGAGAGAGAGAAGGGGAAGAGAGAGAGGGAGGGGAAAGGGAGGCAGGGAGAGAGAGATAGATAGCTATGGAGAGAGAGTGTGTATGTTTAGGAGTTGATGTTGGGCATGGAATCCCCCCTAAGGCATGTTTTGGGGCTCAAAGCCCAAGTTTTGACCCAATCTGGTTGTAAAGCTCCGCGAATTGCGGGCGCAGAGCATGAAAGTATGATAGATTCACAAGGTTGTCCACCCTAGTTTTGTAATGTAATGTTGGCTGGATAGACCTACCCATGGTCCGCGGACAATGGGATTGTATAAATAGAGCGAGGCTCTAAGTAGATAGAAGAGGGGAGAGAGGGAAGAGTCTAAGTAACTAAGGGAAGTGTGTCTCTGAGTCGTAGAGTAGGAGAAGGCTCTACAGCTAAGTGCGCAAAGGCCTAGTAGTCCGCAACTGAGTCTGTGGACCCCTGCAGCTGAGTGTGCAGGGTGGAGTCGAGTCTGTAACCAAGGAAGGAATTAATAAAGTGAAGTTTGTTATCATTTTGTGTATTTGTTCTCGAGTTAATGAATGATTGATATAATTTGCAAATATAATGCTTATTTACTACGCGCACCTGTATGAATGGTTTATGTTGTTAAGTATAATTTAAAGCACACAAGTAGGCTAAAATAATCAACTAACATTGGAATACCAGTAAGATCTTGGGTAATAACGCAGAGCGCGACGCTTAGCCCCTGAGTAGGGCTGCGCGAAGGCAGTGTATCGGGTGGCGAAGGACAGGAAAGTGTGCAAAGCAACCTGCGCGTAGGGTAAAACCGCAGACCACTTGAACTCATCAAACATCTCGAGGGTGCACAAACCTGGTTCTAGCACCCTCCCATACTACTTCGGGTGAGACCTCAGTCCATGGACTATTGCCGAAAGGGCCAGTAGTACCGGGATTTGTTTGGCTAAATTAACTTTGAACCTGGGTCAGGCCCCAATAAGCCAACAAATGGTTTCGTTGTCGGACCGGGATTTGCATAGAGATGTCTGATGTCATGTCACTGGAATCCGACAAAGAAAGGAATTGAAGAGTCGTTGGACAGGAAGATCCACGAGTTTGCGGTGTGGGAAAACAGGAATCCATGATTATCAAAGGAAGAGTGGTTAGATTGCTACATGAAATTTTCTTTGCATCCTTCCCCTCTAAGTTGTATGAGTGGATCGCGAAGTTAGCAAATAGTCAAGGAAGGTGTAGGCTCGACAAACCTATTATGTGGACTCCACAGTTGGTGTGCAGATTGGAAGCATCGGAAGATAAGATCGTGCATGTTGTGGATCACTGGCTTGATCGAATTATAGGAGGATTTATCACCAAGTTCACGGTAGATACTTTAGTCATCTATAGCGAGGCAGAATGACGCTTCCTCAAAGGACCGCGAGGTAAGTATGTTAAATCTTTGAACATTTGGATTAAAATGCTACTTTGTGAAAAACGGGTTATGCAAATAAATTGATGTTTGGGGCTACACAAAGCGAGAGGATCTACAAAAATGAAGGTAGCACAAAACTAGAAACTAGCCCTTTGATTTCACCTCTGCGAGAAAGTGAGGAAGAGCTCGCAAAGGCCTCACCAGGAAGTACGATCAGTTTGATAAAGCAACGAATTTCACGCATACCAACTCCACCTACACCACTGCCAGTTTCACCATCTTCACCCCGTCTTTGCCGATACCACCTCTGCCACCACCATAATTCAAAATGGCAAGCACGATAAAATTTATGGTGTTCAAAGGAGTATGGAATGAAGATTCGGACCAGTTTTGGTTCATGGTAAAGGATGTATGAGAAGCGCAGGGAGTCACAGATGACAATATGAAGGAAGCAACATTGGTCAGTGCTCTGCAGGATCGCGCACTGACGTGGTACATTAAGCACTCCAATGACAATCCAAATGGAGGGATCACGGATATCCAAGCTGCGCTAAACAAGGAATTTAGCAGGCCAAAATCAGAGACATAGTCGATCATCGAATTTAAGGAAATCATGATGCTTCCAGGCGAGACCCCCTGGGAGTTGGATCAAAGACTAAAGTGTATGATTTGTGAAGCCAACATGACCTTGACAGATGGGCAACACCACGCATGGTTTGTAGCATTGCTAACGCCACATCTAAGGAACACGTTGTCACAGTAGAAGCTATCCACTCAGGCCGGGGCCTTTGAGATCACAATGAGACTGCATGAGACCCCAATACAAGATCCTAACCTGGGAGTCCGACAAGTCCATGCGCAATTGAAAAACTTGTGCCTTGAGATGCAGAGTTTGAAACAAGACATGACAGCTCACCCAGAAGCGCGCGAGGAGGTATGGTGCGTAAAGTGCAAAGGCCAGGGACATGACAAGGACCATTGTCCAGTATTCGTGAATTACCTGGCAGGAGGAGGACCAATGCCATTAAGACTAGAGGCACAAGTAGGACCGAGCGTGGCACCTGCATTATGGTGCGCGATTTGTCAGACAGGAGGAAAGCATGCTATAGATAACTGCCATCTATTAAAGAAGTATATGCAGACTTCCCAACAGTTGTTCTGTAATTTGTGCAAGTCAGTAGGTCACAATGAGTGCACCTGTAGAAGTTATAAACTGATGATGGATCAAACTCCTACCTACAGAGTTAAGACCGAAACACGGGCCCTCGATCAAATTGTAGGGATGGTGCACACTGGATTTCAGGGGCATGAATGAGGTCAGTGTAGAATGGGACCAGAAGAGGTCACAGATAACTGATATGCTACAATTTCGGAGGACTGGGGCATTATGTCCACGCTTGTACAAATCCGACGAGACCATCATGCTTATATTGTGCCCAGTTTGATCATGAGACGAAGGACTGTCCCACGTTGATAGCAAGGTTGTGCAATAAAGGAGTACTCCAACCTCCCCCAACTCAGAACCTACAAATGATGAGGTCTGATCCGTGCGAGGAAGACCTGAATGTAAATATCATGCTCCGAAGTGGTATCACAACAGGAGATGACAAAGGCAAGCAGCCCGAAGAGAGTGCCTAGGTTCGCAAGGCTCCAACAAAGGAACTAGAATTTGATTTGTAGCGTACGAAGGAGACATTCATGGAAGCCACAAAGAGCTTCGTGGAGGCCTCCACTTTAGGAAATAAAGACAAACTGGAACCGGAAATGGACCCATCAATGCTCACTACATTTTTGGAGACATGAATGAAGCTGTTGTACAACAGCAAAGTTGTGAAGGGACTGCAAGAACTCATCACTAGATGCGTTGGGACTATGCCAGGAGAATCGCGCGCAGTCCGGAAGCTCGGGAAGCACACAACGTGAATAGGAAGAGAGATGAGATTGATCGCGTAGATCGGGGAGTATGAAATGGATCAAGTGATTTTGGATCTAGGATCGGACGCGAACATCCTGCCAAAGCAGACATGGGAGCGCATGGGCAGGACTATGCTGCAATGGTCTCCTATTCAATTGCGAATGGCAAACTAGAAAAAGATCCTACCTATGGGAAGATTGCAGGGAATAATGGTAGATATCGAAGGTGCGAACGCGCTTGCAAATTTCGAAGGGATAGAGATTTTTGATGATAGCAATCCATATCCCGTGCTACTAGGAATAGATTGGGCCATTGACATGAATGTCATGATAAATCTAAAGAAGTGCAAGATGATTTTTGAGAAAAAGTCACTGCGCGTAGTGGTCCCTTTAGACCCTGCAGAAGAATCGCGCTACACAGAGCCGGTGCATGACTATGTAGCGACGATGATCTAGACTGTATCTACAAGATAACCATGTGGGAGTAGGACTGGGTAAATCTAGCAACAGATGACAGACTCTCGTGGGAACATGAAAGCTCCTGCACCTCAGGTTCAGACAAGGAAATAGAGCGATGGCTGAACCAGTTACACGAGGTAACCACGCTCAACTGTAACATGATGACAAGGTCGTTGCATTGTGTGGAAACGGAGGTAAGAGATCTGCCTATGTATGACAGGTTGAGCGAGGTGAATGATTTCCTGAAACAATTTGAAAAAGAAGTGCTGGAACAACAACGGTTTAATGATATAAATTGGGTACTACGCGCTACGCCCACAAGGTGGTGTGGTACGCACCAAAATTTTTTTGAGGACTGACACGAATGCAGAAAGATGATGTGCATGCAGTTTGGAAAGCCTCAGATGCAAATGAAAGTCAAATATGACGAATGAAACAACTCGCGCGGCCACCTATTCAAATGGGTACAGGCATATGGTATGCAACTTGCATGAAGGCACACCATCCGCACGGAAGGAAACACGATCGACGAGCAGGAACAGGCAAGGCAATGGTGCGAACGACGACCAGGAAGTGTGGTGAGACCAAGCACGAAGAAGCATATCCACGCAGAAGCTTTTGAAAAAGCATGCAAAGCACTTAATGTAGTCCACCATGTGAAGCGAACCGACTGAGACCTACACGTACCAATGGTTCTATGGGCTTATAGAACCATGCGCAAAATGTTGACCACGCGGGCACTTCCAAAGCTGAAGTATGAAGCAAATGTTGTAATCCCTATGGAGCATGCAAAGCCTAGTCCACGTAGAATAGTACCCGTAGATATGATGGTTTGCGAAGCCTGAACAAAAGGGATCACATAGCCACAAGAAACAAAATGCATGGAACTTGAGGAAGAAATCCAACAGGGAAACCTTAGACTCCACAAACTTGAAGAGGAAAGGGTACGGTTAAGGAAGAAAAGTGATTTGATGGACGCGGAAGTCAAGAATATGGAGGACAAAATAAAGAAAAAATTTCTCGGAAAAAAGCCCAGAGTGGTAAGGCAGGAGGTGTGCGATCACGATAACAGGGTTAAGGCCTATTGCTGCGAATTGATCAATTTTATGCCTTGGATTGGACCACATATTTCTAAGCATAGTGACCAGGGTAGCATGTTGCAAATGGTGAAGTACGTGATGCTGACTATAACAATAAAAGGTGGGGATTCTCCAGGAACCATGACGGAGCATAGGATGGAACTCTATACGGGTGGTGCGGCCACCTAACTAGCCAAGGGAAGGACAGTCTCAACGCTCCAGGCAGTTGGGAGGGAGCGCAAGACTATAAACTATTCTACCCGGGTGTTGCGCGATTTTAGAGATGAGAAGCAAAGAGTCACAAGGTCCGCGATCGTGCACGAGGGGCTGCCCTGCCACACGGGTTGGCCAGAAAGTGACCATTGAAGTCACTATTCATGATGGGATGCTCGGATTGAGGCCAAATGGAGTGGGTGACAAGCATTTAAGACGTGATTTATGGGCAAGATTTGGGAAAATATGCCGCCAAGGGAACATTAATGAACCAGATTTGGGGGAACAGTCAAATTCGAATTCAAAAAGCACTATAAAATACAAAGGGTTGCCTAGCAAACAACACTTGGTCAATTGCGAATTGAGCGATTGAGCAGAACCCTGAGTGTTGTGATCCGAGCATTGATTGAGCCCCTGAGTTCACGAGTGATTGATTACAGCACAGATACAATGACAACAACTAAGGATGGTATGGAGATAACAGAAGTGACCGTTGAGGAGGTAGCGCAAGCCCTAACTGTGTGGGATGTTCCATAAGGTGATGGGATTGTGGCAGAAATCCTGAAATCACCACGCACGCCAAGACCTAAGAAGGACAAACAAGTAATGGCTCCCATACGCGTGTCCATGCGGAACCCGCTACACAGCAAACTGTCGATGGAGGAGAAGGGGAAAGTCGTCACTATAGAAACAGATGAAGAAGAAGAAATTTTGCAGGAGCTTATCATCATAGAAGAAGAAGACGAATCCATGGAGGTGGATAATCAGTCTACGCACTCTGCGACAAAATTACCCACCTATGTCCCCCCCCGCGAAAAGGGAAGGCCAAAGTGCCCAAG
Organism: Pinus tabuliformis; assembly: GCA_031772625.1. NCBI lineage: Eukaryota > Viridiplantae > Streptophyta > Pinopsida > Pinales > Pinaceae > Pinus > Pinus tabuliformis. The sequence continues at coordinate 1,458,905,049 of CM062820.1, read as the reverse complement.
CACCTGGATGAAACTAAGAGCTCGCTCCAGACCCCGCTTGAAGGCACGCACTTGGGCTGTGTACCAAGCATGAAATTCAAAGATTGGGACCTCGTTGACCACAAGAAGTTCCCTCACCTTGAGATCGGAAACCACATGAAGCAGAACCCCGCGGGGGTGGTGACAGCATTAGAGCCGCGGAAGTGGTTGCGTGGAGTGGAGAAGGTTGGGTTGTTGAACCTACTTTGGGTGCCGCATTTCCACCGCACCCCAATAACCATTTTCATCACCAGGCAGCTGCTCTGCCTGGTGCATGATGGGTGCTATGGCTGGAGGAGCCCATCCCCATCATGACTGACTTGATTCATCGCGTCTCCTGGCTTCCATACAAAGGAGAAGACCTCGCGGCCATATTAGAAGGAAAGGTAGTGATTTGGCCATCACAGAGGCCATGAAAAAGAAGTACAAGCTGGAAAAGAAGAAGAGGGGCTACGCCATATCCAACATCAAGGACAAATCAGTCCACATAGCAACCCAAATCCTCATAGGCAAAGTTATGTGCAAGTGCCGCGTCGACGAGGTACATGCGCCGGTGGTCGCACCAACCGAGCAGTGCACAGAGGGTGTCCAGTTTAACTGGTCTGAATTCCTCTGCACAGAATTTTTAGAGAATTACCGCGAAGCCCAGGAGCAGGGAATAACCTTCCAATATGAATGGTTATTGCTACCCATAGTGCTCATAGTTGGGGAATTACCGGAGGAGAGTCATTTACCCATAATTGAGAGAGATTTACCGGAGGCTGCGAAGTACACTTCGCTTTGGGTCACGAAGGATGTTACAAGGATATGTGAAAACAAGATATTCTAGGTGCTCATGGAGATGAACATCCAAATGTGGATCAACCGTAAGCCGCGGTTATCGCCCACGGTTTACAACAGTCTGCAGAGATTTGCAAATTTTAAGGCAGATATGCATAACATATATATTAGGGCGTGCAAGGATCTAACGAAGCATTGGACAAAGCTACCCTTTGTAGCCACTGACAACGCCATTTTCAATGTCTTGGAGGCATGGCCACCAGAATGGTGTGCCCCAGACATTGCAGAACTCGAGAAGTTGGCAACGCAAAAGAAGAAAGACAATGCCAACCTGTGCATCGCTCAGTTGGCTGAAAAATGAAGAAAGAAAACAGCAGCATCATAAGTACGAGAAGCGCAGGACACGACATAGAAAGTAGCCGAGCTGGAAAAGGCTGCAGCAGTAGCAGCAGCACAAGAAGCATCCGCGAAGGCAGCTGAGGGCCAAACAACACCTTCGAATGGGTAGACAACAGAGGAAGCAGAAACAGAAGAAGGAAGCACGAACCCACGAACCGTGTCCACGCAGTTGAAGTGCCAACACCCAACAAAGCAAGCAGGATAGCGGAAGAAGGTCAAGGCCTCGAAATTGTCCATCGACCTGATCACCCTAACCGAGGGTGATCTGCATGACATTGGCAAGATGGTGCACGATGTAAAAAATGAGGCTCTCCAGGATTTCATGCAGGAGCACCAGACTGTGTTGGGGGCCCTCAGACTGCAATTGTAGATTTACGGGCGCGCCCCCTTCAGGTTGGTACCCTTTCGACCAACCTCGCAGTCGGATTCATGGCAGCAGAACAGACGTTGCACATGCAGATGAGGAACACAATAGTGTTGCCGGAAGGGGCTCTAGTGACATCAAATGAGGCCGACGTGCTTTCAGTTAGCACGATGAAAGGTCTCGGTGTGAATCTAGCTGCCCTTCCACGTGTGACATTATATCTATTACAGGATGGGATAACGACAGAGCTGCGTGCTAGGGAGAGCTACGCGCTCCAAGTCCTCAGTGAGTAGAAGATAAATATGGAACAACTCAGCTTGCAGCGCGAAGAATTGGTGTCACAAAATCAATAGCTGGTGCAAGTGATAGACGACGCTTGCCGAAGCGTCCCAGAATTGGCCATCCCAACAGATATACCAGTGGAGGTGTGGATCCATAGATTAGCAGCTGGAGACCGTGAGGCCAGGGAGGAAATGACAAAGGTTCAGCTGGAGCTGAATCTTCAGATTGCTGAGTTGTAGTTAAAGGCGCAGCCATCCGCTCCCCCGGAAGTCAGAGAACAGCGTGCTAGCACTATAATAGCGGGATTGGAGTAAATCGGAGGTGCAGTGCGAGACTGCACCAACATGTTGGAAGAATCACTTGAGGTCCTCACAACTCTACAGGAGGACCCCAACATACAGCACTTAGAAACAGAGGCATGAGAACTCCAACAATAGTATGACAGTGTCCGAGGAACTGCGTAGATAGTGGTCATCACCCAACGGCTTGCGAGGATGCAGCAGGCTAAAGCACTGAAGGAGCAGGTGGACGTGGCACGACATAAGGAGGCAGTCCTAAAAGCACGCGTCCAACCTTCGATCGACGAGGCCTTCACCATCATGGTAGTCATCGAACGCAAGCTTGCGCACATACAGGGGATGCACACATTGATGCAGAGAAGCACCAAGACATAGATGTCTCAGAACAACGTATGCAATAGATCCAACAAGCAACAACTCAGTGCGCTGCTGACCTTCGCGCAGTTCGAGAAGAGTTGGAGGGACTCCATGCAAAGATCGTCGCGCCGACAGAGTGACTTGAGGGCGAGTCATGATGTTTGTGTTGGGGGCCTATTGGGCATGGAATCCCCCTAAGGCATGTTTTGGGGCTCAAAACCCAAGTTTTGACCCAATCTGATCGTAAAGCTCTGCGAATTGTGGGCGTAGAGCGCGAAAGTATGATAGAGTCACAGGGTTGTCCTCCCTAGTTTTGTAATGTAATGTCGGCTAGATAGACCTACCCATGGTCCACAGGCCATGGAGTTGTATAAATAGAGTGAGGTTCTAAGTAGATAGAAGAGGGGAGAGAGGGAAGAGTCTAAGTAACTAAGGGAAGTGTGTCTTTGGGTCGTAGAGTAGGAGAAGGCTCTACAACTGAGTGCGCAGAGGCCTAGTAGTCCACAGCTGAGTGCGCGGACCCCTGTAGCTAAGTGCACAGGGCGGAGTCGAGTCTGTGACCGAGGAAGAAAATAATAAAGAGAAGTTTGTTATCATTTTGTGTATATGTTCTCGAGTTAATGAATGATTGATATAATTTGCAAATATACTATTTATTTACTACGCGCACCTATATGAATGGTTTATGTTGTTAAGTATAATTTAAAGCACACAAGTAGGCTAAAATAATCAACTAACATTGGAATACCAGTAAGATCTTGGGTAATAATGCAGAGCGCGATGCTCAACCCCTGAGTAGGGTTGCGCGAAGGCAGTATATCGGGTGGCGAAGGACGGGAAAGTGCGCGAAGCAACCTGTGTGCAGGGTCAAACCACGGACCACTTGAACTCATCAGACATCTCCAGGGTGCAGAAACCTGGTTCTAGCACCCTCCCATACTACTTTGGGTGAGACCTCAGTCTGCACTCCACAGACTATTGTCGAAAGGGCCAGTAGTATCGAGATTGTTTGGTTAAATTAACTCTGAACCTGGGTCAGGCCCCAATAAACCAACAACTGAGATAGAGAGATAAAGAAGGAGAGACAATGGGAGATAGAGATATAGATGGAGGAGGTAGATATGTGCTTACACTGAAATCAATGCACTATTAATCTAATTACTTTGAAATTAATGTGCATCATACATCTTGTTACATCAAATCAGAAATCAACATCTACACTAAAATCAATGCATCTAGTGCAAACAATTGAATAGGATTAGAAATCAACATCTATACAGAAATCAATGCATCTAGTGCAAGCAATCAAATAGGATATGAAATCAATAACTACACTGAAACCAATGCATCTAATGCAAACAATCAAATATGAGTATAACTCAACATCTACGCTGAAATCAATGCTTCTAGTGTAAGGTATTTAATATGATTAGAAATCGACATTTAAACTGAAATCAATGCATCTAATGCAAGTGATCAAATAGGATTAGAAATCAATATCTACACTAAAACCAATGCATCATGTGCAAGCAATCAAATAGGAATAGAAATCAACATTGACACTTAAATCAATGAATCTAGTGTGAGGTATTAAATAGAATTATAAATCGACATCTACACTGAAATCAATGCATATAGTGCATGTGATCAAATAGGATTAGGAATCAACAACCACATTGAAAAGATGACTTTCTAGATCTAGCTTCTATGCATGTATTTGTCTTTGTGAGACTCTTTCTTCTTCCCTCTGTCTCCACCTTCCATTCCGTGTCTATCTCCCTCCCCCTATCCTTCTCTCTCTTCCCCTCCCTCTCTCTCCCATGCCACTCTATCTGCCTCTCCCTAACTTTCTCTATCTTTCTCTTCTTTCCTCTCTCCCCCTGCTATCTATATTTATACCCCCCTCCATCTCTCCTTATTTGTCTCTCTATCTCAACGCCTAAACATATGTCACACACACTCTCTCTCTCCCCATATCTACCTATCTATATATCTCTCCCTCCTCCCCCCCCCCTCTCTCTCCACCCCCTCCATCTATATCTCTATCTCCCATCTATCCCTCTTCCTCCGGCCTCCCTCTTGTTGCCTCTCTCTTCCAACCGCTCCCCCGCCCCATTTATATCTCTATCTCCCCTTGTCTCTCCTTCTCACCCCCAAAACATACACACACTCTCTCCATATCTATCTATCTCTCTCTGCCTCCCTCTTCCTCTCCCTCTCTCTCTCCGCCTTCTCTCTCTCTCTCTCTCTCCACCTCTTTCTCTCTCTGTCTTTCTTCCCCTTCCAACTCCATCTCTCTCTCCTCTCTCTTCCCTTCTCTCCCACCTCCCTCTATCTCTCCCCCCATCATACACACTCTCTCTCTACCCTCCAACTCTGTCACCATCTCCCTCCCTCTCTCCTTCTCTTTCTCCTCCTCTCTCCCCCTCCATATCTATGTCTCCTTGTCTCTCTATTCCCCTTCTTTCCCTATCTTCATCCTCTCATTTTCTCTCTCTTCCCTCGTCTCCTCTCTCCCTCATGCCATCTTCATCTCTCCCTTTTGACTCCCTCTCTTTCCCCCTCCAAATTCATCTCTCTCCTTCCCTCTCTCCCCCTCCTCTCTCTCTTCCTTTCTCTCTCTCACTGTGTCTCTCACCTCTACGTCTCTCTCCCACACTCTATTCCCCGTTCCATCTCACTCTCTTTCTTAAATATGATCCCATTGTAGTGTATTTAAGAAAGTATCTAAATTAATGAGTCAAGATCCTATAACAAAAATAATAATTAAATGAAATTAAAATTAAAACAAAAGCAATCAAAAGGGAGGGTGTTTTTTTTTAAAGGTGAGAAAACAGAGGAAAATAATATTAACATTAAATGCAAATACCTATATAGAAACTAAAAATTCATAAATAGAAACATCAAACCTTAAAAAACAAAATAATCAGTAGACAAAAATAAACTAGGAGAACATGGCAGAGACCCAGCTTCTGCTAATATTCCAAACATCATCTCTTTTTAAATTATAGGGCCTTTTTTCCATTTCTAAGGCCTCCCTGAATTTACGATGATGGAAATGACTAACTTTTGCAATGACATGGACTTGCTCAATGCAGATGTGATGCTTGGATTGTTCTACATGTTCTGCCAAAGTAGATGAGTGGATGCTTGCCATGCTTGATGTCAGCTGCATGCTCATGAATCCTTGGTTTAATCAAGCGACCAGTCTCACCAATGTAGGGAGTCCCACAAGAGCAAGGGATAACATAAACACCTTTCATATTTTTGGGGTCCACAGGATCTTTAACGGATCTTAGGGAGCTTCAGATGGTATTTAGAGGCCTAAAGGTTGAAGGAACCTTATGCTTCTTTAGGATCCTCGCAATCTTGTCTGTAGTTCCTTGGATAAAAGGGAGATGAACCCCAGAAAAGCAATCCTTAATTTGAAATGCTTTGACAAAATTTTCTCCAAATCAACAAAAAAATAGAGAATAGAATCAATATATATATATATAGATATATAAGAGTCAAGATTAAATAAATTAAAATTCTATAACAAAATGTTAAAAAAAAAATTAAATAAAAATACAGATAAAAAATATATGTTAACATTAAATGTAAATATATATGTAAAAACAAAAAAAATATTTTTATCAAAACAGTTATTCAACCATATAAATCACAAAAATCTAAAATCTAACCTATATCAAATATCATTAAAAATGCAATCCCAAAGTCAATGAGCCCTAAATTATAAATTACAAATCCAGGTTCCAACAAAACTGTGACGTTTATATTGACGCTTAAAAGACATCATAGCTGCCGTTCTTCTGAGTACACGCCATTGTACTCAGTTTACCACCAGAATCTTTCAGCAGGTTAAATCCAAAAATCACATACAGGGGAAACCCTTCCAAGCAGTAACCAGGGTGGATACATCTCCATTACTCATGACCCACACGCTGAGATGAATAGATTTGGTAAAAAAAATCACATACAGGGGAATCGCTTCCAAGTAGTAAACCGGGTGGATTCATCTGCATTACTCACGACCCACACGCTAAGATGAATAGATTCGGCTGACCACAATCGATTACCCAATGAAGAATGATTGCAAGTCGAAGCAAATTTCCATTGGTATCTTGCATATTGGCGTCACCTATTGTTCTGTAGTTCGGTTCGAGGATGAAAATGGTGCCCATTCCCAAGAGATCAGAGCCCAAAAGGTGGCAACTGGATTGGGAAACAACTCTGCACCTTGTTCTATATTTTGTGTTACTAGGTTTGTGCGTGTTTTATTTAGAAGGTCTATTTGGGAGACTAATGATTGGTTATCATAAACCAACCCCCAAAAAACTGCCCACTTTGCCGCTTCGTTTCAATGAGAATGGCCAGTTCAAAATCCTTCAGGTACCTTTCTGTTTGCTTCATGCTCAACTCGTTTGATTCCCTCATTTTGTTTTATATAAATAACTGGTGGCTCAGTTCTGTTCTAATATATCCAGATCATATCCGATGTACTATATTTAGGTTTCTGTTTTTATCAATTAATAAGTATTTCTGATTTCTCTGTACCAATTTCAGATTCAATCCCTAGATTTCCGATTATCGACTTTCATTTTTCAATCCCGCCTTGGATTTAAACAGTTGCTACCCATTTCTGGTTTATGAAAACCTAATTTATATTTAACCTTTCTTCAGGCCTTTAATTGAAGCGTTTAATTTATTCGATTTGTGTGCACTTGGTGAAGGTTGCTGATATGCATTATGCAAACGGAGCAGTCACACGATGCGAAGATGTTTTACCTTCTGAGTTCCCTTCTTGTTCAGATCTCAACACTTCTGCATTTCTCACTAGGATGATCCAGTCCGAGAAGCCGGATTTCATTGTATTTACAGGTATGGGTTTTCTGCATGCCTTTTTCCATATTTTTTGAACTTCCTTTTGACTAAATTGCCAGGCCTGATGGGTAGCTAGTTTGCCCAAACACCCCGGACTTGCACCTGGCCTAATCTTCTTGAAACTTCTGCTATTTGGGTGGGGCAGATCAAAGTGGGAATGAATCCCTGGTTTCGGTCTACCCCATAGTAAACCAACAATCCACTGCTTTTGTATTTTGGACTTGCTTCAATGCACACGGCCCAGCCGCCCAAGACTGGGGCTGCACCACAAATCCAAATTTTCTTTGGCTTAGGCATCAGATTTGAGTATCTTGTCTGTCAAAGTTGCCCAGGACTTGCACCTGTTCTCATATGTTTTTGAAACATGCCATTCTGGTAGGGCAGACCACAGCAAGACTGAGACCCTTCTGGGTGGCTTAATACTCTGATGAACTTATCAGCGAACAGAGGCCTTTGATTATAGTTTATCTTTCTAGATTGCAATTTTATATTTGTTGGAAGAAACCTGCCAAAGAGATTGAGCATAAGTGATTGCAGAGGTAACCCAGAAGCCATTGATTATAGTTTATCTTTCTAGATTGCAATTTTATATTTGTTGGAAGAAACCTGCCAAAGAGATTGAGCATAAGTGATTGCAGAGGTAACCCAGAAGCCATTGATTAGCAGTCTGAAATTTAAAAATGATATATTAAAGGCAACCTTTACATTCATGAATCATTGCATAGAAATTTTCATGTCTTCGACTTAAAGGAGAAGAGACCTTTGATCAGGAGACAACATCTATGAACCGGATTCCGCTGACGCTGCCGATTCTATGGATGCTGCATTTGCTCCTGCAATAAAATCCAAGCTTCCTTGGGCAGCGGTGTTGGGTAATCATGACCAAGAATCTACCATGACCCGTGAAGAGTTGATGCTGTATTTATCTGTCATGGATTACTCCATTTCCAAGGTCAACCCTCTTTCTGATAATCCAAGTGACAGACAGAGATTTACAGTTGATGGTTTTGGAAATTATAATATAGAAGTTAAAGGTGCTTTGGGTTCAGAGCTAGAGAACAAGAGTGTTTTCAATCTTTATTTTCTGGATAGCGGTGATAAGTCGACTGTTCCTGGAATTTCTGGCTATGGGTGGATCAAAGAAAGCCAGCAGGCTTGGCTCCGAGATGTTTCTGCACTATTACAGCTAGGTTTTCTGAAAGGGTATACTGTATTTTATATGCTTTTTGAACACATATTTCTGCCACTCCAGCCCGATTTATCAAATCTAAAATTTTGTCTTGAAGAGGCACATGCCACCTATATAGTGTTGCATTATTCTTGTCTGGAGGCTTGTTGATTTTAGAACATATTTTGGACATGAGAGGGCTAAAAAGATTCACTGTAGGCATATATTTTGTTTTATTTTGATGTTGGCAGGATACATATAAAAGTGGATGGGCTCCACAGACTGATCCAGCTCCAGCTCTTGGCTTTTTCCATATTCCTCTGTATGAGGAATGGTACCTTGGAGGTTCAGAAATTGTGGGTGAAATGCAGGAAGGAGTGGGTTGTGCTTCCATAAACTCAGGTGTCTTGAGCACTTTTGTAAGTACTGGGGACATCAAGGCAGCCTTCACAGGTCACGACCATGTCAATGATTTTTGTGGGAAATATCAGGGAATTTGGCTGTGTTATGGGGGTGGATTTGGCTACCATGCTTATGGAAAAGCAGGATGGTCAAGACGAGCCAGAGTGATTATGGCTACTCTTGAAAAAGGTGAAAAAACATGGCAAGGTGTTACAAGTATAAAAACTTGGAAACGCTTAGATGATACAACATTTACTAAAATTGATGAACAGACACTATGGAGCAAATAGTTGAAAGTAGGTCTGTTAAAGTTCAGTTCAAGCTCTGCAGTGGTGTGTCACTGGTCCATTAATCTTTTGGGCAGTCACAAAAGTTCAGAATCCAGAATGACTTATTTTTCATGTTTAGGTTGGCAGTTTTGTTCTTAGTTCTTTTTAAGAAATCCACGTGATATGTTCTTAAGAGGACTATACCTTCAACACAGATGCAAACAGGGACAGAGAGGCATGAATGAACTGCCCGGAATTCATATGACCTCTACCATTTCTGTACATTATTTAACATCCTATCAGTCTGCTAAAGGCTCTGTTCTGGACACCTGTGGGTGTGAAATATTATCGTGGATGCTAATATATGTATTTTAATTTAATCGGTGAAGCTGTTATCTCCAAAAAGTTATGATTATGAATATTATGTCTGTAAGATGGTTTTTTATTAGCTTTAGCCTTTTAGTTATGATCATCGCTGCTTTTACATCAACTATCCATTGCCTCAATCACTGAGTTCTCTTGTCATGTTTGATATATAGCTTGCATTAGCTAGTTTGATATAGCTTCCTAGATTGCTTTTTTAGTTTTAAATTTTAGACCTCTCCTGTCTTTAGACTTGTTTTTTCATTTTTTGTTAGCTGACTCACTGAGTTTGAACCCAGAACATCATGAGACATAACTTCATACTATCAAAGTGATCACAGTCGAGCTATCCCCGTGGGCATCTTTAGACTTGTTTTACTGTATACCTCTGGTCTTAATTTCATTTCAGAGTTCCCTTGAGCCATTTACCTGTCTCAAAGCACTTGCCTCACTTTTACTCTAGCTTTGATATGTGTTATGGCTAGTATTTATTTTCGTAAATGCATTCTTTACCACCAAACCACACCATTTGAGTGGTGGACAGTTGACCTTACAGGGTTTCCAATTATACCTCGATTACGATAAACAAGTATATCTGAGTGGACACCTCTGGCTTCACCAAATGGACAGAGTTTCTCGTTTCACAGATCAATGAAATAGTTTTATAACGAACTTTTTATTGGAATACTTGCTTTAGGTATTCTTTGTAGATTATTGGTGGGTGCAGCTCACACATTTAATAAATGAGACAATCTGGTCTCACGGAGTAGTTCATGAAAACAGTGAACCAGTACACCCACACTCCGATGAGCTACTGGTTAAGAACACTGAATCATAATCGATCATTTTCATTGGATTAAAAAAATACATAAAATTGTAATGGAAAAAAAATATGATAAATAATTTAATTATTAAAAATAAAATAGATATATTTTATATATGTATATATCATGTGAAAGTGAATATATCAAAATGGCATTAAATGTAATATATATCTAAAACAAAACATGTAAGTAATGAAGCATTAAATCATTTAAAGAGTCTAAAAACCAACATGAATGTTGTTACTCATTATTAGCCTACTACATATTACTGATCAACATAATTACATCATCAATATTAGAAGTGAGATCTTTGGTATGAATCACAAGATTTGGCTGAGTCCTTAGATTCATCAAATTCGAAGGACATTTGCAATTGTAGTAGTAGTACTAGTAGAAGCAGGGGCTGCTTGGCTAGTGCCTAGAGCTACACCTACTATTACTGGATCTGCATCTAAATCAATATATGCCAAGTCATTAAGATCATATTTAGGATCAAATTTTGTCATGTGTCTCCTCTACCCATTCCAAGGTTGGATTAATATCACCCAACCCAATGGGATTTGTGTCAAGCCTTTTGTTCAGTAACTAGTTGCACCTTAGCCGAAGGTTGTACTACATGAAAATAATATCATTTTATTATTCTTGTTCGAAATAGTTTCTCTTCTTTGTGTGCATTCACTCAAAGATAGACCAATTACACTAACAGTGAAAGCTTTGCAAGTTTGACCAAGACTCGAATTGCAAACTTTTGCAATTGGGGACATTGGCTACCCAATGAGTCCCACTAATGTGTTGTGAAAGACGATTTGTCCATATAAACTTTAAACAACTAAACTTAAAAACACTGTGGAATTGCTTGCATAGTTGGTCCACATCTCTTGCAATTTTTACTAGGTTTTTTGCTAAAGGCACCTATGGCCCTAGTGGAAGCATTGATCAATTGGTGTTTATCTAGTTGTTCACTCTCATGAAGAACCATGCACTCTAGGAACTCATGCAATCAATCGTTTCCTTTCCGAATTTGATCTTCTCCTCGCTGAGCTCTATAATGTTACCTTTGGTTCAGGAAATACCAAGTTGCATGTATAAGGAAATGGAGTTGATTGTTCCATCAATGATCTCCTAGATAAGCCCATATTGATGTCTTTATCTACTTCTTTCTTTAATTATTAGCCTCATAAAGGTACCCCATGGCCAACTTTTCCTCTTCCACCAACTACAGTACTTTAAAAGGGGCTAATCAAATTTCAAAACCTTTTCTACTTTTCTCTAAAAAATGTGCTCTCAAAAACTTTCTTTTTGGTTATCTTTTCTAGCTTTTTGCAAGCCCACTGAGAACTATATGATAAAATCATTAAGGAGGCATGTCATTTACTAGCTCAAAACCAACTAGCATAAGATGTAATCAATAAAGATATAAGCAACAACCATTGAATAAGAATGAACAATGGCTTTAATCTTCATTGGCAAAAGTTGATTATGTCAAGCAACAAGGGGGTAATGAATACCTCTCCAAAATACCCTTCTCTATCATCTAAAACAATCTACAAGAAGTAGGTAATAGATCCAAAGATAGATATATACTAGTATAATTTGATATGGAAGCCCTCGCATCAAAATGATCTATAAGGCTCTAGCGAAATATACAATAATTTACCAATGCACTACGTCCCTCTAACTTGCAAATTTACAATGCCTTTGGCATTATTAAGGGAGATTTTCTCCACATGAACTTTTGATTTGCAAGTGAGAAGTGCTTCTTGTTTTATAGCTTTTAGGCTTGTGACTAATTTATGACAAATTATTAGGGAGAAAATCCTAGAGATCACTATCCACACTTCCTCGAAGAAAAGTGATCAAAATGTTACATTATGAACCTTTCAAGGAAAGTCGCTCCAAAGAAATAAAAATGCAAGACTAATTCCTTGAATGTTTGATGCCAGTTGTCATCCTCTTGGGAAAAACACTATTGAACTAGTTTTACCATGCAAGATGTCTCATCATGCCATTTATCTTCTCTTTCCTTTGGAGTGCTCTTTTAGATAACCACACCTTAACTAGTCTCATAAAATAATAATAGATGCGAAGTCAATGAGGGTGTTCCTCAAGGTATAGAAATACTCCCTCATATGATAAAACAATGACATGCATCTTCATTAGAGGTAGATGTTCCTTCAAAAGCTCCTTCAAGTTGGGTGTGTCAAATGTGGTTAGGGCTTTGTGACATTTTTGGAATCAACATAACTCCCTCAATATTGGTTGGATTTTCTATTAGAACCTTGGTTATGAAATGTCACATGCGCTCTGCACATGCTAGCACTCATCTAGTGGCAATCTAGACACTTTGTCAAAAGATATCTGCTAAGGATGGTGGGCGTTGTTAACAAACTCCTTTCAAAGTGGACTAATGGAGATATATTGCCATATAATGAGGCTTTCATAGGACAATGTGCTAGAATGGGAAATTATGTTGGGAATGCCAAATGTAAGCTCCTTCCTTGTTGCACCCTTAAAGAAGCTCATCTTCTAGTGATGTATATTAAAATATGTTAATTTTAGGTATGTTCTATGCTTAGAGCAATTTATTTCAATTTTCACGGTTAGCTCCATATCTTTTCCAGATTAGTAATCACGTTAGCATTAAAGTAAACTGCAGATAGAACAGAAACATAAGTTGCAGAAGACAAGCCAAGACAAGAAGACACAAGATGTGGTGCTAGCCAGGGACAAACCCCAATGTGGGGAAACCCTTGATCAATTTTTCTTGTATGTTCTTCAATATTTCAGCAGAGAGAGAGAGATAGTACGTTTACAACAGAAGTCGACACTTTGACTTATCTAGATAAGAGCATAGATCATCTCTAAGAAGATGATACATGAGATCAGTTGAAGACATGCTGCTTCAACTAATTCTCCAAGGTGACTCCTTCACCTATCGTTGTGTTGCATTTCGTCATCATGCTGCACCACACCGCGCTGCACCCATCATCACTATGCTGCATCTCATCACGCTTTATTAATCATGACTGTACCCATCACTGTACTGCATTATGTGCCATTGTTGCACCATGTTGCCATCTTGACCTATGTGTTGGTTGCACCTTGCTTGCTTGTCCCTAGCATGCTTGTTGTCCTTAGCATGCTTGTTGTTGCATGCTAGTTGTCCATTGCATGCTAGCTGTAACATTGCATGCTTGGTGTATTTGCTGCTAAGTACCATACAACTGTCCCAATGTTAGTTAGCTGTCCCTTGCATGTTGCTCTCCTTCGGAGACAGATGCTCCGACTCTTTCGGCAATTCCCGGCAGTTCTGGCAATCCCAGTTGTTCCTGGGAGTTCCAGCAGCTCCGGTTGTTCCCGACAGTTCCAACAGTGCCGGCAGTCCCGAATTTTCCAGCAGTTCCAACATTTATGGCGTTTCTGGCAGTTTCGGCTTTTCCGACTTTTCCGGCTTTTTCGACTTTTCCAGCATTTCTAGCTTTTCTGGCATTTCCGGCTTTTCCGGCTTTTCTGGCAGTTCCGACGTTTTCGGCTTTTCCGGCAGTTACAACGTTTTCAGCTTTTCCGGCAGTTCCGAATTTTCCGACTTTTCTCACAGTTTCGACTTTTCTGACTTTTCTAGCAGTTCTGGCTTTCTGGCATTTCCGAATTTTCCGACAGTTCCGGCAGTGCCGGCTTTTCCGGCTTTTCTGGTAGTTTCGGCATTTCTGTTTTTTCCAGCAGTTCCGGCTTTTCCGGCGGTTCCAACATTCTGCTCTCTGTATCAGGGCAACGTTATTCCTTAGGATCTCTCCTCCTACTAAAACCCAAAGACAAGTAGAGAGAGGAAGAGATCCCAAGTGTGTTGAAATGACTTGAAGGCCACCTCTATTTATACTAAAACGTTGAGCACATGTGGGATTTATTTGGTTGTTGGCTGACCTTGACGAATTGTCTTATAACGCAAATAAATTCATAACTCCATGAATACTTATCGGAATAAGATGATCTTTAGATCAATCCTACACCTCTCGATGGGAGGGATCCAAGAAAAATATCAGCTGCCATAAATAAGATGACCGACATGGAGTTAGGCTCTAGTTGCCAATTTTAACACTCCCTCTCAACTAGGGAGAACTCCATCCGTTGATCCATATGTCCGACTGTACTATCTCTGCCATCAGTGCCTTGCACTGCTCTGATCTACTAAGCTCTTCTTTTCTCTGCTCTGCTAAACCATGAAGAAGAAGAATTTATCGAGAATGTCTCATACCATTCTCTACTGACCCGAAGTCAGTTTCATCTGAAGAGAGTGTGTCACATCACTCTTACTGACCCGAAGTCATTTTTATTGATCCCAGATCAGTATCACAAGAGAGTGTCTCAAACCATTCATACTGATCCCAGATCAGTTTCATTGATCCCAGATTAATGTCACAAGAGAGTGTCTCAAACCACTCACACTGATCGCATATTAGTTTCATTGATCTGAGATCAATGTCACAAGAGAGTGTCTCAAACCACTCATACTGTTCCCAGATCAGTTTCATTGATCCCAGATCAATGGAGGTCACCCTGCATAGGGAGTACGGTAGATACAGTGATGCGTCCATCGATAGTACTACTATGGTCCCTATCCTCATTTCCATGCTCATTGATCAGATGAGAGGTACTTTCCATGAGTCCAAACTATATGGGTAGGATGCCTCGCTAGGAGAACTAATCATACTATCCACAGGAGAACGAATCATCTTGTCAGTGGATGCCACAGAGAACTAATCATCCTGGCCCACAGGAGAACTAATCATATTGTTCCACAGTCGCCACGAAGAACAAATCATCCTAGCCCACAGGAGAACTAATCATCCTATTCCATAGTCGCCACAGAGAACAAACCATCCTAGTCCACAAGAGAACTAATCATCCTATTCCACGGTTGCCACGGGAGAACTAATCATCCCGGCCCACAGGAGAACTAATCATCCTATTCCACAGTTGCCACGGGAGAACTAATCATCCCGGCCCACAGAAGAACTAATCATCCTATTCATAGCGCACCACCGGGGGAGGGTGAGTTGCCCTGTGGTCGTATGCTGCTCTAGTAAGTACCCCAAGCCCCCCAGAGCTCCTAGAGCTCAATGCATGCAACATGCAGGACCCTTATAAGAAGGTCTCTCAACAACTCCAAGTCATTCGGGAAAGTCACAGATTTGACCTTTCTCCGGTGCTTTGACAAAATGTCTGCAACCTGTACATCAGTCTCAATGTGATGGAGCCTCCTCGCTCATCGACTTACCATATCACAGATAAGGCAGTATCTGATGTCTATCTGTTGGAGCAATCATCGAATATGAGATTCCTCAATAATTGAATCCCCCCTCTGGTTATCATAGAGAATCACAATGGTATTCATCATGTGTACAAACAACGCACTTAAGAGCTTCTGCAACCGTGCAGCTTCACACAAGATCATATTCGTAGCTATGTGTTCGGTCTCGTCGGTGCTTATAGCAACCGACTTCTACTTCCTGCTCATCCATGATATCGAAGCAGAATCCAAAGAGAACCAACATTGATAAGTGCTCTAGTGATCCTCCACACTTCCTGCCCAGTCATTATTCGAATAATCATGCAGTTTCATATTTCTGGCAGTGTATCTCAATCCATGAGAGATTGTGCCCCAAAGATATCTCAAAATATTCTTGGCACCAATCCAGTGAGACTCAACCAAATATTAGCTCACCATGCTAACTGTAAAATATATGTCTGGACGGAAGTTCACCAAGAACATCAACGCGAATGAGTTTATGAAACTCAGAGGCATTTCCCAAATCTGGTTCGACATCACTACCATATAACTTTTGAAAGTTAAGATTCTCGAGGTAGTCACAAGCTTGCAATTTATCATTCCACATACGGAATCTAACTCCCTCTTACTTTTGCAAATGAGAGGGTTTGCACCTGTCAGAAACAGGTCGTCCTCATAAGGTGCCGGTATGAGAGGTCTATCATCCACAACCTTCGGGTAATGGTTTGGATTGGTTTCACTCCTAGTGAATCTCAACTTCATCAGACAACGATCAATCTTCTTATACTACGACCGGGGTGTTTTGCTTCAAGCCATTGAGGGCTTTCTTCCACCTATATACATGAGATTCCCGATCATGAATCTCAAACTCCTCAGGTTGTTCCAAACCTATGGACCTGCTGCATGAGGGGAATGGTCCCCTTATAAGATTTTCCTTCGGTACATCTCAGACATGTACCTTCATGCTCTACTTGAATTCAGACATCCCTATCACCATTTGACTCACATCAGGTAGGGCCCCATAGGTAGACCTCCGGTGTTATAAATGCGATATCAGCAACTTGATACAAATTTCCAACCCTGAACCCATGAGAAAAAACATCTTTGAAAATTATATTTTTTAACATGTACCTTTCCATCGATGAATGCCACCATGAAACCTTTGACTTCCATTTCCGAGATGGACACCAAGTTCTTCTTACGATCAGGTACATAAAAGAGATTCTGTAAATGAATCGAGTTACCCTTATTCAATTGAGAGTTAACATTCCTTACACCTTTTCCGGGATAGGTGGCATCGACTCCAAGTATAATCCCACGATTGTTTCCATCTCTACCAAATTAGAGAGTGCACCCATCTATTCGATGAAGTGCCTTGAAGCACTACAATCTATAAGCCAGATTCCCAAAGAATCTGAAGGAGAGGGCCAATACAAGATAACGCTTCTTTATCTTATCATAAACAACATTTGATTCTTCATACCTGGGGTTCCTTGCTTTCTATGAAGAGTCAGCCATTTCCTTGATGACTTGCATTACCTGTCATTCCTTTGATCATTGACAATGTCCCTAGAATGATTGTTATCATCATCAAGTGATGTGTCCATGCCATTCGGACACTCCTTCGCATAATGGCCGAACTAGTTATCTGCCTTTCCTTCCACCCTGAGATCCGATCTTCCAATGAAGTGATCTTTAGGTAGGCCATATTCTGCTGCGCCATTCTGATAATATTCTATGCTTCGACTTCACCCTTGGTGAATTTGAAGAGGGATGAGGAATCCACTAATCCTTTTGTCCTTTCCCAACTGTCTTCGGTGATTGCTCTTTCACTCTTGCTTGGGCACTGTCTTCACCTCAGCTCCGATACCATGTTAATTTTAGGTATGTTCTATGCTTAGAGCAATTTATTTCAATTTTCACAGTTACCTCCATATCTTTTCCAGATTAGCAATCACATTAGCGTTAAAGTAAACTGCAGATAGAACATAAACATAAATCGTAGAAGACAAGGCAAGACAAGAGGACACAAGATGTGGCGCTAGCCAGGGACAAACCCCAATGTGGGGAAACCATTGATCAATTCTTCTTATATGTTCTTCAATAGTTCAGCAGAGAGAGAGAGAGAGAGATAGTACGTTTACAACATAAGTCAACACTTTGACTTATCTAGATAAGAGCATAGATCATCTCTAAGAAGATGATACATGAGATCAGTTGAAGACATGCTGCTTCAACTAATTCTCCAAGGTGACTCCTTCATCTATCGTTGTGCTGCATTTCGTCATCATGCTGCACCTCACCACGCTACACCATGCTGCACCTATCATCACTATGCTGCATCTCATCACGCTTCATTAATCATGATTGCACCCATCACTGTACTGCATTATGTGCCATTGCTGCACCATGTTGCCATCCTGACCTATGTGTTCGCTGCACCTTGCTTGCTTGTTGTCCCTTGCTTGCTTGTTGTACCTAGCATGCTTGTTGTCCTTAGCATGCTTGTTGTTGCATGCTAATTGTACCTTGCATGCTAGCTGTAACATTGCATGCTTGGTGTATTTGCTACTAAGTACCATACCACTGTTCCAATGTTAGTTAGCTGTCCCTTGCATGCTGCTCTCCTTTGGAGACAGATGCTCCGACTCTTTCGGCAATTCCCGACAGTTCTGGCAGTTCCGACTGTTCCCGGTAGTTTTGGCAGTTCCAATTGTTCCTGACAATTCCGGCAGTTCTGGTAGTCCCAACAGTTCTGGCTTTTCCGGTAGTTCCTGCAGTCCCGACAGTCCCGGTAATTCTGGCTTTTCCGGCAATTCCGGCATTTCCAACTTTTCTGGCTTTTCTGGCAGTTTTGGCTTTTCCGGATTTTCCGGCAGTTCCAGATTTTATGGCTTTTTCGGCTTTCTCAGCGTTTTTGGATTTTCCGGCAGTTCCGGCTTTTCTGGCAATTCTGGCATTTTCGGCTTTTCTATCAGTTTCGACTTTCTGCCCTCTAGATCGGGGCAACGTTATTACTTAGAATCTTTCCTCCTACTAAAACCCAAACACAAGTAGAGAGAGGAAGAGATCCCAAGTGTGTTGAAATGACTTAAAGGCCACCTCTATTTATACTAAAGCGTTGAGCACATGTGGGGTTTATTTGGTTGCGACTGACTTTGACGAATTGTCTTATAACGCAAATAAATTCATAACACCATGAATACTTATCGGAATCAGATGATCTTTAGATCAATCCTACACCTTTCGATGAGAAGGATCCAAGAAAAATATTCGCTGCCATAAATAAGATGACCCACATGGAGTTTGGCCCTAGTTGCAAATTTTAAGAAAATAACAATAAAGGATCAAGTCGATGGGGCACTTCTCAAGATGTGGTTCCACCTTTCATTTGGAATAACAAAAGGATATAAGTGATTAGAGGCTTCCACAATTTTTCATATTGTTAGAGATTTACATAGTTCTCTTCCAGAAATATCTAACAATAACAAAAAGATGACACTCTCCCAACAACTTCAACAGTATGAAATGCCTTGAAAGACATAACTTATGCTTTGGGATATGCGAAATGCTTCAAAAGTAAGAAAATATGTTATTCTATGTAGGAGGCACCATTAAAATAATTATTGCTACATACAAAACTACCTCCAAATATGTGAAGTCAATCATAGAGCATGCCTCAAGAGACATGAGCACTATGACATGTGAGAGGAAGTACAAACATATTGATCTCTATATATCCCAAGCCTAATGAACAAGATTATGTTAACACCCACAACTTACACCAAGTTCTAAAGCTCACATCGTCATCATAGTATGGCTAAGAAAATTGATCCAAAAATACAAAATGAGCCTTGCATTTTCAAGGGGGAACACCCATAAAATTTGTGCTACGAAATCAATAGCCATAACAACACATTAACTTCTGACAAGAGCTTGCACCATCATAGCCATTATAAGTCTTACAAGCATTGTTGTCTAGAGGGTCATAAAAAAAAAAATTCATTCCCATATTGCATCCACATATGATGTTAGGGAAATTGGGGCACATAAAGAAGTATTTGTGGTGCAATGTACTTAAGCAACAAAGAAAAACTCAAGTAAGACATTAATAAACATAGGTTCAATTGTTTGGGCAACAAAACGAAACTAAAATTCAATTAACAAAAAAATGTAGAAGACATGCTCAACATGAAGCATCCAAAATAACAACTCACATACAATACCATTTCTAATATAAACAATTGGTTATGGAATGATGAAGTGTTTCATCTCTTATTTGTTCATATCCCCTATTGTACAATTATATACATAAGTGGGAGACACCGAGATGCCAAGGAAAACAATCTTATGAAGCAAAGGTCAGTACAATTTGTATTCATACATAGACAAGTTATTGCCGAAATTATCCTAAACATGCATTCAAATTGTCATGGACTTGCTCAACATCAAAGCTCATTTGGGGTCAAACCTCCTCATCAGGGAGTTGTTGGTCCCCAAGAATTGTATTTCTTTAATATGTACCACTTGTTATCCGAGGGGAATTGTCAATTGAGTTCAATTTGATAAAATTGCATGATTATTGGTTCTAGATATTGGTTCTTTGCATTGTAGAATTGTTTTTTCTTCTTCCAATGCTATATCAACATTAGTGACAAGTTATTCAAGAAGTGTGATACTCTTCATCTTCATCCATCATTGATGATTCAAGTAGCTTTTAGGCAATTTGTTGGGGTCTTCGTTTTTAGAGGAATTAAGAAGTTTTGGAAAGGAGTGAAAAGGTTGGTGACAAGTGGTGGAAATGGCCATTGGAGAGCCGCAGGAATAACAACCGAGAAAAGGAAGGAACTCGCAAAAGACTGGCAGTTGTAGAGGGATGGCGGGAAGGAGTAGATACAACTGTGTGGGAAAAGAGCAAGGACAACCCAGCAAGGGAAAAGGTAGAGATCTTGAGAAGGAACTGACCATTCAGGGTGGCACATAGAGAGAAGGAAGCATAAGTCGAAAGATAGAAAGGGGAACCCGAAATGGTTGTTGATGATGTTGATACTATTGTTGTTGTGGATCTATGAGAATTACTTTGTATCTGTTATTCCATAAGCTTGTGCATTGTTTTGTTATAGTCTTGTGTGTTAAGAAAGAGGCCTCATTAGGGGATTTTTGAGGTCTAAAATGGGCCTCCTAAGGAAATTATAAAATAATAGTGGAAATAATAAAATAAGATTAGATTACATCATCAAATTTTAGAGGGAAAAAAGACAAAACTATTTTTTCAACTCGTATTTTCAACTTATCTCCATATGGGTTTACTCAAATTTTGAGCAGAAACAGTGATTGGATGCATAATTTGATTCTTCATCCAAGGAGTACCCATGTTGCCTACTTTCGATGGACCCTGCTACACGAAAAATGAGACATACATGAAAAAATGTGATTTCATGTATTTCTCATTTTTCTGTAGCAGGGTCCATCAAAAGTATGCAACATGGGTACTCCTTGGATGAGGAATTAAATTTTTCATCCAACGAGTAATCCCACTTGAAATTTGAGTAAAAACTTAGGGAGATAAGTTGAAAATACGAGTTAAAAAAATAGTTTTTATTATGTTATTATTTTTTAATCTTTGTCATTTTTTACTCCAAAAATGGTGAATCATCCCCCATGGTTGACATCATCATCCTGAATCCTATTGGTTCTTATAAAGTTTATTTTAGTTGTACATTTTTCTTAGGAGGCCCATTTTAGACCTCAAAAGTCCCCTAATATGAGCCTAATGTAATGTATTCACCACTCAGATTAATGATGAAGTCTGCAATTAGATCATCGTGTGTTATTTGTATGTTATTCTGGTTCTTTAAATTTTTTATGTACGCACATATTTAAGTAGTCTCTCTGTTACAACATGTATGGCCTGTTGTGATCCTACTTCCTTGTATGACCTGTTGCTTGGCACGCCTCGAGTGAGACTCCTTACCCATTTTGGGTAAGTTGAAAATGTCGACGTTGTGCTAGACTACAACGAAGTCTTATTGGCCCCTGTGCCCGATCCGGGGGTCTTGATCTTGTTTCCATTTCTGCATCAACAAATGGTTCCATTTTCGGGACTTGACATTTCACAAGGGGGTTTGGAATATGGCATCGAAGATCTTTAAGAAAGAACTGCAAAACTAGTGGGATGAGAAAGTGGACCAGTTTGTTTCTCAGCAAGCTCAACTCCGCTGACAGACTATTGGGAAGCTGAAGGAAGAAATCATGTATTCAGAGCCAGCAAGTGATCAATATGAGTTATTTTGGTGCAAGTACCTAGAATAACTTTATAATTGGTTGCGGATATTGCAGGTGAAAAGAAATTACAATGGACAAATCCCGTCTCGTCGCGCCTGGACTCAAGCGGACCTCACTGCGCTACATCACCTTGATACAGATCTGTCGAGAGAAGTAGATTTTTGGGTACATACCACGTTGGAGGGGTATACTATTGAGTTTGCAATAGAAAGTTATTAGTATTTTTCGAAAGTTGAAGCCATGTTCCGATCGGAGTTGTGAGGGAAGCTACTGAAAGAGGTTACCTGGTGGATTAAGGTTTTAATGG
Organism: Pinus tabuliformis; assembly: GCA_031772625.1. Lineage (NCBI taxonomy): Eukaryota > Viridiplantae > Streptophyta > Pinopsida > Pinales > Pinaceae > Pinus > Pinus tabuliformis. Next base: position 1,458,882,761 of record CM062820.1, on the reverse strand, counting down.
TGGAAGAGGTCTTGTTGGTGTTCCAAAACCCAAGCATGGCAGCGTAAACACCTAGTAATGGGGGAAGGAATAAAGGGAGGGATGCTACTGAGCGGGGAACTATGAGAATGTCACGAGGATGGACGTAGATGACTTCCAAAAGGCTAGGGATCAAAAAGCACAAATGAGAGCGTAGATAACAGAGAACTGGTAAGAAATGGCCATGCATTCGATTAAAAGGCGACAGGAGGAATTGCATCAAGAAATAGCGGTGTTAAGAGACTTGGAAGAGGGAGAAAGTATGTAAGGAAGTTCAGTGGGAAGGAAAAAAATGGTCGTAACCATAGTGGGTTCGGAGGTGATAGGTACCCACCCCCGCCAGTGGAAATGGAGACATTGGATGGAAAGGGCCACCTAGGCTAGGAGGGAAGCCTAGAAGATGACATGCATTTTGATATAAGGAGATTGTTTGTTGAAGATGATGCGTCCAAAGGAATCAACGATCTGCCTCCCCAAAGCTTAGGTAGTGTCTCCCCCAACCTTCTCATGGTACTCTATCACAATCCTAACAAATTCCTATCTAAGTTAATCAAAACTATAAGAGTTCATAGTGTGCATGCTAATTATAAATCTAGTGCTAGTAGCAGTGGAATTAGTAGTAGTGGTATGAGTTTGCAAGGATCACTACAACCTGGGTTGCAAGGATTTGTACTCTTAGCACAGACTTAGTAAAAAATGGTGGGATCATTCACAAGGTATCTTGAGTTCTTTGGTAAAGGGAACGACAACGTAGAACAACACTGGTATCTATGCGAAGCCATCTAAAGGGTCTGCCATACGATGGATGATGTGAAGTTAATCAAATTTTAGACCACTCTCAGGGAAAGGGCCTTGAGATGGTTCATAAAGTGGTCAGAGTTACACTAGAATCCAACTATGGATGATGTTAAAAGAGAATTTGTACAAGAATTTAAACTTCCACAAACCAATTAGCAAGGGTTGTCGAAGTTGTGGGAGATAAAACAGCGGGAGGGAGAGACTGCATGGGAGTTGATGCAAAGATTTAAGGACGCAATTGGTAAACTAAGCTACCTGATAGATCCAAATCATCAAAGGGACTGGTTTATCAAAGCATTATTGCCTCTCACCTGTACACCATTGACGCAACAGAAAATTGGTACACTACAAGATTGAAGCTATGGCAAGATACCCACACAAGTACAAGGGGGAGCGACACCACATGATCCATCCATTTTGGGCCTACAACATCAAATTGCGAATCTAATAGATAATTTGAAGGATCTGCAACTAGCCTGCTCGATGCAACCAAATGTATGGTGTACAACTTGCTTAGTGGAAGGTCATGTTGCTACAGAATATCCAAGGTTGCGGGGCTCAAATACCACATTTTCACCAGGAGGACCACCCAGGCCTACAACCGCAGCATGAGTCGTGCAAATAAGATTGTAAGGTTTATACCCTAGGAGCGACCAATCAGAGTACTGTGAGGTATGCAGGGGGTATGGACACCCCCCTCGTCTGTGCTCAACACTACAAAAATACTCCAATGTTCCAAATATTAATTATTGTGAATTTCATGCTTCAATAACTCACCACACCGACTAGTGTAGGACATTGGATGCTCTAGATGATCGGTTAGATTGATTAACCTTCTAAGTCAAGGAAACTCCTCGAGGGCAAGGAGGAGGAGGAACAAGGGGAAAAAGGATAGGGGGTAGAGGTCCAGTTCATTTTTACAACTGTGATCAAGAAGAGCATGTTGCATGGGATTTCCCACTACCAAGAAGACCATGGTGCTCTCAGTGCATGGTCAACGTGCATGCAACCAAGGACTGTCTAGAATTGATTGCAAGATGGGAAGAGCAGAATTGTCAGAGGGGAGCGAATTTAATTAATGCAGAGCCAAGGTTGCCAGAGGTGGCCCCCCGTTCGAATAAAAATAAAGTCACACGAGGAGGAAAAAAGACTAGAGCTGATCTGGGAGCCACAAACCAGTGCACAATTATAAGACTAGCCTCCCCAAAGCGCTCATATGACCCTGAGGAGCATAATCATTATTGCAAGGAATTCAAAAAATGTTTTCAACAATCTGATAGGAAGTGGAGTTTCACAGAAGGAGCAGCCATAATCTCTTAAATCTAAGATCTCGGACCAAACACAGTCCACAGTTTGACTCATCGAAGAATGGTTCATATTATTTCTGTAGATTGTGAACGACGACCAGATGTTGGGGCAGTTGCGGAAAAGTATGAAAGCGTCCATCCCAAAAGAGGCAGTTGAGGGAGGAGTTATCTCCACTAACCTACCCGAAATACACTCTAGGAGGGTACGCAGGAACAAGAAGAGAACGAGAAGAGAGTTCTGAATTAATGCTCAGATTGTGGGGTTCTAGATTAAGGAAACGATGTTGGATCTAGGCTCAGATGTCAAAATTTTGCTAAGGAAAACATGGGAAACCCTAAGAAAACTTGAGTTGACATTTTAACGAATCCAGCAACAGATGGCGAATGAGTACTGTATATTTCTGATTGGGCAATTGGAAGATGTGGAAATGGTTGTAGCGAGGGTGAAGGCCCATGCAGACTTTATTGGCGACAAGGACCCCTACCTAGCATTGCTCGGGATAGACTGGGCCTTTGAGAACTATGCCATAATCGACTTGAAGAAGGAACTGATGACTTTTGAGGTAGAAGGGGTTAGGGTGATTCAACCTCTAGATCCATATCAGGGACCAAGATTCACAGAACCAATAGATGACAGAGAAGAGCCAGGATTGTTGGATCAAATACATAGATTAAAAACAGGAAGAAGGGAGGACTACATCAACCCAACGATTGAAGGGTCTATAAGCTAGCGAGCATTCTGAGTTCGTAGGTTGGCTTAGGAGTCATTTGGGATGATTGGCAGCAGAGTGGATATGAAATCAACACTAAATGTTGCGCCACAATCCGTCGGATCAATTGGATTGGCACTGAGGTATGAGACTTCCCTATCTTTAATGGTATAGATTCAGTAAATTCATTTATCAACAGGATTGATGCAACTGTTATTGAAGAACACAAAGTACCTCTACTAAATGTCGCATTACAAGCGACACCGACAAGGTGGCGGGGAATTCACCATAGCTACCTCCGAGAATGGGATAAGATCAAAATAGCCATGGAAGTAAGATTTATACAAGCGGGGGAGTACCCTCAAGATTTCATCAAATACAGGGGGGACTCTAACCCTCGACAACATTTGCAAAATTTTAAGGATAGATGGAATCGGGAAGGAGTTCTAAAGGAGTTGTGGGTACATGGTTTTATACACACCCCAAGAGCCTTTCCAAAAGCTTGGTATGTACAAGATGAAATAAGGAGACAGTCTAGAGATTGGGATAGTTTGGTTGATCAGTTTGTCAGTAGCTTTTCTTTCTTAGACAGTGATAAGAGGCTGACTGAGGCATTACAAGTTGTCAAGGTGATTCTGCTCACAATAGGTTAACTAATGGAGGGGTGCATAAATGAGAAGACTTTAGAGCATATCTACGAGTCCATATATCATGAAGTAGTAGCCTATGGGAAGGTGGACAGAGAGCCGGATGAGGATTATTTGGAGGAATTACGACACTTGTCATTCCACGAAATTGAAGGGGAAAGGGACATCAAGGATGGACCTATAATTGATGCTCCACATTCACTCCTATTGAAGTTGCGAAAACATAACATCGGGACTAATGACAAACCAAAGTTAGCCTCAATTGGAGATTATTTGGATGAGCATACTAAAAAGGAGATCTTCAACCTCCTGAGAGTATGAACACTTGTTCCCTTCATCCATTGTGGAACTGACAAGGATTAAGGGAGATCTAGGGGAGAAGAAAATCATGCTAAAACCAAATTCATAGCCAATATAGCATCGACCATACAAACTGAACACGATGGTTAAGGAGAAAGTGAAAAAAGAGATAGAAAAAATGCTAGAAATTGGAGATTATTTGGATGAGCATACTAAAAAGGAGATTATTTGGATGAGTATACCTAGGGAGGATAATATGGGGTACAAAGGGAAGTACCCAAGGGAATAATGTAATAATGGGATAGGCAATAGTAATAAATAAAGTGGCTAACATGTATCATGTAAGGGACCATAAGTAGTTAGCAATAATGTAGTAAACCCATGGTATTAGATAGATGGTATTGAGGGAACCATGGTAATGACCCATGGTATTGTATATATGAGGCCTATATAGAGACTAGATACTCCCCATTGAGAGGTGTCAAGAATTATTGTATGAATAAGCATATGGCTTGTGGAGTGTTCTCTCTCTTTAAGGAGTGAATGTATGGTGTTGCCCTACCATAAGGGTTTTGATCAATAAAGAAGCATTTCTATCTATTCGATCTTGTTATTCTTGGGTTTATTTATATTATCATATATTTTCATTTCAGATCTATAACAAGTGGTATCAGAGCACTTTATTGGGCAAAAGTGGAGAATTTTATTTTATTTTATTTTTTATTTTCATTTTTTATTTTCATTTTTTTATAAATTTTTATTTATTTATTATTATTTTTATTTATTTATTATTATTATTTTTTTTTTCAGAAACTTTCTGGGGCGTCAAATTTGCAGATCAGATCCATACATTTTGGGGCAAAATATGCAAAATCTAATTGCAGATCTGGATTCTTTGTGAAAAAATACCGAAGTTCAAAAAAAAATCGGCCAAATCAAAGTTCGGATGAAGGAGATATCGCTGATCTAAAAATCAGTGGTGTTGCAGACATTTTTTGGGGTGGAGAATTTGCATATCAGATCTGTATGATTTGGGGCAAAATCTACAAAATTTAATTGCAGATCTGGTTTGTTGATGAAAAAATACTCCATTTCAAAAAAAAAAATCAGTTGAATTGGAGTTCGGATGAAGGAGATCTCGCTGATTTAAAAATCGGTGCGGTTGCAGACATTTTTTGGGGCAGCAAGTTTGCGGCATATATTTGTATGTTCTTGTGAAAAATCTCTAAAATCTAATTACAGATTTGGATTTCTTGTGAAAAAATGCCCAAATTCAAAAAAAAAAATCAGTCGAATCGGAGTCCGGATAAGGGAGATATCACTGATTTAAAATCAGCTTCTTCTTCTTCTTCTTCTTCTTCTTCTTTTTTTTTTTTTTTTTTTTTTTTTTTTTTTTTTTCAGAATTTTGGGTGACGACAAGAGAGTTGCAGCGCCGATCTGGAATTCCAGTGCCTAAATCGGGATTTCTATCACATGGGAAGATGCAGAATGGTCATTCCATTTCCGAAAACATGTCATAATAAAGATTTTGAGCAATATTGACTAAACTGTGGCCACTTTAAATTTTCGCCCAAGTAAGTGAATTTTTTTAATTAATTAATTAATTAATTTATTTATTTTCGTGCCGTCTAGCAAGATGTTTTTTACAAGAAAAGAGGATAGCCCTACTATTGAAAAATTCATACAGAATCAAAAGATCACATATGGGAAACAATGGAAAATTTTATTATCGCTTGGTTTCTAAGACGAGGCTTATAGATGGTGGAAATCAATTTACAACATGTAGTTGTCTGAACTTTTAGATAAATAATTTGAAAAACTCCTTTTGGAAAAATGGTCTCAGGCTAGAAAACAAGATAAGGGGAAACATGTGGGGTTATTTCCTACTGGTATATCCTTATTGCAGGTTTATGGATTGGTTCAGAAGGAAAAAATCATTGTGTCTATAAATCTGAGTTGCAAGCAAAATCTCATAATGCCAACTTGGCAAAAAAATTACAAGTGCCAGCAAAACACATTGAAAACACTTAGGTTTATGATGAGGATGTGCAAATTTATAAAGATTTGAAGCTTTCAATGGATAAGTATGTGTTGCATTGTGATTTTTACACTTCAGATATGGATAACATGGATGTTGTTTTAGGATATCCTTGGATGGAATCTGTGGGCACTGTCAATATTAATGTGCAGAAGAAATTCCTGAAGCTCTAGTATAAAAAGGAGAAAATTACATTGCAGGATATTTTCATTAAGACCTAAGCAGAGACTATGGAGGCAAAAGCACAAAGCTCTAATGACACTTACACATCAGATGATGAGCCTTTGATGATCGACAATCAAACACAAACAGAGGTTGAAGCAGAAAAGGTTACAGGTACTGATACATCAGATGAGGACTCAGTGGTTGAAGTAATATTGGAAGATAAGAAACAAAAGTAGACACCACAACATGTACCAGATACCACTCAGGCTCCACTGTTGGTTAAAACTTCAGCATATCACCACCCACATCACCCTGCAAGAAACAACCAACAAGATGGAAACGAATTAGCCAGAAGGACAACAACCCCCACATGATAGATAGAGAGGAGCGACGATCCACCTACTACACATTAACACAGAAGAGCCGCCACGATCAACTTCCATCTCAAATGAGCGAGGCACCAGCTGGATCGAGGGTTCACCTTTCTCTTGGATGGCTAGATGCACGTGCATAGTACCAGTGGACTACTCTTTTGAGTAGATCTTATTATTTGTGTTCTTCCCATGTTTCGAGGATGAAACATGTTAAGGGGGGTGGAATGTAGTATACCTAGGGGGGATAATACGGGGTAAAAAGGGAACTATTCAAGGGAATATTGTAATAATGGGATGGGCAATAGTAATAAATAGGTGGTTAACCCGTATTATGTAAGGGACCACAAGTAGTTAGCAATAATGTAATAAGCCCATGGTATTAGATATATTGTATTGAGGAAACCATGGTAATGACCCATGGTATTGTTTGTATGAGGCCTATATAGAAGCTAGATACTCCCCATTGAGAGGTGTCAAGGATTATTGTATGAATAGGAATATGGCTTATGGAGTGTTCTCTTTCCTTAAGGAGTGAATGTATGGTGTTGCCCTACCTTAAGGGTTTGATATTAATAAAGAGAAGCATGTATCTACATTCAGATCTTGTTATTTCTTGGATATATTTGTTATTTATCATATATTTCTGGGTTAGATCTATAACATATTTGGATAGTTTGGTTGATTAGTTTGTCAGTAGCTTTTCTCTCTCAGACAATGATAAGAGGCTGACTGAGGCGTTGCAAGTTGTCAAGGCGATTCTGCGCACAATAGGTCAGCTAATGGAGGGGTGCATAGATGAGAAGACTTTAGAGCATATCTACGAGTCTAGATATCATGAAGTAGTAGCCTGTGGGAACGTGGACAGAGAGCCGAATGAGAATTATTTCGAGGAAATATGACACCTATCATTCCATGAAATTGAAGGGGAAAGGGACATCAAGGATGGACCTATAATCGATTCTCCACATTTACTCCCATTGAAGTTGCGAAAACATAATATCGGGACTGATGACAAACCAAAGTTAGCCTCAATTGGAGATTATTTGGATGAGCATACTAAAAAGGAGATCTTCAACCTCCTGAGAGTATGAATACTTGTTCCCTTCATCCATTGTGGAATTTACGAGGATTAAGGGAGAACTAGGGGAGATGAAAATCATGCTAAAACAAAATTCATAGCTAATAAAGCATCGACCATACAAACTGAACACGAGGATTAAGGAGAAAGTGAAAAAAGAGATAGACAGGATGCTAGAAATATGGTTTATATTTTCAATGGAAGAAGCAGAGTGGGTAAGTATGATTGTGATACAAAACAAGAAAGATGCTACAAAGATAAGGGTCTGTGTGGACTACTTCAGTTTGAAAAATGCTTGTGTGCATGATCCTTTTCCTACACCATTCAATGATGAAATTCTAGATAGTGTAGCGGGGAATGAAGCCTACTCTTTTACAGATGGATTCTTATTTCTTTGGTTATCACCAAGACAGGATTGTAGAGGAGGATAAGAATAAAACTACATTTACCACAGAATGGAGATCCTATGCCTATCATGTTATGCCATTCAACCTCAAGAATGCACCCGCGATGTTCTTAAGAATTGTGATTGCTGCCTTTACAGATTACATCCACAGGTTCCTAGAAGTTTATATGGATGAATGGATAGTATATAGTCTGCTGAAGAAATACTCTCGTTTGCTCAGAATCATGTTCAATTGATGTAGACAGCTACAGATCTAGCTAAATTTGAAGAAGTGCACATTTGCAATCCCTTTTGACATGCTTTTGGGCTACATAATATGCAAAGAAGTATGTGTAGATCTTGCTAAGGATGCAACGATCATGAATATGGACCCACCCACAAGTATAAAACAACTTGGATCCACCTTGGGACATACCAAGTACTACAGGAGGTTTATTCACAACTATGCCTCAATTACTGTACCTATGGAGAAGCCATTGAGGAAGGCTAAATGATTCATGTGGTCACAATAATGTCAAGCTGCACTCAACATACAAAAAGAAAAACTAGTAAGTGCACTGATCCTAGTCTACCCCAACTAGAACAAATAGTTTCATGTCCACATTGATGCATCAATCATTGCTCTGGGGGCTGTTCTGGCTCAGCTAGGGGAAGGGAGCCTCAACCACCCAATTTATTTTTCCAGCAAAAAATTTTCCATAGCAAAAAAGAACTATACCACAACTGAGCAGTAGTTGGCGATGGTATATTCGCTTCAAAAATTCAGACACTATTTTCTGGGCGACCCATTCAAGTTTTTCACTAACCATTCCACTTTGAAATATTTAGTGAACAAGCCTGTGCTTGAAGGAAGAATTTTTAGGTCGTTGTTGTTATTCCAGGAATTCAAATTTGAAGTAATTTTTAAGCCCAACTGGTTGAATGTGGGACCTAATGACCTCTCACGACTGGAATTAGGAGAAAAGGGAGGATCCCTTGTCGATAAGCTACCAAATGTCGATCTATTCCAGATTGAAGCAGTACCAGATTACTTGGAAGACATTGCAACCTTCTTACTTATAGCAAAATTTCTAGAAGAAAACAAAACCAAACAAAGGAGACATATGGTCGTTCGAGCTGTCGATTATCAATTGATTGCAGGGAAACTGTATAAAGTTGGCCTTGATAAGGTGTTGTGCAGATGTGTCCTTTACCATAAGAGACACGATGTATTATGGGAATGTCATTCAAGAGTTGCAGGTGGACATGTTGGAGGAAAGGCCACCGCAAGGAAAGTATTGCAGGTAGGACTACTATTGCTGATGGCTTTCAAAGATGTGAAGGAATATGCCGGAGGCTGTGATGTTTGCCAAAGGGCTGGGATGCCATCACATCGCGATGAACTGCAATTGCAACTAGTACGTACACTGCAGATATTTGAGAAATGGGCAGTCGAATTTATAGGACCTATCAATCCGCTAACGTGTCACTCTCACACCATGTATATAATCACTGCAACAGAGTACCTCACGAGATGGGTAGAGGAAAAATTTGTTAAGGACTATACTGCAGACACTGCTACCTGATTCATATTTGACAACATCATATCCAGATTTTGGTGCCCCAGGAGTCTCACTAGTGATCAGGGGACCCATTGCATCAATGAAACAATTTCCTCCTTCAAAACTTCATGATACAACACCACAGGAGCAACCCGTATCACCCTCAAGATAATGGTAATGTAGAGGCCTTCAACAAAATATTGGAGAAGGGTTTGACCAAGATATGCTTAGCTAACCAGGATGATTGGGATGAGAGAGTGCCAACAACTCTATGGGAATATCGCACAACTGTGTGTTTACACAAACATACACCTTTCCAGCTTGTGTATGGACGGGAGGCTGTGGTATTGGCTGAATTTTCTATTCCCAGCCTTTTCATAGGCCACTCATATGGAAAAGGAGGAATCAATTCAAAAGAGGCTAGATGAACTTTTGGAGCTCAACGAGGCTAGGTTTATGGCAGATTTCCATCAAATGTTTGAAAAGCAAAGGCAGAAGACATGCCATGACAAACATATTAAGAGAAAATCCTTCACAGTGGGAGGACATCTTCTGCTATGCGATAGAAAATTCTTGAAGTTTCATGAAAAGTTGTAGACAAATTGGTTAGGTCCGTTTGTTGTTGTGGAAGTAAAGGAGTCAGGACCTATTAATCTCGCGCAGCTAGACGGGGTATTGCTACTAGGTTGGGTGAACGGTGCATGCTTGAAACCTTTACACAAATCAAACAATGTTACTCAGAATTCATTGGATCTCTGAAATGAGACCATAGGTAAGCATAGGTAGGAGTAGGTAGGATTCATTTAGTTGGGTTGTCACTAGTCGTGTCAGTTATTTATTTATTTATTTATTTTTTTCTTGGTCAGTTGGTCCTTTAAATTTCAACATAAAAATTTCACCAGGTCTCTTCCAATTGCATATGTTCTACCACCACACCATAATTGATTGTGGTCAGGGGGAGTCACACATGTTAAGAGTCATTTGCGTAATAATTAGACAATAATTCTGGTGTCAACTTGGATTTTTGTTAAATCTTTACCATTATAGAAATAATCAATTCCTAAGCATATTCCATCACAATAACATAATTACCCATCAAATCCACCTTTCCTTTTTCAATATTGCATCATCTGAGTCAGGTACAACATAGCTGAATAGGATTAACATGATTGAGTATGCATAAGGAAAGTTGTTGTAGTAATTAGTTAGGAGGTCTCATTAGAAACTTCGTGTCGAGCTGGTCTACTTAATCTACATGGAAATGCCAAATTCTTCAGAGTCTGAAGCTAAGGTGGTAGAGTCACTTAGTTTGTAGTCTGTTTCTAAGCTTTGTCATTCTAAGATCAGATACCATTCCCCTGTATTTTGTGACTATCAACACCGTTTCGAGATGGCGAAGACTATTGTATCTGTTCCAGAGCTCAGATTGGACAAGAGAATTATGTTTAGGGAGCCGGTTTACGACAAATATGATAAAGTTGTGTTGGTCGATAATGATCTCATAGACTCCTTCCAGTGTTCGACCGTGAAACGTGAAGTCTACACTGAATCAGTCATGAAGGAGGATGGGAGTGTAACAATCAAAGTCAAAATTGACTTTAGAGGAATCCAGTGGTCCACCTTACTTAATTTGAGAAGTTTTCCTGTGTTTGGGATGACAATGGCAGCAATGCAGTGCACAAAGTTACTAGTCAGCAAGATGCATGGAGGATCGCTCTGGATTGATAAAGAATATCCAATTCATGCAGTGGACATTCAGAGGCTCACAATTTATCGAGGGGTAAAGGCGCAACTTCAACTGCATTCTAGATAACTTCCAAGCGAGCGAAGAAGACAGGGAATGATGATTACTACAATAAGTATGATACAAAGAGAGGAGGAAAGGGAAAACACATAGATCTGATCAGCACCCCGAAAATCAAGTTCGCATGCTACATTATTACAAGGAAGATGATGCGTCATTTTTCCAAGAATGAGTGCACCCTCTTGCTCTCAAATACGTGCCTTGGATAATTTCGGGGGACCCAAGAAACAAATAAATAAAGGAGGCTTTTTTCAGCTGCTGGTACAAGAAAATGCTAGACGTCGTCAAGGTTGTCAAAGGGGTATTGAGGTCCTTACTTGATGAATATTCATTAGATATTTGGTTTGTTGTTAGCCATGGGAGCACTTGGGTGAGGCGGCATTGTGTTCACCCCCACACCTTCCATATGCGGCCCCAAAATTTTATGTTGAATTTCAAACCATTCCTCACAAAGGTCGGTTCATGGCCAGGAATTGTAGGGGATATTCGAGAAGGAAAACACGTCTATTTCTTTGACGAGATGGTAACCCATCCTCTAGCAAGAGAAACGATTGTAGATTCCAGAAAGCGCTTGATCGCGGATTCATTATTTGTAGAAGGGGGAGAGAAGACGGGAACTATAAGAGAAAGGCATTCAAACAATGGACAGGCGATGGAAACAGAGACCCTCCTTCCGCGAGGAAGCAACAAACTTTCTTTCGCGAGGAAAGAAAAAGTTGTTCGTTGATTGAGAAGAATATTAAGCTGAGGATGAACAACTAACCTCCAATAGAAGCTTTCAGCAAGCAACGATGAAGAGAAAAGAAGAGAAGTGGATCAATTATCTATTCATAGAGGTTGTGGGTTGAGTGCTAGTCTCTAGAGCCCTATAACAACTTGGGTTCCCTAGACGTTATGGGTTGAGATAGGATTCCTGGAACCCTATAACAACTTGGGTCCCTCATGGATGTGGGTTGAGGAAAGAGGTCTCTAGAGCCCTGTAACAACTTGGGCCCTTGGAGGATGTAGGTGGAATGAAATCTCTAGAGCTTTGTAACAGCTTGGGATTCCCTAGAGATCATGGGTTGAGCTAGCTACTCTAGAGCCCTATAAAAACTTGGGATTCCCTAGAGGTCGTGGGTTGAGTTAGCTATTATAGAGCCCTGTAACAACTTGGGAAGATATCATCTTGAATCCAAGAGAGAGGCAAGCTCAAATCACAGTTCCTCGTTACTACCTTAATTGATACAGTCATTTCTGGACTCCCTAGGAGGGGGGTGAAACACTGTATGTGCATGAGGGGGTGAGGTTGGGCACCTCTGGACTCCTCGTGCAGGAAATAAAGAGATAAACAGTGGTGGGGATTGAGGCAAGAGGTCCTCTAGAGTCCTATCATATATGGTAGCTTGAGTGTAGTCCCAACAGCTAGAATTCCCCTTGAGACTATGGAATTTGGCTCGGGGGTGACAACTACAAGTAGCAATGGTTGTAGTTGTATATGGTTGGGTGGAGAGTCATAGTCCCATAATGAGTTTCACTATAGGATAAAAGATAATTATTTTTGAATACTGTTGCATTTAATGGATTATGTTTTATTTTCATTTGTAATAAATGTGGATAAATAGGGACTACAATTGTGTTTTTGTGTATATACCTATGATGCAATTGTGAAGGGATATTTCCCTGATTTGTATGTTGATTATGGCTATGAATATGTATGTGTACATGTGTGTTGTTCTTACATGTAAAAGTAAATAAGTTAATAGCCTAAATAATGGTAATCACAAAGTATCTGAAGTTACAGGAAAAGAGCCCCATAACAGTGTTGCCTAAGCTATAGAGTAGAGGTGGACTCTCACTCTAAATAAAATGCTCATCTATGTTAGAAATAATATAATAGCTAAAATTAATGAACTCAATAATCTATTTCAGGATCAAACCATGAAAAATTAAAAGAAGTGGGTTCTGAGACCCTTTGTATTAATGTAAAATTTATAAGAAAGACCCTTTGGTGGCCAGAGTCGGTTATTGTATACATCGGAGTATCTGTTTACAAGTTGTTGTGCCGACAGGAAAGCAATATGTGAAGGATCAAGGGAGTGTTCCCGGGGTTGATCGTGCCTGACTATCATATTTCCATGGTCTTTAGCCTTACTCGTGCATAAGCCTCCATTCCTGCCACATGGATTTTAGCGACAAGGATTACAGGTCCCCACTAATAGACAAATTCCCTGGAAACCCACGAGTGACACCAAGGAGCTGCTTAAGGAATTCTTCTGGACTTTGGAACAATTGGTTTGTAACAGGAGAGGTGAAAGCCTCTTGAAAGCTCGTGCTAGGATTTTTGTGAATGTTAGATGCAGGAATTCCTACACCGCTATGCGAGGAATTCCTTACTCGAAGGCATGGAAGGCCCGCAGGGTAAGAACACCTTAATGTAGCTATCACCCAAGTTCAGAAGGGGTAATGTCATGGAAATTCTTAATCTGACTTTGATGGACTGGCGAGGTCTTGAAGTTTATCGAGAGGCCAAAGAGACCCTTGAGACTAAGCCATAATTGAAATGACCAGCTTGAAAAAGTCTGCATGATGGTAGATCTGGTCTCTACGGAGAGCACAAAGATCAATACCGAAGGCCCTACATGGTGCAGAGATGAAGTCCCTTAACTGAGCCATCAGAGAATGTTAAGGGAATGGCGTTTCTCATGGTGAAAGGGATCGAACCCCTCAATTTATGGAAAGGATTAGATAAGGCTTATCCTCTTGCTGATTGGAACTGTAAGAGGGAAAAATTCTGATTGGACTGGTCAAATTCTCCTCTTACGCAATTGGTCATCCAACGTGGACTATCTATAAGGTCCACGCTACTAGGCTAACAACACAGAGATTGGAGGTCGAAACCAATGCTTCATGGTAGAATGCAAAGAACAAGGCTGACCGAGAATTATTCAAAGCTTGGGAAGTCAGGCCGCATGATGATTGGAAGATGTGCGGTTGATGTGCCGACCCGAATAGATTGAAGGCTATGGGTTAGGAGGTCAGATGGGAATCAAGTTACGAGATCTAAGTTGGGTCAACCCTAAGTAGAATGTCTGGAGGTCAGGAGTCGAGACGTGAGGTGACACTGTGATGTCGGGAGATTTGTATGTCCTGACCATCTGCTCACCTATTGATTGGAAAAGCCCATGGTGAAACACCATGTGGAAGTGTGAGATTGGTGACCACAATTATCTATGCGAGGAAATATATTGAAATGAATGAAAAAGAAAAGAAAATAAAAAACAAGGGTGCGACCCTTCTAATCTCGTTCCCATTATCAGAAAATGGGGACCAAATTCGCTAGTAACGACTCTCGTACCTAGCTAAGGTGAAGGGGTATGTTACAGAGGGGTATCAGAACTATCTAGGTTAAAAGCTAGAATGGATGGGCTTCGTCATGTGCGAGTAATAATAAAAAAAATGGAGAATAAATTTGACTAAGTAACTGTCTAATGTTAAAACTTGAATAAACCTACTGATCTGACATTAACGAAAGTTGTATGAGAATAAGATCGTGGTCATGATGTTTATTTTTGGGTCACGGGTCATGGATATGTTTTTTGTTTGATTATCATGATGAAGATATTGAATGATTGATGCATATGATTTATAAGTATGTTGACATGCTAACATGATTGTGTTTTCGCAGCAGAAGACTTCATGGTAAATCATGACCCTATAATTTGGGTTATTTACTTTTGAAACGTCTAACAATGTGTATGATTTAAAACACATCACGAGCATAAATAAACAAAAGAAGTCACAGTGATGAGTACTGGAATGGTTGAATACAATTTTGATCAATCACAACATGGAAGTGATTGGGTCAGAACTAATGAAGGAGAGAGATCGGTTGACCAAGGGGAAGGGAGTCATTCCCCAGTCTCGGTGAATAGCTTGAGAAGACTAAGGGATGAGGTGAGAATATTTAAGGATGATAATGAGAGGTTGGTAAGAGCTCAATAAAGGCAAGAAAAGATCATCGCAGTCACTCTGCAAAGTCTCTCAGATTGGTAGAGGCAAAGGAAATCTAAGAGGAGGGCGAGTCATAGAGACAGAAAAATCCTTCAAGAACCAGAAGAAAACCCCAATGGAGCATATGGTGGCAGGTCTAGGAAAAGGCACAGGTAAGGAAGTGAGGAAATTGTGCCAGGAGGTGAATGTCTAAGCACTCCAAGTGGAGGGAAAACAGGCAGGTGAAGTACTCCAGCTGACCATCTAAACTGGTTGCTCGAAGGCATCACTATTATCGACATCACCATCAATCAATAAGCAAGGAAAAGGAAAAGGAGCATATGCTTGAAGAGTTTAATAAGGAAAAACCACGTACATTTTATGGGGATATGAAGAAGGCATAATATGCAGAAGCATGGTTGTTGGGAATGAAGTTTTTTTTTTTTTCCAGAATACATGACTATTCTAAGAATATGAAGGCTAGGATTATTAGGTATAACTTGAAAGGGAAATCCCATATATGGTGGGAATAATTGAAGAATGTTAGGGCCATTACCGATAAGGAGCTGACATGGGGAGAGTTTGAAAAGTTCTTCAGAGAATAATACCTATCTGAGGGGTATTATGATAGAAAAACAAAAGAGTTTTATGAACTCAAAATGGGTCAGTTAACTAGTGATGAGTATGTCACCAAATTTTTGGAACTGTTGAGGTATGTACCATATCTCAAGGATGAGAAAGCTAATATTCAGAGGTTTATCAGCAGGCTGCTTATGAATTTCAGAGATAAAATCGAATTTCTGGAACCTCGAACCTTGGAGGACACTAAATTAGGGCACTGTTATGAGAAAGAAAAACAAAGACCTGAGATTAGGATCAACTGGCAGGCCAAGAGAAATGTTTGACATAATAAGATTTGGTCTAAGAAAAACCCAGGAAGGAGGGAAGTGAGACACCCAGCTCAGACACAGTAGTTTCAACAAAAGACCAATGTCGCTAACAAGAAATTTGTGTAGCAACCAATGAAAACACAACCCAGTTTTGAAGGCTGAGAATCACTTAAGTGTTAGAGTTGTGGTGGGGACCATAGGAGAAGAGATTTCCCACATTAGCAGAATGTTGTACCAAAGACCTACAACACTCAGGAGGCAATTAAAGTGGGCGAAGTATCTTGGAGTATGCCTAGAGTTTATGTAACAGTGGACAATCACCAAGCATCCATTGTTGAGATGGAAGGTAAGCTACAACAACAAGTCATTTCCATTTTGATTGATCCAAGTTCCAATTATAGTTAAACCAGTCCATAACATGTGGAGAAGTGTGGATTGGGTAAGTAATTGCATCAAGAACCTTGGCTAGTTCAATTGGAAATAGACACAAGGAGGAGAATCAACCACTGGGTAAGGTCGTGTGCAATTGAGCTCAGTGGCATGGACACAATAGCCCACTTGAATGTGTTACCATTGGGTGGGTATGACTTATTGTTGGGCATGGATTGGATATACCTACACTCAACCAAGGTAGACTGCTACGTGAAAGAAATAGAATGCTTGGATGAGAAAGGAACAAAAAAAGTATTGCAAGGCAAGAGGGACCCATATCAGTGAGGTTGATCACTACCATGCAAGTCAAGCGAAACATAAAAAAACGATACATGTTGATTGTATTATAAGTTTTCCGTAGTGAGGAAGTTGATAGAAGATTAAAGGACAAGGAGGATGAATTACTTCGAAAATACCCTGTCTTGCAACAATATGCAGATGTTTTTCAAGTGGAGGTTCCTGGATTACCTCCGCACAGGGAGCTAGAATTTCTCTATCAAACTGGCGTTAGGAGCAACACCAACATCCAAGGATCCATATAGAATGAGCAGTCCAGAATTGGTTGAACTCAAATTAATGCTAAAGGAGATGCTTATACATGGTTACATAAGGCCAAGTGTGTCTCCTTGGGGAGCACCAATATTTTGTGTAAAGAAGAAAGATGGAACCCTTCAATTATGCATTGATTACAAGAAGCTGAATAAATTAACCATTAAGAATAGGTACCCATTACCAATGATTGATGATCTCTTTGAAAATTTAAGAGGAGCAACAATTTTCTCCAAAATTGACTTAAGGTCAGGCTACCATCATAGGATTGCCAAAAACAACTAAGCAACATGATGCAATCATGGTGGTGGTGGACAAAATCAACAAGGTAGCTCATTTTGTAGTAGTCAAATCCACCAATTCCACTAGTGATATAGCATAAAATATTCATAAAGGATATTGTGAGACTACATGCAATCCCCAAGAAGATTGTGTCAGATAGAGATGCTAACTTTAATTCCAAGTTTTGGAAGGAATTGTTCGTAGGATTATGAACATAATTAGCATTTAGTACCTTCTATCATCCACAAACAGATGGGAAAATATAGAGGACTAATTGGATCCTTGAGGACATGTCAAGGATGTATGTGATGCATCATCCCAAGAAATGGGAAGAATATATTCCACATGTGGAGTTTTCATACAATAATGGACACCATGAGTCTATAAGGATGAGCCCCTTTTAGGAATTGTATGGCAGGACATGTAATACTCCTATTAGATGGAGTGACCCAATTAACTGAGTGCATGTAGGACATGACATGTTTAGGGATATGGAACATCAAGTTCAGATCATAAAGAAAAATCTGAAAGTGGCACATGACAAACATAAAAGTTATGTAGATAAGAATTGGGTGCACAAAGAGTTCCAAGTGGGGGAACATGTCTACCTAAGAATTAAACCCAAGAAAAGTTCCCTAAAAATGGGGACATGTGCTAAGTTGGCACCATGGTATTGTGGACTTTTTGAAATTCTTGAGAGGATTGGAACAATAGTATATAGAATGTCTTTACCTCCATCAGTTATATTTCATGATGTTTTTTATGCTTCTTTATTTAAAAGATATGTACAGGACCCTAATCATGTGATTTATTGGTTGATGCTACAGGTGGAACCAGAGGGAGAATTCCAACAAGAACCAATATGCATTTTGGATCGGAGGAGTCTCATGCTCTGGAATAGATTCATAGAGCAAGTCAAGGTGCAATGTAAGAACTTTGGGCCAGAGGAGGCCACGTGGGAAATTGTCGATTCCATGAAATCTAATTACCCTTTATTGTTTGATGATTAAAAATAATTGTGTATAATTGTAAATATTGTATATAGCTATGTGTATAAAGCTCCACTGAACAATGTGTGTACCATTTTAATTCTTCCATTATATAGGTGTAAATCAACACCGAGGGTGGCGTTCCCTCAAGGGGGAGGGGACTATGACAACCCCACCTAAGGCTCTAGTATGAGCCACATTGTAAAAAGGATGTAAATATTTTGCAATGTTTGAAATAATAGAAAAAAATGGGACTGATTCAAGGGACACAGATTCCATAGCTAGGGATGGAGAATTATTGCTTGGGATGTTATGGTTTCTTTTGCAAAGAAGAAAACCTGAACTTCAAGACAACCATTAAAGGATGGATGGTGCATGCAATAAAGGAACTGAATGCCAAAATTAAATGGGTTGAGGAAAAGTACTTAGACCCATGCTTGTTTGAGAAAATAAAACAAGCAAAAGAGGATAGAATTTATAAAGGGTTGCAACAGTAAGGATACAACAACAAAGGAAGGGGCAGGAACGCTGACAAAAAAATGGAGGAGGCATTCGAAAAAAATAATAATGGAAAGGAGATCATTATGGACAGAAGGAGAACATTCGGGGAGAGCGGGCAGAGAGGGAAATCTCTGAACTCTTGAGGGAGATCATTATTCATAGAAGGGAGAGAGAAGAAAGGAAATTTGAGAGAAAGGAGGGATTCAAACAGGGGACGAGCGAGGGTAGCAGACACCCTCCACGGGGAAACAAAGAACTTTATTTTGCAGGGACAATAGAAGTTTCTTGTCGATCAAGAAGTAGACCGAGGTGAGGACAAAAAGCTAACCTCTAACAGAATCTTTCAGCAAGCAATTGCTAAAGAGAAGAGAAGAGAAGAGAAGGGGATTTATTATCTATCCTTGGAGGCTATGGGTTGAGTGCTAGTATATGGAGTCTTGTAACAACTTGAGCTCCCTAGATGTTGTGGGTTGAGATAGGATTCCTAGAACTCTATAAAATCTTGGGTCCCTTGAGGCTATGGGTTGATAAGAGAGGTCTCTAGAGCCCTATAACATGAGCTTGGGTCCCTGGAGGCTGTGTGTGGAATGAAATATCTGGAGCCTTGTAACAACTTCATATTCCATGGAGGTTGTGGGTTGAGCTAGCTACTCTGGAACCCTATACAACTTGAGAAGAGACCATCCTGAAACTAGGAAAAAAACAATCTCGGAACATAGCTCTTGGTTTCTGCCCTCATTGATACAATGGTTTCTGGACACCTTAGGAGGGGATGGAACATTGTTTGTGCATGAGGGGTGAGGTTGGGAACCTCTAGACTCCCCGTCAAGAAAGAAAGGTATTAAAAATGATGGGGATTGAGGCAAGAGGTCCTCTAGAGTCACTGGTATATCTGGCAGTTTGAGTGTGGTCCCAACAACACGAATTCCCCACTATACTATGCAATATGGCTTGGGGGTGATAGCTACAAGTAGTAGTGGCTGCAACTGTCTATGGTTGGGTGGAGAGTCGTAGTCCCAGACTCAGTTTCCATGCAAGATAAAAGATAAGTATTTTTGAATACTATTTCAAGTAATGGATTATGTTGTATTGTCATTTGTAATATATGTGGACAAATAGGGATTGTAATCGTGTTGTTGTGTATATACCTATGATGAAATTGTGAAGGGATATTTCCCTGATTTGTATGTTGACTATGGATATGAATATGTATGTGTACATGTGTGTTGTTCTTACATATAAAAGTAAAAAAGTTAACAACCTAAATAATGGTAGCCATAGAGTATATGAAGTTACAGAGTGGAAAAGAGACCCATAATAGTGTTGCCTAAGCTATAGAGTACAAGAAAACTCTCACTCTGAATAAAATGCTCATCTATGTCAGAAATAATACATTAGCTAAATTAATGAACTCAATGATCTATTTCACACGCAAACCATGAACAGTTAAAAGAATTGGCTTCTAAGACCCTTTGTATTAATGTAAAATTTATAAGGAAGACCCTCTGGTGGTCAGATTCGGTTATTGTATACATTAGAGTGTTTGTTTACAAGTTGTTGTGTTGATAGACAAGCAATATGTCAAGGACCAAGGGAGTATTCCTAGGGCCAGTCGTGCTCGACTGTTATATTTCCATAGTCTGTAGCCTCACTCATGCAAAAGCCTCCAATCCCACCACAGGGATTTTGGTGACAAGGACTACTATTCCCACTGATAGACAAATGCCCTGGAAACCCAAGAGCGACATTGAGGAGCTACTTAAAGAATTTGTGTAGACTCTGGAATAGTTGGCATATAGCAGGAGAGGTGGAAGCCTCCTAGAATCTCGCACTAGGCTTCTGGTGGATCTTAGATGTAGGAGCTCCTGTGCCACTATGTGACGAATTCCCTACCCAAAGGCAGGGAAGGTCCACAGGGTAGGAACCCTCAATTTAGTTATCGCCCAAGAGCATAAGGGGTAACATCATGGAACATCCTAATCTGACTTCGATGAAGTGGAAAGGTATTGAAGTGGATTGAGAGGCCGAAGAGACCCTTGAGACCAAACCTCAATCGAAATGACCAACTTGAAGAAGTCTACGTGATGGCAGATTTGGTCTCTTGGGAGAGTGTAAAGACCACTACTGAAGGCCCTGCATGGTTCAGATCTGAAGTCCCTTGTCCGAGACATCAAATAATGCTAAGGGAAGGGAGTTTCTTGTGGCAAAAGGGAGTGAAACCTTGAAATTATGGAAAGGATCGAATAAGGCTTATCCTCTTGCTGATCGAAACGCCAAGTAGGAAAACTTCTTATTGGAGCAGCCATATTATCTTGTTATGTGATTGGTCCTCCGATGAGGAATATCTACAAGGTCAATGTAGCCAAAAAAATAACCTAGAGATCATAGGTCGGAACTAATGCTTCGGGTTAGCATGCAAAGAACAAGGCCGACCCTGACCTAGTCGGAGGTCAGGAGGTTGGGTTGCGTGCTGATTGGAAGATGAGCGATTGATGTGTCGACCTCACTAGGTTGAAGGTCGGGGATTAGGTGGTTTGAAGAAAGCTAAGTTACAAGCTCCAGGTTTGGTCGACCCTGACTAGTTTGGAGGTCGAGAGGGCGAGAGTCGGGATGTGAGGTCGCATTGTGATGTAGGGAGATGCGTATGTCCCGACCATCCACTCACTTGTTGATTAGATGAGCCCATGGTGATGCGTCGTGTGGCAGTGTGATATTGGTGACTGTCATTCTATGTGTGAGGAAATATATTCAAATGAATGAAAAGAAAAAAAACTGAGGGTGCGACCCCCCTAATTTTGTTCCCATGACCGGACAATGGGGACCGAATTCAACAATAACGACTCTCCTAACTTTGTAAGGTAAGGGGGTATGTTACACTCAACTACTGTTGGTTGCAACAAAAACACATCGTCTATTTCCATTGGTGATATTTTATCTCCTATAAAATAGCTTCAAAATTTTAGTTCACAAATTCATCAAAACAATTTATTCCATTATGTTACAAGCATATCCTAGCGATTTCATTATTTTTGTTTATTGATGTGCTCCTTAGTTTGACCAATGAGGAACAAGTATTCATCGTTGTCCAAGTAACCCAGGTCTCTTGTGGTCAAATGGATCTAAGGCCACCTGAGTTTGTAAGGGAATTTCATCCTTGGGAGTAGGTTTCCCCATCCTCTGGAATTGATCACATCAACTGGTGTATCTTCTTTCATCTTTGTGGAGAGTGGGCCAGTAGTAGCTAACTTGTAGAACCTTGATAGTTGTCCTCTTAGAAGAAAAGTGACCTCCACAAGGCCCATCATGGCAAGCTAAGAGGATTTCAAATACATCCTCTTCCCTTACACATCTCCTCAAGATTTGATAACCTCCCAACTTGAAGATATTTCCCCCAATCCAAGTGAAAGGGGAACTCTTCCTTACAATTCTTCTCTTCTCCCTGGATGAAAGATTTGGAGGAAAATCTATAGCAACTAGGTAGTTAGCTATGTCAGAAAGCCATGGAGAGAGAAATGAATAGAAAATAAGTGTTCATATGGTAGTTTATCATCAACCATCCCTTCCTCACCTGTAGGCAAAGAAAGTTTAGACAATAATTTTGCAAACCACATTTTCTTTACTTGGCTTATCAATGATAGTTATATCAAATTGTTGTAATAAAAGAAACCATCTAATAATTCTAGCAGTCACATTAGTATTGTTCATTAATTACTTGATAACTGCATGGTTAGTATGCATAAAGGTTTAATATCTAGTGATGTAGTGTTTGAACTTATTCAAAGAGTGGAAAACAACTAGGAGTTCCTTCTCAGTTATAGTGTAATTCAATTCAGCCTTAGACAATTTTTTGCTAATGAAGTAAATAGCATAAGGAAACTTGTCATCTATCTAGCCTAGGGTTGCTCCTACATCTTTTTAAAATGCATTAGCATGGATGTGTAAAGGAAGAGCCCAATTTGGGCCTCCAAGTATGGGTGCAGTAGTCAATTTGTCTTTCAAGATCTCTAGGGCCTCCTAGAAACTATATGACCAACAAAATTCAGAGTCCTTGGCCAACAATCCAAAAAATGGTGAGGCTACTTTGCCAAAGTATTTGATAAACCACGTATAATATCCAGCCAAGCCCAATAAGCTCCTAACATCCCTCTACTTTTGAGGAGTAGGGACCCTTTTTATGATGGTAATTTTATTTTGGTCCACTTTTATTCCCTATTGAGATATTGAATGGCCTAGGACAGTCCCTGCATTCATCAAGAATTCACACTTCTCAGGACTAAGCGAGATGTTCATTTCAATGCATTTCTTTAGGACTTTCCCAAGGTTAGAGAAAACCTCAAGGAAGTCACACCCGTAGGGAGTGAAATCATCCATGTAGAGCTCCACAAAGTCATGGACTAGCTTAGCAAAGATGCTCAAAACTACCCTTTAAAAAGTGGCAGGGGCATTACATAATCAAAAAGGAAGGACCGTATAAGAAAATGTACCCCAAGGACATGTGAATGTAGTTTTATCTTATTCCTCTGGGCTGATCTGGATCTGATTGTAACCACTAAACCCATCCAGGAAAGAGAAGAACTTCTTCCCTGCAAGACCATCCAAGACTTGATCAATGAAAGGTAGAGGGAAATGGTCCTTTTTAGTGGCTTTGTTCAGTTCTTTATAATCCACACAGATCCTCCATTTTCCATTTTTCTTTGGAACCAAGACTAGAGGAGACACCCACTCACTATCTGAGATGGGGTAAATGAACCCTGCATCCAACAATTTATGCAATTCTTCCTTTACTATGTCTTTTAGGGTTGGGTTCATCCTCCTCTGAGGTTGGAACACTGCTTTGCATCCTTCCTTGATGTATATGTGATGAGTACACACTAAAGGATTTACTCCCTTAATTTCTCTATAGCTCCAGGCAAAGGCATCTAAGTTCTCTCTCAACATCTCACACAACTTCTCTTCTTGATTAGCTGAGAGAGAGGGGTTTATCTTCAAGGTTTTAGATGGACCAAATTTTACAATTTTAACATGTGCAGGACTTGGATCCACGAGACATAACTCAGTCCAAGGATTACGCTTAGATTCCTTCACAAGGTAATCAAGCGGCATCGTGTTGGGGGACTCGTTCTGGATGATTTGGTCAATGAGGTCATCTTCATTAGGTTCCCCCCTCCTATAATAACATCTGGGGAACAAATTGGATGGTATGTGGTATGATACACTTCATCTTCCTCCTCCTCTTCCAACCATAGTGGTAAGTCATTCTCGAGGGATGCTTGAGCAGGAGGGTACAATACCAATTGCTTGGACAAATGCCCATTCTTAATGGTCATGTTTCCAACTCTACAACTTATGTAAGCATCAATAGTGGCTAGCCATGGTCTTCCAAGGATGAGAGGATAGCCATTGAATTTGGTTTTGGGATGGAGAAATAAGAACTCAGCAGGATACTCCCAGGAATCAATAGAGACCATTACATCCTCAACAACTCCCTTAGGAGCCATTGTGGACATATCTGCAAGTTGCAACACTGTTGTGGTCTTTCTCAAAGATCCTTGGAGGTTTATCTTGAGCATAGTTTCCTTATTCATCACATTGATGGAAACCCCAAGATTAAGCAAGGTGTAGGAGATAATGATGCCATCAATATGCACATCTACCACAGGAATTCTATGGTCTAGATACTTGTGGAAAACCACTCTCCCTAGCATTAGATGAGACAATTGACCAATGACATTAATGGTAGGGGTGTCTTTCTTTCTCCTCCTAGGATGTTTGAAACATTTCTCCTTTATAAGCTTTTTGTAGATGGGAACACCCTTGATAGCTTGGAAGAGTGGGATTTTAACACACAAAATTTTCAATCATCCTAGAAGTTCAGTCTCTTATAGGATGTGCTCATTAGAATGGATCAATATTTCAAGAAAAGTAGGTGGATTGGCTTTAGGAACACTCTCTTCCTTTTCCTCTTCAATATCCTCAGGTGGAGATGGAGGTTAGTTATCTAGGAGAACTCTTCTAGAACTAAGGTTGATTTCTTGAATATCCACATCATAGGCATGGTAATATGTCTCTACACTATAGACCTATTGTGCTTGCTTGTTTTTCAGGTTTGGATTTGGTTGAGAAGGCACCTGGGGTTGCTTAGGTGGAGCAGGATGAATGAGATGTGGTTGATATGGAGGTGAGCAATAAAGTAGGGGGTTGGTTGAATTGAGGCCTCCAACCTTGTGATGGGGGATTCCACTGAGGATATGTAAAAGAATATGATTGAAATGGTTGATTGGCAGGTTGGGGTGGATATTGAGATGCATAAGGCCAAGGAGAAGGTGTGGACCATGAAGGATGAGTAGGAGAATACCAAGGGGGCAAGGGTGCATTCTAGTTGAGATGATAATAGGAATATGATGCAACTTGCATGCCCTGCTGGTATGGCCGAGGTCCTTTAGGCCTCCTTTGATTAGTGTAACTGAGTTGTTCAGCCCCACCTTCTACCCCTTGTTATACAAAATCCAATCCAGGAAAGGAAGGGCACTTATCTATGGAATGATTGTACTCACAGACTGAGAAAATCTCTATAACATTTAATGGACATTCATTTCTGGGGTGCCTTCTAGTGCATTTAGGGAAAAAGCTAGCTAAGGCTCTCTATGATTCCTCTTGCTTCCTCTTGACCTGTATGGTGTCTATTTGCAAAGAAAAGGTGTGAAACATTTCCATTTTAAAGTCCTCCAACATGTTTCCAATTTCATTCTTGATAGATGTGTTAGAGGAAGAGGAGCTGGTCAGAGCTTGACTAGACATACCCTTCTTCCTAGCAACCTGATAATGGTTTTTGAATACTATCTTGATGTTGTCATAGGATAACAGATAAATTTCCCCTCCAGAAAACATGTTTAGGGTTTCTAGTATGTCCTTCCTGATTCCTCTAAGAAGGAATAACTTGAGTGATTCAGGATCAAGGTTGCAGCTGGCCCTTCCTCATAGTCTTCCAGGGATTCATCTAGTCCAAGAGTCATCCTAAATATTTCCTCTTTGGTGTCCTTGGACCTGCAATAGTCCCTATACTTGTTGTTAAAGTATTACTGCATTTGAGACCAGGTAATGATGCTATCCCTAGGTAGACCCATGAACCATCCGAGGGCTGCATCCTTAAGGGTGGATGGGAATAACTTCAACTTCTGGTCATCAGAGGTGTAATCATAAGTTCTACACACAACAACAAACTCAAACAAAAAGGTATCAAGGTCCTCTGAGGTTAAGCCATAGAAGTGAGGAAGGGCAGAAGGCTTATATTTTTCATCCTAACATCTCCATTAGTTTCTTTGATGGGAAAAGTACCCTCATTTATGTTTTTAGCCATGGTGTGGGTATGTGGAATGGTTTCTTCTTCTTCTTCCCTAATAGGCTCTTCAAATATCTCAGATTGTTCACCTAAGGGGTCCTCTAACTCCCCTGTAGTCAGAGATGGAAGTTGACAGTCACCGAAGAAGAGTGAAGGTTGACTATTTGATGGTGTGGGGGTATTTGGCAAGAATTTCCCTAAAGTGTCTCTACTCCTACGAGGCATGAAAGAGACTTTTTTTCTTTTTATGTGTTTTTCAAAATCAAATGCAAAACAGAAAGGAAATCAAGAATAACATCTACCTACTGAATGCAAAACATAAAGAAAACAATAAATTACATCTACCTAGACACCTCCTCGATAATGGCGCCAAAAAGTGATGAGCCCTAGTATTGGAACAAGAGTGTTGCAACTCCCAAAGCTACCAACTTTACTTTATCAACTCGAGGTTTCGTAATATAATCTTCTGACTTACACAAAAAAAAAAAAAAAACCTCGAGGTTTCGTACAAAGTTAGAGGTGACAATGTTGTATACACAGTAGATGCATCCTTATACTCATGCCACCCTCAACTGGGTCACTTGATCATTAGGCTTCCAGACTATCCTTATACTAAACTGAAAGGACTCTAAGTACTTGAAAGTAGAATTTAAAGGCTAGTCCTAGTGCGGAGAAATTAAATGCTTTTCAACTCAGAAAATGAAAGCTGACAACTTCTAAATGCTATGAAATGACACAGATCTTATGCTAATTTTCATAAAGGAAACTATGCTAACTTGCACTCAATCATCTAACTATCAGGGTTGCTTGAAAGCAAAATATTATTCTACCATTCCATAATTCAAGAATGCATGCATTGACTATCTAATTCACATTTGCAGAGTAAATAAAGTTCTAATTGTTAAATTCAAAAATAAAATAACTAATGTTATCTGATCTTGTAGGAAGGAAAAAGGAGTGAAAGGATTGATCTAGGTGGCACTTCTGGTCATGGAGTACAAGCTTAGGGGTGGAACTGCTCCTAAACTAGGCTAGGCTATCATTGCAGGTCAAAACAGGGTCAAAACTAGCTCCTACAGGTGAGCTACGGGATGTTGCTATAGGATGTCCTGTACTACTATAGGATATCCTGAAACGCTACAGGAAGTTGGTTGAAAGGGTTTGGAGTGTAAAAATGGTGACATGAAGGGTTGGAAGGGTGTATGAAAACTAGGGATAGTGTGGGGAAGGTGATATTCACCCTTGGCCATTCCCAGTACTTCTAGAAGGCCCGGTTTGGCTAAGATGGCTTGCTCACGGTGACATGAAAAAAAAGGTTTAGAACATGGGTTGACATGCATCAACATAAGGGGGAGAGGAACTAGATGGAACTGGTGGAAATGATACTTGCCTGCAGATCAACAATCCTAGCATAACACCTGCACTTATTACTTTTCATTTGCAAATTTTTTTATGTCCACATGGAAAAGATGAATTGAATTTGGAAAAGCTACTTGAACTGCTGCTAAGAACTTGATTGATGAACTAAAATGTCTTCTAATCTACAACAATCAGGAGAAGAAAAATAACAAGTGTAACTCTTTCCAAGAAATCACAAGAAATGATCTAACTAATGCTACAACTTGATTTATGCAATTGACAAGAAATCAAACTTTGTTTTTGGTCTATGAGAGTGGGGTCCCCTAATCATGATCCCATGAGGAAGATGAGATAGGGGTCACCGTCACAATATTTTTGATGTATTTTACTCTATTGCACTGCAACAACTAATTTATCCTCTCAGCTAATGGAAGTAAGAATAAGCCAACAACTTAATCAATATTTTAAGCTACAAGATACATGAATAAACTGCAACAACTAATCAACATTCTACCCTAAGAGTATATATACAAGAGAGGAACTTCTGCTACTAGAATTTGGCCCTAACCCAAGAGCCTCAGCCCTCTGAGTCAACTCAGTGCTAGATCAAAACAAAACTTCTCATTATCATTCAAAAAGTGGAAAATACATCATAACAATAACAACCAAATGTGCTTAAGCTTAATGGCCTCTTGGATACAATAAAATTTTGAATCCTAATGAGTCTCTTAGTTGGTTTATGTATACAAAAATAGAGCTACCAACAACTCCCTAGAAAATAGGGATATTTTCCTCCCTAACTCGAGAATAGGTGAATCTAACTCTTCCTTGACTTGCACTGGCTTGACTACCAATGAACTTGGCATACTTGGCTGCCAATGACACTGAATTGATGAGATAGAGCGTGGGATCGTCGACTGATTTGAGGAATTAAAGAGGTGGACCATCTCCTAAAATCTCTCTTGCTTGTCTACTTCGAGTTCCTGCACACAAATCATCTCAAAAGTTCTCCGATTCTCGCATTTACACACATTAGACCACATGACATAATAACACATATTTACTCCTCACACTAAGCATAATATAACAAAATTTGTAGATAAATGTGAGAGAAAGATAATTTAATAAGATGGAGGATTGTGACCCATATAATATACCTATTGATGGGCCTCATTACAGAGATTGTAGCTTCAGTTATGAGCCATAGAAGAGGCCTTGGAAAAGTTGAAGCACAATGAGGGCTTAACAAAGCCATCATCACCTAATTCATAATCAACAACTGAGGTAAATAATGTTGATCGTTATTCAGTTTCATTTTCACATGATGTTATTTCTGTTGGAATCCTTGAGTTACCCATTTCAGGAACTGGCTCGAAACTCCTTACCAAGATGGGATATAGAGAAGGAGAATTCTCGAAGGTAGAAGAAGCTTCCAAGGAATTGTTGAAACCTTTGAGGAAAGAGGATGATTGGAACACATCACAATCCTCCCATGATAGTGCACATTGCAGAGGAAGAGCTAAGACAAGCTCTCCTCTCCATAATTGCACTAGAAACAACGAGGAGATGTATAAAATTTATTAGTATTATAAAGTTCATTTTGATTACAATCATATTGTTAATTATGAATACAAATCATGGCATAGAAAATCATGAAGTTTTTGTGGTTTGCATAACCATGTGGTTGCTGAGTGCTGGAAGAGAATGGCAACAAGAAAGTGGACGAGGCATGAAAGGCCTTCTCCACATTAGGGAAGGAAGTGTGAAAATTCCAGAACTGGAATCCTGTTGCAGCAATTGAAAATTATTCTCCTAATTGTTAATTAAATTTAACAGTTTATTTACTGTTTCCTACAAAAAATATTGAATAACTCACGCTGCAATCTACACAAATAAACCTGCGAAAGAATAAACACTAGAAGAAATGCTAGCACACACACATAAAATAACATAGTTAATTTTGGACCAATGTCCTTGGAACAACCCAACTTGGGAAAACTAGTACAACAACTGAGGGTTTTATTATTAAGAAGCAATGAAATAATCTGAATACAGCTGAATGACGAAACTAGAAATCCTACAGAGAAAAATTGGCAAGAAAAATCTAGTGAGGAATTTTCCTCACTCCATAGGTAAATTCGAGCTTTGACCTTAGTTCAAATTGAGTCATCCAAACTGGCTTTGCACAACTACAACGTCACCCTAGGGTAGTCACTTCTCCACCAGTTCGAACCAACTTCTCCTCAAGTCGTCTGGTATGATACTCTCTGGGAAAATGTCTCTCCTGGCCTTCATAACCTCTGGCCAACTTCTAGCACTGGAACTCATATTTTCCCAGAAGAATCAAAACTTCCTCTAGAGGCTAGTGCATTTCTCTACGTCAGCCTCTCTATGGCTCCTCTACCTCTATGAAAATGCACTCACTGGATCTGGAATCCTTCCTTGGGATTCATTGTGTCTGCCCATCTCTCATTGATTCGATCTCACTGGGTCTCTCTCTGACAACTAACTATTGCTACTCTGGAAATCGATTTGCTCATGAAATCGAACTACTCGAGTGCATTCTCCAAGTTCCCATCGACTTCTTCTTAAAATACTTTGTTGGGACTCCAACCTCAAAGATTAAATATTAATCGATGGTTAAAATTAACTTCAAGTTGATTCGTGTGAGTTTATAGATCATTCACACCTTGACTTAATTAATTATGATTAAATAACCATATTCCCTAAGTTTAGACTTAGAAAATATTTAAAAACTAGCTAATAATCTAGTTAAGTAATTTCTAGGCAGAATTTCCAAAAACGATTTATGGGTTTCAGAGATATCATGTATTCTAGTGTCTCCACAAAATTTCATGGCTATAACACATCCGATGCTATAAAAAATAACACTATCTCTTAGCGAGGAATGCGTTCTAGTGCTATTGCACATTGTGCAGTAGCACCCTTTCTTTGCATCATCTCCTGTCACGTTGCTGATGTCTGGCTGCTGCTTCAACCCAACCACTATTTAACTTTGATAATCTTGCATTTGTATTTTTGCTGACCCTGCTAAATTGTTGCCAACATTGCATCTGTACTGCAACTCTCTCTCATATTTTGTTGTGGCAACTGCAACTGAGAAGCGTCCTAAATAATGAATCATTTCTTATCAGTATGATGCATCTATCACCCGAGTCTCTGACTGTTGCTAGTATTTGCCTTATGCCAACTGCACTGCTGCCAAATCTGCACTACGCTTCCCAACATCTCACAATTGCTAGTACACAACTCTCACTCAACCTCTGACTGCATCAACTGCCACTGATCCATCCTTTCTACCGAATATTGTGGGCTCCCGTAGCAAGGTATTTATCCATGAGGTGGACCTCCTCGAGGATCCTACCCATCTACAACAATCTGGGGCTACAACACCAAATCTCCCCACCTCACTCCTGGAGGTATGTCTGCAAACATGGTGAAGTCATCCTCAAGCCTCGAGGAAATCCTATCAATCTCTATTGATGTTTCCTACTAGTCCTACTTCTTCTCCTTGTCCTTCTTCCTGAGAGGACACTGGGTATTGTAGTGACCAAGATCACCACATCTGAAGCACTTGACCTTTGACAGGTCCTTCTTCTTTCTTCTTTGTCCCCCCTGCCCCTAATTGTGACCCTTTGATGCGAGGGTCGCATTCTGCTCCTCCTTCACCTGCTTTGATCCAATGCTACTCTTGATGGAGCTATTCAATAGAGCTTGTCTCAACTCCCCCTGCTATAAATCAACCCACATCTTGTCCCACCTTGGCAAGGTATTTCTTCCCAAAATACTTTGGACGAATACTTGCTACTCCTCGGAGAAATTGTTTAGTGCCAATCGCACTAGCTTTGTGGGTTGAGGCATTTCCACAACAACTAACAATTGGTCCCGGACCTCCTAAATCCCAATGAGGAAGGATTCTATGGCTTCCCCCTTCTGCATTCGGATGAGCCTCAACTTCTCCTCTATGTACATCTTCTGCTGCTCAGAAGTTCCCTGGTACATCATGGAAAGTGTATACCACATCTCTTTGGTCATTCCCTTGGCCGCTATATGTGATACAACATGATCCCTAACTATTTCTAGGATCAACCTCTTTTCCCATGCCATATCCTTTATGTACTCCTTCAGTTGATCTGCATCCCGGGGCACTGCTACCACTGCATCAATATATGGCTTCAAGCCATATTCATTTAGAAGGAAGGACATCCTTGCCTTCCAAATGACATAGTTGGAAGCTCCATCAAACCTATCTTGATCGTGAGGTCTAGTAGTGGCTATCTCAACAAATGTCAAAAATCTCCTCTTCCCTTCTGCTCAGCTATTCACATTCCCTTCTGGAGTGAAAAATTCTTCTCACAACAACTGCTAATCTGCAAGGAAATATGAACTTCTTGGGACCAAAAGTTCCCTCGGGAAAATTTTCCCTCAGTGTGTCCTCTTCTTCCTTCTACAAATTACAATGTCCAACTAGAGATATGCTCTATGAAAATATCGAGCTGCTCCCTCTACCTCTAGAATATGTTCGATCGAGAGATATTGATTTTTTATGCTCCTCACTCAGAAAAATCGAATATCCTCTAGTAACTTGGCCTCTTGGAAAAGTGATTGCGCTACCCTCTAGGGTTTCGATCTGCTACCCACACTAAACAATGAAACTCCTTTTGTCTCCACTAATGAACTCTCCAGTTGATCAATTGTGCTCTGATACCATGTAAAAAATCCACAATTGGAATCCTGTTGCAACAACTGGAAATTATTCTCGTAATTGTTAATTAAATTTAAAAATTTATTTATTTTTTCCTACAACAAATATTGAATAACTCACACTGCAATCTACACAAATAAAGTTACGGAAGAATAAACATTGGAATAAATGCTAGCACACACACATAAAATAACACAATTATTTTTAGACCAATGTCCCCGAAAAACCCAACTTGGGAAAATCAGTGCAACAATTGAGGGTTGTATTATAAAGCAACAATGAAATAATTTGAGTACAACTCGATGCCAAAACTAGAAATCCTATAGAGAAAAATTGGCAAGAAAAACCTAGTGAGGAAATTTCCTCACTCCATAGGAAAATATAGGCTCTGACCTTAGCTCAAATTGAGTCGTCTAAACTGACTCTACGCAGCTACTACGTCACCCTAGCACAGTCAATGTTGCACTTAGTTCAAACTAGCTTCTCCTTAAGCCATTTGATCTTCTTCTATTTGGGAAAACATCTCTCCTGGACTCCGGAACCTTTGCCCAACTTCTGGCACTAAAACTCGTCTTTCCCTAGAAGAATCGAAAGTTCCTCTAGAGGCTACTGTGTTGTTATACGTCAACCTCTCTGTGGCTCCTATACCTCTCTGAAAATGCACTCACCTGATCTAGAATCCTTCCTCCAACTTCATTGTCTCCGCCCCTCTTTCAATGATTCAATCTCACTGACTCTCTCTCCAGAAACTAAATGTTGCTACTCTGGAAATCGATTTTCTCTTGAAATTGAACTGCTCGAGTGTATTCTTCAAGGGCCCATCAACTTCTTCTTATAATCTTCTGTTGGGACTCCAACAACTAAGGTTGAATCGTAATTGATGGCTAGGATTAACTTAAATTCGATTCATGTGAGTTTCTAGATTATTCATGACTTGAATTAATTAATTATGATTAATTAACCATATTCCCTAAGTTTAGACATAAGAAATATTTAAAAACTGGCTAATAATCTAATTAAGTCAATTCTAGGTCAAATTTCCATAAACGATTTATGGGTTTTGGAAATCTCCTATATTCTAGCATCTCCATAAAATTTCATGGCTAGAGCATGTAACAACCCTTGTGAAAATTCCATGTAATAAAAATTAATAAAAGAGAAATAATAACCACGGTTGATGGGACACTTATTCCACTTTGAATGTTCAGAAAAAACATAGTGATTGGGATCACCAGTGGTAAATTAATGGCTAAGGAAATTGGCAAAGGCAATGTGGAAAAGGATTTGGAAAGGCAAAATGGCATTTTGGCACATTTATTTATGAAAATAATGGAAATTAGGAGAAAAGGGAGGTGAAAAGTCACAATGAGAATTGAATATTGGTAGGGAAGTTATCATTAAATTCTCCAAACCAACCAAAATACACTTAATTGATTAAAAATTATATATATATATATATATATATATATATGTATATGTATATGTATATGTATATGTATATGTATATGTATATGTATATGTATATGTATATGGATATATGTATATATGTATATATATATATATAGATAGATATATACTCTAACAATATTGTAATTTATTATTGTTTAAAATGCACATTTGAATGTATGAATAAATTCAACACCTAAAAGAATCAAGAGAGGTTGAAACTTCACAAAAACAATTTAAACATATAGTTGTTTACTAGATTTTTAGGAAAATGCTTGAAAAATGACCATTTTCTCTATTAGTTAAACTAATCATTTTGAGAAAACTATCTAAATATTTTCTTTAGTCTAAAGAGCTCCAGTCAAGGCCAGCAAGAAAATTTTCAGAGTTGACTTCTGAAGCAAGGCCTCAAGTCTTTTGGCATATCTGGCCATGGCAATGGCTAGTTTGAAATTAAGTCCAACATTCCTGGGACCTCATTGTGTGCCAACAAAGAACACCCAATCCTTTCAAAAGGTTTTGGTGCTAGTTACAGTTAGTCACGAGGTAGAAAATCGTGAAAAAAGAGATCTTCGACTTCAGTCCGATAAAACTATCTGCAATTGTTGAGAGAATTAGAGCACATTACAAGAATGGAGTGAATCTGCAGTGGAATTGAAGCTCCCATCACAAACATCTCTCAAGATTCTTCCAAGCTCATTCACTTCACGTTATGCAGATAATGAGCCAAGAAAAGGTGCAGATGTCATTGTAGAGCTTTAGAGCAGGAGGGTGTTGAAGATGTCTTTTCCTACCCTGGAGTTGCATCTATGGAAATTCACCAAGCACTTATTCGATCCAAGATCATCAAAAATGTCCTTTGTTGTCATGAGCAAGGAGAAGTATTTGCAGCAGAGGGGTATGCCAGGTCTACTGGAAAGGTTGGTGTTTGCATTGCAACTTCTGGTCGTGGTGCCACCAACCTGGTAAGTGGTATTGCAGATGCATTAATTGACAGCATTCCTTTGGTTGCTATTACTGGTCAGGTGCCTCGGAGAATGATAGGCACAGATGCCTTTCAAGAAACTCCAGTTGTGGAGGTGACTAAGTCTATCACAAAACACAATTACTTGATCATGGATGTTAATGTTATTCCTCGAGTCACCAGAGAGGCTAATATAAAATCATATTCTTTATTTACTCTTATTGTGTTCCAATCTGATTTTAGATCCAAACCACGCAATTTCGCTATCTCATAATTATTTTTAAATCTAATGGACTCCTAGTCTGATTTCAAGATTTTAATCGGTAATGAAAGGTTAAGTCAAATCAACAATATGATATTTTGATTAATCTCCTATATCCGCTTATGAAAATAAGTTATAAATTATGAAATGAAATCACATGGAAGCAACCCCCCACTTGGCCGACACCATCAAAAAACTATAGTGATAATGCCATTATCACCACTGGAGTGGATCAACATCAGATGTGGTCTGCTCAGTGGTTTAAATATGACCGACCCCGCCAGTGGCTGACTTCAGGGGGTCTTGGTGCCATGGGCTTTGGTTTTCCTGCAACAGTGGGAGCAGCTGTTGGAAATCCTGGAGTGACTATGGTTGATATTGATGGGAATGGTAGTTTTATAAAGAATGTTCAAAAATTAGAAATCAACACCTAAGTATGGTTCCCAATGGGAATATCGTTTTATAAGGCAAACATACCTAAAACATGTCAACCAGTTTTAGTGAACCAACCAATACCTACAATTTTGGAGAACTGCCCACTGTTCACCCTGCCATTATCATGAATAGACACATGCGATTTTGATTATTACATGTTGACCAAGTAGCTAAGTTCCTGGCCGTTTCATGTCAACTGATCCCCATGTTTTTTATACCACCGTGACTGTAGGATGACCGGAAGGGCGCACTTGGTGAATGCCGGTTAAAAGTTAGAAAGGAATTTTCACAGTTTAAACCCTAGATTAAAATGGGCAAGGAGATAGAAAGGGTCATGGGCAAAAATATATGAAGTATTTGCAAAATGTGTGGATATAAAAATCAATCTTACCCAACACTCTTTGATTTAATCTAATAATTTTGAATAGTTTTACCCTTATTCCAAAATAAAAGATATTAGCACCGGTTACCAGTCCACAAAAAGTACGGTATCAAATAAGTTATTCTCTTCATACCAATAATTTACCTCCGAATAGATGTTTAGCACTGAATTTACCAACCACTATTGTCACCAGAGATGGGCAATGTAGGTAAATACACTTGCTGTGATATGTAAATTGAGCATGGGTAATCCGATAGTCATGTTAAAACTGTTATTAGTCCCTGCCTTTAGCAGGACTATAGCAATCGATAGATCGTTGACTATCCATTAATTTATTAGTTGACCAATTTTTTTTAACCGTTATCAACATTTAACCAAAATTTTATAATTTAATTTTCATTCATCTAAATTTTAACGAAAGTTTTTGGATATAAAAAAAACGACTTCTTATTTCAACCTTGGCGAATCCCAATGTAAAGAATGTTGTGACAATTCATTTTATCCAAAGTTGAGTTTGCAGAATGTTGTGACAATTAATTTTAACTTAAGTCCAATTTGCATGTTGTGACAACTGATTTTAAGGTCGGGGCAAAGTTTTTTTTGATATCCAAAGGTTTCTTATAACCAAAGCTTTTTCAATGTTGCACCCAAATTTTAGTCGTGCATAATGGCCAGTTGTTGGTGTCAGAATGCCATATGTTGGAGACTTCTAGCAGGTGGCAACTTTCATGTACAACTGCGATGCACATGGTAAGAGACATGTCGGTGCTTGAAAATGAGAGATGGGCATGGTTAGAGACATGATTATACTTGGGCCTTTTCCAAATTGCCGTGTTGAGGGCAACCATTTCCTTTCTAATTTATATTATTATGCCAAGGAGAACGCAGGACCTCTAAATCTCGACGTTGATACAGTGAAGCAGACCGTGAAGACCGTGGTTTGCCCTGTCTATCTCAAATTTGATGAAAAACCCCTTGAGATTCTTCATTTCCTTGATCGAAAGGTATGTATTGTTATCCCCGTTACAAGTCTTACTATTAGGGCTTTTTCTTCAGAGCTCTGGCAGAGCCGTGCAGGCTTTTAATACACTCTAATGTATAATCGTGTGCCATCCAAAGAGTATCATGGAGCAACCTCATTTTATTCTTCGTCTTTTGTGGGATACAACTTATAAAAGTATCTCGCTAGTCATCCGAATGTTTTTCATATTCGATATTACTCTAATCAAATCTATTGGTATAATTTTGTTTACATCTAGATTATTTTCAGTATATTAGTTTTTTTAGCTACAAGATCCTATCAAGGGTTTGTATATTGGTACTGCACATCAAAATTGCTGCTCTATTCGAAGTTTGAAGGGATCTTTCCAATATAGAGAGGCATCTGAACTGTAATTGTTTTTAATAGTAAAGGGTGTTGTGCTTACTAGGTTGATGACACGATTGGCAAAGTAGATGAATTTGTGCCACCAACAATGAAGCATAGAACATGCGAGGTATATGATATGCCAAAAAAATACCTGATGTTGCGAGATCTGTTATAAGTTAAATACAAAGGAGTGGTATAATTGAAACTGTGAATGAAACAACAAGGAGATTGTATAGCTGAAAAACGGTCACCAATAAAGGCTAGCTGAAAAAAACGGTCACTCATACTAACAGAAGGAATTATTACGGGTAGCGGACAAGCTAAAAAAAATGGTCACTCATATTGACAGAAGGAATTATTACGGGTAGCGCTAATGACCCATAGAGAATAAGCTTTTGGACATTTCTCCTGATCCATCAAGTGCACTGGTTTTTTGGCGTTCCACGTAGCAAAGTGTGCAATTCAAGTTCTTTATTATAACACAACTTCACAAAGCTCCACCCATTGATCCCAAGCCTACTGATCTAGTGATCATTTCCTTCCATCCCATCTAATCGAGGGTGTGCATAGTGGTGATGTATAAATACGGAAAAGCTTTTACAATGTCAGAATGTGCCAAGGATATAAATACCTTTGAGAACCACGTCAATGTGTCAAATTATGCAAGCCTCATATAATGTAATTAATTTTCTATAAATAAATTAGTGGGTCCATCTCTTGGCCACTCATCCACACCATTGATATCATGTCCTTCCCCATATAGTCGTGCTTGTCGCTTCCATGACAGAGCCAAGGACATAGCTAATGGATTAGAAGCATTCTAGCTAATGTTATCACAACCCAGCTAAATGCTATAGTAAAACAATGAACTAACCGTACACTACATTTCGATACCATCTAGGTGTTTTAGATTTGACTTTCTGAGTTGGGGAAAAGGATTTATTTCATTTGTTTAGGCTTTCTCTACTTTGCTTTCTAGTGTTTTCTGTTAAATTTTATGTAAATCAATGAAAAATTTTTAGTATTACGAGGATTTCAGCTGAAAGTTCTTTTGATTTTTTTTAGAATTACTTTATCTTGTGATTTAACTTGATTTCTGTTAAATGTTCCTTTATGCTTCGTTCTTTGGTGAAATTTCCTGAATTTTCTCTTTTAATTCTAGAAGTATTTTTCCTTTATTGGCTTAGGCTTTTTCAACTTTTCTTTCTAATGCGTTCAATGGCCTGGTTCTCTTAAATTTATGCAAATAAAGCACAAGTTCCAGTGCTATGATGATTTCAAATTAAATCTTAGTTTTATAATATTTTAACTCATTTATCTTTTTTTCCCATCCATTACATATTGCTGTCATGAGTGGTTTCTTAGATTTCTTTTCATTTATAGCCTTATTACCATCGTAAAGTCTTTACATTTTCCTCGAGATATGGAATTTATTTCTCGCATTAAGTTGGTAGATCTTCATTTTATTTCGCACCAGCTACCTTGGTACAAGAAGCTTTCATCTTTGACCCTAAAATTCCATTCCTCGTATCAATTCCTTCATTTTATTATGACTTCCTTCGTCACTGTGATTTGCTAAAATTCATTCAACAATCTTAATCACTTCCAGCTTATTTTAAATTTCATGCATATCATTTATCTCGTTTATAAATTTGATTGAAAATATTTTGGGATCCCCTTTCCTTCGGTTGGAGGTGATTCACTATTAGTTGGCAAACTAGTATTTTTCCATTTGTTGGAACATGCGCTTTTCACATAATTTGAGCCCTTTAAAACCCTCCTTGAGCGAGATTCAACATTTAGAAATTTTCATTTTTGTATAACAATTCAGGAATATTAATGCCTTCCTCTTTATCGCAAAGATGTCTTTTATTGAACATATATATGTCTTTTATTGAACATATATATCTTGTCTGACTCTATTTAGTTAGGATTTGAAACTTCCTTTCGTTGGATGAGCTCACTGGACGAAAGAATGAAGAGGAGACTTCGAAATAATTCAATCCCTCCAAAACCCTCCCTGAACGAATTCGAGTTTTAGTTATGGCTTTGGCTTCTCCTACTTTTTAAGTCGATATTTATTTAAGTCAGTTATGGCTTTGGCTTCTCCTACTTTTTAAGTCGATATTTATTTAAGTCAATATTTCTTTAGTCATTGCTCTAATTATCCCATTTGATTATCTGGCCTTTTCAGTGGTTGCTTTCTTATTAATTTTTCTAGTTTTCCATCACATAAATCCTTCCATTTAATTAATCTCACTTTATTAATTCTAAATAGTTAACTAAAATATTCATTGGTTTTTCCAATGTAACCACCCGGTCCGATAGCCTCTCAACTCCATTGATATCAACAGTTCATCCGCTATGTCATCAATGAAAATAGGGTTGGAGATGAGAAATCCCACTACAACTAACAATCCAAATTTTACTGTTAATCAACATGGAATTTGTGTATTATAATTAAACCTGTTAGGCTTATTTTATATATTTTGAAGTGGGTTACATACCCAGTTTTATACACATTAAAAAATTGTTTTATATGCATTAAACAAGAAAATTTTCCATTCCAACTTATATTATAATTTGAGATGGATTCCATGCCCATATTTACACTTGTATACTTGAAGCATAGAAAATTAAAATTATGATTATGTTGTAATAATGGTCTTGTTTGTAAATACTTGGTCATGTTTTGCAAGTACAATAAATAAAAGCAAGGAAAATGAAAATACAAAAGGAGTAACAACAAAGGAAATTACAGTAGCATTTTCATGTTTAGATAAAAATGATATGGGAATCATTTTTCTATCTAACATTGCACATCGGCAGGGACTACTGCTACACAATTGCTCCTTGTTAGCCATGTAAGAGCTATTCCACGAATAAAAGGTTTTATAAGGTCGGAAAACTGAAAGGGTTTTCAAGTGAACTAACGCTTACATAGCCTATTCTGGAAAGCTAGATAGTTTTGGAATGTGCACTTTGGACTTACGTTCAACTTTATTTTCACCTTAGGCCTTCGAATGGTAATTTAAAATAAATTGAAAAAAGTTCTGAACTAAATTAATATTAAAAAAAATTAAAAAAGTTCGCGACTAAATTATTATTTATTGGTTAGAACAAAGATAATGGTAATAATTAACAGTCAACATGCATAACGTACTATGCAGGGAGTACAAAGCACCGAACTAGAAAAAAGGAGGAGAAAACTGTTCAAAGCAACCTTTCACAATTTCACAGACCCAGTATTGAAATGCCCTCTATGATTGTTAGGCAGAGCAAGCTCGTGCTCGTCTGTAACTACTGCAATAAAAATTTAATCCTAAGTTCTGTGAAAACAATCAACAATTTAATCTAAGTTCTCACATTATAAACATTATATTCTGATTTCTTGTTTTTTTTGTTGCATTAAGTTATTTCTAACTATGAAGAGGAGACGGTAGATTAATCTAATTTTTTTTTTTTTTTTTTGCATATACCTACTAGAGGGAGATTGTAGATTAACATACCTATTTTTGATAATCTAAATATTATTTGTGAATGTACTCAATCCTACCATTTTCATTTTCTTTATGAACTCCTCTTTAATTCTTTGATATCTATCACAACACATATTCAATTTAAATTTAAATGATCAAATTAATATGCAATTAAAAATTATGAAGCACATTTAAAATAGAAAAAGGAAATACCAATATTATAGTCTATAATAAATTCTCTTCTACCAAAAATCAAACAAATTTAAAATGCAATCAAACAAATTAAAAATGCATTAGAAAATTTGAAAATGCATAGGATAAACATGGCTATGAACACCCTCATAAACTACAACTACAAAGATAAAGATGTTTTGTGAATGGATACGATCTGATGTTTATGAACGTAACCTAAACATAAAATAGTGAGTGCAAGTACTAAAGAAACAGAAACCTTGAATGCGCTTATATTCAACACTGATAAACCAAGGAAATGCTTGAATCTTGTACTCTGGTCATTATCATAAAAAATCAACATTAAAATCATATGAAAGAAAAACAGCTTTAAGTCAAATGAAAATCTACAATCAATAGACAGAGGTAGGACCAAAATCTAAAATGGAGATTGTCATTTCATAAGTTCCTTAAGTATATCCATTTATTCTGAATCCAAACATTTTATAGGTCCTTAAATGACTATAAGTATTTGTATTTGACAGTGTTCACAATCCCGCTATTTTTGTTTTCTTTGTGGGAAAGCTGAGTAGTTAGGCCATGAACAACTCTATCATTCTTCGCTATCTACAACAACAAAAATTCAAATTAAATTAAATTTAAATGAACAAATTAATCATAATTCTATCTGCAACAACAAAAGTTCAAATTTAAATGAACAAACTAATAATAATTGAGTCAAATTAAGAAGACTAAGGGAATTACCACTAATTAGATCTGCCAAACGCGTTAGAGCCTCTGCAATATGTTCCGTTTTCTTCTCCTTCGACAAAACCCTTGTCTACATGTTCTGAAACCGATCAAAGGAAATAACTTACTTGGTTTGGTGCCTAAGAAAGCCTGAATGAAGAAATATATCGTGTCTCTTGCTGTTGCACCATAGAGCAGGTGTGTGGGGGCTGTGTATGCTGAACTTAAATCATTGGTAGCTTTTGATGTAACTAACGACAGAAGGGATTGATACGTCAATCTATACCAACAATCGACCAAGAGTCATTTTGTTCCTTTCTTTCATGGCTTAAATGGTAACAAACCCCCAAAAGGGAGGAAGAGCCGAAAGAAGCTTGCAGGCCTTCCCTGTAGGGGAGTGAACTAGAAGCTCCCGCTCTAGCTTGGTATTGTTGGGAATTTTTTGTTTAATTCCAAAACAAAAATATGAACAGAGAGTAATACTCTGTTTTTACCACACAGGATCTTAACACAGCAGAACAAACAACAAAAAAAATGTTTCCAGAACACAGAGTTTTACACACACACATAAAACTTGTATTCATAAAGGATTGCTGTTACAAAAGATTCTTCCTCTTCCAGAGGGATTACAACTAGAAACTACTTCAAATGCAGTTCCAAAAACTCACTCAGTCTCTCAAGAAAAATTTACAATGATGTGTAAAGACAATTTCTTACATTCGTTCTCTTCTTGAAAATATTTTTTTACTGCTGTGTAAAAACCTCTTTTTTTACTTATTACAGTTACACTGTTGTGCATTACATTCAACCTGGTGAAAAATTCTTCTTACATTCGCTGCGGCTAGGTTTTCCCCTTTTTTTTTATAATGAACGAACAACCACACAAAAAAAGACATTACAATGCCTTTTTACGTTTTCCGTAA
Organism: Pinus tabuliformis; assembly: GCA_031772625.1. Taxonomy (NCBI): domain Eukaryota; kingdom Viridiplantae; phylum Streptophyta; class Pinopsida; order Pinales; family Pinaceae; genus Pinus; species Pinus tabuliformis. Next base: position 1,458,840,354 of record CM062820.1, on the reverse strand, counting down.
AAACCAAAAAACTACACCCGTGGATAAAAAACTAATAAAATTAAAATCCTACCAACGTTTACCAACCCACGGTAAATTACATTTACTGTCTTACTGACATTTACTATTTTACTGACAAAAATGGCGGTCAACGAAACTTCCACTTCACATAAATTGATGCAAGCCTGTACATCATGCGATTTGCGATTTGATCGCATCGCACAATCACATTCGACAGAAGAATAAAACTAGAGCACAAACATATGGGTGCGATCTGCGATATGCAATCGGATCGCATCGCAACATCGCATTGGAAGAATTCAAGTGAACAGACGGAGGCAGCAAGCATGCATGCGATTTGCGATCTGCGATCTGATCGCATCGCAAGGGTAAAATAATGTTGCAGTTGAAATTATCATTTCAACACTCCCCTTTAATTTCAACTGCTGGGTTATCGGTCATACCCAAACATTTCCTCAAAAACTCAAAATTTTTCTGCCCCAATGGTTTGGTTAGAATGTCTGTAACCTGCTCCTGAGTTCTGCAATGTTGGAAGACAATTTCTCCATTGTTTACCAATTCCCTGACGTAGTGAAACTTTGTGTCAATGTGTTTCGTTCTATTATGAAACACAGAATTCTTGGATAATGCAATAGCAGAGCTATTGTCACAAAAGATCATAGTTCCTTTTACTTGCTCTTGGGATAAGCTCCTTAACATCCTTCTCATCCAAACTGCTTGACATGCTGTTGCTGTAGTTGCCACATATTCTACCTATGCTGTAGACAACGCTACAATAGGCTATTTTTTAGAAGCCCATGAGATGGCTCCTGAACCCATGTGAAAAACATAACCGGATGCGCTTTTCTGATAATCTACACTTCCAGCCCAATCACTATCAGTGTATCCAATCAAATTTGAACATTTTGGAGTAGTGTATAAAATGCCAAACCCTTTTGTACCTTTAACATACCTCAGAATTCTTTTTGCAGCCTGCCAATGTGCTTCTTTTGGCCTCTCCATGAATCTGGAAATTAAGCTAACAACAAACATTATATCTGGCCTAGTTGCAGTCAAATACATTAGGCTACCAACTATGCTATTAAAATCCTTGTTGCTGTCCTCTTTGCTGAGTTTTAATCCCATCACTGTGGGAGTGGTTGCTGCCTTGTTGTCCTGCATATTAAATCTTTCCAACACTTCATTAACATATTTCGCCTGTGAGATAAAAATCCCATTTTCATTTTGTTCTACTTCTATTCCTAAGAAGTATCTCGACAAACCCATGTAAGTCATTTCAAATTCTTCTTTCATGACTGTTTTGAAGTTTTCAATAAGATAAACATCATTGCCTGTGAAAATAACATCACCAACATATAACACAACAATTAGAATTTTACCATCCTTTTCTTTGATGTAGAGGGTGGGTTCTCCCTCACATTTTTCAAATCCATTTTCTAGTAGATAGGAATCTATCCTACTGTACCACGCACTTGATGCTTGCTTCAGCCCATAAAGAGCTTTCTTCAATCTGCATACTTTGTGCTCTTGGCCTTTCTTTTCATAGACTGGAGGTTGTTTAATGTAGACCTCTTCCTTTGACACTCCATTCAGGAATGCTGACTTCACGTCCATTTGGTAAACTTTCCACTTTTTTTGTGTTGTTATGGACAACACTGCTCTCACAGTTTCCATTCTTGCAACCGATGCAAAAGTTTCCTCATAGTCTCTCCCATACTTCTGCTTGTATCCTTTGACAACAAGTCTTGCCTTGTGTCTTTCTATTTTTCCTTCAACATTACTCTTGGTCTTGTAGACCCATTTAACTCCAATGACTTCCTTTCCTTTTGGTAGTTCAACCAAATCCCATGTCTTGTTTCTTTCTATGGCATTGATCTCCTCATCCATAGCTTCTATCCATTTCTTATCCTTAATTGCATCTTCGAAATGAATGGGGTCATCAACATGACAATATAATGCAAACAAATAATTCATACCTTCATCATAAATGTCACTTAAATTTCTGAATTTCTTACCTCTTTCATTTGGTGTACAAGTGCTTGAAGAAGCACTTGAATTTCCTCCCTGTGGTGTGCTTGGAGAAGCACTTTCATTTCTCCTCAAGGGTGTCCCTTGCTGCCCTTGTGTTGGCGTTGTTGTTTGGGGTTGTATTTTAGCCATATCCTCATCGTCTTCATCGTGAGACAAACATTCTTTAACATTCATTGTTTTCTCTATGCTTCCATCCCAAGCTTCCTCCTCAATGAATTGAACATCTCTGCTCACAAAAAACTTTTTGGTAGATGGGATATACAACCTGTGAGCTTTGGATTCCTCACTGTATCCAATGAAAATACATTTCTCCCCTTTGCTATCCAACTTCTTCCTTAGCTGATTTGGAATGTGTGCATAAGCCACACATCCAAAAACTTTCATGTGGGTGACTCCTTGCTTTCTCCCACTCCATGCTTCTTCCGGCACTCTGTTCATGACTGCTTTTGTAGGACACCTATTCAAAATATATATTGCACAGTGTACATCTTCAGCCCAATAATCATTTGGCAAATGCTTTGCCTTTAACATACTCCTCGCCATATCCATGATTGTCCTATTCTTCCTTTCAACAACTCCATTTTGTTGCAGAGTGTACCTTGTGGTAAATTGTTTGTGTATTCCATTTTCTCTACAAAACCGTAGAAATTTTTTGGAGATATATTCACCTCCTTTGTCAGTTCTTAGAACTTTGATATGCAGCCCGCTTTGGTTTTCTACAAGTTCTTTGAAATTGTGAAATTTTTCAAACACTTCACCTTTGTTCTTCAAGAAATAAACCCAAGTTTTTCTTGTAAAATCATCAATGAATGTTAGAAAATATTGGCTGCCTGCTAGTGATGGAGTTTGCATTGGTCCACATAAGTCTAAGTGGACAATCTCTAAGGGTGCTTTTGCCCTTATGCTTTTCCCTGATGGAAAACTTTCTCTGTGTTGTTTCCCCAAGATACAACCTTCACAAAGGCTGTCCGGTTTCTCTATCAATGGTAATCCTCTTACCATTCCTTTTCTACTCAACAAGTTAAGACATCCAAAGTTGAGATGTCCAAATCTCAAGTGCCACAACCAATTTTCATCCTTTGGTATGCTTTGGAAAGCCTCTTGAGTCACTGCTGCAATTACTTCTTTATTTTTCAAATCTGCCTTTATTCTGGGAGGGAACATCCTGTTCCTCGTCATCTTCACTTCAGCAATGCATCTTTTGTTGGGTGCTCTATCCATGATGGTGAATAGATCATTCTCAAAGAAAACATTGTACTTCTTTTGAACAAGTTGTCCAATACTTAAGAGGTTACATCTCATTCCTAGAACATAATAGACATCTGCTATGGTTTTCTTTTCACCTTTCTTTGTAAATATTTTTACTTCTCCTTTTCCCATAACAGAAATTTTACTATCAGTGCCAAGTGTGACTTGTGACTTCACACTCTGATCTAAATCAGAAAACAGGGCTATGTTTCTTGTCATATGGTTACTGCAACCGGAATCTAGAAACCATATATCATCACTGTTTGTTTCAGCCATGTTACAAGATAAAAGCACATTATCTTGGCTGATATTTTCTCTAGTGATATTTGCACTAGATCTATTATTCATATCATGCTGCTTCTTCCTACATTCATTGGCATAATGCCCATATTTTTTACAGTAATAACATTGGACATTGGATTTTTCATACCTTTGCCCTTGAGCATGGTGTTGTCCACTTTGTTGGTTGCTTCCTTAGCCTTGGTTCTGATTTGGATTATTGCCTCTTCCTTGAGCATTTGCTGGATTGTTCCTTCCACCTTTATTTTTGCTTCTGCCTCTTCCTCTCTTGTTCCCTCTGCCTTGACCTCTTCCTCTTCCAAAGGGAATTTGGGTCTTGAAGGCTTGCTCTAGAGATGAGTTTTCATTTCTACTCAACCTCTGCTCATGTGTTATCAGTGATGCATGAAGTTCATCAACTGAAAAGTTTGTGAGATCCTTTGTCTCTTCTATGGTGGTGACAATCACATCGAACTTTGAGGGTAGGACCCTCAATAGTTTCTCCACAATCCTCCTTTCTCCAAGAGTTTCTCCATGAGACCTTATCTGTGTGACCAAACCAATCACATGTGTGAAGAATGAGTCAATATTATCTGACTCCTTCATGCACAGGTTCTCAAAATCTCTCCTCAGCAACTGTAGTTTTGTTGTCCTCACTTTCTCCATGCCTTGATAGGATGTCTTGAGAGTTTGCCATGCTTATTTGGATGTCTTAGCTGCTGCTATCCTTGGAAACACACTCTCATGCACTGCTTGATACAAAAATACGAGGGCTTTTGAGTCCTTCTTCTTATTGTTCTTCAATAGATCTTTCTCTGCCTAAGTTAACCTATTAAACTCATCTTCATCTCCTGGTTCTTCAAACCCATATTCAACAAGTTCCCATAAGTCTTGTGAGGCAAACATGGCTCTCATGGTTATTGCCCAATAGTCATAGTTTTTCCTATTAAACTGTGGGAGCTGAGTATTAAAGATACCCATGCTAGTGCTGGTGCTGGAGCCAACCATTCTTGCACTCTAAACTATAACTTTGTATTTAAAAAATAACTGAGAAATACCTTGGATTCTTTTGCCTGAGTCTTCACTCTGCTGGAGAAGTTGCTGCAGTAAAAAAAATCCTTCCCTTCAACTTCTTTGACACCTTCAAAGAGCCTGGACAAGCTCTGATACCACTGTTGGGAATTTTCTGTTTAATTCCAAAACAAAAATATGAACAGAGAGTAATACTCTGTTTTTACCACACAGGATCTTAACACAGCAGAACAAACAACAAAAAAAATGTTTCTAGAACACAGAGTTTTACACACACACAAATAAAACTTGTACTCATTAAAGGACTGTTGTTACAAAAGATTCTTCCTCTTCCAGAGGGATTACAACCAGAGACTGCTTCAAATGCAGTTCCAAAAACTCACTCTGTCTCTCAAGAAAAATTTACAATGCTGTGTAAAGAAAATTTCTTACATTCGTTCTCTTCTTGAAAAGATTTTTTTACTGCTGTGTAAAAACCTCTTTTTTACTTATTACAGTTACACTGTTGTGCATTACATTCAACCTGGTGAAAAATTCTTCTTACATTCGCTGTGGCGAGGTTTTCCCCTTTTTTTATAATGAACGAACAACCACACAAAAAAAAAACATTACAATGCCTTTTTACTTTTTCCGTAAAAACCAAAAACTACACCCGTGGATAAAAAACTAATAAAATTAAAATCCTACCAACGTTTACCAACCCACAGTAAATTACATTTACTGTTTTACTGACATTTACTATTTTACTGACAAAAACGGCGGTCAACGAAACTTCCACTTCACGTAAATTGTTGCAAGCTTGTACATCATGCGATTTGCGATTTTCGATTTGATCGCATCGCGCAATCGCATTCGGCGGAAGAATAAAAGTGGAGCACAAACATATGGGTGCGATCTGCGATATGCGATCGGATCGCATCGCAACATCGCATCGGAAGAATTCAAGTGAACAGATGGAGGTAGAAAGCATGCATGCGATTTGCGATCTGCGCTCTGATCGCATTGCAAGGGTAAAATAATGCTACAGTTGAAATTATCATTTCAACAGGTATCCCACGCATTAGCCTCTGCAGTTCGTTCCTACCTGTGAAAATATCATTTCCTTTCTACCTGTGAAAATAGCAAACAAAAAAAATTCAGAAACTAGAAATTTAAGTTTCAATGGATAAATTGAAAATGCATCGGATAAGCATGGCTATGAACACTCTCATCAAGTAGAGATAAAAATGTTTTCGTAGATAATATTTTTTGTTAAAAGAAATCATACAATCTGATCTTTATCAATGTAACCTAAACATAAAATAATGAGCGAAAGAAATAGGAAATATGCTATTACCTTGAATGCACTCATATCTGGCATTGATCAACGAGAAAATGTCTGATTCTTCTTATTTGGACGGTTAACCTGTATCATCATTAAAAAAAAAAAAAAAATCCCACTTAAATTTACATGAAAATGAAAATAACTTTAAAACAAATGCAATTCTTCCATTAATAAACTGACGTAGGATCAAATCCTAAAATGTATCCAAAGATTTTGTATGACCTTAAATGTCGGTGAGTATTGCACAATCCAACAATTTTAGTTTTCTTTATGGGAAAGTTGAATAGCTAAGCCATGAACTCCGATGTAATTTTTTGTTATCTGCGAAAACAAAATTCAATTTAAATTTAAATAATTGAATCAAATCAACCAGAGGAAAAGAATTATCACTAATTACCACTACTATATTGTATATTAAATCAGGTCTGCTAAAAGCATCAAAACCTCTACAATTATTTTCTACGTGTGAGCCGAAGAATTCTCATCGGATTGGCGTTGGGCGGAGAAGAAAGCTAAGGGTATCGGGACTTTTGACAGTGATTAGGAAGCGAAGAAGTGTGCCGCAGAGCAGAGCATGGAGGAGTCCATAGATTAAGATTATAATGCTGGACTTGTCAACTCATGCTGGAGCTCGAACACTTATGATGAGCGGTCCCCCTGGTCTCTCAAGTGACCAAATTTTTTTCCTTTGGAGATGGCCAACTGTAGCTTAATGGCTGGCAATCTCCAAAAGAGAAAGGATCTGGTCACGTGAGAGGCGAGTGAGACCACTAACATCAGAATCAGGCTAAGCATGTCCGCCATAAGAGTTGTGCAGTGATAATATTCTAATTCAATTAGAGTAATGACTGGAACCCTAGAAAGTTCCTATTCTAATTCAATTACAGTAATGATTGGAACCAACATGATTTGACACGTCAAACCTTAAGAATGGAAAGTTCCTTCCAATTTCAGCATGCATTGATAGCTAGCAAGACGATCAAAAAACACTGGCCCTAGGTGGAGGAGCAGGAATAAGAACAGGTTATTTGTCCTAGCCATAGCCTTTTCGGTCCTCATCCTCTCCTTTCACACGATTTGCAGAAGCCGATGCAATGCTCCACTGCTACCCGTCAGGGTGAACAGGAGGATCATTGCAGAAAGAGGATTTAAATAATAAGCGTTAAAAGGTTTAAAGATTTAATCCAGTGTTCCAATATGGCTGCCACAGCTACGACAGAGGCTGTGGAGCCCCCCTCCTCAGCCAAAGGAAGCGTCTTCAGGGGAAAGAACAGCAAGGGTTCCAAATCCAGCAAGGAGGAAAAGAACTGTGATAGCAACAAAGCTATTAACCTTCCTCCATGGGCCCACCGCTCTAAAACCACAGATATGCAAGAAAATGTTAAAGGTGAGTCTACCTGTGTAGACTTAGCCGTGCCGAAACCACAGTTATGCAAGAAAAACCTGAAGGTGAGTCTGTCGTTCATGTCTTAGCCGTGTTGAAATCACAGATATGCAAAAAAAATGCTACAAGTGAATCTGTCGGTCAAGAATTAGATGCAGCTGTGGATAAAGAAGCCAAAAGTGAGAGGATCATTCTAGTGTGGGCCGAGCATGACGAATTACCTAAATCGAAGCATATTCGAAGAAAAAGATGGTGAAGGTAGACTAAGCATCAACAAAAGTAGGAGGTGAGACTAGGCATGGTGGTCTAGTTGCAGGTGTAAGGGATAATTGTTCAAATCCAAAAATGATCTCCTCAAGCATAGGTGGAAGTTTTTCTTCTATTTCTCTTGGAGTTTCAGTCATCCACCTACAAACTTAGATATTCTACTAAAACAATAGAATTTCTAAAATTACCTGAAATTTAGCAGAACTTCACTTACCCCGGAACCGAAAGGAAAACAAACAATTGTTCATAAACTTCTCGCATCCACCTTTCTCCCAACCTTTATTGCATTAATTCTCCACCGTTCATCCTCTTTCTTCAATCCGACAATTGGCTCTTTCCCCGCTCACAAACTAACCTGGTGAACCTCCACCATTGATGAAGCCCACTTGATCCAACGGGTGATGCTTAATATCGCGTGAAATTCTTGCTGATGTTTATCAAGCCGAGAGCACGCGAGAAACACAGTTTCTCCGTGTTATGTGTCGGCTGCTAAATGGAATCATGTGACTACCCCAAAATACTGCTTACCTTCTTAAGCCCACGCGAAAACAACTTTCACCTATGAAGACCGCTTTATTCCTCTGTTTAACTTTGGCACTTGCTTGCACGCGACTACCATAGATATAACGGTTTTTTCGATCTGACGGTTCTAGGCTTCTTTGGGTTCCCTCGTGAATTTATCAGACTTTTCTCCTTCCACTATGATTTTAGTGCTTCCGCCAAGTTTAGACTGTGGTTAAGTTATATTTCTTTAAACATATCCCGACTATTTCAATACACAAAAATAAAGATTTAATCGTGATAACACAAAGTTATATTATCAACCTCGAATTCTAAAGGACCAAACTGGAAATTAACAATACACAGAGATATTTGAAGGAATCCAAGCCTCCAGGATTTAACCATTCATGCACAGGATACACAGAGATACAGATATATTTCAATTCTTTTACAATCTAATTCTCCATAGCCAAATCCAGCCAAATCCTCTTACAATATTTCAAAACTTACATAAATACTTTACATCCAACAATCTAATCCTCAATCAATGGATCAAATCTATCTAATCCTAGATAAATGCCTAAACTGCTTGATATTCTCCTCGAGAATCTCAACTAAGTCTGAACTACTTGGAGTAATTACAAAACCATTCAAATACCTATATTCTAGCTCAAATCCTATATAGAAAGCTTTGTAAATTGACAGCTAAAGGATCCCACTCCTTTGCTTGTAATTTTTTTTGGATTTTTGGAATAAAATCAAGCCTTTTGTCTTCAAGCCTCATGCTCCTACATCAAACTCTTGAGAACAAAATTCTTCATGGGCTCCTGTCCATGAGCTCTTCTACAGAACTACCCAACTTTTGTAGCATGGTATCTATCACTCAGATAGCATCATCAATTGGTTGATCTTTCCACTTGACCAAGTACTGAAAATACTCGTGTCCCATTGTCTTCTTAAACACTCTTTTATCCAATATCTTCTTTGGTTGCAATGCCTTTGCTGTAGGTAATTGTTTTACCCAATCCACCTCTTGTTCTTCCTTGTCTTCTGTTGTGTCATCTACCTGTCCCTTTTCATACCTGTACAAATCAGCAACATTGAAAATTGGAAATATTCCAATACCATGGAGTAACTCAATTTCATATGCATTTGCAGAAAATTTCCTTAAGACTCTGCATGGTCCAATTTTCTTAAATTTTAACTTGTTATACTCCCTTTTTGGAAATATTTCCTTCCTTAGGTGTGACAAATCCAAATCTCCAACTTCAAAATTAACTTCTCTCTTCTTCAAATCTGCTAAGTTCTTGTACTTTGTGTTGTTGTCTTGTAACTGTTGTTTTACTTGTTCATGTATTTCTTGAATCTCTGGAGCAAAATCTTCTCCTTGAGAAATCCTCATTTCAGCTTTACCCAAATCTCTCAATTCAGACACTCCTCTTAGGTTCATTCCATAAACTATATGAAATGGACTCTGCCCTGTACTCCTGTTAGGAGAATCATTATAAGCATATTCAGCCTGTGCCAAAACTTGATCCCACTGTTTCGGATGTCCACCTGCAAGACTTCTCATAATATTACCCGAGCTTCTATTTACAACTTCAGTCTTCCCATCAGTCTGAGGATGATAAGCAGAACTGAAACTCAGTTTGGTACCAAGTTCCTTTCACAAAGTCCTCCAGAAATGACCAACAAATCTGGTGTCTTTGTCTGAAACAATACTCTTAGGTAACCCGTGCAACCTTACAATTTCTTTAAAAAACATATTTGCAATATGAGTAGCATCACTAGTTTTATAACATGGAATAAAATGTGTCATTTTTGAAAATCTGTCAACTACTACATAAATTGAATCATTGCCTCTCTGAGTTTTTGGTAAACCTAAAACAATGTCCATACTTACCATATCCCAAGGCCTATCTAGAATAGGTAATGGAACATACAAACCTTTGTTTTGGCTCGTTCCCTTTTCATACTCACAGACTTTACAATTCTTCACATACTTTCCCAATTCAGATTTGATCTTTAGCCAGAAATAAAACTGGTTCAACTGCTCATATGTCTTGTCTGCACCAAAATCTCCTCTAAGTCCACCACTATGTTTCTCCTTGATCAAATTTTCTCTCATAGAACAATTTGGTATGCACAAATGACTTCTTTTAAACAACATTCCTTCTTGCAAGAAATAATCTAGCCACTTACTTCTATCTAACAAAACATGATTTATACAAGCTTCAAATTCCTCTTTAAAATCTAAATCTTTCTCATATAATTCCTTAAGAAAATTAAAACCCAACACTTGAATTTGACTTTCTTGAACTAAAATGATTTTTCTACTTAAGGCATCTGCTACTTTCTTTGATTGGCCAGTTATATGTTTCAACACAAAATTAAAACTTTGAAGATACCCTACCCATTTTGCATGCCTCTGGTTAAGCTTTGGTTGTTGCATAATGTACTGCAATGCATGGTTATTTGAATAAAGTATAAACTCCTTAGACATCAAGTAATGTCTCCACTTCTTCAAAGACTGCACCACTGCATAAAACTCCTTGTCATAAGAAGAATATTTCTTCTTTGACTCATTCAATTTTTCACTGAAATAAGCTACAGGTCTGTCCTCCTGACTTAAAATAGCTCCAATGGCTTCTCCACTGGCACCACACTTCACTTGAAAAGGTTTGTTAAAATCAGGCAAAATCAAAATAGGTTTCTCGGTAATCTTTCTCTTCAACAGCTAGAAGTTCTTTTCTGCTTCAGCAATCCGTTTAAATGGTTGCCTATCCTTCCTTATAGTGTCAATAATAGAAGCATTGATCTTACTAAAATTCGTTATGAACTTCCTATAAAAGCTAGCAATATCGTGAAACCTTCTTACCTCAAAGACACCTTTTGGTGAAGGCCACTGCATGATTTCCTTGATATTCTCTGGATCCATCTTTAACCCATCAACAAAAACAATAAAACCCAAATATACCAACTCTTCCTTCATGAATGAACATTTCTTTAAATTTAACAGTAACTTCTCTTGTTGTAGCCTTTGTAAGACATAATTCAGATGTCTCACATGTTCCTCTTTTGATTTGCTATAAACTAATATATCATCCAGATATACTATTACAAGTTTACCAATAAATTCTTTCAAAACTTCATTCATGATCATAAATGTACTAGGAGCATTTGATAAACCAAAAGACATTACCATCAATTCATACAATCCTTCATTTGTTTTAAAATTAGTCTTCCACTCATCTCCCTCTCTTATTCTGATTTGATGATAACCACTTTTTAAATCCAACTCTTTAAAATATATTGCTCCACTCAAACAATCCATCAAATCTTCAATTCTAGGTAAAGGAAATTTGTACCTGATTGTTATCTTATTGATTTCTCTTGAATCAGTGCACATTCTCCAACCTCCATATTTATTTGGACTCAAGGCTATTGGCACTACACAAGGACTCAAACTCTCTCTAATCAATCCCTTATCTAACAGTTCCTGAACCTATTTCTTGGTTTCTTCATTCTCTGTGGGAGTCATCCTGTAAGCTGCTTTATTTGGTAGATTTTTTCCTGGAATCAAACCTATATGATGACTGATTTTTCTAATGGGTGGTAATTCATCAGGTAAATCATCTACAATGATATCACAATAACTGTCCAGCATCTCTTGAATTTCAATTGGAAAATCAGAAATTTTTGTGGAAGTAATTATTACCTTGGGTTTTCAAATCAATGCAAAATTTACCTCATCATCTTCAATCTGCTACAAGTACTCCTTTCCACTCAACAATAGGGTCTTTGGATCAGGTTTCCTTGATGCATCCTCTTCTTCCATAGGCAGCGATGTATGATTGGCACCATCTTTACTAAATTTGTATGTGTTCCTCTTTCCATCATGCATAGATCCTCTGTCATATTGTTAAGGTCTTCCTAGCAATATGTGACACACATCCATAGGCATCAGATCACACAGAATTTTGTCTTTGTATTTACCCAACTGCAACTCCATTTCACACTGCTCATTCACTAACAACTGATATCCCTTTTGAAGCCATGTCACTTTGTAAGGTGTTGGGTGTTTCTTTGTCTTAAATTTCAACTTCTCCACTACCTTTGTAGAGACCAAATTATTTGTAATACCATTATCAATTATCATATGAAAACATTTCCCTTGAACCTTGCACACAGTCCTGAACAAGGTCTTTCTCTACGCTGGTTCAACAATTTCCTTAGTTGGCTTCAACAAAACTTTGTTAACTACCAAAGATTCCCCTTTATCTGGTACATTTTCTTCTTCTATTACCTTTCTTGCTTCCTCTTCAGTCTTAGCAACAATTGCGTTTCTCTGAATTGTTCCTATATTTTCTGGGCACTCATAGGCTCCGTGTCCCAACTTGTTACATCTGTAACATCTAACTTTTCTTCCTCTAGAAAAACTCCCTCTACCACTTGCATCACCTCATGTGGGTGCATGATGACTTGAGCTACTACTAGCTCCATCTCTGGTGCCATAGACCTTCCTCTACCACCTTGACTTCCCCTTCCTCGAAAAGTACCTCTATTTCTGGCAGATTGCTTCCTTATGAGTTTTTCTTCAGCCTTCAATACCATCTGATAAGCCTCTTCTACTGTTTTAGGAGACAATACACTTATCTCATCTTGAATCTCCATTTGAGACCATTTACATATCTTTCAACCTTCTCATCTGTATCTTGGATTTGTCCTACTCTTATGCTCACTTTATAGAATTCCTCTATGTATTCCTTTACTGTCATAAACCTCTGTCTAAGATTCCGCATCTATCTAAATAATGTTTGTTGATAATCACTTGGAAAAAACTTACCTTTCAACTTTGCCACCATCCTGTCCAATTTTTAATTAGTTGTTTACCAAGTCTTCTCCTTTCTGCCCGCACTCCATCCCACCAAAGTGCTACATGTCCTTTCAATTTTGTGACAACAAACTTCACTTTCTTTCCTTCTTCTGTTTCTTCATAATCAAAGAATTTCTCCATGTTATTAATCCAATCTATCAATTCCTCAGGGCTTAAACTTCTTGTATAAATTGAAACTTCAAGTCTGGGTTTAGATGTGGATCTCAATACTAACTTAAAGAATCTCATTTCAGGAGTTACATCTGCAGGTTCCTCTTCTTCTGCAACTTCAAATTCAGGCTCACTGACATCTCCAACATATTTATATCTTGTCATTTCCATTGCTTCTAATCTAGCTTGCATATGTTGCATAGCTTCTAATACTTCAACATTTGCAACTGGTCTTCCTCTTCTTCGATCACCACCTCTTCCTCTAACTCTGAAAGCCATGTTGGATTTCTTTTTCTGATCCTTGAGATCCTGTTTAGTGTCAGCAGGTTGCTCTGATACCACAAATGGTGGTCTGGTTGCAGGTGTAAGGGATAATCGTTCAAATCTGGAAACGATCTCCTCAAGCGCAGGTGGAATTTCTTCTTCTATTTTCCTTGGAGTTTCAGTCATCTACCTCCATTCTAGATATTCTACTAAAACAACAAAATTTCTAAAATTATCCGAAAATTAGCAGAACTTCACTTACCCCGAAACCGAAAGGAAAACAAAATGATGTTCATAAACTTCTCGCATCCGCCTTTCTCCCAAAATTTATCACATTAATTCTCCACCGTTCATCCTCTTTCTTCAATCCGACAGTTGGCACTTTCCTCGCTCACAAACTAGCCTGGTGATCCTCCACCATTAATCAAGCCTGCTTGATCCAACAGTTGATGCTTAATATCGCTTGAAATTCTTCTCGATGTTTATCAAGCTGAGAGCACGCGAGAAAAGTAGTTTCTCCGTGCTATGTGTCGGCTACTAAATGGAATCGCGTGACTACCCCAAAATACTGCTTACCTCCTTGAGTTCGCGTGAAAACAACCTTCGCCTATAAAGACCGCTTTACTCCTTTGTTTAACTCTGGCACTTGTTTGCACATGACTACCATAGATCTAACGGTTCCGTCGATCTGACGATTCTAGGTTTCCTCAGGTTCCCTCGCGAATTTATCAGACTTTTCTCCTTCCGCTATGATTTTAGCACTTCCGCCATGTTTAGGCTGTGGTTAAGTTATATTTCTTTAAACATATCCCGACTATTTCAATACGCAACAATACAAATTTAACTGTGATAACATAAATTTATATTATCAACCTTGAATTCTAAAGGACCAAACTAGAAATTAACAATACACAGATATATTTTGAAGGAATCCAAGCCTCCAATATTTAACCATTCATCCGTAGGATACACAGAGATACATAGATATTTCAATTCTTTTACAGTCTAATTCTCCATAGCCAAATCCTCTTATAAAAGTTCAAAACTTACATAAATACTTTACATCCAACAATCTGATCCTCAATCAATGGATCGAATCTATATAATCCTAGATAAATACCTAAACTGCTTGATATTCTCCTTGAGAATCTCAACTAACTCTGAACTACTTGGAGTAATTACAAAATCATTCAAATACCTATATTCTAGCTCAAATCCTATCTAGAAAGCTTTGTAAATTGACAGCTAAAGGATCCCACTCCTTTGCTTGTAAACTTTTTTTGGATTTTTGGAATAAAATAAAGCCTTTTGTCTTCAAGCCTCATGCTCCTACATCAAGGCGCCAGTCCATTGGGCGGTCGGACTTTCATGCGCGTGATGTTTCCAGACATCTTTGGATGGCTTCGTTGCCAATCATCTTTGGACAACCTGGATTTTCCCTGTCAGAATTAATAATGCCTGAGCTACCAAATTCTTTTCATTCTTATGTATCACATACTCATAGTGTTCCACCTCTTCCTGCAAAATTGAGCACTCCACAACAGTAGTAAAATGTCCAATTCAGGGAAAACAACGGGTGAATCTAAGAGAGAGAAGTGATCCACTATTTTAAATGGATCAATGTTGGCTCCATTGATCCAACGGGTGTGGATTGGCCGACAACAAAAGACAACTATATAAATTCAAATTTATTTCTAATTAACTTAGATATTTAATTTTATATTTATTAAATTAAAAAAAATGATTTTAATTAATATAAATGGATTTAATTTTAATTTTATTAAATTTTAAAATAAATAATAATTCAAAACCTATAATAATTGAAATAAATAAATAAATTACATTTTATCTTAATAAATTTCAAAAATATTATTTATTGACATATTTTTTTTTTAACTTTGTTGTTTGATTGGTTATAGTTTTAATTATATTATATATATGTGTTTATATTTTAGCAAAAAAGAATTAGTATAACGTTTTATTTTTTTTTGGGTTATATTGATCAAAGATGGATATTTCAATTAAATAATAATATTAATATATCAAAATAAGATAAATGTAGATATTATTTTATTTTTTCTCAAACTTTAACCAAATTTTTTTAAATACAAGGTTATCAATTTTGATAAGAGAAAATATAAATTTATCTATTTTTAATTAAAGAGAAAAAATATAAATTTATATAGTTTTAATTTTTTTATTTATATGATGATGGTGGTGGTGGTTAACGTCCACTGAGACCAAACTTTGGTCTATCGGACCTAAAGAAAGAATCATTTAGTTTGATTTAAGATTTTATTCCTATGCTCAAAAAGCTTGGAGAGAAGCCTCCCGAGCTCACTATAATTTTGACATCGTAAAAGGCCAGGAAGGTCAGCATTGCAACAAAGATTATGAAACTGATATCTAATGTGGTTTTACGCGGGGCATTCTAAGAGGAAGTGATTCTCATCCTCGATGTTCATATTCTCACAGAGATGGCAGCTCTTTTCCATCCATGGTGTTTTAGGAACTGCCCAATGACCCGTTTCACTATGGAACTCAGGAGAGTTAGTTCTAATCTTTGCTATATTAATTTTCTTCTTTGAGATAGTTAAAACAAATAGATACTTTTTATCTTCTAGGGTGGGGTTGAGGACCTCCTTATAATATCTTAATTTTCTTTAGATGCTAAATCTTTCTCACACCACATTTTTTCTTTGAACTTAGAAGTAACAATATTTCTAATGTTATTAATGTTTTGCAATGCAACATCTCATCGATTTCCCAATGGTTTAACCAGGCCCTCGTGTCTTTATACCAACCTCGTTTGATCCTTAGGTGGTTTTGGCTGGAATTTAAAGCTAGCTTAGGAAGTCTATGGTCTCATATGTTATTGAGTTTGTGCTTGTACAACAAAAGCCTAGTCATAGCTAGGGTCTCGATAGGGGAAAGACCCACTTTTATAAGGAGAATATGATAGGGTGTATTGCTTTTAATTTTGAGGTTATACGTTATAAAACGCTTCTGGATTTGCTCAATCTTTTTTCAAGATTCTCTACAGATGCTGCAACCCCAAACCTCACATCCATACAAGATAACAGAAGTGACTAAAGTTTCAAAGAGGAACTTCTTTCTATACCACATTACAAGGTTTGCCGTTTTAGAATTATTTTCAAGACCAAAATAAGCTTTCCACCCCCCATTAATCCTTTTCTCAATGCTATAGTTCCAGTTGAGCTTGTGATGAATATCTATTCCTAGGTACTTGTAAGAAGACACTTCCTCCAAGTTACTATTGTCATAAAAAAAATTAGCGTAAGTGTCCTTCTTGGATTTGATAATCATAACTTTTGTTTTGCTAGTGTTAACAGTCATACCCATGGTAGAGCAGAAATCCTTAAGAAGTCTAAGTTTCTTATCAAGATCAGATGGGCAACTTGCGAGAAGAACAATATCGTCAGCATAAAGAAGAAGGATAATGACTATACCAGCTAAGATTGTGCCAGCACAACCTGCTTCCTCTAAACAACCTTCTAGCTTGTCGATGTAAATGCCAAATAGGGTAGGGGAGAGGGGGCAACCTTGTTTAACTCCGATATTACACTTAATATCTTTCGACCACCCCTCACTGCTCTTTAACTTGGCAATTACATTCTCTTATAACCTTATAGTGGCAGCTCTCAACTCGAAAGGAACCTTTAGCTCTTGTAATCTATTCCATAGGTTGTTTCTAGGAACTGTGTTGAAAGCCTTTCTAAAATCCACAAAGCAACAAAAAAAGATTGCATTTATCATTGCAACATTCCTCCACAGTGAAATACATACTAAATAAATTAATTGCATTTTATTTTAATAAATCATTTTTTCAAAAATATTAGTTATCAACATATTTATGTCACCTTCTTTTGTCTCATTGTTTATAGTTTTAAGTAAATTATATATACTTCAATATTTTGCTAAAAAAATTGTATGTTTAATTTTATCTTTTGTTATATTGATAGTAGATAGATATTTCAATTAAAAAATAATATTAGCATAAGAAAATAAAATAAATATATGAAAAAAAAAAAAATATATATATATATATATATATATATTATTTGCCCCAAAATTATTTAAATCTAATATATTATTTTTTTTCATTTTTTTTATTTGAAGTGATTTTCTTATCTAAATATTTGTATTTATGTAATCTATTTTTACCTAATCAACAATATATATGGTGAATAATCAATTAAATATTTTTCATTCTAAGAATTTTAAGTATTTTTAGATAATATTTTTATTTAATATTTTGATGATAAATTGATACAAAACCATATATAAAAGATGTTTACTAATTAATAATGTTCTTATTATCATTATTGATACATCAATTTACCACATTGTTCACATTGTTCATTTTGCACTCTTTCTCCTATATTATTTTCCACCCTACATTTGTCAATTAATCATTATTCATTCATAAATTTACTACAATGTTCTTTTTGTACTCTCTAATAAGAATTCATTGTGTCTCTTATACTGGGTACAGTTACCCTAGATGAATGTTAGGAGTGCACAAGGTCAACCGCTCTCAGTGGAGGACGAGGATGATGTCATCTCGACGATGGTTCCCCGACGGGAGCACCCTAGAGGACTCATAGATGGCAGAGAATGGAATTGTGAGAATGTAAATCACAGGGTAGGGTCCACCTCCTAGTAACACCCACGAAGATTCATACATAGCGCAGAAATAGAAGTGTTGGGATGCAACTGAGCAGGAATGGTCCACTCAGCAACAAGACCCTGACGGTGTATCCGGGAAGGAAAACCTAGGAAGAATATTAGGAAAATGGAAAAATGGAAAAATAAAAATAGAAGGGGTCCACCTACATATTGAATAGAAAGATCTAACTGATAAATAACTAGCAAGTTGATCGCCATTAGTTCTAAGCCTCCCAATTTAAATGATCAAATTGATATGCCATTGAAAATACATCAACATAATTGAATCACATGACATAATGCTTGACCCTTCAAATGTGCTTTGTCTTCCATCACTATACGAAAGGCTTTTGGTTTGTTCCCTTCGGAGCTTATAAATCTCTTCCGAAAATAAATTCATAGACTTAGAGAAATTTAACATACTGGCAAATTGTAAATTGTATGTATCTTAATATAAATTCATCCAAAATTTTATTTTAACAATCTTGCTAAGACTCGAGAGTGCAACCCTGTTTTGAAATAAGTGCCTTATTGTATTAAAGTTGGTAAATAGTATGGTTAGAAATAGTAACTACCTTTGCATGGGGAGTTAGTTAAAGTTAGAGAGTCGGTTAATTAAGCGTTGAGTTAAATAGAGTTAATTCATAGTCGAATTTATAGTGTGTGGTTGCATGTCAAGATATTTTAGGTGAGTAGCTAGTTAGAAAAGGTTAAATATATTTCATCGGATTCATTGTAAGAATCATATATTTGTGTGATCAATAGAAGAGCAACAACTTATGTTTTATGTGTGAATTCATGTTTTGTTTCCTCCGCTTTCCAACAAATTGATATCCAAGCAAGGTTACAAAGATGAAAAAGAGAATTCTCCCATTTTCTTCTTCTTCGCACTGTTGTGCATTTGTTCCAATTTTTCAAACAAACAAAAAACATGAAACAAAACATAGTATATGTTTTTACTTGTGTCGTAAAAACTAGAACTACACCCGTAAATAAAAAATATTAAAATTAAAAACATTTACGTATGCCCATACTTCCGGTGAATAAAAACATACTTACTTATCGTAATAAATTCATTTATTACTTCATGGCAGTAAATTAAATTTTTGTCCTTCACCTCTGGTTCGAGTTGCTGCCCTGTCGCACGGCAAAATCTTTTGAGACAAATAGCAGTGAAGTACCATGAGCTATCAACTGTTGATCTTACCCTCGTTGATCGAACCGCTGGCGGCAATATCAGGAGGCCCTTCCATGTTGAACTTTATCGTGCGGGGAATGGGTGGTAACTTTACCGGGGAATGGGTGGTTTTGAAAAGTCAGCTCAAACACGTGGCAGCTAATGGAATGGGTGGTAACTTTACCGTGCAGGGAATGGTGATTTTGAAAAGTCAGCGCAGACACGGGGCAACTAGTACTTTTAGCAAAAGGCGGTGCGATAAAACTCCCTAGCCTAGTGATGCTCATGATAGCACGTCACGGCCTGTGCAATCATGCGCAAGAGACGAGTCCATCGTCTAGGCACGCCAGTAGTATGCCGCTGCAACTGTAAAGTTAACTCATCAATCCTCACATCGGGAATGCCGAGAGTAAGGCTCTCAACCTGCTCCTGCACAGCTGTAAGGGTCTCGGCCACGTCAAGGTCATGAAGAATAACTCTCCCAGTAGGCTCCCCTGCTGGGGCGGCGACTGGCGGTCTCGGACGAACTGCTGGACGAACTGGACCAACTTTCATTCCCCGGATCACGCATCGCAAATAGTCATATACCATCTCTAAATGGTCTATTCACGCAAGAAGTGTCTCAACCCACGGTCCATCCTCCTGATGAGCGCGAGTAATCCGGGAGGATATGACTGGAACCCAGGGGGCATGCGTCCTGGCCTGCTTCGGCAGGGAAACTTTGGGTATAGGGTAGGTTTCCGCGGGAGAATATGACTAGTCCGTACCCCGTCCGTAGAGGAAGAGGGGTTGTTCTAGAATAAGATTCTTTTGTCAAAGTTATGTGAGTGAAATAAACTATTTTTCACCCACCTTTGTCTATTTCGGTAGACATTGCCGAGGAAGTTTTTTGTTTAAACTACTAACGAGGCAATCTTTGGGTAACCTGAAAGAGGTAAGCCTCTCTCGATAAAACAAATGTTTTGGCGGAAGAGAAGTAGAGGTAACCTTGAAACTCTGTTTTATACCTGGGGGCATGCAAACCTTTTGGAGTGCAAGCAAGGGGCGACTATTTATTTTTTAAATTTTTAGGACCTCTAACCCTTTAAACTCGTAGGATTAGTTGTTTCCGAACTTGCATAAAGAAAGGATCCGGGGCAAAGCTTACATGAGATGAAGCTCCATAAAAAATAGCATCTCCAATGAGACACTCTTATCATATGACTGGTATAAACGAGCAGTTTTAGCATAAAGTTCATGCTCGTTAAAAAATAAACGCAAGATCCGAGCAGTTTTAATGCGCAATTCATGCTCG
The DNA here is from genome assembly GCA_031772625.1 of Pinus tabuliformis. Classification (NCBI taxonomy): domain Eukaryota; kingdom Viridiplantae; phylum Streptophyta; class Pinopsida; order Pinales; family Pinaceae; genus Pinus; species Pinus tabuliformis. The sequence continues at coordinate 1,458,819,817 of CM062820.1, read as the reverse complement.
TTAAAAAATAAAAATAAGCCTGAGCAGTGTTTTGGCGCATTCAAGCTCTTTAAAAAATGAACCCATTACCGGTAAAATAACCATTGTGTACGTAACCTTATCAGCCATAAAAGCCTTGGTCGTGTTTGCACCGTCACCTCCACTTTTCATTTGGCCAATCGTTTACCTCCATATGATTGTTTACCCATTTTGAGGAACAGCTGCGAAGAGTGATTTCACCTAGCCATCCTTGTGACTCTGCCGTGATTGGAAAATTCCAACCTATACCTGGAATCAGCTGCTAACCCTGTTCATCACTCGTTCCTCAAAAGACGAGTCTTCTTTAAGCTCTTTTCAACTGACTCGTAAAATATGAAAAGATTGCCAAGTTTTGGCCTTCCAGCTCGTTAAAGCGACCGGAAGTGCTATCCCTCCTCTAGATTTTAATCTTTTTGGACCTGAGGGATTATTGCACAAAAAGATCGAGCGCTTGTTTTGTTCGGCTCGTTAAAACTATCGAAAACTCATCCCTTCTGTATTGTTTTATACTTTTTCGGACTTAAGGGATTAGATGACGAAAAATGACTTTTGGAGTTAACTTTACGTACCTTTTCAGACTCTCTAAAAATGAAAAGGACCGAGTTATCCTTGTCGTTAGACTCGTTAAACCACTAAATAGCGACAAACTTGTCTTTAGACGAGAACGAGTTTCACTATCGCTAGGCTCGTTAAAACATAGCGATGGGCTTGCCCGAAGGGCAGGTTATAGAACAAGCATATGTTATCCTCCTCAAGCTTGACAAAAATAAAGAGGTACTGGTCAGCAATGACTGGGGAAAAATTGGGAGAAAATCAAGAAAACTTTGATGGTAGCAGGTCGCTCTTGAACATGACACTTTTCCTCCGTACCACAATCGGGTTGGGTTGTCTCATTCACCGGTCACATCACCATGGTCTCGCCATACCATCCATATTTGGGGTAATGCTACCGATCCATCGCATCAGTGTCGCCATATGTTCAAGAGAAGTCGTTCAGAAAGAGTCAACCGAGTCCCATCCACTGCCATACATTATCCTTCATCCATTCATGACCGCCACCCTGAATCATATGTCACAGATCGTTTTCACCTCCATTAAAATCATTAGCTTCGTTCCGTGTCACTGATGTGGGATTCATCAAGGCCCTCCTTTGACGGATCGCTTCTTGTCGACATCAGCTCATTATCCAAGAAGTTGATCTAGGAACAACCCCTTCAGTACTTTGAAGCTTGCATGCCTCAATGGCAAGTTTCTCACTTCCGGCGACAGGTATACATCAATGACCTTCGACCAGAAGATTTTGCGTGGTGTTTGACGCCAAGTCCTTTATTCACACCACGTGAATTGTACTACAGTACCCCTAGGGTCATTATCATTATCGGTGATTCCTCTCGCGCTTGTTAACGGTTTACATCATTGACCGGTAATCAAGCGATGTCTTTCCATGTTTGACTTCAGCGCAATTCTCACATGGATCGAATTGTACTTAGAGTGAAGATCGAACAAGTTTGAAGACCCCGGATCTAGTTTCATCCATCCGGGCTGCGATATATATTCAGGAAAAATAAAGACATTTGACATGTACATCATTGCAGCAGATGATCATCCTACTCAAAGGATGATAATTTCGCCAAAATTATCAGTCTACCATCAGACGATCGTCTGTTCTATGTACAAAAATGAATTTATAAAGCTGAGCATGGGAATGCCCGCCTCAGCTAGATCATGAAAGCAGTATGAATCATAATGTATTGTATTGTATCTTATTACAGGTCTCCTCCCAGCAAATGGATGAACTTCGGACCCTCCTGGATAAAGCATTTCACCCGATAAATGGCCTCATACTTTAGGGGGCAACTGTTATAGACATTTTTGTGCCTTACAGCATTGAGCATGAAATGTCCATAATCTAAGGGATCCAAAGTCCCTAAACATGTTGTTCCTACCCCTAGAGGAACAAGGCTAACTAACCACAGCAATTCACAGAAGTTCTCCACCTGAAACCACTCAAAAACAAGTCAATTCAGGATCATGTCAACTGCTCCACTAAGCATCTGCGTTGAATGTCAACTGCTACACTGGCTACCTGCGTTGAATGTCAACTCCAACACTAGCTACCTGCGCTGAGCGAGTTTGGACAAGTGGCAGACTCATTCCTCAATGTGTCAATGCTCAGGAAGCTTCCAAAATGACACTTGCCTCAGGGAATTCGACTGGTGATGAGTAAGAGGTTCCAAATCTCCAAGTGGAAGCAAGAACCTCCAAGTGGACTCAAGAACTGAGAGAGGGAGAGGACACTAGTCAGATCTCAAGCTGACTCATCCTCTCTCCAAAATAACTATATATAGATCTCTCCTCCATGAGATCTAGAGGCTGGAATTTTGTTATTGCAAAGAATTGTTGTTGGTTTGAGACTGGAAACATTGGGTGCTTAATGCTTTGAAGGGAGCTGAAGAAGGAATTCCATTCTGCTGGGAAGGAGATGCTGGATTGGAGCCCTCTGGGTTGTATCTCTTCCTGAACCTTGTTATCAATCAATAAAGCTATCTTGGTTTTCTCCTATATACTGGTGTATTTGTATGATTGCATTAGTGTATTTGATTTACTTCTAATCCTGAATCATTTATGAATATGAATATTTGCCTTTGTGTTGTGTTCTTCTCTTGTCGCAAGTAGCTGTTCTCTTGTCACAGGTAGTTGTTCTCTTGTGATCTCGTGGGAATCAAGTAGCTGTTCTCTTGAGCAAGCGAGGATGCAAGTAGCTGTGAACACCCAAAGAGAAGAGGATCTAGATCGAGGGACAAATGGAAGACAACGGTAAGTCTATCGATCTCCCCTCTTTCACATTTCGTAAAGGAAGAAACCAGAATAGCTGTATCTGTTTGTTGCTAAGGCGCTGTCACACCTTAGGTGGATAGGATCGTCCTGCATAGGCATTTTTCCCCACAACAAATTGGCGACTCCGCTGGGGAATGGGTGGTAACTTTACCGGGGAATGGGTGGTAACTTTACCGGGGAATGGGTGGTTTTGAAAAGTCAGCTCAAACATGTGGCAGCTAATGGAATGGGTGGTAACTTTACCGTGCGGGGAATGGTGATTTTGAAAAGTCAGCGCAGACACGGGGCAGCTAGTACTTTTAGCAAAAGGCGGTGCGATAAAACTCCCTGGTTTCCGAAATTAATACACGCATCAACATGCTGTACTAAAATCACTGGCAGTTTTTGATGTAACTGACGGCAGAAGGGATTGATATGTCAATCTATACCAACGATTGACCAAGAGTCGTTCTGTTCCTCTCTTTCTTGGCTAAACGGTAACAAACCCCCAAAAGGGAGGAAAAGGTGAAAGGAGCCTGCTGATATGTCAATCTATACCATGATTGACCAAGAATCGTTCTGTTCCTTTCTTTCTTGGCTTAAACGGTAACAAACCCCCAAAAGGGAGGAAAAGGTGAAAGGAGCCTGCAGGCCTTCCCTGTAGGCGAGTGAACCAGAAGCTCCCGCTTTGGCAGGGTATCCCACGCGTTAGCCTTGCAATTCCTTCCTACCTGTGAAAATATCATTTCCTTTCTACCTGTGAAAATAGCAAACAAAAAAAATTCAGAAACTAGAAATTTAAGTTTCAATGGATAAATTGAAAATGCATACGGATAAGCATGGCTATGAACACTCTCATCAAGTAGAGATAAAAAAAATTTATGTAGATAATATTTTTTGTTAAAAGAAATCATACAGTCTGATCTTTATCAGTTTAACCTAAACATAAAATACTGAGCGAAAGAAGTAGGAAAAATACTGTTACTTTGAATGCACTCATATCTGGCATTGATCAACGAGAAAATGTATGATTCTTCTTCTTTGGACGGCTAGTCTGTATCATCATAAAAAGACCGACTTAAATTCACATGAAATTGAAAATAACTTTAAAACAAATGCAATTCTACCATCAATAAAGAGACGTAGGATCGAATCCTAAAATGTATCCAAAGATTTTGTATGACCTTAAATGTCGGTGACTATTGCACAATCCAGCGATTTTAATTTTCTTTATGGGAAAGTTGAGTAGCTAAGCCATGAACTCCGGTGTAATTTTTTGTTATCTGCGAAAACAAAATTCAATTTAAATTTAAATAATTGAATCAAATCAACCGGAGGAAAAGAATTATAACTAAAGAATTATCACTAATTACCACTACTATATTGTATATTAAATTAGCTCTGCTAAAAGCATTAAACCCTCTGCAATTCTTTTCTACCTATGAGAAAAAATCATACAACGAAAATTCATAAACTAGAAATTTAAATTTCAATGTACTCATAAACTGCAGAGAAAAATAGTTAGCCCGAAGATAAAATAGTTTAACCTAAAGATAAAATAGTGAGCCCAAGAATTCTCATCGGATTGGGGTTGGGCGGAGAAGAAAGCTAAGGGTATCGGGACTTTTGACAGTGATTAGGAACAGAGCAGAGCGTGGGGGATTCCATCGATTAAGATTGTCTTTCCATTCTTAAAGCTGGACCTGTCCAGTAATGTTTGAGCCCGAATATTTATGATGTGAGTGGTCTTACTCGCCTCTCACGTGACCAGGCTCTTTATCTTTTAGAGATGTCAAGCCATTGCCGATGGTAACACCTTGCCATTTGCAAAGGAGAAAAGGTCTGGTCAAATGAAAGGCCAGTAAGACCATTGGCATCAGAAAAACTCGGGGCTCAGGTTGTATGTCATAAAAATTGTGTAGTAAAAGCTTTGTGTAGTAAAAGCTTTCCTGAGCCTCATATGATAATATTCTACTTTAATTACAATAATCCTTAGAAACAGTATGACTTGACAGGTCCAAGCTTAAAAATAGAAATTTCCTTTGAGATTCCGCGTGCGTTGATAGCTAGCAAGACGATCAAGAAACATCGGCCCTAGGTGGAGGAGGAGGAATGGAAACGGGTTCTTTGTCCTGGCCGTAGCCTTTTCGGTCCTATTGGTGTACATGCACTTAGACTAGCTGTGTTGGTGTACATGCACCTAGATTAGCTCCAGTTAACTTATTGCTTGCATGTGGCACATGTACACATTAACATAAGATAAAGCACACTTAGTTTTAGTTAGCTTTAGTTATTGCATGTACAACTAAGCTTAACTTAGTTGCTTTTATGTATTTATTCTAAAACTAATATTGTAGAATCAAATTTTCATTCTTTTCTCAATTCTTGCTCGCTTCCTTCCTTCTCTTGCAAGATTGTTTATTGTTTTGCAGATCTAGATCTGTGTATCTCAAAAATCTTACATGGTATCAGAGCCAGGTTTTTGTAATCAGTGCACAAGCAATTTTATTTGCAGGTTCAGAAGATTGAAGCAACAACAAAGAATGGAGTCTAAATTGGAGTTTCCACAATCGGCAATTCTCACTCCATATAATTATTTCGAATGGAAGCCAAAGATTCAACTTCATCTCAGAAGTAGAGGCTTATTTCGAATAACCATGGAAACGAAAGTTGAACCAACATCGGCAATGGAGAAAACAAGATATTTCAATCACATGGACGAGGCCTTCGGCATCTTATGTTTATCTATTTCTCTGGAACTGCTATTTCATGTTGAATCATGTTCAACTCCAAATGAAATATGGAAAATTTTGGAAGGATTGTTTGGAAAATAGGATGAAATGCAAGGTCACATTCTCGAAAATGAGTTAAACTCATTAGATCCGAGAAACTTTGAGAACATTCAAGATTTTTTCACAAGGTATAAAGCCTTGTTGGTTCAGCTGAAAGGATGCGGGATCGACAAATCCAAGCAAGAAAATCAGTTGATTCTTTCCATTTTATCAAAACTTGGTCCAGAGTATGCAGTATTCGTCTCTACATTCCACACAGTCAGATCTACAACTGGTGCAGCTTGGAAGATGCCCTCACTGGATTCTTTTATTCAGTCTTTGATGCATGAGCAAGATAAGCTCATCAAAATGGGCACACTTAAAAATTCCAAAGCGCATACACTTACTGTGCATGCAAAAGGAAAGGCAAATTCCAAAGACCATCAGAAAGGAAAAGGGAAGAAGGATCCTGATCCAAGAAAGGGAGGACATCCCAAACCCCCTGATGGATCATCTGGCTCAAAGGAAAGCAAAGGAACGAAAGGGCAATCAATGTGCAATTATTTCCACCGTGGTTTTCATCCTGAATCTGCATACATGAAGAAGACTATAGATCTTATGGCGCAGACACTCCAGCAACACAATCTTGGAGACCACATTCCTGAGAATGCTAAGAAGAAGTCTGGAGAAAAAGCACCAAATCCAAGAGGTAACGGGCATGCTTTGATTGCTCTTCATTCTGCACCACAAGAATGGATCATCGATTCAGGGGCTTCACATCATATGGCTTCTTCAAAGGAATCCTTTTCTTCTCTACATGCATACTCAGGTCCTCCCATTCTCATGGGGGATAATGCTGCAGTTGCAGCAACTGGACAAGGAAGAGTGCAATTCGAAGATGGAAGTTTTGAAAATGCCTTGCATATTCCAAGGCTTTCTGTGAATCTTCTCTCAGTGTATCAGATGACACACACAGGCAGCGGAAGGAAAGTGGAATTTACCCCAGATTCCGTGAGCATTTATGACATGCAAACCAATTTGAAGATTGCATCTGGCAAGGTAAATGATCAATCTCGTCTGTATACATTTTCTGATTTTGTTCCTCAATCAGATTCTATTTTGCTACTTACGCATGCAAATGAAGAAAGTAGGATTTGGCACGAGAGATTTGGGCACTTGAATTTCAGATATATGCAACAGCTTAGTAAGCAAGGGATGGTCAAAGGATTGCCAACCATTGAATTTTCAGATGGTGTTTGTAATGGATGTGCTCTTGGAAAGCATTCACAAGAAAAATTCGAGAAGGGGCATGCATGGAGAGCCTCTTCACCTTTGGAACTTGTACACAGTGATCTCATGGGTCCATTTCCGGTGCTTTCAATGAGCAAAGCAAGATATGTGTTGTCATTTATAGATGATTACACGAGATTCACTTGGGTTTACTTCTTGAAACTCAAGTCTGAAGTTTTTCAACATCTAAAGATTTTCAAAGCGCATGCGGAAAATCAGTCTAGAAAACGCATCAAAATACTCCGCACAGATAATGGGACGGAATATGTCAACAAAGATATCAAGAATCTTTGTGATGAAGCAGGCATACAGTTGCAGCATACAGTTCCTTACACTCCACAGCAAAATGGCGTGGCTGAAAGGAAAAATCGATCTTTGAAAGAGATGGCTAATTGCATGTTGCATGCAAGATCTCTTCCGTCGAAATTGTGGGCCGAAGCTATTAATTGTGCCTCATACATCCAGAACAGATCTCCTCATAAATCTGTTACTGGAAAAACGCCTTTTGAGGCTTGGACTGGCATGCAACTTGAAGTTAGTCATTTCCGCATTTTTGGATCTCGAGCATGGGCCCGCATTCCTCCAGAGAAGAGAAAGGCTTTGGAGCCTCAAAGCAAAGCATGCATGTTTGTTGGATATTCTGATGAAGTCAAAGGGTATAGATTGCTTGATATCCACACTGAAGAGCTCTTTATTGAAAGGAGTGTAAAGTTTGACGAAGATATTTCGCATGCACCAGTAGATGAACTTGTTACCAAATTTTCATCACCACTCATTGATAAGTATGCAGATGAAACTTCAGACCAGCATTCTGATGAAGATGAGTCATTTCCTGTGACCCCTGTTAGACCACCAGTTGTTGAACATCGAGATCATACTTCTGCATGTAGTTCGGAAGATTCTCGACCACCTTCAACACAAAAATGGCGCAGCATGAGTGATATCCTTGATGATCCTGCCTCTATCCCTCTGTTTGAGGAAGATCCGCAAGCACTCTTAGCTATGGAGCCATCCATACCCATGCATGCTTATATGATGCATGGATCTGATCCACAAACTTATGCAGAAGCAAATGGGCATCTTGAATGGGAAGCCGCCATGGATGAGGAATATAACTCTCTCATTGAGAACCAGACTTGGGATTTGGTTCCGCTACCTTCAAATCGCAAACTTGTGAGATGCAAGTGGGTTTACCGGACCAAGAAAGCATCAAATGGCCAAGTTAGTCGATATAAGGCACGATTGGTAGCAAAAGGTTTTCAGCAAGTACATGATGTTGACTATGATGAGACTTTTGCTTCAGTGGCAAAAATGGATTCCATTCGACTAGCTCTCTCCATTGCAGCAGCAAGAGGATGGGAGGTGCATCATATGAATGTGAAGAATGCCTTTCTTCATCGTGATCTCGAGGACGAAATCTACATGGAGCAGCCACCGGGATACATGCAGAATTCATCTCTGGTATGCAAACTAAAGAAGTCTCTCTATGGCCTCAAGTAGGCACCTAGAGCATGGTATGCAAAGATGGATTCTTATTTGTTATCTCAAAATTTTGTACGCTGCAAATCTGATTCCAATGTTTATTTTCTGAAGAAAATTGACTCCTTGTTGATCATAGTACTCTACATAGATGATCTTTTGATAACGGGTAGTTCTGCTTCTGTCATTACTAACATCAAAACTGCATTGCATAAGCGGTTTTCTATGACAGACATGGGCTTGCTAAATTTCTTCCTTGAACTAGAGATCCATCAGCGTGATTCTGGCATTACCATTTCTCAACCAAAATATGCCAGAGATCTTTTGGCACGATTTCACATGAGTGACTGCAAGCCAGCAGCCACACCTTTCTTATCAGGGATAAAGCTTGAGAATGGCAAAGACACACCATTGGTTGATTGCACATTGTATCGCTAGCTTGTGGGAAGTCTTCTTTATCTCACTCACTCCCGTCCTGATCTCTCCTATGCTATCGGAGCAGTTTCCAGATACATGCAGGAGCCACATGAGTTACACTGGAATGCTGCAAAGCGCATCCTTCGATATGTCCAGGGGACAATCACCTATGGGATTCATTATGCAGCCAATTGTTCTGTGAATCTCATCGGGTTCACAGATTCAGACTGGGCTGGCGACACCATTGATCGCAAGTCTACTTCCGGTTATGTACTTAGTTTGGGATCCGGCCCAATTTGTTGGTCAAGTAAGAAGCAGGCTGCCATTGCTTTATCATCAGCAGAGGCCGAGTATAGAGGAGCGGTCAATGCCACTATTCAGGCAATTTGGCTACAACATTTCCTATCTGAGCTTGGGATTAGTGTCCATCATCCAACTGTCATCTGGTGCGATAATCAAAGTACGCTAAAGTTTTGTAGAGATCCAGTGCAGCGGCAGCGTACCAAACACATCGAGATCCACATGCACTTCATTAGAGAACTCATTCATGATGGGATCATCGATCTTCAGTACTGTCCTAGTTCCGAGCAGATTGCTGACATCTTCACCAAAACTTTCACTGAGCAGAAGTTTCGATTCCTGCGAGATTGTCTCGGAGTGAAGGACACGACTGCCTAGCAGTTTTCTTTTCTCTACTTTTGCATTATATTTTGAGGGGGGTTTTCTTCCCATTGGGTTTTCCCTCTTTCTTCCTTTTTATGCATTGTATATGGGTACCTAAAATGGCCGTGTTGCCGGGACTCATTCATTTTGCATCACACTCACCTAAGTTATGCTTAAGGGGGGGTGTTGGTGTACATGCACTTAGACTAGCTGTGTTGGTGTACATGCACCTAGATTAGCTCCAGTTAACTTATTGCTTGCATGTGGCACATGTACACATTAACATAAGATAAAGCACACTTAGCTTTAGTTAGCTTTAGTTATTGCATGTACAACTAAGCTTAACTTAGTTGCTTTTATGTATTTATTCTAAAACTAATATTTTAGAATCAAATTTTCATTCTTTTCTCAATTCTTGCTCGCTTCCTTCCTTCTCTTGCAAGCTTGTTTATTGTTTTGCAGATCTAGATCTGTGTATCTCAAAAATCTTACAGGTCCTCATCCTCTCATTTCACACGATTTGCAAAAGCCGATGCGCTGCTCCACCACTACCCGTAAGGGTGAACAGGAAGATCATTGCAGAAAGAGGATTTAAAGAATAAGCGTTAAAAGGTTTAAAGATTTAATCCAGTGTTCCAATATGACTGCCACAGCTGCGGCAGAGGCCGTGGAGCCCCCCTCCTCCGCCAAAGGAAGCGCCTGCAAGGAAAGAACAGCAAGGGTTCCAAATCCACTAAGGAGGAAAAGAACTGTGATAGCAGCAAAGCTATTAACCTTCCTCCATGGGCCAACCGTTCTGAAACCACCGATATGCAAGAAAATGTTAAAGGTGAGTCTGCCCATCAAGACTTAGCCGTGCCGAAACCACAGTAATGCAAGAAAACGCTAAAGGTGAGTCTGTCGTTCATGTCTTAGCCGTGTTGAAATCACAGATATGCAAAAAAATGCTACAAGTGAATCTGCCGGTCAAGAATTGGATGCAGCTGCGGATAAAGAAGCCAAAAGTGAGAGGAGCATTCTAGTGTGGGCCGAGCACGAGGAATTACCTAAATCGAAGCAGATTCGAAGAAAGAGATGGTGAAGGCAGACAAACTAAGCAGCAGCAAAAGTAGGAGGCGAGACTAGGCGCCTGTCCATTGGGCGGTCGGACTTTCATGCGCGTGATGTTTCCAGACATCTTTGGATGGCTTCGTGGCCGATCATCTTTGGACGGCCTGGAGTTTCCCTGTCCGAACTACCAATGCCTGAGCTACCAAATTCTTTTCATTCTTGTGTATCACCTACTCATAGTGCTCCACCTCCTGCTGCAAAATTCAGCGCTCTACAGCGGCAGTAGAATGTCCAATTTAGAGAAAACAACGGGTGAATCTAAGAGCTAGAAGCGATCCACTATTTTAAATGGATCAACGTCGGCTCCATTGATCCAACGGGTGTGGATTGACCAACAACAAAAGACAACCGTATAAATTCAAATTTATTTTAATTAACTTGCATATTTAATTTTATATTTATTAAATTTAAGAAAAATTGATTTTGATTAATATAAATGAATTTTATTTTATCTTTTTAAACTTTAAAATAAATAATAATTCAAAACCTATAATAATTCAAATAAATTAATTAATTGCATTTTATTTTAATAAATTAATTTTTCAAAAATATTATTTATTAACCTATTTTTGTAAATTTTTTTGGTTAAAAATATTATTTATTAACATATTTTTGTAAACTTTTTTGTTTAATTGGTTATAGTTTTAAGTATATTATATATATGTTTATATTTTGAGACAAAAAACAGTACAAGTTTTTTTGGGTTATATTGATAAAAGATGGATATTTCAATTAAATAATAATATTAATATATTAAAATAAATAAATATTATAAAATTTGTGAGAGATTTTTCGGCATTGGAAATCCCGCAGGTTTTGCAGCGCCTCAGGACAATATCGGTATGGTTAATATGAATCATAATAATAACATTATGTTTAATCGTAACGGCTTTATTAATAAGAGTTATAATAACAATATAAACGGTAATGGTAACGTTAATATGTTTAATTATAATGATTTTATTAATAATTATAATAATAATACTTATAATAATAATAATAACTATAATAATAGTAATATGAATTATCATAATAACAATGTTAATAAGTATAATAATATGAATAATAATAATGACATTATTAATTATAATAGTAATAGCAATATTTATTGTAATAATAATATTAATAATAATAATAACAATAATATTATTTATAATAATAATAAATTCAATAATAATAATAAGAACTGGATGGACAAGATTGACACAAACATCTCTAACATGAAAAATAATAAGAATAAGAGGACTTCTGGTATTAATAATCTTCTCCTTTCTTCTCTTTCTAGTAACAGGGTTGTTAATCTTTCCAGTTTTGATTTTCCCCCTTCTGTTTTTAAAGTTCTGGGCAAAGGATTAAATTTTGCCTTAGCCCCTAGGAAAATCCCCGTGGAGGATATTATTTGTGATATTGAGTTTGGGATCAGAGGTTTACCTGATAGGATCAAGGATACTATTAGGCAGGATTGTGCAGTTACCTTGAGAAAGGCTAGGCCGCCTAAGAGCAACCTTAGCAAGGAAGAATCTTTAGCTCTCAGATCCTTAAACGAGAACAAAGATATCATTGTTCTTAAGGCAGACAAGGGTGGTACTGCCGTAGCTACAAAAAGCTTCCCAAAAATCCTTTGAAGAAGGTTGCTAGGAATGTGGCTTTGGCCATTAAATCCATTAGCTTAATGAGTTCCTTGCACCAAAAACTCATTGAAAGCAACCCTATTACTCCTAGAATCTATGGTCTCCCCAAGATTCACAAGGAAGGAGCCCCCTTAAGGCCCATCGTCAACACCATTGGAGGTCCTACCTACCTTCTTGCGAAGTTCCTTGCGTTAAAGCTTAAGCCCTTAGTTGGTCGTACGGAGTCCTTTGTAAAAGACTCTGCTTCCTTTATTGAGGAACTCAAGGACATTAAGCTTGAGCCTGGGGACATTCTTGTTAGTTTTGATGTTGTCTCCCTATTCACTTGCATCCCTATTAATGAGGCCATGGAGGTGATAAACCGCCTAACAGATCCTGACACGGCTAGGTTAGTTGAGATCTGTCTCACTTCCACCTTCTTCAGTTTTGAGGGAGAGTTCTTCGAGCAAACCTGTGGGGTTGCGATGGGCTCACCCCTTTCCCCTGTCGTTGCTAATATGTTTATGGAAGATTTTGAGTCCAAGGCTCTTAACTCTTCCCGGCTCTTGCCAAAGTTGTGGAAAAGGTATGTGGATGACACCAATGCCATCTGGTCTCATGGCCAGGATGAGCTTGATCTCTTCTTTGATCATCTCAACAATCAATCCTCAGCCATTAAGTTCACTAAGGAGCAGGAAGTTGATGGATTCCTTCCATTCCTTGATATTCTTATTTCTAAGAATAGTGATAGTTCCCTCGCCCATCAAGTTTTTCAGAAGAAAACTCATACGGAGTAGTATCTTCATGCCAGTCCCCATCATTTCCCGGCTCAAAAGATGGGTGTTCTCAATACCCTTGCTACTCGGGCCCTAAGGATCTCGGACAAGAAGAGCTTTGAGAAAGAAAAATCCCATCTGCTTGATGTCTTTGTTGAGAATGGTTATAGTAGATACATGGGTCAGAGGGCTTTCCTTAAAGCTTCCAAGAATTCTCTGACCAAAAGGGAACCGAAGGAACGAATTCCAGGTGTCCATCTTCCGTATGTTCATGGGACCACTGATAGAATTGGAAGGATTCTCAGGAAGCATAGTATCCCTGTGACCTTTAGGCCCCTGAACACCATTCGTATGTCCCTCAGATCAGTGAAGGATCTTATTGACCCTAAGGATATGAAAGGTGTTTATATGATCCCTTGTTCCTGTGGGACCCCCTATATTGGGGAGACTGGTTGCTCCATTAATCAAAGGATTAGCGAGCACGCAGCGAACCTTAAGCATAGGAGAGCTAAGTCTTCCGCTTTAGCTGAACATGCTGAGAAAACCAATCATCATGTTTGTATTGAAAAGGCTAGTGTTATTGCTAGGGTTTCGCATTTCCATCATCGAAAATTTAGGGAAGCACTTGAGATTGAAAAGAGGCCAAGCAATCTCAACAGAGAGGATGGCTAGAAAATCAGTAAGTGTTGGGTCCTAGCACTCTCTTCCTAGTCGTTTTTCCGCCCTCCTCTTAAGGTTTTATTATTATTATTATTATTATTTAATTTATTTATTATTATTATTATTATTTTTATATTGATTTATTTTTATTTTTATTTTTATTTATTTATTTATTTTTATTATTTATTTATTTTTATTATTTCTCTTCATTGTTTTCTCCTTTCATTTATTTATTTAATTATTTTTTAGAGTTAATTTTTTCATTTCTTATAGTCCTTTAATTTTCCACGTGATTTCTAATTAGCTTTTAATTTTAATAATACTTCTGAATAATCACCCATTTCAATTATTTTTATATATATATTTTATATTACTTCATATATTCTTGCATATAATTTATTATAAGGTCCCTTATATAACTAATTTTCCATTTAAATTCTAATCAGCTTATATTTTTAACTAATTTTCTAACTAACCTAACATCCTTATGATTTTACTTTATTTTATTATAAGGTCCTTTATGTAACTAATTTTCCATTTAATTATTAATTAACTTTTTACTTTATATATTTGTAAAGGAATTTAGACTTCTGTGATCCATAACATTGATTAGATAATCTTCGGCAAAATCACATAACCAATCTTTTGTCGACGCGTTTCGAACCAACCAGTGTGGTTCATCGTCAGGGCAAGTTTAGGCAATTAATTTTATTCATATATTATAAGGACCTTTATCTAACTAAATTTCCTTTTAAATACTATTTAACTTATAATTTTAATAATATTTTTTGAACTAAACACCCATTAAAAAAAAAATTATATTTTTAAGGGATTGGTCATAAATATTACTAATTAAATTAATAAAATAATTTTGACCCTGGTCCAAGAGTCAAACTAGCCGTTGGAGGCTCTGCTCAGACTATTTAACTTGCTAAGCTGGATCTGTTTCTTCAACTTGTCCTGACGATGAACCACACTAGTTGATTCAAAACGCGTTGACAAATGGTATCCCATGTGATTTTCGCCAAAAAATCTCTCACAAACTTGATATGGATCACAGAAGCCTGAACTCTAAATATTATAAATTTGATTTCAATAATTTTTAATTCATAACAGATAGTTTTCTAATTAATCAACCTATAACAAATAAAATGATATAATTTATTATTAAATAACTAATTTACATTAATTCGATAATATTAAAACGCAATATTTTATTTTTATTTATTCCTTAACAACTGTAGAAATTTCTGTTTTCCCACCCCAGTTTTCAATTTCTCCTTATTTCTCCCATATAGTTAAATGCCCTTTCCCATAACCATACGTTTAACAAGCTGAAAAAAAAAAAAAAAAATTGCTGAAAACACAAATTCTGGAAATTTTACAGAATGCTGGAAATTGCAGAAATAAAAATCAGCAGTAATAAATAGCCATTAAAACACATTTAAACACTGAGATTTTTGGTCAATGTGACCCTGGAAAAACCCCCTACAACTCTTGGGGAAAACCAGTTTGAGAGCTCTTCTTTATTTCTGAAAATTGCCTTTTACAGTGAGAAATTTTCAGCAAAAAATCAGCAAGCAAATTTACAACTTATCTCTTTTCCATGCTTCACAGCAAACTAGAAATTACAGCAAACAGGACAGCAATAAATGATGTACGGTCTCCTCGATTTTCGTGCCCACTTTCAGCATTAAATGCTGCTGTATGGCCCTCGTTTTGCATGCAAAAAACCAGCAAACTGCTCCTCGATTTTTGTGCAAACCTCTCCTCGAAAATCGTGCCAAAATCTGCCTTTCACTGTGTGCTGAATCAGCTGTACAAATCTGCTCAACTGCTGCCTTGGAATGTGTGCCAAGTTGCTGTCTCCTTCTCCTCCCTGCTCAGAAATCTCTCTTGCTCTCTTGCTCTCCTTCTCCCAATCTGCTCATGAAAGAATTGAATCGAATGTGATCTTTTCCTCATTTTCCTCCCTTAATATAACTCCAAATGACTTTTGGGTGATCTCTAAATCCAATGGCTGAAATAGATTTAGATCAATGGCTGAGATTAAATGTTCATTTAAATCTCACTTTTTATTTTTTAATTCACCCCACTTTAATAAAGACCCACTTAGTCATTTATTTCCAAAGTCACTTTTTCTTTCTAATTTTTCATTGACTTTATAAAAGTCACTTTAAAATTAGACTTAGTAACTTTATCACTTAAAGTCACTTTTAAATTAGATTTAACTTTATAAAATTATAAAGTCACTTTAAGAAAAAAATTAAATTCTTTTGGACACTTTTCCCTAAGCCAAAGATCAAAGCCTAAGGGAACCACCTGTCCTCCAATATCAAATTTCAACACTCCCTCTTACCGAGAAAGGTGTTCCTCACCACACCCATCTTGTCTCTGAAGTAGACATGCTTGCCCCGTGGTAAGGATTTGGTAAGGATATCTGCAACCTACTCATCAGTGGAAATATACTCAAGCTTCACAACTCCCTTCTGAACATAGTCTCTGATGAAATGATATCTGATCCCGATATGCTTTGATCTGTCATGAAATACTGGATTCTCCATGAGTTTAATGCAACTCTTATTATCACAATAAATCACTGAAGGTCTCAACGACTGACCAAATAAGTCAAACAACATCTTGCAAAGCCAGATAGCCTCACAACTAGCTAGACTGGCTGCCATATACTCTGCTTCCGCTGAACTTAGTGCTACTGACTGCTGATTCCGGCTGAACCATGACACTACTGCTGAACCCAACCCAAAACAGCACCCTGAAGTGCTCTTCCTATCAGAAGCACAACCTGCCCAATCAGAATCAGTGTATCCTGCCAATCTCACTCCATCTCCCTGCCTGTAGTCCAGACCATAATCCACTATCCCCTGCAAGTATCGCAAAATGTGTTTTGCAGCCTGTTGGCATTATGTTTATGGTATGGCTATATGTTACAGATGTTGTACTTGATGGCAACTCCCGTGGCAAGGCTTTCATTTTATTGAAAATTAAGAAGGACGCAGGAAATCAGTTCATAAGGTGCGTACCCGCAGGTACACCATGCAGGGACCGCGTCAAGAGACGCAGGCCAGCCGTTCAGGAGGTGCGTCCCCCCAGTGCACACATTTCAAGGCAGAGAAAAGCCACGTGGGGGTTTCTTGTGTTTTACTCTTGGTATCTAGCCGACGGTATTGGGTTATTATGGTGTCGGCTCGTGGTATTGTTCCATGATTTTAGGAGGAGCTTGCCTATATAAAGCAAAGGAGATCATTTGGCTTGAGCATGGTTTTGGTTGAATATCTTATGAGGGCTAGATCTGGTCTAGATCTAAACAAGGCGAATCTACTGATGGACCGAGATCTCTTCGGCGCATGTTCAGATCTGTAGATCTGACTGTCTGGGTTACTTCTGAAGTCTTGAAATCATCTATGCCCGGAGGGACGCAGGTGCAGTAAGGGTTCAGGTGCGCCGGGACGCAGGCGCAGAAGGGTTCAGGTGCACCGGGACACAGGCACAGAAGGGTTCAGGGGCGCCGGGAGGCAGGCGCAGAAGGGTTCAGGTGCGCCAGGACGCAGGCAGTTCAATAGAATCAGAGCGAGGGACGCAGGCTAGCAGTTGAGCAGAGTGCGTCCAGGATGCAGGCTAGCAGTTGAGCAGGGTGAGTCCGGGACACAAGCTAGCAGTTGAGCAGGGTGAGTCTGGGACGCAGGCTAGCAGTTGAGCAGGGTGAGTCCGGGAAGCAGGCAAGCAGTGGAGCAGGGTGCTTCCTTCTCTTAAAATCTTTGTTTATCATTGCTGTGTTCTGGGTTTGGTCCTATTACTGTTGATCTGGTTACTACAGTTGATTGGGTGATTCTCTCATACTTGATGATCAATTGATGCTTATGGATCCAGTTTGAAAATTTATGAAAAGTGGTCCTTGTAAGAAAAGAAGTAGGGGGTTGTAACTCCCTTCCAG
Source organism: Pinus tabuliformis (assembly GCA_031772625.1). Taxonomy (NCBI): domain Eukaryota; kingdom Viridiplantae; phylum Streptophyta; class Pinopsida; order Pinales; family Pinaceae; genus Pinus; species Pinus tabuliformis. The sequence continues at coordinate 1,458,802,254 of CM062820.1, read as the reverse complement.
GAGAGACTGGAAAACGAGAGAGAGTTGTAGCTCTCTGCAGGTTGTAGCCTGCGTACTGGTAAAGGACTGCACCAGTACAAAACCATTGTAAAAGAAGTTTCTAATTTGAAAGAAGATAGAGACATATTGCAGCAGGTGGTTTTCACCCACATTGGGTTTCCACCTTACATCTTGTGTTCTTTGGTGTGACTATCTGTTTTCTTTGTTCATGCACATTATTTTATGGTACTGACATGCAAAAATAATTCAAAGATCAAATAAGGAAGGTTCATTAAAAGAATTAGATAATACTGATTCACCCCCCCCCCCCTCTCAGTATTATTTCCAACACAGCCACCCAGTGAACCTTCCTAGGCTCACACATAAACTGACTCATCGTGTTGACTACAAAACAGATATCTGGTCTAGTGTTGACCAAATACATCAAGGAACCAATCAGCTGCCTGTACAATGTGGGATCCACCAACTCGGAATCCGAAGCATAAAGCTTCTTCCAGTTGGTGATCATTGGTGTCGACATGGGTCTACAATCTTCCATTTGGAATCTGCTAAGGATGTCCACAATATACTTCCCCTGCCCCAGGAAGAAATGCCCCTCCTCCTGCCACACCTCCAAACCCAAAAAGTAATGCATCAAGCCGATGTCCTTCATCTCAAACTCTGTCGCAAGATCTCTCTTGCAGTGCTCTATGAGTCTCTCTGCACCTGTAATGATCAAGTCATCCACATACAGCACCAGAATGAGAGGCTCCTTACCAATCACAATAAAGTAAAGGTTCGGATCTGCCTCACTCTTTGTGAAACCCATCCCCTGCAAATATGTATCTATCCTGGAGTACCAAGCTCTGGGAGCTTTCTTCAGGCCATAAAGGGCCTTCTTCAGTTTGCACACATGGGACTCCTTCCCATGCACCTCAAAGCCCTGTGGCTACTCAATGTACACGTCCTCATGTATGAAGCCATTGAGAAATGCGGTCTTCACATCCATCTGGTGGATCTTCCAACCCATCTCTGCTGCTATCGATATAATGGAGCGGATCGAAGTATATCGAGCCACGGGAGCGAAGGTCTCCTCATAATCAACTCCCTCTACGTGGGAGAACCCTCTAGCCACAAACCTCGCTTTGAATTTCTCAATGCTGCCATCTACAGCATGCTTTACCTTGTAAAGCCATCTGGAAGTAACCACGGATTTGCCCTCAGGCCTTGGCACCACCTCCCAAACATCATTCTTCATGATAGAAGAATACTCCTCCTGCATGGCCTCTTTCCAGACCTGCTGACTAGCTGCCTCCTCATAGCTAGAAGGCTCAGAGTCAAGGATGTTGGTAACCATCGCCATATAGCTACAAAACCTCTCAGGTGGTCTACTCTCTCTAACCGGCCTCTTCGGCTCAGCAACAAATGTGGCATCTCTCAAGGTGTCCTGAAGCCACTTGGGCTTTCTCTTTCCTGAGCATGCTTCTCCCATAGGAGAATGAAACTCCTCCTCCTCATCACCATCAGTAGCCTGAACTCCTGACTGTCTGTCTATTGTCCTCCTGCCTGCACCTGAACCTGTAGAAGCTGAGGTACCGTGTGAATTGTCCATCAATGGACTCCCTAGTGAACTGCTCTGTGAACTGCTCTGCATGCTGCCCGGAGCACCACCCCTCTGGCTCGGCGAGCCACTGCTCACTGACGGACCTGACATCCTCATAGATGTACCTCCGGATCCTCCTGATCCCTGCCCACTGGATCCCTGCGACTGACTCAACTGCTGCTGAGGGTCTGGCTGATCTAGATACTCTAACTCCCGTGACCTCCTAAAGGCCTTGTCCTCCTCGAACTTCACATCTCGTCTGACAACAACTCTCCTCTGTGTAGGAATGTAAATCCGAAAGGCCTTTGAGGTCTCACTGTAGCCCACAAAGATACCCTTCTCTGCGGTGGGCTCTAGTTTGGTCCTCTTCTCCTTGGGTATATAGGAGTATGTAATGCATCCAAAGATATGAAGATGACCAATATCAGGCTTCTTCCCAGAGAAAGCCTCCTCCGGAGTCATGTGCCCCAAGGCACGATGCAGACTCCTGTTCTACAAGTAAACAGCTGTGTTGCAGGCCTCTGCCCACAAGAACAATGGCAACCCCTGATCATGTAACATGGCTTTGGCAGCCCCTATGATGGATCTGTTCTTCCTCTCCGCAACCCCGTTCTGTTGGGGGTTGTAAGGAACAGTGAACTCCCTCCTAATGCCTGCCTCCGCACAATAGTCAACAAACTCTCCAAGGGTGTACTCTCCTCCATTGTCTGACCTCAAGGACTTGATCTTTCGACCTGTCTGAGTCTCCACAAGAGCTCTGAACTCCTGAAACCGCTTGAAGACCTCATTCTTGGTCTTCAAAAAATAAATCCAGGTCCTCCTGGAGTGATCATCAATGAATAAAACATAGTACTCATCTCCACTCAAGGAAACATGAGACATCCGACCGCTCACATCGGAATGAATCAAATCAAGTATCCCCGTCGCTCTGCTGTCACTGCTGGGAAAAGGGGATTTGGCAAATTTTCTCATCGCACAACCTCTGCAAGTATCAAATTGATCAGTACTGAAATCTGGCACACCTGTAGTGATCTCCCACAATGTCCTCAAGGCTCCATGATACATATGTCCCATCCTGCGGTGCCAAATCTCACACAGCTCAAAACTGCTAGCTCTGTTGTCGGTACTACTGTTCAATGCCAAAAGGGGCTGGAATGCAAACTTGTACACCTTTGCATGGCGTACACCTATCACTCTAGCTGAATCAGCTAGAGTGCCCCTGGGATACATCAACACCTGTCCTCCCCTGAATAGTACCTCATATCCTCTGTCCTCCAAAGCTGAGACGGATATGAGGTTCTTCCTCATCCCTGGCACATAAAGAACCTCTGACACCTTCAAGGGAGGTTTGGACTCCCTCTGAATGTCACTGTCCCCACCCCGACTGCTCTAACAACTCTGTCATCACCGAGTACTACCTCAATATCAATGCCACTCTCTGAAAGCTCTGAGAAGTACTCACGGACTCCTGTCATATGACGTGAAGCCCCACTGTCCACATACCTGATACCTGAAGATGCTCCGCTAATCGAGGGAAAAGCATGCTCCCTCTGAACCTGTGTGGCAGGTGATCCTGCACTGGAGGAATCACACGTAGTGAACGCAAACTCTCGATCAAAACGACCAGCAAAGTCCTCAATCTCTGCTGAAGCTACCACGTCCTGGTTCTTCCCCTTCTTCTTCTTCTTCTTCGGACACACAACTGCATAGTGTCCCATCTTTTGACAATTCCAACACTTCACCTTGGAATAGTCCTTCTGTGTGTTCCCCTGTTTACCTTTACCTTTTCCTTTGACCCCACCACTGCTTGTGGAAGCCTTGCTTCTTCCCTTTGCCTTTCTTGCCTCCTGCCACCAGTGCTACATCCTCATCCTGCTCAACTGGCTTGGCTGCCCCAAGTTGACCTTTCCTGATCTCTGTCTGAATGCAATCATCCCAAAACCTCTCCCATGTGGGAAGGGTCTCACGTGCACAAACCCCATCAGCAAAGTTCAACCATGAACGGGGGAGGTTATTCACTGCAATCCGCACCAACTCAGTGGGTGGAATGGCCTCTCCAATCGCTGCCAACTCATCTCTAACATTAGTAATCTTTGTGATATATCCAACTGCACTATCATTACCCATCTTAATGTTCTTCAGCTTCTCCTTCAGGACCATCTTCCGGTTCTCATTGGTACTCTGGTAGAGATTGGACAATGCTGTCCACATCTCATGGGCATTGCTCTTTCCTCTCACATGAGGAATGCAATGGTCTTTGATTCCGTCTAAAATCAACCTCTTACCCTTGTTGTTCTTTTTATTATAAGTTGTCAACTGAGTAGCATCAGTAGGCACAACAACAGGGTTCTGTGTGGTATGCACCATGATATCCCAGACTTCTGCCTCCTCAAAGATACTCTGCATTCTCTCCTTCCAAACGCTGTTATTTATATGCCCATCTAGCCTATCCTCCACCCTCAATTCCAATGACATCCTGCTGTCCTAAAACTGAAAAATAACACTGTTGTAGTAAAGACAAAACTGATGTTTATGAAAAAATCAGCTTGCTGGAATTTTCTGAGTGAAAAATCAGCAACTGTAATTTTTCCTTTTGTTGTCCCACACTGCCCTTCAGCACTCAAGCTCTGATACCATGTAGAAATTTCTGTTTTCCCACCCCGGTTTTCAGTTTCTCCTTATTTCTCCCATATAGTTAAATGCACTTTCCCATAACCATACATTTAACAAGCTGAAAAAAAATAAATTTGCTGAAAACACAAATTCTGGAAATTTTACAGAATGCTGGAAATTGCAAAAATAAAAATCAGCAGTAATAAACAGTCATTAAAACACATTTAAACACTGAGATTTTTGGTCAATGTGACCCTGTAAAAACCCCCTACAACTCTTGAGGAAAACCAGTTTGAGAGCTCTTCTTTATTTCTGAAAATTGCCTTTTACAGTGAGAAATTTTCAGCAAAAAATCAGCAAGCAAATTTACAACTTATCTCTTTTCCCATGCTTCACAGCAAACTGGAAATTACAGCAAACAGGACAGCAATAAATGTTGTACGGTCTCCTCGATTTTCGTGCCCACTTTCAGCATTAAATGCAGTTGTATGGCCCTCGTTTTGCGTGCAGAAAAACCAGCAAACTGCTCCTCGATTTTTGTGCAAACCTCTCCTCGAAAATCATGCCAAAATCTGCCTTTCACTGTGTGCTGAATCAGCGGTACAAATCTGCTCAACTGCTGCCTTAGAATGTGTGCCAAGCTACTGTCTCCTTCTCCTCCTTGCTCAGAAATCTCTCTTGCTCTCTTGCTCTCCTTCTCCCAATCTGCTCATGAAATAATTGAATCGAATGTGATCTTTTCTTCATTTTCCTCCCTTAATATAACTCCAAATGACTTTTGGGTGACCCAAGTGACTTTTGGGTGATCTCTAAATCCAATGGCTGAAATAGATTTAGATCAATGGCTGAGATTAAATGCTCATTTAAATCTCACTTTTTATTTTTTAATTCACCCCACTTTAATAAAGACCTACTTAGTCATTTATTTCCAAAGTCATTTTTCCTTTCTAATTTTTCATTGACTTTATAAAAGTCAATTTTAAAATTAGACTTAGTAACTTTATCACTTAAAGTCACTTTTAAATTAGATTTAACTTTATAAAGCTATAAAGTCACTTTAGGAGAAAAATTAAATTTTTTTGAACACTTTTCCCTAAGCCAAAGATCAAAGCCTAAGGGAACCACTTGTCCTCCGGTACCAAATTTCAACAACAACTAGTTTCTCCTTACCACTAATTCCCTAATAATTAATTTCTTTACCTATTAACCAATTCACCAACGGCTAGTTTTTAACGACTGAGCAATGTTGCATCCTTACTATTTATTCCTTCTGATGAGAAATGTTGAATTCTTACTATTTATTCCTTCTCATGGATGGATTTCTCACCTTGCCTTGAGGATGAACCACATTAGTTGATGAGCAATGTTGCATTCTTACTATTTATTCCTTCTCATGGATGGATTTCTCACCTTGCCTTGAGGATGAACTACATTAGTTGGTTCGAAAGGTCAACCAAATCCTAACAATGTGATTAATCCGAACGACTTTCATCTACATTATGGATCACAAAAGTCTTAGATCTAACATTTTATTTTTTCTCAAACTTTAACCAATTTTTTTAAATACAAGATTATTAATTTTACTAAGAGAAAAAATATAATTTTATCTATCTAATTTTAATTAAAGACAAAAAATATAAATTTATATAGTTTTAATTTATATATATATATATATATATATATATATATATATATTAAAATTAATTCTTTTACAGAAAAATTAATTGAAAAGAGTTCCCAACTAAATTAATATTTAAAAAAATTAAAAACAATTGGCAACTAAATTATTATTTACTTGTTAGAAGAAATGTAATAGTAATGATTAACATTCAACATGGATAACGTACTATGCAGGGAGTACAAAGCACCGACGTAGACAAAAAGGGAGGATATAACTGTTCAAAGCAACCTTTCACAATTTCACAAACCCATTATTGAAATGCCCTCTATGATCGTTAGGCAGAGGTAGAGAAAGCTCGTCTGTAACTTCTGAAATAAAAACTTAATCCTAAGTTGTGTCAAAATAATCAACAATTTAATTTAATTTCCCACATTACAAACAATATATTCTGATTTTTTTTGGGTTGAATTGAGTTATTTCTAACTATAAGGAGGAGACAGTGGATTAATCTAATCTATCTTGATTTTCTCTTCTTCTTTTTTCCATATTGCTACCTGCAAACTACTGGAGGGTGATTATAGGTTAATATACCTGTTTTTATGATCCAAATAGTATTTGTAAGTTTACGCAATCCTACCATTTTCTTCTTCTTCTTTTATAAACTCCTTTTTAATTCTTTGATATCTATCGCAACAAACATTCAATTTAAATTTAAATGAGCAAATTGGAAGGCAACTTTGGAATCCTTTAGGATCATTAAAGAAGGATTGGCCTGGAACAATGGAAATGGAGAGAAGCTTAGATTAAGAATAGACCCTTGGGTAGGATGCAACGAGGGATATGCCCTATCAAGAGAGGTCATGACATGTTTATATACACAGGACTTAGTTTACTTGAATCAGATTGCAAGGGAAGGTTAGATGACAATATGGCAACAAGGATGGAAAGCAGCAGAGGAATTGCATTTGAAACCTCAATGGAAAGAGGAATGGCATAAATTTATTACAGAGCCCCAGAGAACAAATGTTCATCTCAGGGATCGTCTGGATGTGTTCAGACGATTCCATGCTCCCATAGACAAATATTCTCCAAAGTTTGGCTACTCTTAAATAATGGTAAGAAGGGCATGGGGAGCACTGGAATGGTGGTTTAAACCTCTCTGGAAATTAAAAAGTCCCGCAAAATCAAGACTTTTTTCTGGTGTATTTTAAGGAACAAAATCCCTACATGGGATAACCTACAGAAAATAAATGAGGGTCTAGATTGGTGCACCCTCTACAAAAGTGAGGAATTAGTACAACATGTTTTTTTTAAATTCCCTTCCAGTATTAGAACATGGGAAGAAACTTTGAGATTACTAGGGAAGACATAGACTTAGAATGGGGAAAACATGTGTGATGTTTGGCAAAGATAGTGGGATGAGGTTCGGGAGGAAAATATGAAAATTCTCCCTTTAATAATCTCATAGGGCATTTGAATATTAATATTAACATGGATCAAGTGAGGGTGCACTCCCATGACCTAGCCCGCACCCCTGCCTTCAGCGCTGCCTCCTGCAGCTGCCCTGCCTGGCAGCCTGCTACTGTCAGGCTTCCTTCCTCCCCTCTGGCCTCCTGCTGGCGGGTTCCTTTTGCGCTGACCTCTCTTGTCCTAGGCTTGGCAGCCTTCTGTTGCTGAGCTTTCCTCTGCCCAATGTCTCATCAGTCGAGGGATGGCCCTTCTTCTCTGAATGGAAAATCAAACCAAGAAGCAGCTTTCGCCTCCTTAATAGCTGATCAAGGAGTTCCAAAAGCCAGACCAGTTGCAAGTAAATTCATTAAAAAACTAGATGAAATTCCTGAAATAGCCTTACCCCCTACTCTACCTCGGAAAGCAGCCATTTCTCTGGCTAAATAGGGACTAGTTGGGCAGTTCACAGGTCTATGGCCCTCCCCCAGAGCAGTTCAAAAATGGGTGGAGAGAAACTGGAGTGCCAATATATAAGGGAAAATTGCTTTCAGGTTCTGTGGAAGGGGCTACTACACGTTTTTATTTGAATCTAAAGAAGATAGGAACCTTATTTTCAGGAATGGACGATATTTCATGGATTCGAGTGGCCTATATTTGAACAGGTGTTATAGAAATATTTGGGCACTGCAACCCCAATCACATATGTCCATAAACCAAGGGCTTCTAAGTCCCTAAAGGTGTTGCTTCATACCCTAAAGGAGCAAGGTCAGCTGATTACATCATCTCCCAGAAGTTCTCCATGAAAAACTACTCAGAACTGGTCAAAGCAGGACCATGCAGACTACCCAGTGATAAGGGTGTGATGCATCTCACCTGCCACATGCAAAAAGTGTGATGCATACTGGAAAACCCTTCTGTAGGGTGCAATGAGCGAGAGCAGACAAATGGCACAAGAAGTTTGCTAGGTTGAGACCCTGAGAATCTTCTAGAAGCTGCTCATTTGACACTTGCCTCTCTGAATTCACCCAAGGATGAGTAATATATCATGAAATCTCCAAGCGGAACCAAGAACTATTAGAGAGATGACACTAATCAAAATTCCAGAAGCTGACTCACCCCCCTGCAAACATCTATATATGGATCCCTCATCCTAGAGATCCAGAGGATGGAATTTTGTAATTTGCAAAGAAGTGTTGTTGGTTTCTCTTTGAAGACATTTTTGGGTGATCTTGCTTTATATGAGGTGAAGAGGGCTTTCAAGCTGGGAGGATGGCTATGGGTCATACCAAGTGGTTGTAATCCTCTCTTCTACTACTTCTATCAATAAAGCTATTTGAGTTTTCCTCCATATTCTTGTGTATCTCTAAATATTGTGTTGATATATGCATTTGTATGGTCAATATATATCTGATCCTATATTGTTTACAGTGATAAATCTCTATGCTTTGATGGTATTATGCTGCTGTGACTCTACAGGTTCTCTTTGAAGCGGGAAAAGTAAGGAAGCAGTGGTGAGATTCTGTCAAAGGGGAAAGTAAATAAGCAAGGAACCAAGCGAAAGACTGAGGTTGGTACTCTTTGCTTCTTTCTCATCTATCTCTCATAAAGGAAAACACAAGTGACTTTAGTTTGTTTGTTTCTAAGATAGCTACCCGTCTTAGTGGGACTAGCAGTTCTGAATAGACACTAGCTTTCCCGATAACAAAATGGCGACTCCACTGGGGATCGAATAGTTTGATTGCTTGTCTCTATTTGTTTGATTCATAAACCACAGACGGAGCCTGAAGTTAAGCCAGCTAGCCTTCAAACTGCATTTGCTTTGCAAGTGCAAAGTAGATCAACGCTGCTTCAGTCAATCTCCAGGTTTGTTTATGAACTGAAGAATTGACTTGAAAACATTCTAAGTGCCCTAGAGGTAGCTCAAGTAACCTCATTAGATCAGCCCCTATACTTTGTAGTTACTGACTACCATTAGCTTAGCCTGAATCCCTGAACTAAACTGTAAACTGTGATCAAAAACCAAGTTAAAGTCTCGTCCCTAGACCATCGCACCTTCTCCTCTTGGCAATCTGGATGCATCGCACCTCCCGTGTGCAGTAGGTGGGATGCATCCCTGTTTTCCTGTGTTACAGGTGCGATGATCGGATAAGACTGTTTCTGCCTTCAGATTTTGATTTTTTCTTCACTCTCTTCAGCTTTATTCAGGAGTTTTGTTGTCTGTGATCAGTAGACCACTGTTGAAACCCACTTCCTTTGCATCATTCAGCGTCCATTGTACAAAGAATTGTGAATGTTTTTATGTATATTTCGCCATTTACATTTCTCCTTTACAAAATAGTAGCTTAATCAAACTGTCGTCTTTTGATTTGAAAGTGTCACAAGTGTCGTTTTCAGTCAAAGAAAAGAATCCTCCTCTTTTTGATAGTCAATTACATTGTTACTCTTGTATTTGATCTGAATTAATAGTATTTCAAGTATCGAAAGCAGTTTTCAATTCAAAATCGAAAAGTGTCGTCTTGTCTTCTTTTCGTTTTTTGAAAAGAAAATCGTTAGTACTGTCGCTTTGAAAGAAGAAATAATTTAGATTTGTATTTAGCATTCTTTTTGTCATTCACACATTAAGAAAGCGGAAAACAAATACATGCATGTGCATTTGCATTTAGACTGCTTGTTGATTTTGATTCAGAACAGTGCATCTAGTGTGTGCTCTCTGCTCTATGTTGAAAGGATTTCGCTTATCTTTCCTTAGTAGCTAGGATTTTCATTGCAAAAAGAAGAGTAAACGACTGTTTATCATCTTAGATTGCATATTTAGGAATGGTATATCTACATCACGCGGTGAACCTTAAAGGCAAACGTTTTAAGAAAGATCAACTGTAAAATAACTTCAATGAACATAAAAATGCTTTGGAACCTAACACACAACATCTAGAAGTCTAGGCTAGAGACATATCCCTGCGTCGTAAAGCCTGGTAACTTTCGCTTTCATCGTAGGTTGGATGATTCCTCCTCTTTGAGATGACAAGTGCCAGTACGGACTTGTGCTCCCACGTACCGTCGAGTATATAGTGGGAGACCACAATAGGCTATATCCTTTACCCTTAGGAAGCCGTGTCTGCCACCCTATCGATCGCAATGCACTGAACACAGCATTCGGGAAGATTGACTGTCGTACCGTAAAAATTATTCTGCAGTTTTGCGATTGGTTTGGTAATCCCTCTGTCTAGATTTCCAGAGTAGTCTCTTTCATTCCTTTTCAAACTCCTTAAAGGAAAAGGTCCATCTGAGCACTTGTCACTTCAGGCTCATTAAAAATCGAAGGTGACTAGAGTCATCTTTAGCTTTTTCTCGACTCTTAAAAATTGAAAAAGCAAGTTGTGTCAAAGCGTCTAAAATTTATTTTAATTGAAATAACGTCATTGTTCCCTCGTTGATCTTAGGTTGAGAAAATGGAGTCCACCAACCAAGGATTTCCCCTTGGGGAAATCCTAGTCCTTTCTCCTCTTGGGGAGATATTGGTGCACCTCATATGGCCACATTGTCCCTTCCAGGACTGACAATTGGCCTGCCAGTATGGCTTTTCTCGACCTCTGTCGTTCAAAGCATCGTGATTCTTGAGCAATCAAATCAGAAACTAGATGATACTAGAGTTACCCTCAACCTTCTACTTCGTTTGTTTCTGCCTCTCCTTCTTCCTCTTCGCTTGGTGAAGCTAGTAAGACTAAAAACCAAGTAACTGAAAAGAAGAAGAAAGGGAAGGAGAAGAAGAAAAAAGGGAAGGAGAAGAAGAAGAAGGAGCCAACGGGAAAAAGGGGCAACCGTACATCGTCTAGCGGAAATCCACACACTGCACCATCCAAACCTAAATCTCCATGTGTCATCTGCAAAGGGGACCATTATCATCGAGATTGTCCTTGCATCCCATGGATCTTAAGGGACTGGTCTCCCCGCTTGCACAATCCAGTGTCGTCAACCTCTGACGATCATGTTGAGAGTACACCGTCAACTAGTGAAAACGAAGTCATCAGACAGAAAGGAAAATCTAAACTCCCTTGCAGACTGTGTGAAGGCAATCATGCCCTCCACCATTGTCCCTTCCTGGACGAAGCTAAAAGAGTCTTGGATAACCGTCCTGCATCACCGCAGTGATTTCCTCCTGGGTACAAGAAACTCTCGCCAAGTCCATTTCTAGTTGAAAATCTGGCTGACACAGCTTTGTTTTCAGTCGAAGCACCTATCATTGAAGATGAACCCTCTGAGTCCACATCGGACCAAAGTCAATAGGTCGAAATGGCAGTCGACCCCGTCTTGTCTTTAGAAGATTTACCTTCAGATGATACAGTCACTAAAGAGAATGAGAACGACACCATTCAAATTCTTTTCGTAAACACAGACTCCGATGAACATGGGGGCAATCTACCCATTCCTTTACCGCAGGAAGGAAGTTCGTCAGAGATATATCTGGTCATTTATTCGGTCCCACCTCCAAGCAACCTAGTCGTCTCCTTCGATTGGAATCTACTAGGCAGACCCCGTCTACCATCTAATGTACCATTCTGAATCATAGTGCAAACTTACATAATGGTCATGGTTGGTACCATCATAGATGAAGGGGCTTCTGTGAGTATCCTTTCCTCAACTGCTTGGAAAGCGCTTGGTTCGCCATCGCTTTTGCCTGAGATACGAAATTTGATAGGCTTCAACAAAGGAACCAGTCGACCGTTAAGGATCCTTCCAAATTTTCCTATAACTTTGAGAAGGAAAATCGTTTATTTGAACGTAGTGGTAGTCCAAGGACCTTTAGATTACAATCTACTCCTTGGGCGTGACTACATTTATAGCATGGGAGCCATTGTCTCCTCACTCTTTCGAGTGATGTGTTTTCCGCATGAAGGCAGAGTGGTCCAGCTCGTAGACCAGCTTTCATTCCCTAGTTCACACATAGCTAATAGTCAAATGCCATCCCTAACAGGTCTTTTTGCACAAGGAATGTCTCATCAATCTCCAGTCCGTCCACCTAATGAGTGCGAGTGATTCGGTGGTTGTGACTGAAACCCAGGGGGCATGCACCCTGGTCTGCTTCGAAAGAAAAACCCCAACTATAATGTGGGTTTCCACGGAGGATATATGGCTATTTTGACACACCCGTCTATTTAGGAAAATGGGATTAGATTGGAATAAGATACCTCTGTCAGAAGGTATGCCTTTCTCGACAAAGAAAGTGTTTTGTCTGCAAATTGAAGGGTAACCTGGGTATGCTTTTCCCGACAGAGCAAGTGTTTTGTCTACAAATTGAAGGGTAACCTGGAAACTCTACTTCATTATACTTGGGGGCACGCAAACCTTTTTTCACAAGTGAAAAGCGACCAGTGTAACTCTAACCCTGTAGTTTTTACTGACTTCAACTGCTTAAGTTAGGTGATTGGTCTGATCAACCATTCACCTTTGCCGAGACCAATGAAAACGGTAAAGTATAGGAGATGTTTCCCACCGAGAAGATATCCTACCTAACCATAGTGGTTCTTTAACCCCTAGGACAGTAGTTGGTCATTCCTAGCTTGCATACAAAAGGCTCTGGAGCAAAGTTGCGAATGGGGCAAGCTCCCTAAAAATGAACCTACTGATGAGACATCCTTATTATACGACTGGCACGAGCAGTTTTAGGCGAAGTTCAAGCTCATTAAAAAATAAACCTAGCAATGAGCATATGTTCCACCAGAGTTTAAGCTCATTAAAAAATGAACCCACCTCCAGTAAATAACCATTGCGATCGCATTGTTATCAGCTTTTGAGCCTTGGTCGGGTTCTTACCATTACCTCCACTCTTTTTTAGCCGATCATACGCCTCCATTTGATTGTTTACACCTTTTGAGGAACAGCTGCGACGAGTGATTCTGTTAGCCATCTTCTTAAGACTGCCATGATTGGAAAGTTCCAACCCTTACCTGGAACTAGCTGCTACCCGAATATATCACTCGTTCCTCAAAAACGAGTCTCCTTTAAGCTATTTTCATCTGACTCGTAAAATATGAAAAGATTGTCGAGCAATTGGCCTCTCCAGCCCGTTAAAGTGATTGGAAGTGCCATCCCTCCTCTATATTTTAATCTTTTTGGACCTGAGGTATTATTACACAAAAAGATCGAGCGTTTGTCTTGTTCGGCTCGTTAAAACTATCGAAAATTCATCCCTTTCGCTTTGTTTTATACTTTTTCAGACTTAAGGGATTATACTACGAAAAATGAATATTGGAGTTTCCTTTCCGTCTCTTTTCAGACTCTCTAAAATTGAAAAGGACCGAGTTATCATTGTCGTTAAACTCATTAAAACAATAGTGACAAACTTGTCCATTCATACAAGAGCGAGTTTCACTATCGCTAGGCTCGTTAAAACATAGCGACGGGTTTGCCCGAAGGGAAAATTATAGAACAAGCATATGTTATCCTCCTCAATATTGACAAAAATAAAGAGGTACTGGTCAGAAATGACTGGGGAAAATTGGGAAAAAAACTTGAAGAAACTTTATTGGTAGCAGGTTGCTCTTGAACATGACACTTTCACTCCATCACCATGATTGAGTCGGGTTGGGTTATTCCGTTCATCGGTCATATCACCATTGGTCCACCGTACCATCTACTTTTGGGGTTAACGCTACCAATCCATTTCAGTTTCGCCGATATGTTCAAGAGAAGTCACTCAGAGAATTCACCTACCCAGCTTGTGTCTCATCCGCTGCAATACCTTCACGCTTCATTCTTTCATGACCGCCACCCTGAACCTTGTATCATCAGATCGTTTTCACCTCTACAAAATCATTTGCTCCGTTCCGTGTCGTAGATGTGGAATTCATTAATGCCCTCCTACGACGGGTCACTTCTTGTCGACATCAGCTCATTATCTAAGAAGTCGACCTAGGAACAACCCTTTCAGTACTTTGAAGCTTGCATGCCTCAATGGAAAGTTTCTCACTTCCGGCGACAAGTTTACATTAATGGCCTTCGACCGAAAGATTTTGCGTGGTGTTCGACATCGACTCATGTATTCACACCATGTGAATTGTACTACAGTACCTTGAGGGTCATCATCATCATCGGTGATTCCTCTCGCGCCTATTAACAGCTTACATCATTGGCTGGTAATCAGGAGATGTCTTTCCATGTTCGACATCAGAACATCTTTTCACATGGACCGACTTGTACTTTCAGGTGAATATTCAATGATTTTTGAAGACCCCGGATCTAGTTTCATCCATCCAGGCTGCGATATATTTAGGAAAATAAAGACATCAAATGTACATCATTGTTGCACAGATAATCATCCAACTAAGGGATGATGGCTCTACCAGAATCATCAGTCTGCACACAGACGATTGTCTGTCCTATGTACATGAAAATGAATTTATCAAGCTGAGCATGGGAATGCCCGCCTCAGCTAGATCATGAAAATATTATGAATATAATGTATTGTATTGTATCTTATTACAGTCACCTTCCAGTTTGAAAAACCTCGGATCCTCATTATAAAGCATTTCACCCGACATCAAAAAGATTTACGGCCTCATGTTTTAGGGGGAAACTGTTATAGAAATATTTGGGCACTAAAACCCCTATCACATATGTCCATAAACCAAGGGCTTATAAGTCCCTAAAGGTGTTGTTTCATACCCTAAAGGAGCAAGGTCAGCTGATTACAACATCTCCCAAAATTTCTCCATGAAAAACTACTCAAAACTAGTCAAAGCAGGACCATATAGATTGCCCAGTGCTAAGGGTGCAATGCATCTCGCCTGCCACATGCAAAAAGTGCGATGCATACTAGAAAGCCCTTCTGTATGGTGCGATGAGCGAGAGCAGACAAATGGCACAAGAATTTTGCTAGGTGGATACCCTGAGAATCTTCTAGAAGTTGCTCATTTGACACTTGCCTCTCTGAATTTGCCCAAGGATGAGTAAGAGATCATGAAATCTCCAAGTGGAACCAAGAACTATCAGAGAGATGACACTAATCAAAATCCCAGAAGCTGACTCACCCCCCTGCAAACATCTATATATGGATCCCTCATCCCAGAGATCTAGAGGCTGGAATTTTGTAATTTGCAAAGAAGTGTTGTTGGTTTCTCTTTGAAGACATTGTTGGGTGATCTTGCTTTGTATGAGGTGAAGAGGGATTTCAAGCTGGGAGGATGGCATTGGGTCAAACCAAGTGGTTGTAATTCTCTCTTCTACTACTTCTATCAATAAAGCTATTTGAGTTTTCCTCCATATTCTTGTGTATCTCTGAATATTGTGTTGATATATGCATTTGTATGGTCAATATATATCTGATCCTATATTGTTTACAGTGATAGATCTCCATGCTTTGATGGTATTATGTTGTTGTGACTCTACAGGTGCTCTTTGAAGCTTGACAAGTAAGGAAGCAATGGCGAAATTCTGTCGAAGGAGAAAGGAAACAAGCAAGGAACCAAGCGGAAAATTGAGGTTGGTACTCTCTGCTTCTTTCTCATCTATATCTCGTAAAGGAAAACACAAGTGGCTTTAGTTTGTTTATTTCTAAGATAGCTACCCATCTTAGTGGGACTAGCAGTTCTGAATAGACACTATTTTTCCCGATAACAACAGGTGGTCTCCAGACTTTGACCCTGAGATGGACATCCCAAATGCAATGCTGGTTTGGGTTAGGTTGCCGCATCTCCCACTTCACTGTTGGGGGGACGAATCAGTCAAAGCTATAAGGAATGCAGTGGGCAAGTATATTGATAGATGTGAACCAAAAGACAACATGCACGCTTGCGCTAGGATCTGCGTGGAAGTAGATTTGGGAAAAGGGCTCCCAGAGGCAATCAAACTCAGGGTGGACCAGTGGACGCACATCCAGCAGCTGGACTACGAGAAAATCCCCTTCAAATGCAAGGTATGTCATGAGTATGGTCATTTCACTAATAGATGTAGCAAGCTTAAGGATGTAGAGACAGTGGAGAATGCAGAAACCCAAGAAAATAATTGGGAACAAGTGAAAAGGAAGAAAACTAGTAATAAACAAAATGCCCAGATCCCTCCTCAAGCAAATGAAAATACTGCTACTTCCTCTCACCCCCTCATCATCCTGGCTCCTCTGGTTGAACCATCTTCTAATCCCTTCGAACTCCTTGAAGATGACCCTCCATCTCCTCACTCCCCTCCCCAGCTAAATGCTAATGCCAGTGCTTCCTCCCCACCCCCCAGCTTCTCGCCTCCCCCCCCTCAATTGATAGAATCCTCACCAGAAATAAAGTCAAAGAAACAACCAATGCTCTGGAACAACCAAAAAAATCCGGGAGGAAATCCAACAAGGAACTTAGAGATGAGGTTGCAGCTAAGGACATGGCTATCGGAACTCAACAGCCTATGGACACCTTCTTGGGCAAATAGAAAGGGAGTGTGGAGAAAACGCAGCCAAAGGACAAGGCTGGGAACCACCATAAACCAAGTAAATAATGATCTTGGTCTCTTGGAACAACAGGGGGTTGGGTTCTGCCTTAAAACTCAACGTAACAAGAGATCTAATAAAGCAGGAACAACTAGATATTTTAATGATCCAAGAGACCAAAATCAATAACCGAGAATTTCAAAATTTGATAGCAACCCAAAAAAATTATGAAGGAATAGCAACAGATTCAAACGGGGCATCAGGAGGCATTGGTACGTTGTGGAATAAATGGAACTGGAAAATTATCAGCCAAAAACTCAACAGCAGCTGGGTTAGGACAGATCTAATAAAGAAGAATACAAACATCACATATACGGTTATAAATATATATTCACCGAATCATTATAGAGACAAAGCCTTATGTTGGGAGTCTCTAAAAGAAGAGGTACAAGATGCCCAGATTGACAACCTAATAATGGGAGGGGATCTAAATCTGATCCGGAATATAGAGGAAAAGCTGGGAGGCAGATTCATAGGAGATCCGTCAAGAGCTACCCTGGAGGATATTATTGTTGAACATAAGTTGCTTGATATCCATCCCAACTGGAAAATTCACATGGAGCAACAAAAGAACGGGCATTCATAACATAAAAGAAAGGCTTGATAGAATCTTGATCCAGGAGGATATTGCAGCAAGTTTCTCGTCCATAAAGAGTAAAATCGTGCATGCCTTGGCTTCTGACCATAAGCCGATTGCGCTCATTTAAGTATAGCAAAATTTGGGACAGCAAGGACAGCTTCAGGAATTTGATCAAAGAGAGCTGGGAAGAAGAGGTTCTGGGCTCCCCACAGTATGTTTGGGAGACTAAGCTCAAAAATGTGAGAGGAAAAATTAAAAGGTGGGCCAGAGAAGAAGCTTTAAGGGACAAGCAACGAAAATCAGAATTGCAAGATAAGCTGGAGAAGTGGAACAAAGAAAAGGAAAGTCAGCAAGTTACTGAACAAGACAAAGCTCATGAAGCAGAAATGTTTGTGGCCCTCTATCAGCAAAATAGAAATGAAGAGGAGGAACTTAGACAAAAATCCAGATGCCTATGGATCCAAGCTGGAGACAAGAACACAGCCTTTTTCCACAACAACCTCAAGATTCGCCATGCAGGCAACCAAATTGACAAGATCCAGGTGGCAGGGCAGGAAATCAAGGGGAAAGAGGAAATAAAAGAAGCAGCGTTTAACCACTTTAAATCCCTCCTCACAACTGAGGATCAGCAAGTGGATAGCGTTGATTTTCTCCATCAAATTAACAACAAAGTCAGCGATTAGCAAAACAGCGAGCTCGAGAAGGAGGTAACAGTGGAAGAAATAAGGGAAGTTGTTTGGAGCATGCACCCGGAAAAATCTCCAGGCCCCGATGGATTCACCATCGCCTTCTACAAGAGCCATTGGGAGACAATCCAAAAAGATCTGGTACGTATGATCAAGAATGTCTTCAAAAAGCACAAAGTGGGGGAAAATACGAAAACTTCTCACCTGGCCCTTATCCCCAAAGAGCCAAATCCTGTCTCCTTTGATAGATTCAGGCCTATTTCTCTTTGTAACTCTTCATATAAAATCATCACCAAGATTTTGGCAAACCGTCTAAAAAAAATTCTTCCTTGTATCATTTCAGAGAACCAAGGGGGCTTCGTCCCAAAAAGGCAAATAACTGATAATGTAATCCTCATTCAAGAAGCCATACACAGCAGCGTCCAAAACAATGAAAGAGGAATGGTTATAAAGTTGGATATGGCTAACGCTTTTGACCGTGTTTGCCATCATTTCCTTGCAGCAGTTCTACAAAAGTTTGGCATATCAAACAAGTTTATTAGGATCATCGAAGCATGCATCTCCAACCCATGGATCACACCTCTGATTAATGGAAGACCCAATAGATACTTTCGCAGCTCTAGAGGACTGAGGCAGGGATGCCCGCTCTCTCCTTTTTTGTACATTATTATGGCAGAAACTCTTAGCATACAGCTGGAAAATCAGCATTTGAGAAGGGAGATTACAGGCATAAGAATTGCACGAGGTGTTAAAGAAATTAACCACTCTCTCTTTGCAGACGACACCCTTTTGATTGGGGGAGCATCCAGTATAATTGCTAGAAGGTTCAAAAAGGTGTTAGATGACTTCCTAGTTGTCTCTGGAGGTCTTTTGAACAATAAAAAATGCAGAATATACACCTAGAATGTGCCAAACAACATCATGCAAAGGATTTCCCAAATACTGGAAATCCCAATACAACAAAATTGGAGTCACTTCATATATTTGGGTTTACCACTGGCCAAAGAAGGGATTAAGATAGAGACTTGGAATAAACAAATCGAGAAAGTTAGAGGGAAAATCCAAAGCTGGGGAATGATGTGGTTAAACTTGGCTGGTAGAACCATCTTAATCAAAGCACTCCTTTCGGCTTTGCCTATCTACCAGTTTGCTTTAATTTTGGCTCCAGCTAGCATCCATAAACAAATGGAGCTCATAATCAGAGGCTTCCTTTGGCGGGGAGGGAGACAGGACTCCAAGAAGTTTAGTTTGGTTTGGTGGGATCAAGTCACTCTTCCATTCAAATATGGAGGTATCTCCATCTGTCTCCCACATATAACAAAGAAAGCTCTTAGTATAAAATTAGTTTGGCG
This sequence comes from Pinus tabuliformis, assembly GCA_031772625.1. NCBI lineage: Eukaryota > Viridiplantae > Streptophyta > Pinopsida > Pinales > Pinaceae > Pinus > Pinus tabuliformis. The sequence continues at coordinate 1,458,782,905 of CM062820.1, read as the reverse complement.
CATGCTAATCGGTCAGGATCAGTGGTGGGGAGAAGGATTGGCTAGGAAATACCTCAACAGTCAGAGGTCTTCGCTGATTAATGGGCTGATCCTGGACCGCCCTTGTACCCAAATTTGGAGACTTATCAAAAAAACCATCCCCTACATCCAAGATCAACTCTCAAAAAATCCTGGAAATGGAGAAAACACTTCCATCTGGAATGACAGAATCATGGGAGCAGCCCCATTAAAAGGACACCACAATCTGAATGATCTTCATGACTGGATGGAGGAGAAGGGCATATCTTCCTTATACTCTATTTCGGAGTGGGATCAAAATAGATGGACTGCTTGGAAAAGGCCATCTCTTTCAAATCGCCTCTCTGATCAGTGATGTCACACGGAATAAGTCGATCCTGCGGACAAGATAGACCTTCCTAGAATCTAAAGAAGACCTAATGACAAGCAAACCAATCACACACTATCTTTCTCTAAATATGCTTTTATAAACAAAGGCAAACAAGTGTTTTAGGCCTACCTTAGGTCCAACACAAGTTTGTGGAAGCCTCGCTCCTTCGATCCAAATGAGCTCCTTTGTCGTGAATCTACAAACACAAACAAGCAAACAAATTAAATAGCACCTGATGAAAAGTCAATGTCATAAAACATATTTAACATGAAAGTCAAGGAATTCATGAAACAAATGACATGAGACAATTTGTTGAGAAAAATGTGTTTGATTGTATTAATTCAAATCAAGAAGAACTTTACAACATGTGCCTTGACGCTGTACAAGCTCCTCCCAGGGTCCAGCAAGAAGTCTCCTCTACTTTGACAAGTTTCACTCTCTTCCCAATGAAGCCAAAAAGGTATGTGATCTCTCCTCTTAAGCTCAACTAAGAAGTCTTAATTTCACCAGCATTTACCCTCAAAAATATTCAGCTTCTAACCTCCCTAGCAACCAGCCCAATGCCTGAATTTATAGTGCAATGGAGGGAAGTTACTAGGTCCTCCTTCAAAGGGATAAAGCCCTCCTTCAAAGGGATAGCTCCTCTCATCAAGGGATTAGCTCCTTCTCTTTTGGGATGCATGAACCATGCCTTTTTGACTTTCACAGGGGTCCGCACCCACACCTTTAGGGACAGAGCGGGCAGGTCCGCAGTTTTTGTAAACAGAAGGTGCGGGACAGTAGGCAATAGTGAGAGAAAGAGCGGAACCAGAGTTTTATTGATTTTCAATGTCTTTCTCTCATTTTAAAAGCTTGACTTGAAGAGATGAGGTCTAAGACTTGCTTAGGAGGACAGTACAAGTGATGATAGACCCATACTGACTGCAAATAATCATGGTGACGATATTTTTGTGTAACAGATTGCCCCCTAAAGTGCGAAGTCTGTAGTAGATGAGGATTTCATTTATCATTTAGGAAGAGTGAAGTACTTTATCATTTCGAGGATCATCTTGTGGAGATCCCGGTTGGAACCTGTAAAAAATATTCAACGCAAGATATATATACGAGATCATATCATCGCTGAGGTAGGCATTCCCATACTCAGATCAAAACTGACTTAGAAAACTAACTACTGCTCTGATACAGGAATTATCTTGTAATACATCACAAGTATAGACTCATGTGGACACAGTATGGGCACAGCCATCTGTTTATGAATAGTCCATTATATAATGAATACAAAATTCCTCGCAGCCTGGATTGTGGAAACTAGATCCAGGGTCTTCATTTCTACTTCCCGAAACAGTACGAATCTATCCATGCGAATGAATGTGTTGAAGTCGAACATGGTAGAAACCACTTGATTACCAGTCAATGATGTAAACTGTTAACAAGTGTGAGAGAAACCATCAGTGATGTCAATGGCTCTCAAAGTACCCAGTACAATCCATGAGATGTGAATAAATGTGTTGATGTCGAACATGTCACGAAATCCTTTGATCGAAGGTCAATGATGCAACCTGTCGTCAAAGGCGAGAAACCTGCCATTGAGGCATGCAGATCCCAAGGTACTGACGATTTCTAGATCATCTTTCTAGATAATGAGCTGAATTCGATAGAAAGTGATCCGTCGTAGGCAAGCCCACAACAAGAAATCGTAGATCAAGTTGAAGAAATTTAGTTGCAAGGACTGACTCAAGGATGGTCAAGATGGATGACAGATATTTTGCAGATGAATGGCTTATTGGCAGTGACCTCTTGAACACATAACGACACGACAGATGGCTTGGTGACAATTGACCCAAAGTTAATACCCAGAAACCGGCTGAAGACTTTCAATGTGGTTTGATCAACTGTTAGGCAAAGGATTTCCCAACCCAGGTGAATAAAAGTGTCGTGTTCAAGAGTGGTTACAAAGTATGACAAACAGGATCATTTTTCTCTCTTTTCCCCCACCATTTCTGGCAAGTACCTCTTTATTTTTGACAAGCTTGAGGAGGATAACATTTTCTTGATTATAAGCTCATCCTTTGGATGAGTCCAACTTAGTTTAAATTCGAACCCTAAGAAGGAGTGGTCCGTTCCTGTTTGTAATTGAACAGGTCCTTTACTGTGAAATTTTAACAAGTCCAGTATAGGAGAAACTTAGCGTTTTTCAATTTTACAGAGTCTGAAAAAAATTAAGAAGACTCCAGGGTTGACCTTTTTCGTAAATTTGTGTCTCCCAAGCTCGAAAAAGTATAAAATAATACTTGAGAGAATCGCTTGATCTTTTACGACCAAGGAGTACTTTTCGTAATTAGTGCCCTTGATCCAAAAAAGTAAAAAAGGGATCAACGACATGTCGTTTTATAACCAATATCGAATTTGAAACGACAAAAATCCAGCAATCTTTTCATGTTTTTACGGTCAGAAAAGAGCTGTAAGTGGACCGTCTTTTAGTTCCGTTTTAACAAGTTTAAAAGAAAAACTCGGCAATCTTTTCATGTTTCAGGAGTCAGAAAAGAGCTTAAAGGTGACTCTAAATGTTTTTCCGTCGAAAATGATAGATTTCGCCTGAATAATCCGTTATCCTGAACAAAAATGCAAACATTACTTATACCTATTTGAAATGGATAAAAATGTTGCAAAAATACCTTTCCAAATTGAAACATAAACAAATTTGGAATTTATTTACTCAAAAAACTTATAAAAAGGGCCTTCGTCAATTCATTTTTACCGTTTGAGTTTTGGGTGAGAAAATAGTGCTTTTGTTCAGAAAAATTCCCGTGAAGATTACGGAAAATCCAACCATCGGAATCGAACGTCGTCTTCTCCAGGTAATCCACATCATCCTCTTCATTTTTAACCGTTTCATTTCTTGTTTTAGGCTTTCATTTCATTTTTTGGAGGGTTTTTAGGCTTAAAACCCGCGCGCGGGGGCCCGCAGGTGTACCACTGCCAGCCCGCGGACCCCGACTTTTTCTCCATTGGGAAAAAGTCAGGGGTCCGCACCTTCCATGTAGGCAAGGTGCAGACCCACGCACTGTGTCTAACTCAGAGGGTGCGGTCCCCGCCGTAAGGGTTTTTAACCCAAAATTTCTCAAAATTGGCCCAAACAAAATAATTTCTAGCATTCTAATTTATCTTTTTACTTGATGCAGAGAGTACATCATGCTAGATTGGCGTGAACGAGAGCATGAGGATGTGGATGCTGCCGCATTGAATCACCAACCTTCAATCGATGCATTGAAGGCCTGCAGCTTGTACAAATTCTGGGCCATACCTGGCATGAGGGCCCAGGTGGATTTCTTACAGTGGTTGGTTGACAGATGGAGCATACAGGACCAGTGCTTCTTCATTGGTGGCCACCAGCTCGAAATCGAGCCGGCAGATATATATTTCTTGACTGGTTTGCCTAAGAGAGGCGAAGACTTGACTCTATTCGAGGCTAGGCCAGGTGGCCAGTCTGTCGATAGCCTCCGGCTAGAGTTCTGCAACAGCCAGGCTAGAGACAAAGGGATAGACATAAAAACCATATCCCTTCCTGAACTCATGGTGATCGCGTTTACTGTCACCAGACTTTGCGGGAGTGCCGCATTACATGTTGCCACCGGATCCCAGATGCGTATGGTAGTTGATTGCTTTCGAGGCACCATCTTCAACTGGTGCGATGCTGTGTTGGCCAATGTGAAAGGCCAACTGACCAGAGCCAAGAACGGACAACTAAAGACCTTTGGTTATGGGGCTTTGGTTGTGAGCTTTGGTCTAGAGAGGGTTCCCATGTTGATTCCGCAGCACCTTACTGTTGGAGCTGGGCTTCCTCGAGAGCCCAAACTAATGCGATGGGTCGTAGTTATGGCCCGTCATCCTGACGAGGGGACTGAGGTTGTTCGATTCAAACCTGAGTATTTCCAATGGTTGGAAAACCAGGTTTTTTCTATTTAGGACTTCCCTTACACTGGGGTATATTTTCGTGGTGACCCAAACATGGCTCTTCCACCAGGAGAGCAATGGGATGACTCAGGTAAAATCATTTTCAACATTTTTCCTATTTTAATTTTTTTATTATTTTTCATCGTCCCAAAACTGATAGTAAAAGTTTCAAATGCAGATGTGGGTCCACAGCGACCAGCCACTCTCCGGCCTTACAAGAGGAAACAACCAGTTGCAGTCGCGCCAGCCCCACAGGGCGAATCAACAGAGGTTTTGGCCAAGTTGGAGGGTCATCTCGAGCGCTTGACAGGAGATATTCCGGAGACCACTATAGACGACATTCCTCGTCAGCTTCAGCGCTATGTGATTGGGGTCACAGGACCTTTTAGGAGGTTCCTTTGCAAGGTGGCCCGTGCAGTGGTTTCTTATCGAGATCATCACCAGTGATAGGATGATCGCCTATTGTGGGCACATATGACATTTTTTTTTTTTGTACTTATCATTTTTGCCGATCATAAGGTGTTTTTCAACCTATGATCGAGGACGATGTATTTTTTGACACACTCCTCTATATATATATATATATATATATATATATATATATATATATATCACTATTACCGGCTTATCTTGTAAATCATGTTATGAAATGGTTTTAAATTTACATGTATGATTATTGCAAATGTCTACTTAACATTCGAGAAGCAATTGCATCTGCTAATGTATTTAAAGATCTTGGAATATGTTGATATTCAATATAATCAAATTCACGTTCCAAGAGACGCACTCTCAAAAATAATCTTAATAACACTGGATTTCTAATGGCATACACTCTATTAAGCTGTAATACAATGAGTTCAGAATCTAACTTCACTATCAAACTCTGAATCCCAAATGAAATAGATTCAGATAATAACTCAATCACTGCACTATACTCGGCAATGTTGTTCGTTGTTTGACCGAGGCTTACCCCATGCATAGATACTAACTCGTCAGAGGGCGAATGGATAACCCAAGTTGCAGACGAAATGTTTCGTGTATTACGACAAGCGCCATCAGCGAAACCAATATATGTTTGGAGAGGCATCGACATCTGCAATATCAAGAGTAAAACCAAGATAAGCAGGAATAATGACGAAAAAACACTCTCTAAGCTAAGCACACTGTTTAAAATAAAACACACCAGCTAGAAAGAAAAACTATCCTAACTAAAAATCTCCATACCCATCTTTAAGTATAATACCTCTTCAGGTAAAGACCATTTCTGGGTTTACCCAAAGAGTCCCCGTCAAAGTCTACCAATTCATAGGCCCCTTTTGCTAGTTTTCGCTTGAAAACATAGGGACCATGCCACATAGGAATGAATTTTCCAGCGCCTAATTTATCATTAGCTTGATCGTAAACTAAGACTAGATCTCCTTCCGAAAAATTTCGAGGGGTCACATTTCGATCATACTGATCTTTCATATGTTTTGCGTGAGTCTCGATCGCCAATGCAGCATCACGTCGATTCTCATCTAATTGAGCCAAGTATAACAAATGCTTTTCCTCTTCGGAAGTGGTTGGAAGTAACTCGATGGCCATTTGCAGTGACGGGATTTCGCATTCAATGGGTAACACAGCTTCCAAACCATAGACTAGTTGGAAAGGAGTGAACCCTGTTGATGTTTTTACTGAAGTTCGGTACGCCCAAAGCGTTGAAAATAGCATGTTATGCCAATTCGACCGATGAATCCCAATGATTCGTCGGATCATGATGACTAAGACTTTGTTGATGGATTCAACCATACCATTAGCTTGTGGATAATAAGGGGTTGAACTATCATGACGCAAACCAAGCTGGCCTGTAAGTTCGGTCATCATAATGTTTCGAAAATGACGCCCATGATCAGTGATTATTGCTTGTGGGACACCAAACCTAGCAATGATATGATTGAACATGAAAATTGCAGCTGTCTTGTCGTCTGCCTCAAATGTAAGCATCGTCTCGGCCCACTTGGTAAAATAATCTACCGCAAGGATGATATACGCATGCCCCCCGGCCGAGTGAGGGTTACATGTAATAAAATAGATACCCCATTTGGAAAAAGGACCAACGGCAATTATAGGGTGGAGAGGAGCAGGTGGAGCGCCATCTTTCGATCAAAAATTTGACAGTTGTGGCATTTTTGGACCGCAGTAATGCAATCTTTAAACAAAGACAGCCAGAAGTAGCCAGCGCGCAATATCTTTTGGGTTGTGGCATACCCAGACATATGACCGCCACACGCTCTAGAGTGACAGTCCTTTAGAACTCTTTCAGCTTCCTCGTGAGTTAAGCAACGTTGAAAAACAGAGTCCACCCCACGGCGATAAAGAGTATCTCCAATAATCCTGAATTGTTGGGACTAGAATCGTATTTTCCGACGTTCTGACCTTGAAATTTCTGGCCGAAAGGATTGGGTCTGGAGATAAACGATGATATCCCCATACCATGGATCTAAAGTGCTGATTAGAAATAAGGATTCGTCCACAATGGGCTCCTCCGCCAGAGTTTCCATGTCAGCACGCGGGAAATCACATATTATTTCCGCAAAAACTAAAGATTTCTTAGACTTAGATTTTTCAAATTCCAAGTCAAACTCCTGCAGGATAACAATCCATTTAGAGTACTTGCCCCCTAGCAATTGCTTGGTCAAAATGTAGATCATAGGGTTGAAATTCGAAATTACTGTAGTTTTACGTAGTAAAATGTAGTGATGAAAACGTTGGACAGCTTGAACAGCTGCCAATGCCAATTTTTCCACATGTGAGTATTTTAGCTCAGTTGGATTTAAAGTTCGACTAAGGTAATATATCACATGTTTAGTTCCGAATTCATCTTCCTGAACTAAGACCATTCCAATGGTGGAATGAGAGGTGGCGAGATACAAGAAGTAATCTTGGTTGTAGTTGGGAGGATTCAATAATGGTGCATGGGTCAACGCGTGTTTTAGTGCATCAAAATATTTCTGAGCTATCTCATCCCAATAGAATTGAGTATTATGTTTCAACAACCGGGTAAAACCCTTTGTAACCTCGGCGTAGTTAGGAATGAATCGTCGTAAAAAGTTTGCTTTCCCTTGCAAACTTTGGAGTTGGCGAAGACTCTAAGGAGGAGGCAATTTGACAATAGCTTCGACCTTTGAGGGATCGACGCGAATGCCGGCTTTCGAAACTACAAACCCCAGCAATCGACCCGTTTCTATACAGAAGACACATTTGTGTGGGTTCAACCGAATCCGATAATGCCTACACCTCATAAAGATTGCTCGTAAATGGATGAGGTGATCAGCTCGATGTAATGAATGAGCTGGCAAATCATCGAGATGGGGTTGCACAATGTGCTTGATGTCATGAAACGCATAAGACATGGCCCTTTGAAAAGTTGCTCCAGCATTCTTGAGCCCAAAAGGTAATTTGCAATAAGCAAATGTCCCCCATGGACAGATGAAAGTCGTTTTTGGTTGATCGGTAGGTAGAATATTGATTTGATTGTATCCAGAAAAACCATCCATGAAGGAGAATATTTCGCTGTCGGCACAATCATCAATGATTTGATCGATATAGGGAGTTGGGTAATTGTCCTTTGGACAGGCTCGATTAATGTCCCTATAATCGATACATATTCTTATTGTCCCTTGCTTTTTGTTAACCGGAACAATATTCGATACCCAATCCATTAACGGGATCGGATAAATGAAACCTGCTTTGAGTAATTTTTCAACTTCTGCTTTAATTGCAGCAGCTTTTCTTGGGTGAATCTGACGCAAACGTTGTCGGATTGGTTTAGCGTCCGGGTAAGTCTTGATCTCATGAACAACAATCGCGGGATCAATTCCTGGCATTTCCTCGTAGGACCAGGCAAACACGTCGTGGAATTATTGAAATAGGGCCTTATATATTTGAATCTCGTCATCTGTACACGAGGCACCTATATGAATGTTCTCAACAATTCCAGGCTTAACCAAAATGTCAATATGAACAGTTCGAGAGATGTTTCCCAAATTTAACTCTGAATCAGGATGTTTCATTGGATTCTAAGGTTCCTTGACATATTCAGTCGTAAAACTTGATGAAAAGTCATTTTCAAAACGATCATTCTCAGGTAAAAACGAAGATCTGTGATGGAGATCTTCCCATGGTAAATCATCTACACATAGGATTTCACGAATTTTCTCATCAGAGTGAACAAGTTCAGAAAATGTGATTGAATCCGAGCTTGATGTGAAAAGTGATTCTTCACGGACCACATTCATTAAGTCAATTTCGGTTGAAGATGGGTTGGTATACGATTGCACAGCCTCATACGCAATTTCATATGGACTCAAAGGCATGACATCACCAAATGAGTCTATCTCAGATTCAGAAGGAACGATCCAAGGATCATCATAAACAATGGTGTCTGACGTAATCATATGAATGGTTGCAAATGACGACGATGCGTTGATCGGAGGAAAAGGAAAAGTTCCCAGTAAACCGGCATCTTTAACTAATCCTACTCCAACATCCTTATACAGGATAGTCGTTTTACCGACATGCTGAATACTTTCAGAAGAGGCTGGGTCGGCTGAAAAGTAAGCCAGCTTGTTTATTGTTACGATCTTTCCATTATGTGGAAACTTTATAACCCGAAAGACCGATGAAACGACCACTGTCATAGCGTAAGACCAACTTCGACCCAAGAGAAGGTTGTAATCTAGAGGGGCATCAACCACCTCCACATCTATATTAACGGTTTTTCCTTCAACCCCTATAGGCAAATCCTATAGAATTCCAAAAGGATGAAACCCAAGGCCATCAAAGGCCTTTAGAATCGTCGGGGATTGATTTAGCGAAGGAGAACCAAGCGATCTCCAACACTGGATCGACATAATACACGTTGAGGCTCCCTCATCAATCACAGTCTGATGAATAGGCCTGTTTTTTACTATCACTGGAATCTGGAAAGTCATTTGATGAGGTAAACGCGGTGTACTATTTTCTAGATCAAAAATTATTAGGTTCGAGTCCTGAACGTCAACAGCTCCTATAGCCGACAAAAGTAATTTACGCTGTGCTGGACATGATTGCAGCACTTTCAAAGCCGACATTGCTGAGGGTGAAACAGCTAAATCCTCAACAATGTTATAGTTTTGAGCCTCTCTCGCATGTGGATTGAAAGCTGACTTTCGAAGTATACCCTTGGCGGGCAGTTCGATTACCAAGTCTGGATTAGGTTTCTCGATCTGTAGTGGATCGGAACGGGGAGCTGAGGTTGATGGATTAGAATGAGAAGATTCTGCTTCTTTACCATCAATAGGACTTTTACTACCATAATCATGCGATTGAGTCGCAATCCTAACATAGAACATCATCAAGATGGGTTCTTCATTGGCACTCGAGGAAGAACCTATCATCTTACTGTCTTGAGCTGGAAAAGGATCCTTCAAAACAGCAGGCGTTTGGGAACCTTTGACAATCTTTGCAACCTCTGCATGATGAGGGAAGTCTCTTGTAAAATGTTCATCGTCACAAATGAGACAAGGATAACGAGGTTTGCGTTTTTCATCATTGGATTCCGATTTTTCAGGTTTCTCCTTTGAATTTTTGTCCGTTTTATTCTTCTTCTTTCCTTTCTTCTTCCCACCGGATTTTGATTTGGCTGTAGATGACTCTACAACGTGAATATCGGCGGAAATCTCCACAAAAGAATCTCCTGTCGGGGAATCAGGCAAGGTTATGATAGGAGAAGAATTCTTGGAAGACTTCTTCTTACTCTTAGTGTTAACTGTACCAATCATACCATCGGCGGCATGAGATCCCGAAGGAGCGGCAGCGATTTGATTTTGCTTGGGAAGATCGGGGATTTTTTCGTGTAACGTACCTGACTAAGTACAGACCAAGTCAAGGTATTGTGCTTGAGCAATTACTTGCTCCTCAGTAACAACTCCGGCTTTAGCTACATCTTCAATGATCTTTGGCAACAAAGACTTTACAAACCACTTAGCCAAAATCTGATCCGGAATAAAAACATTCACTAAGCGCCGCCGACGTCTCCATTCATGAATATGATCTGAAATTTAAGTGGAATCGATTGCTTTAACGAAGTTAACAATTCTGTGCCATTGTCATATCGGACTGGCAACTGAAAATGAGTTAAAAACGAGGTAGCTAACTGACTAAAATTATAAAAAGTGCCTCGCGGTAACTCAATATACCACTTGGCCGCAAGACCAATTAGGGTGCGCTGGAAAAGTCTTAGATGGATTGAATCATCTGAAATGGAGTTAAACGCACACCAGAGGTGATAAGTCATCACATGGTTCGACGGGTCCTCTCCTGATTTTCCTTCGAACTTAGGAATATCACTAGGCAACTTATTCGGCATTGGCGACCAAAACGGAAGATAATTAATGGGATCGTTCATTAGGCGCGACAAGTCAGGCAAGTCCAAAGTTGCGATAAACGGTATCTGACGATTAGGGTCCCTAAAACTCTAGGTCATGAGACCAGTCCCAGGAGGAGGATATCCAGGATAACTAGGAATAGGAATTGCATTTGGGATATTGTATCCTCCTGGAAAACCAGGATTGACCGGACCGTACTGGGGTTGTTGAGGTTGTTGATAAGTGTACCCAGGGTACGGTTGATACTGATAGATTGGCTGCTGCACAGCAGGACCGAATTGGTACTGTCCCTGGTACGGTTGATAAGTAAATTGTGGTTGACTTGTGACAACCGTACTTGAACCAGGTTGTCCTACAGGCATCTGAACCGAAGTTTGAATCATGGATCCAGATGGTGGTAAAGATGTCTGAGGAGTAGATACAGGAACAGTAGAAACCGGAGTTGTCGATACTCCAGAAGTAGGTGGGGTAGATTGAACAGATGTTGCGGCAATTGCAGCAGTCGTTTGAGGCGGAGTACAAGGCATACTAGGCCTAGGCTGAGAAACTACCGAAGGTACAGAAGTTTGAATATTAGACTGGACAGGTTGCTGGGGTGTACCAAAAAATAAGGGTTGTCCAGTTTGAGATGAAAATTGTACATTTGGCTGCAACACCTGTTGAGTTTGCGATGGATCCCACACTAAATTCATTCCGGGGTACTGACCCATAACAGGTTGAGAAAATTGAGGACCATAACCGGGTTGAGGGTAGGATTGATAATTCAAAGGTACATTTCTTGTTCCTTGAACATATGATTGACCGGAGGGTGGTTGGAAACCTTGGTTCGAGTACTGACCTTGGGGTTGATACCATTGAGGCACGTACTGATACTGGGGTTGACCTTGAGGTATAAATTGATACTAGGGTTGACCTTTGGGTACATATTGAGTCTGGGGTTGACCTTGAGGAACGTACTGCCCCGTACGTATGTACTGTCCTTGAGGTTGCCCCCCAGGCGCAAATTGGGTACCTTGAGGTTGCCCCCCAGGCGATAATTGAGGCTGCCCCCCAGGCGATAACTGGCCACCTTGAGGTTGAGGATTGGGAATAGAACCTGACATCATGAGAATATCTTCTACGCTCAACGGCTTAGTACCATTGCTTCCAGTTAATAACCCTTGTTCAATGGGTTGAGGAGATGCTCCCGAAAAAGTACCAGAGAGTGACTGATACCCAGAGGGAACAGAAGGACCGCCGTACAAAAAGGATTCGGGCGATTGAGTAAACATGGACGACTTTCTTGACATATTTAACGGAGGATAATAACCTCTAGGTGTTGGGTGATAAGGAACACGAGGTGGTGAAAAACTTAACCCTGGGTTTTCTAAGAAATTAGTCAAAGAAAGATACCAAGTATTTCTCCTAGGTGGACTGTAAAAAATTGATTCACGCTCCCTTAGCTCAATAACAGGTTGATTTTCAGGGATAGGGATGCCTACTTCTTCTTCCGGAGTAGCAAGTTCTTCAATAGCTATGAGTCCAGAAGGAAGATCTTGGGTGATTATTCTTTCTACCCTAGGTGAACCAGGACCACTAGAAGCTGGAGAAGCAAACCCCGATGTCGGAGTAGCAGCAAATTCACTTTCAGGTTCAGATATTTCAGGTTCCTCACCTATATCACTAGTAGATGAAAAGCTACCAGTAACTTCGGAAACAGACACTGATTGTGGATTATAATCTGCTACTACACTTGAAAATCAGGATGTACCACCAAAGAAGACTCTCCTTCTTCAGGTGACCCAACTCTACTGTCTCTAGGAGTTACGAGGACTTTCAACCCTTCAGGATGGCTCGGTGAAAACTCAGGAGGTTGGCCCCGAAGTCTACGGGACTTCCTTGGTAATTCAACCATGGTTAAAAACTTTTAACTACTTCACACGCAAACAAAGTAAAATCTCAATGAAAACCACCTAAAGCCTCTAAAGAACCAAACAAATTTGAATCACACGCCTAAAGAATCTAGGAGATCAAACACACACAAACAGTAACTTTCCGTACTGAAAACACTAGTTGGTGATGAAATCCAACGTCGCAGAGTTAAATACAGAAATGGCGGTTGGAACAGTTACCCCGACAACCTGCTTAATGAATAGACTAGCACAAGTTTCTCCACTTAACCGTCTCGAGTGAAGAGAACCACCCAAAAAATCCAAGTGAGTCTAGCCGACGTCTGCTCCAGGTACAGTGGGATCTTCCCACCACTGTCACCTCAGGAAGAATCCTAAAGAATATGGTCACTAAGGTTACCAACTAAAACAAATATACCTAGGGGAATAGTCTATGATCCGATACGCACGCAAGGGCAGAGTAGCAAGCTCAATCCCCTTGAAGGCTCCTTGACATAATCTAAGGTTTACCAACAAGTGACCCCAGGCTCCTCGACAATGGTTAATCCGAGGTTTACCGTTTTTAATACGTGAATATCTGGCGTTGTTCCCAATGAGGAAGGATTGATTCCCACACTGGTTCGGACACAATCTCGTGCTTCTCCTTTAAGAGGAGCTTTCCCAAAGCATAAATGCAATAATTGGATTTCTTCCCTACCACAAGATACAGCTACTTGTTTGTTTTTACTGTCTTGGAGAATTAATTACTCTCCTACTCCAAGACACTAGCCTAAGCTAAGTTGGTGTATTAGAGCCCTAGAAATAAAAATGTTGCTAGATGAATTTTACTTTAAGCGTTATTTTTATTGGTTTTTGTTTAAGTCAAAAGGTGCGGAGATGAAACTCGTGGTATGAAGACTCGACTCAAAATCACTAAAAATGCACCTAAGATGATTTAAACAATCTTTTCTCTTCGATGAACTTCTAGCTAGGAAAGAGTTTGAGAATGAAAAATACTTTGTAAACACAAATCTTTCTTAACACACAAATTAAAAGAAGAGCTTTTGTCCTTTCCAATGCACTCAAAACGAGACAACTAGTTATTTCACAAAAAATTCCCTTTTCTTTTTAAAGCACTCAACCACTACAAAAAACAAACTTTTTCAAAAGAGAATTGTTTTTTTTTTTATTTTATATAAAACACTCAAAACTATGCAAACGACTAACTTTGAGATCTATAAATTATAAAACCTATTTGAAGTCAAAGCCTACAAGATGTATTTTTAAGGATGCTTTACTTAGCTAGATGTAAGCTAAGGACCAATTTATGCAGAATCACAAATCAGTCAAAAACAACCAATTTTGTTTTCTTTCTAAAAATGAAAATCCAAACTCTTAAACACAAGCTTTTCGAAGTTTTGTAAAGAGAAAACACAAAGCGGATTCCTCAACAAGGGGAGATTTCATAAATGGTCAGACTCATAAGAAGGTTGGTAGACACCAAGGTGATCTGAGGTCCCTACAGCTTCTAAGCTCAGAGCTACTACAAGACCAAAACGAAAACAAACCCAACAAGCAAAAATCCTAGGAATTTCACCTAAAACCCTAACACCAATGAAATCAACCTAAGGAAAGCTTCGACAGGTTATATGCAGGTTTGGTCAGTGGATAATAACTTCTAAACAAAAACTAAGCTGACTAACAGAGGAAATCTTAGGTTTTTCAAAATTTTGACAGAGTACGCAGGCCCACAGTTAACACAGGTGCGGTACCACTCTGTGCTAAAGGTAAAAGTGCGGATAAGTACGCATTGTGTCAAAAGGCTAGGGTGCGGTCCTCTCCCAAAGTTATGAAAAACGAAAAATAACCCTGGATCTACAAACTCTACCCAATTCCACACACAACAAGCCAAAAACAGAAACAAAAACACAGTTTCTCAGGTCAAAGTGACAACAAGGAAAAAATCAAGTCCCCAGTGGAGTCGCCATTTTGTCACACGAAATAAGTAGATCTTGCAGACAAGATAGACCTTCCTAGAATCTAAAGAAAACCTAATGACAAGCAAACCAATCACACACTATCTTTCTCTAAATATGCTTTTATAAACAAAGGCAAACAAGTGTTTTAGGCCTACCTTAGGTCCAACGCAAGTTTGTGGAAGCCTCGCTCCTTCGATCCAAATGAGCTCCTTTGTCGCGAATCTGCAAACACAATCAAGCAAACAAATTAAATAGCACCTGAAAAGCCAATGTCATAAAACATATTTAACATGAAAGTCAAGGAATTCATGAAACAAATGACATGAGACAATTTGTTGAGAAAAATGAGTTTGATTGTATTAATTCAAATCAAGAAGAACTTTACAACCTGTGCCTTGACGCTGTACAAGCTCCTCCCAGGGTCCAACAAGAAGTCTCCTCTACTTTGACAAGTTTCACTCTCTTCCCAATGAAGCCAAAAAGGTATGTGATCTCTCCTCTTAAGCTAACCTAGGAAGTCTTAATTTCACCAGCATTTACCCTCAAAAATATTCAGCTTCTAACCTCCCTAGCAACCAGCCCAATGCCTGAATTTATAGTGCAATGGAGGGAAGTTACTAGGTCCTCCTTCAAAGGGATAAAGCCCTCCTTCAAAGGGATAGCTCCTCTCATCAAGGGATTAGCTCCTTCTCTTTTGAGATTCATGAACCACGCCTTTTTGACTTTCACAGGGGTCCACACCCACACCTTTAGGGACAGAGCGGGCAGGTCCGCAGTTTTTGTAAATAGAAGGTGCGAGACCGCAGGCAATAGTGAGAGAAAGAGCGGAACCAGAGTTTTATTGATTTTCAATGTCTTTATCTCATTTTCAAAGCTTGACTTGAAGAGCTGAGATCTGAGACTTGCTTAGGAGGACAGTACAAGTGATGATAGACCCATGCTGACTGCAAATAATCATGGTGATGATATTTTTGTGTAACAAGTGGGAAGAATTGAAGGCACTTCTATATGGCTCAGCTCCAATAAACAAACAGAAGATGGATACTTATATTTGGGACCCCAGCGGAGGAGACTACTCTGTCAAATTTGGTTACAACTTCCTCTGCAATTATAGCAACTTCGATAATTGGAGCCTCTGGCCTGCTGTGTGGAAGAACGCTTGCCTTCCTAAAGTCAAGTTCTTTGTGTGGACACTGTTAAAAGGGAGGATTCTTACTGCTGAGAATTTGAGGAAAAAGGGCATTCATGGGCCATCAATGTGTGTTCTTTGCCATTCTGAAGAAGAGAGCTCCCAACATCTCTTCTTGAACTGTCCCATAGCCAGACAGTGCTGGAAACAGGTTATCAGCCCCCTCGAAATAAATATTGAGCCAATTGTACAGTTGTCTCCGTTATTCAAAAATTGGGCTCACAGCTATCCCCATGCAAAGCGAAACAAGGTTGCCATCATAAGTGTTTGGAAATGTCTCCCCTCCACACTTTGCTGGCACATCTAGTTGGCCAGAAACAAGTGTATCTTCAAGGGAAAAAAACCAAGTTCAGGGACTATTCTCTCCAAAACTTGGGCTCAAATTGCGGAAATGATCAACGCCAAAGGTATGCTTCCTTCGGATCAAACCAACTGGACACATGCAGAAAAGGTTTGGTACAATAGGATTCCCTCGGATGGCATAGTCAGGACTTATATTCCAAGGATGGTTGGAAACAAACAAGCAAATTGGAAGCTATGGGGAAATGAAAGGGAAGTAGAGGGATGGATCAAAAACCAAAAAACTTTCATACTCTTCTTTGATGGAGCTTCAAAGAACACTACAACAAAACAGGAAATTTGCGCCAGATTTTAGTGCATTTCTTTCTCAATTGGGATGAGCGGCGTGGCACTAAATCTGACTCTATTGTACAATTTTTAAAGCGTCCTTTTTTGCACCAAATTCTGCATCTTTTTTATGCCAAATTTTCCATCATTTTTTGCATCATATTTTGCATCAAGATTTTCATTTGGTTTTACAACATGTTTTGCTTCTAGTTTTGTGCCATTTTTTGCATCTATTTTTGCATCATTTTTTGCTTCCTCTTTTGTGGCATTCTTTGCTTCTAGTTTTGTGTCATAATTTGCATCGATTTTTACACCATCTTTGTCATCTGATTTAGTGCCTTTTTTACATCCATTTTGTGCCAATTTTTGCATCTGGTCTTATGCCATTTTTTGCTTCTAATTTTGTACTTATTTTTACATCTATTTTTCTGCCAATTTTTCGGCCTTTTTTTACACCATTTTTTCCATCCAATTTTGCACCATATGTTGAATTTGATTTAGTGCCAAATTTTTCATGCACTTTTGCACTATTTTTTGCATCCACTTTTGCATTTTATTTATCTCCATTTTTTGCATCCTATTTTTCACCATATTTTGCATCATTTGTTGCATCCAATTTAGCATCATTTTTAACACCATTTCTTGCATCCTTTTGAGCATCTAAATTTGCATCCTATGTTGAACCATATGTTACATCCACCTTTGTATCCCATTTAGTGTATATTGTTACGTTCAATTTTGAGCCATTTTTTCGTCTACTTTTGCATTTGTTTTTGCACAAAGTTTTGAATGATTTGTTGCACCTAATTTTACATCCAATGTTGCATCTCAATTTGCATCCAAATTTGAGCCATTTTTATGCCCATTTTTGCACCATTTTTTCTTCTTTTGTGTCTAATTTTGCACCATTTTTTATGTCCAAATTTGCATCATTTTTTTCATCCAAATTTGCATCCTTTTTTCTACCACATTTTGTGTCCACATTTGCATCTCATTTTGCACCAAGATTTTAGTTTGAATTTTCATCTAGCTATGCATCATTTTTGACATCCTTGGTTTCACCCTTTTTTAGTCCCATTTTGCATCTTGTTTTGTGTCTTTTCTTACATCCTTTTTTCATCCTAATTTTACACCATTCTTTGAATCCTCATTTTGGTGTCCATTTTTGCATCCTTGTTTGCGCCCAATTCGGTATCCTTTCATATGCCCTATTTTGTTCCCTTCTTTGTGTCTAATGTTGCACCATTTTTTAATTTTACTTTAAAACCTTTTTTGTGTCATTGTTTGCATCTTGTTTTGATGGCTAGTTTAACATCCAATTCTATACCCAATTTTGCATCCATGGTTAAATCCACTTTTGGCTTCTTGTTTAGAGTTTTACTTTTATTTCCATTTATAACCCCCTCTATGGGTTCATTTTACTAAGTTCATTTACATAGTGAAATATATTAAAGTTTCTAAATATCATTTTGTAGGATTTAATGCACGATTAGATGAAAATAAAACCCTCTCCGTTCATCCCGGAAACCTAGGACAACCAATTAAGAGAAAGATTGTTCTAAGGCTTAGGATTCTTAGTAGATCAAGATGTAGAGTATAGATTAAGAAAAAGAGAATGAATTCTTGTGAGTCCCCACATGCAGGTCTTCTTGGAGTTTTTAGTATAGCTAGGAAGCGCTCCTAGCTAGCTCCAAAGCTTGGTCCTACACATAAGAGAGAAAATAAAGAAACCTTCACAGCATAATATCTTGATAATCGAAACTATCAGAAACATATATATATTATTGAATAAATAAATACAAACCAAAATTCCATACATCCATTAGTTAAATAGAAGAAGTAAAGAATGAATAGAAACATATGGAAGGAAGAACAACCAATCTATATGAATAAAAGAGTTGGAGGAAAGTTACAACAATCAGATGTAGTTGCAACAACACCTCCCCCAACTCGTAGCTCCAAAACTCTCCCTCTCAAGATAGATCTCAGCAGTGTGACAATACAAGAATTCCCATCATTTTTTCAATGGCCAAGCCTCCAATATATAGGAAAGTGAAGGCTATGAAGATTTCCCAAATTCCTCATTAGTTCAATTTGGGAAAAATATTTTGGGTGAATAATGTTTCCTCATATAAAAATGGCCTTTTTCACTTTTTAGATGCTTTTGTGCTTAGGAAAAATCTTCACAATGCTTTATGGCTCTTTCCCACTTTTGTATGCTTTTATTTTTTAGGAAAAAACTAAAGATGAGGATAAAGAGATCACATTCCACCATATGAGTTTCCGAAAGTGAACAAAAGTGTCAAATTCAAATTCTAGTTTGCTTATGTTTTAGTTTTTTTTAATATATATTTTGTTTTAGTATTTTTTTATTTTCGAAAAAAATATATTTAGTTTTTGGTACTTTTTTCTATAAGAAAAATTACACTTTGTTTTTATAAAAAATGGATTTTAAACATTCCATTCATTCTAAATTTGTGATTTTATGATAGGATTTTAAATTATATATAAAAAAGTAACTCAATGCCATGTGTTGTGTCGTTGAGATGGGTGTTATACATCTCTTCCTTGCTAAGTTATAAAATGTGCTTGGGTTTTCTTAATGCAATAAAACTAATTATGTTCTTCATGATATCTTGAAATGTTCATCTTAAACCAGGCTAATAAAACAATAAAGTTAAAATAGGTTTTCCTTTGTCCTTTGTAGATCTTTGTCCCCATTAATCTTGGTCTTAATAGATTAATTGTCTTATGGTGGCCTTGAGTGGTCACTTCCATTAGTTGCATGCTTTATAGTTTTCTGTTAATGACATTTTTAGGCTTGATAATATGTTATTTAATTTGTCAAAATGTGTTATTATCCATATTATTGTTAAATATTAATATTAAATATGTTGGTTTTTGAGCATATTTTAGCAAAACGTTCCCAAAATGTTTATAGATTGTATTTTATAATGCAATGATTCATTGCTTGATGAAATTGTTTTGGATATTTTTTTAATGATTCATTGATTGATGAAATTGTTATGGATATTTTTTTTATTATATTAAATTGAATGTGATAAAGTCAAAAGTCACCTCTTTTTTAGATTTTCATTGGTCAATTTCCCTTAAGGCCATCAAGTTCACCATTCGGTCCCAGGTTAAGGAAATATAGGAGTCGTGAAGTGGAATTATCCAAGCACTTAAATCTTGAGACATGTTTTTTTTAAGTCGCATTATACTTCCTTTCTATGTAAAATCTCGATGAAAATAGTCTTATGGAACATGAGGGGCCTCAATAGTAAAGGAAAACAAAGACTCCTAAAAGAAAAATGGTATGCAAAGAACCCATCAATAATGTTGATATAAGAAGCAAAAATATTAAGTGAGGTTCTACCTCATATAATTAAAAAATGGGGGAGGAATTTCCAAGTAGTAGCGATTGATGCTTAGAGATACTTGGGTGGAATGGTTATTATTTGAAATGATCAAGACATCAAGGTTACCAATATGTTTACCTCTTTTCGCATTATGACAATACAATTTTAGTTAATTGACATTGAGGACTACTACCATGTATCCAATGTCTATGACTCCAATATCGCAAATGGAAAACCTCTATTTCTCAATTCTATTTCTAGCACAAGTAATTTATACTCCCTATCTCCATGGATTATTGGGAGTGACTTCAATATTATCAAGTGCCTCGAGGAAAAGAAAGGATGAATCGCAATGTTTAACAAGATATTTTGTAAGCTATACCATTAAAGCCATAAAGTAGTCTCCATTAAAGTTGTCAAGCAATGAGTCTCCAACACACACATGTGGATCAATGAGATGGAATACATGTGTGTGTGGTGACTAACTTAATACACAGCTCTAATAACTCCACAAACTTATGTATTTCATTCCGTCACATAAATTGATAGTAGTGTGACATAAGTAAACCAAGAGTAGACATGAAAGCCATAGGCAACAAACATTCCCTAGATCCTCAATTAGGTGCTTAAATGATGAAGTGAAAATGCAAGGAGAAAAGAGGAATTCATGATTTAACCATCACAAACATGTGATCAAGTGTGACTAGGAGTGTATATATTCATTTATTTTCCAAAGAGGGAGGGAATACATGAGTTACCATTCATTGGCCCTTATTTTTATTTCTTTTTCATTTTCTTAAATATAGGACTTAGGGAATAAGGTTTTCATAAGTTTGGCACAACTCATAGATATAAGATTTACATGAATTTTCACTTCAACCTTAGAGTTTAGACTTAGATAAATCAATATAGTGTATCTTTAATGATTTTGGCTTTCACTTTTTGATTTTATTTCATCACAACTGACAAAAGGGGAAATATTTTTCCACAAATCTATGAATGCTTAATAATAAAGGTGTCATGTGATGAAAACAAACTAATTATGTTATTCTCTATGAAAATGATGGGTATTCTTGAGAAAATCTTATGCTTGTGGATGTCTCCTATCTGGTTGAGAGGGAGTGCGGGTAGACACCATATTATCCATGTGTCATGTACTATGGCCAGGACTAACAATCGTAAGCCTAGTAAAGACACTAGTAGGGAGAATGGTGGATTGGATAAACATCTGGGACCAATATTCTTTGAGAATTTGGACTTTGACTAGGACTGATTGCCATAAGTCAAGTACATTAATCTAATATAAGAATAATCATGAGGATTGACATTTCTTGGTGTCAAATATTACGATAGTGGATTAGGAAATGATCATGTGAGGACATACCTAGTGAACATACTGGCGGGGTAAGTGCCTAGAGAGGCAGTGGTGTCCAAATTTATGCCTCCCAACATTGTGCTCTGAACTAATGGAGAGATAAACTTGTTAGTCAAGGCTTTAGTATTTTGACAATGTTGGCTATGATGATGTAAATCATCATTGATTCTTATCGATCCAAATCCCTTCTTATATGAATATTTCAACTTGAGATTACTTTTTTGTCTCATTATGAGTACCTCCCTAGTTTAGAGGGAGGGTCATCATCTTCATTATCGCCATCATCACCACCATCAATGTCATCATTATTGTCATCATTTCATTATCGTCATAATCACCATTCATGTCTTCATCATCATCATTATGATTATGGATATTGTCATCAACTATTCATAATTATAGGCATCATAAGAAATATCATCAACCTAAAAAATGTTGCGAGTGCTTGAAAAGGGTTGTTAGGACACATGATATATGCAAGAAAAATAACAACTTTACTTTTTAGAGATGATCGATCATCATCATCGTTACTACCATTATCATCATCATTATAATTTTCATCATCCCCATCATCATAACTAATATAATTTTTATCATAATTGTTGTCATCTTCATCATGAACATCATAATCATCATTCATGTCATTATTGTTCTTGATGATGACCAAGATGAAAATAATGATAATGATGATCAGATGATGATGACTTGGAAGATGATGCCAAAGATAATTATTATGATTTTGACCATGACAACATTTAAAAATTGGTAAGAATGGCCAAGGTCATTAGCATCATCATCATCATTGTCATTGTAACTCCCATTGTCTTTATCAACATTGTCATTATCATAACAATCACAATTCATGTCATCGTCATCATCTTCATTATCATCATCGTTATAATTATTGACATTGTCATCAATTGTTCATAATTTTCAATGTCATAAGAAATATCATCAATGCAAAAAATATGATGTGTGTTCGAAAAGGGAAGCAAAAGTGAAAAAAAAAAATGGGGGTAAAAATAGATGTAAATTTTGATGAAGAGTGGACACAACACAAGTAGATGCAGAACAAGACAGAAAAATTGACACAAAATTGGATGAAAAAGTAGATGCAATAGTTGATGCAAACCTGAACACAAAATAGGATTCAAACATGGATGAAAAAGTGGAAGAAAACATGGGCACAATAGTAGGCATAAAACTTAGCATGAATTGTGGTGAAACAAATGTGGATACTACAATGAATGTAAAAAGAAAAGGACACAAACTTGAATGCAAAAAGGAGGAAAAATTGGATGAAAAAAGGGATGTAAACATGGGCCAAACATGCGTGAAATAGTGAACACAAAATTAGTTGCAAAATTGGACGAATCAAAAGTGGATGTAAAAGTATATTCGAAATGGGATGCAAAAAACATAAACAATATTTGATGCAAACTTGGACCCAAAAGAGGATGCAAATGTGGAGGCAATAGTGGAAGAAAATGTGGGTTGCAACGATAGGCATAAGATATGGCACAAATCATAGAACAAAAAAAGTGGATGAGAAAGTGGATGTAAAAAAAAAAAGATGCAAACTTAGATGCAAGACAAGATGCTATAAGGGATGTAAAAGTGGATGCAAACACGGGTGCAACATGAGAAACAAAATTGAATGCAAAATATGGATGCAATGGAAGTACATGCAAAAAAAGATACAAAATGAGATGCAAAACCCACACAAAAGTGGATGCAAAAATAGATGCAATATTTTATACAAAAGAGGATGCGAAGATGGATGCAAAATTGGAAGAAAACGTGGGTACAACAGTAAGTACAAAACATGGCACAAATTGTATCACAAGAAAAGTGGATGTAATGATAGATGCAAAGAAAGAAGAAAATGAAGATGAAAAATAGGATGCAAAAAGGGATGTAAAAGTGGGCGCAAACATGGGTGCGACAATGGATGTAAAATATGATACAAAAGTTGATGCAACAAAATTCTATGCAAAAGTAGATGCAATACGAGACACGAAACCTTATGCAAATCTTGACGCAAAAGTGGATATAAAAAGGGATTAAAAATAGATGTAAAATTCTATGAAAACCTAGATATATATGAGGATGCAATCGTGGATGCAAATTTAGAAATAAAAAAGGGTGCAAAGGGAGCTGTCAAACTAGGTGCAAATTATGGCACAAGAAAAATGGATGCAATAGTGGACACAATAACAGATGAAAAAGAGGATGTAAATATGGATGCAAAACAAGATGTAAAAGTCAATGCAACAAAAGTAGATGCAAAATTAGATGAAAAAACTAGACACAAACCTCAATGCAAAAATTTGGCACAAACGGGATGCAAAAAATGATTTAAAAAATGATACAAAAGAGGATGCAAGAGATGATGCAAAAGTTGATGCAAGTGTAGGCGCAAAAAGTGGATGCAATAGAGGATTCAAAAGATGTTGAAACAAAATTCGGTGCCAAACTTGATGCAAAACATGGTGCAAAGGATGGCACAAAACTTGGCATAAAACGTGGCGTAAAACTTGGTGTAAAATCTAGGGCAAAACCTATTACAATACCTGGTGCTAAACTTGATGTAAGACTTGGTGCAAAACTCGGTGAAAACTTTGCATCAGGTTTTGCACCATATTTGATAAATGGAAAATGGTCTATAGATGCAAAAAAGGAAGCAAAAAGGGATGCTAATCACAGGGTTTTGTTGTAGTGGAACAACCCCGGAAGAGCTGGGGCGGGTGGGCTAATTCTGGATCAGCAAGGTGAAACAATATCAACGTTCGAGTGGGGGCTTGGGACTCTGTCAAACAATAGAGAAGAGGCTTATGGTTTGTTAATGGGAACCAGTCTCCTCACAAAGCTCCAAGCCAAAGATCCAATTATTATCAGAGACTCTGCTATTATAATAGTAGCAATGGATTCTGGAAGAGAATTTAAAAATCTAGCCTTGAATAAGATAAAGCAGAGAATCAATGATAATGTCAACCTGTTAGGGAAAGTGGTCTATAAACATGTGCTAAGAGTTCATAACCAAGCAGTGGATGCCTTAGCCAACAAGGCGGTGGACAGAGAGGTTGGGACAGCAAAAGAAAATAATGTTGTCTACGAAAAACCAATACCATAACCAGTCTTCTGGGGTGATATGGCCCATAATAAAAATCCTAGGAAAAAGCATCACTCATGGAAAAAAAAAAAGGAACTCAGTACTATGCATACCCAGACCATGATTTTCCAGCATATGACAGACACAAAAAATAAGGAAATCCGCCTAGAGCAGCGTGGAAAATCTTCCCCATTCAGAGTAGTAAGCAGAGGATCCTCATGGGGGAAAAATATCGTCCTCAAGACATGACAGAAGTGGGCATAAGTCTTTTCAAACGCAGGGGAATCAGCTTTGTCTCAAATCGCAATGTTTCAGCTACCAGGAAGGATCACGAGGAACCTCCCAGCTTCTTCTATAAGAGGCAGCCCGGGATCAGGTTTCCTCATATGAAGAAGCCTTTCAACAGCGCTTGCAGAAGTTCAGGTTGCAATGTCTGTTCCTAGAGGTGTCCGAGGAGCATCTTTAGCTTCTCTTATTTCCTTTTGCGCGTCGACAGAGGTATTGTTGTTTTAGTTATTTGTCTGTGCAATATTTCTGCTAACACCCTGCTTGTTATTGTGGTTTCGTTTAGTCTTGAGCTCAGGGATTTTCAAGCTATTTCAATGGTGACTCACTGTTCTTCGCAGTTCAATCTCTCTCCTTGCCTAGATCTTCTCCCATCCTCACAGTTTCTTCCCTCCCTCAGCGACAAGAGTTTCTCTGGGCTCCAGCAGTAAATCTGATCCCCCTATCAGGTTGATCCTTCCCCGCTGCCTCATCCTTCCTCTCAAAAGCACTCTCTCCTACAGGCATCAGCAACAGTCAGCCATTAGTGAAGATCTGCTCTCCAAGCATTACTCGAGCTGCACAAGACTTCAGATCAAGGGAAAAACTTCGGCCAATAACTCCAAAATCGTTGCCTTCCGTTCACCCATATTCAGAAGATCTCAAGCACAGAACTGCATCGAGGACAAGAAGAGCTCCCCCCTGCTCTCAACATGTCTGGCAATCCTTTGGATCAGATCGAGAGCAATAGCAACTGCGCGCTCTGCAAGGCAAACTGCTTCATGATCGGATGCTTCATCAAAAATTTCAATGAGCTCAAGGCTGAAATGGAGTCTGAAAATAAATCCAAGAAGAAGAAATTCGAGAAGCAAAAAGCAGAAATTGAAGGACTAAAAGAAAAATGTCAACATCTGGAAGAAGCAGTAAGATATATAAAGACATTGAATCAAAGCGAGCAAGGCGAAGCCTCGACCAAGCTCAGCAACAAGGAAGACAAGCCTCCAGAGGATACTATTAATCAGTTTTGGTGACCCCTTTGATAATTTCCTATGATATGTAATTTTTGTTTACTGTTAGGGCAGTTTGTTTGACAATATAGTCGTTATGTATTTCAAATTTTAAGAAGCTTGACCAGTGATTTGGAAGACGGGACTGCATTCCCATTTTGCTCCAACCTCACTGACCTTCCCTCTCCATATGTATTGGGGCCTAGTCCCCCTGTTGTTGTTTTATAATATATCAGTCAAAAAAAAAAATCTCATAGGGCATTTGGTTGGCTTGGAACATGAGCATATTTAAGGATTTGGTCCTGTTGAAGCCCCGAAAATCGAGTCGACAACAAGGGGGATACCCACCCGGTCCGGACCTTGGTTAGCAGCTCCTTATCCGTTTGGTATAGTGGGTCCGACTGGGGATAATGGGACCAGTTTCCCAATCTAAGGGTGTGTGTGTGTGCAGAGTTGGATGATGTTGATCTAAGAGTTCTAATCTAAGCTACTTTAGTCTATTTCTATGATATTGTAATCTAATGAAAACAGCAAATCTAATCTACGCTAACCCGGGGTGTATTTCTTCTATTATGTGATCTAAAGAGATTTCAAACAATAACTGGTAATAAAGATCATTCAACTATCATAAGAATAGAAATCAATTAAGATGAACCACTTTAACAATGTAAACTTTGAAACGGGAACTGATACTGTTACCTGTTTCGTAGAGATAGCTAAAAAGTGACCTGATTTTGAAAATGGGTGATGCAGAATGCACATGTTTTTTCTAGAGAATAGTTTTTGGCACTTTAGTTTTTTTTATGTACATCACGTTTTAGAATGGTAGTGATTTTCATGCTGATTTAAAAAAGTGAGCATTCTGCATCACACTCCTTTTTTAAAAGCCCTGTTTTTTGGCTTTAAATTTTTTAATGTATAAAATGTAAATAGTTATTTAGTAAATTTGATCATTTTTGAAGTGGTCGTTTTCTTCACATTTTCTTGTTTTTTATTATAATTTTAAAAAAAAAAATCGTGAGGTTTTTACTGTTTTGCATTTTTAAATTAGAAGGTCGATATTTAGACTTTTTGATATTCTACATATTTATACATCCTTAATTAATTTTTCAATCTACATGAAATAATTGTTTCTAAAAAACAATATTTTTTAACAATGGACATAAAAATAACAATTTTTAACATAAATATAACTAAAAAACTACACGTTTTGATAATTTTTTGTTAGAATTGACATGTCAAAATCACAATTTTTATACGATAATTTTAACTAAAAATGGTTAAATAATAGCTTTTTCTATGAATTTCATGTCAAAAAAATAATAAAAATCACTTTTTTTTTCAAAAAATAATGATTAACTTAAAAATCAATGCAAAAATCACATATTACCAATATTGAACGTATAACAACCCTAATTGAGTGTTTATTCTTCTCATAAAATGTCAAAGTCAAAACATTGCAAAGCTTGATTTACAAGCATAACTTAAATTTAATCAACAATGTCACATAATCCAAACTCTTCGTCCTCTAGAGTTTCATCATTGTCCTCTTCCACAATATTTTTGTTTCATTTTGCTCATTTTCCTCTTCTAATGGGTCTTTGATGTCTGCGAAACTCCCAATGTATGTCTTTCCAAACATTCCATGTAATGGTGGTTGGGGTTCCTTTGCCTTTTTTGCCACACGTGATTCACTAAAGTCCCCTTTCTTCAACCTAATTTCTTGCATTGCATCTGGAAGAAATTGAAGAGCATTAATTCTTTGCTGAATGAAATTGCATTGTACTGGATCTTTTTCAATTGCAATGCAATTTCTTCCTTTTTGAAGGCAACATGCTAGTGTTGTACCTAATTTTCAAGCACAAAAGAAATAATGATCTAAATTAGTACAATGACATATTAATTAAAAAAATAACATATTGAAATTCAATTCCATATAATAAAACTTACCTGAGCCAGAAAATAAATCCAAAACCCAATCTCCTTCATTTGAACAAATGTCTATAAGATAGTTAATCAATAACTATGGTTTTTGATAAATGTTAACTATCTCTCCTTTTGCTTCCTTGTCTTCATATGTTAGTTTTCTCACAACAGCATCATAACTCAGTATTTGGCTATGACTCTTTCTGTCTACCCGATTAAAAATCATAGACATATGGCTATCATCTTTTGCCCAACTATCAATATGAATGAACTCACAATCATTTATAAATTGTTGATCTTCATTGTGAAGAAGATTTGACTTTTCCCTGTAACATGAAATAGTAAAAGTTAAATTAATTTGTACATAAATAAATTTTTCAACATTAATCAAATATACATTTTAAACGTCTTACCATGTAAGCTGCATCCTTCAATTTGTTTTTCCCTTGAAGCTTGACAATATCATTGCCAATTGTGTGTCTAAATAAAATGTCACAAATCTCCATAATGGTGATGACGTGACTTCTACAAATCCCGCAACCACTTTACTAAAAGCTTGATAAGTATAAGGGTCACTATCATAGTCAATGTTTGGAATATTGAAACCATGGGGAATATCTGCAATGACTAGGGCATAATCCCTTTTAGGTATGAGTTTAGCAATGTCTTCACAGTCGCCTTGTATTACTTGATATTGAATAGTGTCTAGCCCATTCCAAATGAAATGATTAAGAGTTGGATCAAGTTGAATATCCTTAATACATTGCTTCCTCAGTCTTTCGATCTTTATCTTTTCGATAAAGGTTTTGAAACTATCTGGCACTCCATTATCATCCTTCCTCATCTTTTATAAAATAAACAAATATATGTGTAAGTTATAAATTAAAAATAGTACACAGGTGAATAAAAATGAATGTATAAATCAAGATACCTTTTTAAATGCAAGATAAAAAGCTTTTAATGTTGATGTAGAACTTGAATCTGGATAGTTGCGTACGACATCATCCCAACTATCTTCATTCAACAATCTAACCATTTGTTCTTGAATTTTCATGTAAACTTTGTGACTGCATAGATAAAGTAACAAAAAGTTAATATAAAGATATGTATAACAAATACTACCAAGAACAGCATGTTTTATTTAAAATATAATTATAATCTAGAAACAAATAAAAATATTTCAAGAAACTTACTTTTGAAATTCTTCAGACATTTCCTCCAATGATAATTCCCCTGACCTCACACGAGATAATATTGTTTTGACAATTTTCTCATCTTTCACTCCTTGCATCGCCCTCCAAGGTGTGATAGTCATATCGTCTGGAAGATGCTTCATTTCAGGAGCTAATTTACTGTTGCCACATATGAATGGCTTAGACTTTTTGACCTTCTGGTTTTTAATGGCAATGTCTTCCCACATGCCAAAAATCTCATCAATCAACCTCCAAACATCTCCAGTTCTAAATGCCAATTGGAAAATGTTATCAACACCTCTGAATAAATCACTATGTTTGCTGCCCTTTCCACCTTTTGAATTGGTTTTCTCTTCAATTTGATATCCTATTTCCATACAACATTCCTTTCGGAACTCTGCAGTAACTTTTGTCCTATCTGATGAGCCCCAAATTTTGTAACATTTTGGGCTCATTTGGCCTACTTACCCTTGCTCAACCCTTCATTTTTCATAACTTATGCATCATTTTTTAGTATATTTATGTTATTTGTACGAATGAGGGCAGTCACTATTCCTAGGTGGCTAACACATGTTTATTTCAGGTTTTTTTTTACATTTAATGGAGCAAAACCACACAGATGAGGGCTAGGAGACAGCCAAGATGGGATTGAGGTTTTGTAGGAAGGTTTTCCACAACATTGAATGGCCTTCCTCGTGATCTCCACCCCAACTCCGAGCTCCAACAACCACCACCACCGAGCTAGAAGGCAGCCAAACGGATTGTGAGGAAACAGCAGATTACTCTTAGTTTGGACAGCCAAACCCCACTAATTTAGGAGGCCAGCTTGGCCCTTGTAATGTATAAATGATGAGGCTGTAGCCTTCGATGGGGACTTTTTGAAACTTTGTTGCATATTCTGGATTACGAGCTGATAGCTCTGTTTTGCTCTTTGTAAGCCATTTTTGGCATGTTATTTGACTTATGACTATTATCTTTTAATGAAAAGCAGGCAGATTTGAGTTCAGTTCTGAGTTCTTAGAGGAGCCATAGCTCTCGGGGTTGGGCCCAACCTGAGAGCAATAGGCCTCCTTTCTTTGTATTGTTACTTTTCTTTCAGCATTGTATTTCTTTTCCTTTACATGCATTTGGAAACACAGTTTGCTGAGTTGAATTTCTTGGTGTGATTAAGTAGGTTAGTTTTATGAACAAAGTTGCTTTCAGTAGTTTAGATTAGCGTAAGGAGATTGGAGTTAATCAGAGTTCCAAAAAGGGTTGACTGCACGCTCACTTCCACCTCTGTTTAGAGACTGGAACTGCAGACCGTGCCACCCACCAAAAACATTGTTTTATACGTTCATGCGAGCTTTGATGCAATGTTCTCGGTTGTAGCAGCATCCATGTGTTCAGATCTTGTGGAATGAATCGTTGTTTCAATGCCATGCAAGAGTTTCCTTACAAAATCATGTTGTTGTTCTATGGTTTTATAAAAACAATTAGAATAGGTTGATGAAATCTCGGTTTTGTGAAGGACACGGATGATTTGTTTCATTTACACTGTGCAGTACTACTCCTTCACTCCCTTATCCTTCTAAGCCGTGCCTAGGCCATCCACTCATCCCTCAGTTAGACCACTTACCTCCTAACTCTTCTACCACCCACGTGACTCCACCTTTTCGGCCTTCCATTTCCTTTAACCTCCTCTAGGCCAACCAGCTTTGCACACCCCCTCTTCATCTCATCTCTCTGTCCATAAGCCATCACAAGCTCCCCTCCTACCTCCTTGACCATCCATATAGCCTCTTCCACTCATCCATCACCCAAAAATCCTATTGCAGAACATGCTGTAGGAATTAGAGAACTTCCTGTAGAAATCCTGAACATCCTGTAGAACCCCTGCAGACTTCCTGTAGAAGCTTGTAAAAACGGTTGCCAAGCATCTGAACTTTATGAACTTCTCTGAAAGGATGCTAGGGATTCCTTAGACCCTCTCTGAGCCTTCCTGACCTTTTCCAAGCATTTCCCTCCTTGATCTATCCCTGCACAGTCAAGACCCAGTTAGAAGCACACACATAATAATTCCAACAGCTTGAGCAAAAATAAAAAAATATGCTTTCTTTAGATCAAGGTAGTATAGACACATGCATCTCACCTTCCTAGAAGTAATGGCACCTCTTTCAGTAGTTTGCATTCCCACCTTTGAGGACTAGCCGGTAGAATTAGGGTTTGCTAGGGTTTTCATTTCTTGTTGGCTTTCAGTTCCTTCCTACAGTAGGTTAATTTCCTTTGAGATAGATTTCGTTCATCGGTTAAAAAGCTTCTTCTGAGAACTCATAGAAGTTGGCTTGAGCCCTAGCGGACTTGTGCCAGCTGACCAAGTGACAGCTGCGACAAGAGCTAGTACTTGTGCATACAGCACCGTCGCTTCCAAGTTTGTTACGAACTACCGGGTTGATAAAATTAGAGAAGGAAGCTCCAGGAGTTGTGGAATTATTGCTACAATACTGGAGCCCACCATCTTTTTGGCGTCGTTGCCGGGGAAGCGTCAGAGTATTAGTAATTGTTGCCTTTCTTCTACTTTCCTACTCTCGCCTTCTGCCAAGTAGTTTATTTCATTTCCATTCTGCAAAAGTAGCATAGACATTTCCTGCTTTCATAGATTAACATTTCAATTCCGCAATTTCATTTTTGCAATCATAGATTAGCATTTCAATTCTGCAAGCGTAGACTAGCATTTCCATTCCTGCAATTTCATTTGAGCAAAGTAGATTAGTTCTTTCCTGCTTTCATTTCAATTCTGGATTTTCATTTCAGCAAGATAGTTAGTTGTAGATCAATCTGTTTCAGTTTTTGCAGGTACCAGAGAAAAAAAACAAAAGCTATCAAAAGTCTTTCCATTTCATGCCTCGTAGGAATCGAGATAAAACAGGCAAATTCTTACCCAACACCCCCACTACATCACTGAGTCACCCTTCTCTCTTCTTTGGTGACAGTGATCCAGAAGAACCTATAGGTGAACCTCCTGAGATATACGAAGATCCTATAGCAGAAGAAGAGTTAGAGACCATTCCATCTAAAGCTATGGCTGACAATAGGGGAGAAGATGAGAGAATAGAAGGTGCCTTCCCCATCCGAGAGACAAATGGAGACATGAAAATGAAGAACATTAGCCCCTCCGCCTTACCTCACTTCCATGGACTGACTACCGAAGATCCTGATACCTTCCTGTTTGAGTTTGTTGTCCTTTGACGAACCTATGACTATACTGAAGATGAACAGGAGCTGAAACTCTTCCCCTCAACCCTTAAGGATGCAGCATTACGCTGGTTCATGGGCTTACCTGGGAACAGTATCACCACTTGGGCTCAGATGCAGCAAGCTTTCAACACCAAGTACCGGGACTACTGTAGATCCAAGGAAACCAAGGGAGAAATCTTTCGGATGACGATGGGAAATGATGAGTCCTTAGAGGATTACGAGGAAAGGTTCCAACTTAGCTATAAACAGGCCAGGTGCACACTTGACCCTGAATCCCTCAAGTTGGTCCTGCTCCGAGGAGTCCCTGAAGACCTCTTAGATACCCTTCACATGTTAGCTGGAGGAGATATCTACCAACTGCCTTATGAGGACATAAAGTCTGTGTTTAGAAACCACTCTAGGGCAGCCCGGAAACGAGGTAGAGGAAACCTCCTCTCAGCTGTGTAGTCTGTTGGCCAGTCATCTAGATGCTTTTTCTTGGAGCTATAAGGAAATGAAAGGAGTCCATCCTTCGATCTGTACCCATCACATCTACATCAAAGAGGATTGTAAACCAGTTAGGCAACCCCAGAGGAGGATGAATCTAGCCCTTAAGGACATTGTCAAGGAAGAATTGCAAAAACTGTTGGATGCCAGATTCATTTACCCCATCTCAGATAGCGAATGGGTGTCCCCTCTAGTGTTGGTTCCCAAGAAAAATGGGAAGTGGAGAATCTGTGTGGACTACCGAGAACTGAACAAAGCTACCAAGAAAGGCCATTTCCCTCTACCTTTCATAGATCAAGTGTTGGATGGACTGGCAGGAAAGAAGTTTTTCTCTTTCCTAGATGGGTTTAGCGGGTACAACAAATCCAAATCAGCCCGGAAGACCAAGATAAGACCACCTTCACTTGTCCTTGGGGTACCTTTGCCTACCGAGTTCTTCCCTTTGGGCTATGCAATGCTCCTGCTACCTTCCAGAGAGCCGTCTTGAGCATCTTCTCTGAGCTGGTCCATGATGCGGTGGAAATCTATATGGATGACTTCACTCCTTATGGGTCCAACATCCAGGAAGCATTGTCCAATCTGGGAAAAGTCCTAACCAAATGCATTGAGATGAACCTGTCCCTTAGTCCTGAAAATTGTGAATTCTTGATGACTGAAGGGACTGTGCTAGGCCATACCATTTCTTGCCAAGGGTTACAGGTGGATCCTAACAAAATTGCTCTCATCAAGAAGGTTCCACCTCCTCAAAAGGTAAGGGATGTTCGGAGTTTCTTAGGATTAGCAGAGTATTACAGGAGATTCATTAAAGACTTCAGCAAGTTAGCCTCGCCATTGTTTGGCCTGTTGGCAAAAGACGTGGAGTTTAAATGGACTGACGATTGTCAGAGGGCTCTGAATGAATTAAAGGACAAGTTGGTGTCTGCCCCAATCTTGAGAGGTCCAAACTAGGCCCTACCTTTCCACATCCACGTTGATGCCTCGAACAAAGCCATAGGGGCAGCCTTAGGACAAGTTGAACAAAAACTTCAGTATGCCATTTACTTTGTTAGCAAAAACTTATCCAAAGCAGAACTGAATTACACTATAACCGAGAAAGAATTCTTGGCTGTGGTCCATGCACTGAACAAGTTCCGACATTATATCACTGGCTATCAAACATTCGTACATACTGATCATGCTGCAATTAGATATTTAATGAATAAACCAGATGTGAATGCTCGTATTATTAGATGGTTACTTTTGTTGCAGCATTTTTATTTGACTATTGTTGACAAACCAGGTAAAGAAAATGTTGTTGTTGACTTTTTATCTAGATTGGATTTATCTGCAGATGAGGATGGAACAGTGGATGACCAGATGCCCGATGAACATCTGTTTGCCATTTCAGTACTCTCTCCATGGTTTGCTGATATAGCAAACTACCTTGTTTCAGCACAGTTCCCTCCGCACCTATCCTCCAGAGAGAAGAGCAGAATCATCAGAAAAAGTGTCTCATTCACTTGGATCGGGAGCAACCTGTTCAAGCTTGGCCTCGATCAGATCTTAAGGCGTTGTGTAAGGGAGGAGGAAGTCTTTGATATCCTCCTCACCTGTCATGATGGGCCTTGTGGAGGACATTTCGCAGCAAAGAGGACTGCCTTCAAAATCATGCAGGCAGGCTACTATTGGCCCACACTTCATCAAGATGTCAGAAGGTATATCAACCAATGTGACCGATGCCAGAGAATGGGGAAACCGACTCAAAGGGATGAGATGCCTCTCCAACCTCAAGTGACTCTTGAGCCATTTGAGAAGTGGGGTATGGATTTTGTGGGTCCAATCAACCCTCCTTCGAGGCAAAGGTCTTACATCATTGTGTGCACCGACTACCTGACAAAGTGGGCAAAAACTAAAGCAATCAAAGCAGCGACAGAAGAAAAGGTGGTTGAGTTCTTAAGGGAAAACATCTTCTACAAGTTTAGCTACCCAAGAGAGCTAGTCACCGATCAAGGAAGCCAGTTCACATCCAACTTGATTGAAGACCTACTAGCTCATCACAAAATCAAGCATAGGACTTCCACCCCCTATCATCCTCAGGCAAATGGGCAAGTGGAAGTCACCAATAGAGCATTGGAAGGGATTTTGACTAAGGTGGTGAGCAGCAGTAGGAAAGATTGGGCAGATCACCTGGTTGAGGCCACATGGGCTTACAACACCACTTGGAAGACCACAACCAGCTTCACACCTTATGAGCTGGTCTATGGAAAGAGAGCTTTGCTGTCAATTGAATTTGAATACAACACTTTGAGGATGGCAGCTCAGCTGGACCTAGATCTCAGCCATGCCCAACAAGAAAGGTTATTGCAGCTGAATGGACTGGACGAGCACCGAATGCAGGCCCTCCTTCACTCAGAAGTGGTTCAACTTCAGAGAAAGGTGTGGCATGACCAACACCTCAATGACAAGCAATTTCAGCCAGGAGATTGGGCGCTTTTGTATGATTCCAGGCATAAATATTTCAAGGGGAAGCTGAGAACCAGATGGCTGGGACCATATGCAGTGGAAAAATGTCATGACAATGGATCTGTTCTTATTCGGACCATTGATGAGGAGGCCATCCCCATGCTTGTCAATGGGCATCGACTGAAGATCTACAGGAAACCTCTCTCAAGACAAGAGTTCATCAAAACTGTGGAGAAATCAGTGTTGGTCATAGAGAAGGGTTCTGCCTCTGTTTTGGGCATACCCTGAAAGATCTTAAAAAGAAAAAAAATAAAAAATAAAAAATAAAAATTTAAAAAATAAAAGAGAAAAAAATAAAGATCCTTGGGTGAAAACCTTTTTGAGGCTCCCAAGGCAGATGGTAGGGTGAAAACCTCATTGAGGCGCCCCTGCTGTCTTTCAAAAAAAAAAAAAAAAAAAATTGAAAAAGATCCTTGAGTGAAAACCTCTTTGAGGCGCTTAAGGCAGATGGCAAGGGTGAAAACCTCATTGAGACGCCCCTGCTGTCTTTCAAAAAAAAAAAGAAAAAAAAACAAGAAAAAAGAAGAAAAAAAAAACAATAAGCAAAAAAGACAAGGACAGCAAGTTTACAATGTGGCAATGCATGCAGGTTGCAGGTATTCTATGAAGGAGAGGAGGTCTCTCAACTCAAAGTCAAGGGTCCTTATCATGCTACCAGGAGACCTCACCAACACCTCCTCCAAAAACACTCATCTTCTCCGAGGTATGGGCACGATTTCATCACAGCCTAGTCTTCTACAGGAAGCTGCAGACTTTCTACAGGAAGTTCTGTATTTCTACAGGAAACTTCCTGTAGAAGTTCTGGACGGCCCAGAATTCATTGTGTGGGGAGATCTAACGACCAAGGTTCGACATGGAGGCATGCAAGCTACTATTTCCTCCATCACACACTGCTGTCACCTCCTTCTACCACCCCAGTTGACATGCAATAAAAGTACCTGCACAATCAAAACAGATCATTGAGTTATCAAGAGGAAGCGATTCTGAAATGGAAAAAGATGCTGAGATGCCATGCAATACCCATCACAGCTATCCGAGGGCCCTGTGAGCGTGATCGTGATGCCACTGTCTTCATCGTTCAGCATGCACCCGAGGAGGAAAAACTGCTACAGGACATCCTGCAGGAGTCCCGTAGCAGTTAAGCCAACTAGAGTGTACACCATTCAATCGCCTGCAACATGCAATAATAACGCGGGCACATGCAGCCGAGTCATAAGCTTCATCGTCAGCAGCCTGCGCAGAGGAACCTCCGGGCCTGTGCAATTAAGCAGCAGCAAGCAAATATAGTCATCATCGTCCTGAAGCCTGAGAAATCGTGTCGCGGCCGCACAGGTAAGTGCCTCACCCTTTCTTTTGTCGAATTACATGAATATTAATTTGAAATGTTTGCAAGTATGAAATAAATGGGGTGAGCGGGTGTATGGCCATTCGACTGGCCACGTCGACCAGTCAGATGGTCTAGTCGAATGTGTAAAAGGTGGTCGTGGCAAAAAGGAACGGGTAGTGGACACGTGAGAGCCATCCAGTCGAGGAGAAGCGCGTTTTAACAGAAATGACGGCGGCGGATCTGCGGAGAATGATGTGGCAGTCAGGGAACTTGCAGGAGAATGATTAAGTGACGTCGTCCAACGGTCCGGCAGGGACAGCTCCACGGATTCCACCGGATTCAAATCTATCAGCTAGATTGCCACCCCACACATTTATCATCAACCGTTTAGAAGTCGAGTGAGCATCCGGATTCCTCTGAAGCTCGACACTCCAAGTCTTCGGCCGTTCGAACGTCTGATAGCAGCACAGAGAGCGCAGAACCACTGCAGTGTTCTCCAGACCCCGTGCGCTGTTTCTACAGGAAAGCTGCTTCTACAGGAAGCTCACTGCCACGAGGAAAAATTGGGCTCCTCACGTCAAAGGTGGAAAGTTAAGAAGGTAAGCCTGAACCTTGCCTTCCATGCAATTGGTTTCGAGGGTGGCGGAGTCGACGTTCTACAATCTGCTCATAAAAGAATTGCAAGTGTTGTCTGTCGTTTGCATGAATTGTCGTCGAGGTGTATGAAAAGCTTCCTACAGGATATGATTTGTGATTAAGCCCTGTTAAGACTCATCTGGAGATAGTCTTCGTGAATTGTATGCGTGACAGAGGCGTAAGTCTACGCTCTGTCCTGAAAGGCTAGTTTTTTTCATCCGCCACCTCCAGCCAACATAGCAGTTTTTCACCATGCCAGGCGGGTTCATCAGAAAGGAACCAACCGACTCCAAGAAACTAAGAGAGAACCCTGAGGTGGTGGAGTTGTTCACTCGCGCGCAATGGATGTCGTTCTGCGACAAATTGCAAGGGTATGATGATGAAGTGGCAGAGGAGTTCTTGCGGGCTATGAAGCCAAAATACAAGACATTAGCCATTGTCAATTTCAGGGGTTTGAGTCTCCGACTCACCCCACAATTCATCAGCCGAGTTACTGAGCTCCCAATGGGGGTACCATGGGACAAAGAAGAGAGGAAATTAGGCCAGCAGGCTAAGAAGGAATTCTTCCCGCCAGAGGAGCAGTTCTCAGAAGATAAGAACGGGGTTCACAGGACGAGCTTACTGCCACTTTGGAGCGAAGTTAGCCTCCAAATTATGAACTACATCACCTGCGAAGGTCAGTTTAGCATTGTGTATGGGTACCATTTTCGGCTACTTACAGAATTAAGGCATCAGATGGACCTACTTGCGGAGAACAAATTAAGTATTCCCTACTTTCTACTGCAGTCTATGTCCGAATGTGCCACCAAGTTGAGAGAAGGCACACCAGACCAGGTAGCTCATCACGGGCTTATTAAGCTCCTCGTGGAGGATGCACTCCACACATACAAAGTCCCTCTCTCATGGGAAGCCTTCCGAAATTTGACCAAGGATGGCGATATAAAAATGTTGACTGAAGAGCTTGGTTCCTCCAGCAGCGAGGAGAAGGAGTCAGTACCCGCAGGGAAGAAAGAAAAAGGCCAGAGACCCACGGCCAAAGCACCGAAGGCAGAGAAAAAGGAGAAACAAGCGAAAAAGGGTGCCAAAAAGAAGGACACACCCATATTAACGCCCAGAGAGAAAAGATTACAAAGCAGGGTGGACAAGACTGAGCAGGTCCACGTCAGCAAAGGCACTTCGACAGCAGCCTCGACCAAGTCAAAAAGAAAAACACCCTCAGCAAAGCAAACGAAAGTGGTGCCACCTGTTTCTACAAGAAAACCAAAACCGGCTTCTACAGGAAGCCCGAAATCAGCTGAAAAAGGGCCTTCTACAGGAAGCCCTGAGAAAAGAAAACCCAAGGAAAAGAAAGCCGACGTTCTTGCAAGGGAGGCAGCAGCCGTGCTGGCCGCCCTCAGTACACCTCCTAAGCCAAAGGAAAAGAGAAAGAGGGAGGCCCCTCTATATTTTAAAGTCAGGAGGAGTGTGAGAATAAAAACGTGCAAGCCACAGCCTCCATCCAGCAGCCCAATCACTATAGATGATGCCCCTACTTCGCCCAAGGAGAGGTCCCCCTCAAAGATATCAGTCACCTATGAGAGGGGGAGCCCGAAAACAACTACTTGGAAAGAAAGATTAGACCAATTGGCTTCAAAAGCCCGGCTACAGGATGCTGAGGCTGCTCTACAGGAAACCTTAGCCCGGCTTAAGGAAACAGAGAGGATGGAAGGTGCAGCACCCTCATCACCACCGAGGGAGGACGAAGTAGAGCCACCAAGAGAAGAAGAAAAAGAGCATATTCCGGAGCCTAGCCCTCAGCCAAGTCTGAGCTCATACTATAACTTCTTAGAAGTTGGTAAAATTATACCACAGAAATTCACTGTGCCACTGTTCTTTGCATTGGAGGAAGAGAGAGTACGATCACAAACGTGGATGAAAATAGCCAAATCAAAAGGTGTGACGGACATAGGCCCCTTGGAAGAGCAACTCAAGGAGGCCAGAAGGGAATTAGCTATGGCTAAACACGTGGCAAATTGCCAACGGGTGTTCCTACAGGAAGAAAACGAAAAACTCAGACTGCAGCTACAGGAGCTGAGGAGAGGAACAGGCACATCCTCCGGGGACATCACAGCAGAACAGCAAGGCAAAAAGGAACTGCACATCGGTCTTGGGGAGCCAACCACGCATCTACAGGAAGCAGAGCTGCAAGCACAAATTGAGGTGCAAGCTCTCAAACAACAGCTGCAGCAGAAGGAGGCACAATTGGCCTGCATGGCCAGTTGGGCCATGGATGCTATACAATGCAAACAGCCGGCCAAATCCTATGGCCTATACCTGAGAGACCAATGGCTACAATTTCAGATCAATACATTGGCGCAAAGGGGTATCTCTCAGCTCCAAGACCCGCAGCAGTTCACTGAATTATGCAATACCAGTTCATCAGAGGATAAGGCCAAATTATCGGAGTTCTACCTCCATAATTTGGCCCTTCCTAATGTGACTTCATGGGATCCCAACACGGTCTTAGGGGACATGCAGTTAATGGCACTTGCCTCATGGTTGAACCATGAAGACAAAAGAGCAGCAGAAGCCAAAGCGGTCATGAACCGAGAGCTGAATGAGCCATTACTAATTAGAGCAGAACCGGGGG
This sequence comes from Pinus tabuliformis, assembly GCA_031772625.1. Classification (NCBI taxonomy): domain Eukaryota; kingdom Viridiplantae; phylum Streptophyta; class Pinopsida; order Pinales; family Pinaceae; genus Pinus; species Pinus tabuliformis. Next base: position 1,458,743,437 of record CM062820.1, on the reverse strand, counting down.
ATCCAACTGCATTAATATCAGCACACCAACACTTAGCCACCGACCCTCAAGCTTCATTGAAATATATGGATCAGCAAGCCCAGGCCATAGCGCATTTTGAGGATATGGAGAGACTGCTAGGGGACAACTGTGTTCACGCTTGTACCTGCCGATGGAATACATTGGCCCACAGTCTAAAAATCAGAGAGTATCATACTCCAACTCGAATGAGGGAAGCTCTAGTACGGGTGCCCCTTTATAAGAAATCTATGCAGAACCTCCAGGCCAGCTGGATTGGCCTCAAGCTAAGCCCACCTCTGCTGTTAGGATTGATGGAAGGCAGCACAGAGAAAGATGAGCAGGAACAGTGGGAAGAGGTGGAAAGAAAGGATGGGTTCCATGTCAGTAAGGAGGACACTACTGCAGAAGCTTGGGATGTGAGGGTGGCAGTGAAGGCAATGAAGGACGAGGAGCTGGATTAGTTGCTCAAGGATGAGCAATCATTTTAGCTGGGGGGTGATGATGAGCCCCAAATTTGGTAACATTTTGGGCTCATTTGGCCTACTTACCCTTGCTCAACCCTTCATTTTTCATAACTTATGCATCATTTTTTAGTATATTTATGTTATTTGTACGAATGAGGGCAGTCACTATTCCTAGGTGGCTAACACATGTTTATTTCAGGTTTTTTTTTACATTTAATGGAGCAAAACCACGCAGATGAGGGCTAGGAGACAGCCAAGATGGGATTGAGGTTTTGTAGGAAGGTTGTCCACAGCATTGAATGGCCTTCCTCGTGATCTCCACCCCAACTCCGAGCTCCAACAGCCACCACCACCGAGCTAGAAGGCAGCCAAACGGATTGTGAGGAAATAGCAGATTACTCTTAGTTTGGACAGCCAAACCCCACTAATTTAGGAGGCCAGCTTGGCCCTTGTAATGTATAAATGATGAGGCTGTAGCCTTCGATGGGGACTTTTTGAAACTTTGTTGCATATTCTGGATTACGAGCTGATAGCTCTGTTTTGCTCTTTGTAAGCCATTTTTGGCATGTTATTTGACTTATGACTATTATCTTTTAATGAAAAGCAGGCAGATTTGAGTTCAGTTCTGAGTTCTTAGAGGAGCCATAGCTCTCGGGGTTGGGCCCAACCTGAGAGCAATAGGCCTCCTTTCTTTGTATTGTTACTTTTCTTTCAGCATTGTATTTCTTTTCCTTTACATGCATTTGGAAACACAGTTTGCTGAGTTGAATTTCTTGGTGTGATTAAGTAGGTTAGTTTTATGAACAAAGTTGCTTTCAGTAGTTTAGATTAGCGTAAGGAGATTGGAGTTAATCAAAGTTCCAAAAAGGGTTGACTGCATGCTGACTTCCACCTCTGTTTAGAGACTGGAACTGCAGACCGTGCCACCCACCAAAAACATTGTTTTATACGTTCATGCAAGCTTTGATGCAATGTTCTCGGTTGTAGTAGCATCCATGTGTTCAGATCTTGTGGAATGAATCGTTGTTTCAATGCCATGCAAGAGTTTCCTTACAAAATCACGTTGCTTTTCTATGGTTTTATAAAAACAGTTAGAATAGGTTGATGAAATCTCGGTTTTGTGCAAGACACGGATGATTTATTTCATTTACACTGTGCAGTACTACTCCTTCACTCCCTTATCCTTCTAAGCCGTGCCTAGGCCATCCACTCATCCCTCAGTTAGACCACTTAGCTCCTAACTCTTCTACCACCCACGTGACTCCACTTTTTCGGCCTTCCATTTCCTCTAACCTCCTCTAGGCCAACCAGCTTTGCACACCCCCTCTTCATCTCATCTCTCTGTCCATAAGCCATCACAAGCTCCCCTCCTACCTCCTTGACCATCCATATAGCCTCTTCCACTCATCCATCACCCAAAAATCCTATTGCAGAACATCCTGTAGGAATTAGAGAACTTCCTGTAGAAATCCTGAACATCCTGTAGAACCCCTGCAGACTTCCTGTAGAAGCTTGTAAACACGGTTGCCAAGCATCTGAACTTTATGAACTTCTCTGAAAGGATGATAGGGATTCCTTAGACCCTCTCTGAGCCTTCCTGACCTTTTCCAAGCATTTCCCTCCTTGATCTATCCCTGCACAGTCAAGACCCAGTTATAAGCACACACATAATAATTCCAACAGCTTGAGAAAAAATACAAAAATATGCTTTCTTTAGATCAAGGTAGTCTATACACATGCATCTCACCTTCCTAGAAGTAATGGCACCTCTTTCAGTAGTTTGCATTCCCACCTTTGCATCAGTAGGACTAGCTGGTAGAATTAGGGTTTGCTAGGGTTTTCATTTCTTGTTGGCTTTCAGTTCCTTCCTACAGTAGGTTAATTTCCTTTGAGATAGCTTTCGTTCATCGGTTAAAAAAATTCTTCTGAGAACTCATAGAAGTTGGCTTGAGCCCTAGCGAACTTGTGCCAGCTGACCAAGTGACAGCTGCGACAAGAGCTAGTACTTGTGCATACAGCACCGTCGCTTCCAAGTTTGTTACGAACTACCGGGTTGATAAAATTAGAGAAGGAAGCTCCAGGAGTTGTGGCATTATTGCTACAATACTGGAGCCCACCATCTTTTTTGCGCCATTGCCGGGGAAGCGTCAGAGTATTAGTAATTGTTGCCTTTCTTCTACTTTCCTACTCTCGCCTTCTGCCAAGTAGTTTATTTCATTTCCATTATGCAAAAGTAGCATAGACATTTCCTGCTTTCATAGATTAACATTTCAATTCCGCAATTTCATTTTTGCAAGCATAGATTAGCATTTCAATTCTGCAAGCGTAGACTAGCATTTCCATTCCTGCAATTTCGTTTGAGCAAAGTAGATTAGTTCTTTCCTGCTTTCATTTCAATTCTGCATTTTCATTTCAGCAAGATAGTTAGTTGTAGATCAATCTGTTTCAGTTTTTGCAGGTACCAGAGAAAAAAAACAAAAGCTATCAAAAGTCTTTCCATTTCATGCCTCGTAGGAATCGAGATAAAACAGGCAAATTCTTACCCAACACCCCCACTACATCACTGAGTCACCCTTCTCTCTTCTTTGGTGACAGTGATCCAGAAGAACCTATAGGTGAACCTCCTGAGATATACAAAGATCCTATAGCAGAAGAAGAGTTAGAGACCATTCCATCTGAAGCTATGGCTGAAAATAGGGGAGAAGATGAGAGAATAGAAGGTGCCTTCCCCATCCGAGAGACCAATGGAGACATGAAAATGAAGAACATTAGAACCTCTGCCTTACCTCACTTCCATGGACTGACTACCGAAGATCCTGATACCTTCCTGTTTGAGTTTGTTGTCCTTTGTCGAACCTATGACTATACTGAAGATGAACAGAAGCTGAAACTCTTCCCCTCAACCCTTAAGGATGCAGCATTACGCTGGTTCATGGGCTTACCTGGGAACAGTATCACCACTTGGGCTCAGATGCAGCAAGCTTTCAACACCAAGTACCGGGACTACTGTAGGTCCAAGGAAACCAAGGGAGAAATCTTTCGGATGGCCATGGGAAATGATGAGTCCTTAGAGGATTACGAGGAAAGGTTCCAACTTAGCTATAAACAGGCCAGGTGCACACTTGACCCTGAATCCCTCAAGTTGGTCCTGCTCCGAGGAGTCCCTGAAGACCTCTTAGATACCCTTCACGTGTTAGCTGGAGGAGATATCTACCAACTGCCTTATGAGGACATAAAGACTGTGTTTAGAAACCACTCTAGGGCAGCCCGGAAACGAGGTAGAGGAAACCTCCTCTCAGCTGGTATTCCTTTCTCCAAACATGAGTTTGCAAATCAATTAGAGGATCTCAAGACTGAGGTGAGACAGACTATTTCCATGCAACTTGATACATTCAGGATCCAGCAGAAGAAGGAAGAAGCTGAGAGGGCCTTGGCTATCTTCTGCCCTAGGTGTACAAGGAAACACCCTAAGAACGAATGCCCATTACATTCGGTTGAAGTATGTTTTGTTTGTGAGGAGTACCACCCCACAAACCAATGTCCAACCTTACCTAGGCTTAAAGCCATGTATCAAGGGACAGAAGCCGCCACCGAACCTCTCTATTTCCTCAACCAAAGGAGGCCACAAGGACCTAGACCTTACCAGCAGTGGATGCAAGGGGCACCCCAAGCTTATTACAGCCCTAACCAATCTGCTCCTATGCCTTCCTGGGGTCCCCCTGCTCATCCTTCCTGGTCTATGCCTCCCCCATGGTCTTACCCACCTCAGTACCATACTCAACCCACTACTCAATCGTATCACTCACATGCCCAGCCACAGCCTCAGTGGAATGCACCTCAATCGGGGTGGAGGCCACCAGTTCAACCTCAACCATTACCTCCTGCTCCTCCAAGGCAACCTCAAATGCCTGCTCAACCGAACCCGAACCCCAACAACAGACAGGCCCAGCAGGTATATACTAGGGAAACATCATGCCCTACCTATGCTGTGGAGATCCAGGAGATCAATCTGCGATCTGGAAAGACTCTTCCGGATCGCCAACCTCCTCCCCCAGAGGACGAGGAACACAAACAGGAAAGTGAACCAAAGGCTATTCCACCCTTTCCTGAGAGACTAACAGCCACCACACAGCCCAACCCAGAGGAGGATGAGCTTCTGGGAGAGCTCAAACAGTTGTGTGTGAAAATACCACTTCTCCAAGCCATCAAGGATGTACCAATATACAACAAACTGGTTAAGGAAAAGTGTTTCAGACACCCAGGGAGGCGAAAGAGGGATGCTTCCACCATCAATGTCATAGGACAACTGTCTGACCTTATGTTGGGACAAGTCATCTGCCCAAAGTATCTAGATCCTGGGAGTCCTGTAGTAGATGTCCACATCAATGGCACCATCATACCTCACACCTTGATTGATCTGGGGGCTGCCATTAATGTGATGACCAGGGATACCATGCTCAAACTCAACCTTCAGGGTTCCTTGAGGAAGACCTCGACAGTCCTACAACTAGCAAATCGCTCCACCGTGACTCCCAAAGGGATTGTGGAGGATTTCTTGGTCTCTGTTGACTCTTGGGAATACCCTGCAGATTTCTTAGTGCTGCAACCAAAGGCAAAGCTCACTGGATATCCTCTTATTTTGGGAAGGCCTTGGTTAGCCACTGCAGATGCTTACATAAGTTGTCGTGCAGGAAACATGACCATCAAAAATGGTCCTATGTCCAAGCAGCTAGTCCTATACCCTCCTGCCGAACCCTCATTAGAGCATGACTTACCACTTTGGTTGGAGGAAGGAGAAGAGGATGAGGTGTACTCAGCACCTTTGTGCACCCTAGACACCACTAGGGGAGACCCCCCAACCGAGGATGATTTGATTGAGACCTTGATCCGGAATCCACCTCCCAGTGCACTGTCCTTAGAAAAATTGGTGGAGGATGCCCAAGCCAGCACCTTAGTGGACCTTTGTGCGACCAACCCTGTCACTCCCAGAGTCAAGAATGTGGAGTTCGGCCCTGAGAGAACGTTAAAGATCAGCTCCTCCCTATCTCCTTCCCAGGAAAAGGAGTTGTGTAGTCTGTTGGCCAGTCATCTAGATGCTTTTTCTTGGAGCTATAAGGAGATGAAAGGAGTCCATCCTTCGGTCTGTACCCATCACATCTACATCAAAGAGGATTGTAAACCGGTTAGGCAACCCCAGAGGAGGATGAATCCAACCCTTAATGACATTGTCAAGGAAGAATTGCAAAAACTGTTGGATGCCGGATTCATTTACCCCATCTCAAATAGCGAATGGGTGTCCCCTCTAGTGTTGGTTCCCAAGAAAAATGGGAAGTGGAGAATCTGTGTGGACTACCGAGAACTGAACAAAGCTACCAAGAAAGACCATTTCCCTCTACCTTTCATAGATCAAGTGTTGGATGGACTGGCAGGAAAGAAGTTTTTCTCTTTCCTAGATGGGTTTAGCGGGTACAACCAAATCCAAATCAGCCCGGAAGACCAAGATAAGACCACCTTCACTTGTCCTTGGGGTACCTTTGCCTACCGAGTTCTTCCCTTTGAGCTATGCAATGCTCCTGCTACCTTCCAGAGAGTCGTCTTGAGCATCTTCTCTGAGCTGGTCCATGATGCGGTGGAAATCTATATGGATGACTTCACTCCTTATGGGTCCAACTTCCAGGAAGCATTGTCCAATCTGGGAAAAGTCCTAACCAAATGCATTGAGATGAACCTGTCCCTTAGTCCTGAAAAATGTGAATTCTTGATGACTGAAGGGACCGTGCTAGGCCATACCATTTCTTGCCAAGGGTTACAGTGGATCCTAACAAAATTGCTCTCATCAAGAAGGTTCCACCTCCTCAAAAGGTAAGGGATGTTCGGAGTTTCTTAGGATTAGCAGGGTATTACAGGAGATTCATTAAAGACTTCAGCAAGTTAGCCTCGCCATTGTTTGGCCTGTTGGCAAAAGACGTGGAGTTTAAATTGACTGACGATTGTCAGAGGGCTTTGAATGAATTAAAGGACAAGTTGGTGTCTGCCCCAATCTTGAGAGGTCCAAACTGGGCCCTACCTTTCCACATCCACGTTGATGCCTCGAACAAAGCCATAGGGGCAGCCTTAGGACAAGTTGAACAAAAACTTCCGTATGCCATTTACTTTGTTAGCAAAAACTTATCCAAAGCAGAATTGAATTACACTGTAACCGAGAAATAATTCTTGGCTGTGGTCCATGCACTGAACAAGTTCCGACATTATATCACTGGCTATCAAACATTCATACATACTGATCATGCTGCAATTAGATATTTAATGAATAAACCAGATGTGAATGCTCGTATTATTAGATGGTTACTTTTGTTGCAGCAGTTTGATTTGACTATTGTTGACAAACCAGGTAAAGAAAATGTTGTTGCTGACTTTTTATCTAGATTGGATTTATCTGCAGATGAGGATGGAACAGTGGATGACCAGATGCCCGATGAACATCTATTTGCCATTTTAGTACTCTCTCCATGGTTTGCTGATATAGCAAACTACCTTGTTTCAGCACAGTTCCCTCCGCACCTATCCTCCAGAGAGAAGAGCAGAATCATCAGAAAAAGTGCCTCATTCACTTGGATCGGGGGCAACCTGTTCAAGCTTGGCCCCGATCAGATCTTAAGGCGTTGTGTAAGGGAGGAGGAAGTCTTTGATATCCTCCTCACCTGTCATGATGGGCCTTGTGGAGGACATTTCGCAGCAAAGAGGACTGCCTTCAAAATCCTGCAGGCAGGCTACTATTGGCCCACACTTCATCAAGATGTCAGAAGGTATATCAGCCAATGTGACCGATGCTAGAGAATGGGGAAACCGACTCAAAGGGATGAGATGCCTCTCCAACCTCAAGTGACTCTTGAGCCATTTGAGAAGTGGGGTATGGATTTTGTGGGTCCAATCAACCCTCCTTCGAGGCAAAGGTCTTACATCATTGTGTGCACCGACTACCTGACAAAGTGGGCAGAAACTAAAGCAATCAAAGCAGTGACAGAAGAAAAGGTGGCTGAGTTCTTAAGGGAAAACATCTTCTACAAGTTTAGCTACCCAAGAGAGCTAGTCACCGATCAAGGAAGCCAGTTCACATCCAACTTGATTGAAGACCTACTAGCTCATCACAAAATCAAGCATAGGACTTCCACCCCCTATCATCCTCAGGCAAATGGGCAAGTGGAAGTCACCAATAGAGCATTGGAAGGGATTTTGACTAAGGTGGTGAGCAGCAGTAGGAAAGATTGGGCAGATCGCCTGGTTGAGGCCACATGGGCTTACAACACCACTTGGAAGACCACAACCGGCTTCACACCTTATGAGCTGGTCTATGGAAAGAGAGCTTTGTTGTCAATTGAATTTGAATACAACACTTTGAGGATGGCAGCTCAGCTGGACCTAGATCTCAGCCATGCCCAACAAGAAAGGTTATTGCAGCTGAATGGACTGGACAAGCACCGAATGCAGGCCCTCCTTCACTCAGAAGTGGTTCAACTTCAGAGAAAGGTGTGGCATGACCAACACCTCAATGACAAGCAATTTCAGCCAGGAGATTGGGCGCTGTTGTATGATTCCAGGCATAAAGATTTCAAGGGGAAGCTGAGAACCAGATGGCTGGGACCATATGCAGTGGAAAAATGTCATGACAATGGATCTGTTCTTATTCAGACCATTGATGAGGAGGCCATCCCCATGCTTGTCAATGGGCATCGACTGAAGATCTACAGGAAACCTCTCTCAAGACAAGAGTTCATCAAAACTGTGGAGAAATCAGTGTTGGTCATAGAGAACGGTTCTGCCTCTGTTTTGGGCATACCATGAAAGAGGGCGCTCGGGCGGGTGGGTGAGGCCGAGGGCGGAGGGTGGGTAGGGCGGGCGGGCGGGTGAGGGCGCCGGGGGTGGGTGGGGCGGGCAGGTGAGGGGGCCCGGGGGTGGGTCAGGCGGGCGGGTGAGGGCGCCCGGTGGTGGGTGGGGCGGGTGGGCAGGTGAGGGCGCTCGGGCCGGGTGGGGCGGGTGAGCGCGCCCGCGGGTGGGGTGGGCGGGCGGGCGGGTGGGGCAGGCTGGCGGGCAGGTGAGGGCGCCCGCGGGCGGGTGGGGCGGGCGGGCGGGCGGGTGAGGGCACCCGCGGGCGGGTGAGGGCGCCAGTGGGCGGGTGGGGCGGGCGGGCGGGCGGGCGAGTCAGGGCGCCTGCGGGCGGGTCAGGGCGCCCGTGCCATGCGGGCAGGTGGGTGAGGGCGCCTGGGGATGGGTGGGGCGTGCGAGTGAGGGCGCCCTGGGGTGGGTGAGGGCGCCCGGGGGTGGGTGGCCCGCCCGGAGGGGTGAGACGCCCGGGTGAGGGCGCCGGGAGGGGTTGGGCAGGCGGGTGAGGGCGCCGGGCCAGGCGAGCGGGTGAGGGGGGCGTGGGTGGTTCGACCGGAGGGGTGGGGCGGGCGGGTTAGGGCGCCCAAGCCGAGCCAGCCAGGCGAGTGAGGGGGGACGGGGTGGGTGGGCAGGGCGGGTGAGGGGGCCCGGGCCAGGCAGGCGGGTGAGGGGGGGCTGTTAGGGCGCCCGGAGGGGCCTGGCGGGCGGGTGGCGGTGGCGCTGTTAAGGCGCCCAGAGGGGCCGGGTGGGCGAGGGGGGGTGGGGAGCACCCACAGGTGTTAAGAAAATGAGGTTGACCGGGCCCACCATGCTCACGGTTTTTCATGAAACTAATTTAATATAAAAGTTTTCAAGAAAAAAATTTAACTTACCTTTTAATTGCGATAATTCTTTGTTGATTATGTTGTTGATAGCGATTTAGCTGCTCCACAAATTCACAACCTCTTTCAACGATTTTCAGAAAGCCTCGACGTGATGTTAGTAATAGTGATAATGAAATTTTAATATGTAAGTGAAGTTACAAGGATGTTTTACTGTACGGTTAATATGGGATAATTTGTTTTACAATATTATAAAGTGAATATTATTGATTTGTTTTACAACGGGTTGAATGTGGGATAATTTGTTTTAAAATATTTTAAAGTGAATATTGTAGTATTGGAAAGCGAATATTATATGGTTTAACTATTATAATAATTGTAGAAGTTGTAGTGTATAATTTTAATTATGATTTCATAAAAAAAATTAGTTTACATTTTCCAATAAATTGTAGAACAAAGTAATAAAGGTAAATAAATTTAACAGACTTTTTGGAGGGAAATATTTTCGCGAAACTTTTTGGAGGGAAATATTTTCGCGAAAATTTTTGGAGGGAAAATTTCATTCTTTAAGCTATATAATATCTTTAGGAGACTCTCCATTTGTATCATTCAACATCTTCTATTTGAAAGGGATGGATTGTTCTCATAGTGAAGTTTCGATTTATACACCATCAACTTCTTCATCGCGTAACAACTCTGTTCATTTTGATGAACATAGCGGGAATTCTTCCACTACGAATAGAAAGTCACTTCTTCCACTTAGTCCTGATTCTAAGGACTATGAGAGCAGCACTGATGAAAGAGGGGATGGAGAATTTCAAATAAATAAAGAGTCACAGATTCCACTTAGTCCTACTTCTAAGGACTATGAAAGCCGCAGTGATGAAGAGCATAATGGTGAAGTTCAAAAGAACGGAGTGTCACGATGTCCACTTAGTCCTAATTCTGAGGACTACGAGAGCAGCAGTTTTGAAGAGCATGATGGTGAAGTTCAAAAGAATGGAGGGTCACGGTGTCCACTTAGTCCTAATTCTGAGGACTATGAGAGCAGCAGTTTTGATGAGCATGATGGTGAAGTTCAAAAGAATGGAGTGTCACGGTGTCCACTTAGTCCTAATTCCGAGGAATATGAGAGCAGCAGTTTTGAAGAGCATAAAGGTGAAGTTCAAAAGAAGGGAGTGTCACGGTGTCCACTTAGTCCTAATTCTGAGGACTATGAGAGCAGCAGTTTTGAAAAGCATAATGGTGAAGTTCAAAAGAAGGGAGTGTCACGGTGTCCACTTAGTCCTAATTCTGAGGACTATGAGAGCAGCAGTTTTGAAGCGCATGATGGCAAATTTCAAAAGAATGGAGTGTCACGGTGTCCACTTAGTCCTAATTCTGAAGACTATGAGAGCAGCAGTGATGAAAAGCATGATGTTGATTTTCAAAAGTATGGAGTGTCAAAGTGTCCACTTAGTCCTAATTCTAAGGACTATGAGAGCAGTAGTGATGAAAAGCATGATGTTGATTTTCAAAAGTATGGAGTGTCACGGTGTCCAGTCAGTCCAAATTCTAAGGACTATGAGAGCAGCAGTGATGAAGAGTGGGATGATGAAATTCAAAAGATTGGAGTACCACAGTGTCCACTTAGTCCTAATTCTGCGGACTATGAGAGCAATAGTTATGAAGAGCGTGATGATGAATTTCAAAATAATAGAGTGTCACTGTGTCCTCTTAGTCCTAATTCTGCGGACTATGAGAGCAGCAGTGATGAAGGATAGGATGATGCACTTAGTCCTAATTCTAATGAGTATAAAGGTAGCAGTGACAAAGGATGGGATGTAGCATCTTCAATAAGTAAACAGTCACATTTTCAACGTAGTCCTAATTCTATGGACTATGAGAGTAGCACTGGAAATGCATATGAGGAAGAATATCCATTAAACATCGAGTCAGATTTTCCATTCAGTCCGAATTCTAAGGACTACGACAGTAGCACTGAAGAAGCAGAAGATGAAGAATATCCTCCAAGTCAATATTTGAAAAGCAGAGATGATCATATTGTGGATAACATTCCTCTTAATGATGATGAAAAGCCTTATACAAGTGATGATCAAATGATGGAGATGTTGCCAAGAAACATTGTATCAAGGAGTAGGAGCAGACCTTTTCGTATCAATGCAAGTTGTTCTAGTTATACAAGGGGTAGAGCAGAATATCTGACGAGAAGAAGTTCTATCAGTGCTCTCATTTCAAGTGAATGTTTCCAAAAAGATTGCTTGAAACATATGGATTTCAAATTTGCATTAGAAAGCAGGAAGAGATATTTGTCAATGAATAAAAGCATGCAAAATTCATATTTAGTTGGGTGCATGCAATCTACATTGTTAGGTTATGATTATCATATTGGGACTTTTTTATCTGTAGAAAAGGTTTCAAAATGTTTCATTCGATTGGGAATTTTCATCTCTTGAGAATTCAAGAAAATTTGGAAAAGGATCCCACATTTTATTCAGAAGTACGTCATAAAAGACAGTTTGGTCCATTATCAAATACTGCAATGTCATGGATGAAAGATTTCTTTTCAAAGCATGGAGAGTGTATGCCAAATGGAGAGACAATACATATTCCAGATAATTTTTCAAGACGAGAAATCTACAACTTATACAAAGAATATGCAGAAGGTGCTGAGGGACATGGCCAGTTTATTACATATCAATATTTTGTGAAGGTATGGAAGAAAGAATTCAACAATGTCCGTATTCCTAAGAAGACAAGGATGGGGATTTGCAGTACATGTGCTTCTCTTAAATCAAAAAGGGACAAAAGTGAAGGCTCAGAAAGAGGTAAGCGTTCATAACTTTAACTTTTAAAATTGTATAGTCATCAACTATGAAAACATATTTCTTAATGAATCTCTTTTATGTTGTGTAGATTTAATTGTCAAACAACTTCAGGAGCATCGCGAACAACAAACAAACGAAAGGAAGAAGTTGTACAAGCATCGAAAAAAGTGCTATGATAATCCGAATAAATATTTGGGTTTGATAATTGATGGTATGGACCAGAAGAAAACACTTTTACCACATTTTGTTCGCACACCCAAAAATTTACAGGAGGAAAACTTTATTCAATTTCACTTGGTCGGTTGTATGGTCTTCAATGGGAAAATGTTGCCAAGGGTGTACTTCACAGCTCCAAATATTCATAATGATGCAAATCTGACCATAACTATAATTCATGATGTGATTTCTCATTGGTCTGGTAATCTTCCTGAAGTTTGTATCTACAATTGGACAACACTTGCCGTGAAAACAAAAATCAGGTTGTTTTTGGATATCTAAACATGCTTGTTGAATTGGGAATTTTTCAGAAGGTAAAGGTTGGTTTCCTTCTTTTTGGGCACACTCATGACCATATTGATCAGATGTTCAGTCGTTTTTCAGTCACATTGAGGAGGAAGGAAGTTGGTAGCTTGCCATCACTAATTGAATGTATTAAGAAATCATACATGCCAAAGCCTACTTTTGATGTGTTGGAAGAAACTATTGACATGCGAAGGTTTATTCTGGGATCATATGGTGAGGGGAAATGAATTGAACAACTTAATGACATTAGCTTCCAACATCAATTTCGTATCAAAAAAATTGATGGGAAAACACTAATATGGAGCAAGAAGTATTCAACTACTACAGAATGGGCACCGTCATCAGGATTGCAATTTTTGAAGTTCATTCCAGATCATCCAATATTTGCATCAAAAATATTGTTATTACAATCAGTTGGTGAATTTCAGAATGCACATAGACAGAACAGGGCTATAAATTATTCTGATTGCCTGGAAGAAATTAAAAAATGTATTAGATATACATATGAGTACTTTGACATTGCTGATTCAGTTTGGTGGGAGTCGTTTTTCAATAATCAAAGTGATATCATTTCGACAACAATAAATGAATATATACCTTTGAAAAATCCATTTATTTGGCCACATAATGTGTCGAATGAACATGAGGAAGTAAACATTGTTGAACAGCAACAATCTCAAGGTATTATTAATTCTTCACAGGCAGAGGAAAGAGAGATGTATATTGGTTCCAGAAGATCTCGTGCACAATGTGAAGCCATGGAAGACCTTTATAGGGGTTCAGTACAGGATATTAAAGAGGGTTGCATGATTGCAGTGCTAGCAGATGGAGATCCCAATGGTTATCCATTTTGGGTTGCTAAAGTTATAAAGGTCTTTACAGAAAATGAGGATGTTACAAGTGTTGAAGTACATTGGTATGCCACAAATACACACCCATTCAGTGGTGTGTATAAGCCAGAGATGGTAGTTGACAAAAAAAATGGCGGAAAAAGAAAAAGAAAGGGTACAAATGTAAATCGCCACCGCACAGACATATTAAAATTGGAGGATGTAGACATACTTGTTTATGACTTAAATTTAACAAAGAGAGGAACTCTTCGCTTCAAGACGATAGAGATTCTGAAAAGGTTGTTACCAGAAGGAACAGTGTTGACATGGGAGTCACCTGAAACCAGTCTTAGATATAGAAGAATTTTGAAACCTGAAATGTTGGGCGTGCATGTGGACTCAGATGGGGCACTAGTTGATGAAAGAGAAGAATATGGAACATCTTCGTCAGCATCCAGTCACTCATCTGAAGATGTGAATTCTGATGGTGTGCCAGAAAACATGAGTGATTTTGAATAATTGTTTAAGACAGTTTATATAACTGATGTATGCATCGTATCTTCAAATAAAATTAATGTTTTCCATATGGTGTTAAATGAGAAGTTATGAGGCATTTTTATGTTGTTGGATTATATGTCTTAGTTATGATAAATTTTATTGTTTAAGATATCTACAATGCAATATTAAATTAGAGATATAAAATATGTTTTATTCAATATACAAATAATGACTTTTGAATGCATTTAGTGATGTAATTTGTTCATAATGTCATGGTTTTTTTTATTTTATAGTTGAAAATTTTCAATTTTTTTTGTATCTAGCATGTTATGGTTGAAAACATGTTAAATTTATACTTAGGAAAGAAAAATGATATTCTACCAAAAACATTAGTGTGTTTTTTCCCGCATAAAAAACTTTGTTTGACACATAGAAATTTGGTTTTATTAGCATTTTTTTTAAATACTGAAAATTGACCCTAAAAAAAAAATCATTGTTCCAGTGTCATCAGTTTCATTTTGAAGCTATATTTTGCACGAAAATTTCATAGTAAATTTTGTAGTCACTGCCAATTTTAAAACATGTTCAAAATAGACGCCTAAAAAATAAAAACATCGTTCCAAAATACATACTTTTCGTTTTGAGGATTGTTTTTGATGTTTTTTTGGGGTTTTTTGGCCAGAGTTCCCGTTTCAAAGTTTACATTGTTCTTTGCATAAAAAGTTAGGCAAAACAGTTGTGAACAGCATATCGCATAATAAGTTATTCATATATTAAACATAAATAAATGAATCCACCGTACAAAAGTGTCAAATGGTAACTCACGCATTCATGTAATAACATATAAACAACTAAAAACTGTATATCACTTTAAGAATATAAGCAGAAATAATCAAGAGATAAAAGTACCATTTATGACTAGTCCTACTCATAAGCTTCAAGCAACAATGATTATCTCTACTTGTTCTAACATCTACTAAGAGTAGAAAAGTGCAACATCAGTAGCAGACATCAAATGCAAGTATTAATAAACCTCGATCCATCCATTCATCAAAACCTCCTCTAAGGGTGAAGAAGTGCATGTTCCGAGGACAAGTTTTTGACAAATTTCCGAACCCTTCTCCAAATGCATGAGAAGGGTAAAAATACTACTTCCTAATTCTAATAATAGTTTATTTACAAAATTTAGGATGCGGTTCTCAAATGACCGTCCTTTTTCTAATCTAATTTTAAAGAAAAAACAACATTCTAAATAAAGTTACTTCTGAATCTGATCCTTAAAACTGCATGCATTCATCATGGGTTTGAGGAGAGTCGGCTCGCTGACTTCTGCTTTGAGCTGGGCTGAGAAAACAGAATCTATGAGAGCTGGCACTACTTTCTCAGCCACACTTATGATACATTTCACAGTCATCTGCTGACTATGCGGCTTCACCAAGTATGCCCAGTAACACTCCCAATTTAACCTGTCTAGTGCTTGGACGCTTTTTCCTTTTCTTGTGCCTTTTGTTTCCATTTTGCTTCTAGTCGCAGTTTATTTGGAAAATACCCTGGGGTGGTATCTGCGATCAAGTTTGCTCTGTGCAAATTTTCATTTACACAATCGACAAGAATGCTCGCTGTCGTGGCCGCTGTTTCTGCTGCTTGTTCTGCTTCCCTGATTTGATCTTCCCATTTGTTGAAGACCAAGTCTTTATGATTTTCATTTATCTTGGGTGCGCCTGCTCTTTTTCCCTCATCTTCTTCCTGCAGCTCACAAATGGAAATGATTGACCAAGAAAGGTGATGGGAGAGTCTTAAATGCAGCAGATATATCAAATATGCCACCTTACGTGAAGTAATTCTTTGCAAAAGCACGCGTCTACATTTAATAGATGACAACTAATTCCTTTATTATCATTAAAAGCGCATGATCTTAAGTCAGATTATGGTAAGTGGCTTTTCTTGAATAACGCGCCCGAAAGATTCGCGATGGGGTGATTTTGCGATTTGGTTCGCAATCGTCGCAGATCGCGACATCGCATTATCGCACCATCGCGCTCTCACATTATTGCACCATCGCGTTATCGCGATATCGCACACATCGCAGATCGCAGAAGTCTTATGCTTGCCATATTTTTGTTAGCCCATTCCCTGTGATATGCGATCTTGCGATCGGGTTTATCGCAAAACAGAAAATCTTGAAGTCTTTCTCATTGGCATTACCTTATTGCGATGCGATATATCGCTTTAGTACAAGAATTTTGCACATACCAGGATTATACCCAAATGGAGGTGTTTTTCTGTCATTTTATGATGCGACATTTTAAAGATTTTTCTTATCATAAACTTAGGTTTTAAAGTATTCAAAAGATCTTCCTAAGCTTACGATGGTAACCTTATTTTGAAGAAAGGAAACTCTTGGTTTTCCTAAAGTTTTAACTAAGGGTCCCCATTCATTTAGTATTTTGGACAACACTAAAATGAAAAAGGGGGGGGGGGGGGGGGTTGTTGCTGGCCACAACAATTGGTGATTCACTTGGGAGAACCAGTTATCTCTGATTTTCTATTAAACTTTTCAAATTTCCAAAACAAAATTTTTTGGAAAATTAAACTTTATTATAAAAAGATCAAGTATATTATACCCCAAACTATCAACGACATTTCGTTCCAACCTCTTTCTACTTTAATTATTTACTTCCTCAGCTGGTCCTTGCATTTACATCAGCCATTACTTGGTCTTGTAAAAATAAAATAAGGTCTTCCCTGTGTACCAGTTTTTTAAAATATGCTCATTTGTCGTAGGTAGAGCCTCTGCTGCCAGCAGGCGTTCATAGCCTCGACAGGGTTACCTATTACCCAGTAATGATCCTTTATCCTGCTTAAGGTGATCTACAACTTTCAAAGAAAAACCCATATTGACACTTTTTCCTTTTTTATTCTTAAAGAACAATGTCTTGGTTTGGTAGCCAAATTATGACACAGTCATTCACTTGATTTACACTTTCGCTGAACAAGCTGGCTCGTGATGAGACCCCTTGTCTTTTGATTTCAACAATCTTGAGTCATTGCCCTGTTTTGGTGGATAGTGTTTGGCAAAGTCAGCAAAGTTATAATATTTGTGATCATGATAAGCCGGCTCGTGATGAGACCTCTTATTCTTCAAGATATAGTGTATCCTTGGGTCGTTTCTCTAGATGCTGTGATTTCCCTTAGCAGGGAGGAAGTCATTTTTTTCCTTAAGAAAGCCCTGGACGACAATAATAGAGTTTTTTGGACATGGCTAATCTACAGGGAATCCTCATTTCTTTATTGATACCTTTCATTGTACTGATATAAAACAATTTCTTCACTAAGATTGCTTTCGTCAATTTTTTGGAAGTTGAAACTAGTATCATATCTGGTTTAAAGTTTTTAATTGTATCTATTAATAATAAAGATCAAGCTTCCAAAAGATTTGCTATTTATGCGAGAAGGAGTTCAAAATCTGATAGAGAAATGGTGTCTTTAGTAAATGTCAAATGCTGTTAACCACAGGCAAATTTTATTAGGGAGGAGAATATTTAAAGAAATGAGAGGTAACTATTCCCTTGGATTATGCACATGATAGGGATAAGTTCTTCTCTTATTTTGCCTATCAATATTTAAAAACTAAATTATCCATTTAACAACCTAGCTAAACTACCCCTACTCCTATTCTAACTGTAAACAGAAAAATTAACTAGGTAAAATGATATTTCCAGTGGAACCATCTTTTCATTTTTATTCCTACACGTATGTACCTTTTAAACATTAGTGTTAAGAATTAAACTTTTCTTGGACTATGAATATTGGGTGTAGGATTAGAAAGTGTAACTTCAGTTGGAATTCCTCCTGAAATTTCTTTCTTATGAAATCTTCTGTCCAATTGGATACCTATTGAATCATAAAAATGGGGATGAATTTCTGTTATGGATTGGTGATCATGTAATAGGAAAGATGACAAGCCAGATTGTGAATATGATTTTTTAGTTTTAATGGCCTGTAATCTACTATGCGTTAAAGTCAAGCTTTTAGCAATTTCTTGTAAAAGGAAAGTTTCCACATATAAATCACTAAATAAATCAATGAAGAATAGATGGAAATTTTTGGAAAGAGACTTATCAATTAACGCGAATTGTTGGTGAGTTTCCAAAAATACTTTTTTTTGTTGATGACGTTTTGGATGACACAGAAGTTTCTCCTAAAAGGCTGATATTGATTGATCGTGGAATTAAAAAAGTTCTGTGTTTCCTTGACACAATTTAGTTTTCCAAAATGGTAATACATCTTTCGAATGTTCTTTGATAAGGTGCTCAATATACCATAGTAATCTATCGAAAGTCTGAAAACTTAAAATACAATCCGATTTTGTACAAAATGAGTGCAAGCGAAAAAGAATGCAATGATTATCTGTACAGCTAATGTTACAGCAAAACTGGGATTGACATGAAATATCTTCTTCTTCACAAGAACTGGCCAGAATTATGGGATCCGAGTAATTTCGAATTATGTCTTGTGAATAAGAAAAAAAGCTATGATTGGGAACAGGCATAGGGGTTTTCTCATGATACGAATCATAGATCGGGATATTGTTTTGGATAGTAAAATCATGCAAATGATCTGTCACTTTGAAATGAGGATCGACTGATATGATTCTTGGATTGGAATATCTCTCATTATCTAAGCTCTTTTGAGTTACTTGAGATAAATCAATATCATCATCATCATCATAGTAGCTATCATAAATGATTTTACTGGCCTCTCTAGATTTTTCTTTTTCATCCAATATTTTCAGAAAAGGAAGGTCAAGTCGTTCTTGTTTATAAATGACCAAAGGATGTTCTTTAGCTGCCTCTTTATTTTGAAAACCTAATGGTGATTCATTTAAATAATCCTCTGTACTTTTTGAGATATCATTAATACTGAGGGGGAAAAAATTATCATCACTAAATACATCAGGATAAAGAGAAAAATGCGATTCCGAAACAATGCATTTGAAAATATCATCGTGAAAAAATTCTTGTTCATCACATTCACTGTAGACATCGGGATTTAGATCATACCTTTGCGTGTTTGTATTTTTCGAAAGAGAACTAATTTGTTGTTCTAACCTTGGCGTCTGCATTTGTTGACTTGCGATGATATTATCCAACCTTGTCTCCAAGTTGCTTTCTGGTTCCAAGGCAGGCTTTCTCGCAACATCCTCGCTTTTGTCTTCTTGCGTTAGAGCAGGCGTGTTTCCTAAGCTTTGGGAATTTTCTTCATCATGAGTGATTTGCACATTCAAATTGGAATTTTCATTCCTATTAGAAGAAAATAAAACAAGACTCGAGCTAATTTCTGATGGATCAGACATAGGAGGTAGGGAATGTTCAGCATAATCTGAAGATTCTTCATTCATGAGTTCATTTTCAAGATCATATTTCAGACAATCAAGATGAAATCGCATATTAAAATCCCTAACAGATTCATCTTCTTTTCGTAGATACTAAATTTCATCATATACCTGATCATAATCATAGCAATCAAATTTACAGATGAAAGTTTTGACAAATTGGTCCCAGCTGTGAATTGAGGCAACTCGGAGGGTTCTACACCATTTTCTAGCTTCCGCCGTGAATGTGAGAGTAAAAATTATGCATAAAACGCCTTCATCAATTCTTTGAAC
This sequence comes from Pinus tabuliformis, assembly GCA_031772625.1. Taxonomy (NCBI): domain Eukaryota; kingdom Viridiplantae; phylum Streptophyta; class Pinopsida; order Pinales; family Pinaceae; genus Pinus; species Pinus tabuliformis. The sequence goes on along the minus strand of CM062820.1, from coordinate 1,458,723,925 downwards.
GTTCAAACTTGAAATCCTTTGAATAAATTGAAGAGCATGATTAAAAGCAGAAGAATTATTCTTACCATTGAATTTTACTTGAGACAAGAGTCTTACCACTTCAGGTGGAGTGTTGGAATAGGCACGAACATGGATGCAACTCCAAATGGGAAGTTTGTGAGCAGCCATCCTAATTCAAATGATTACGATTTCAAACCATTCCAACAGACACTATGTTCAGGCCCTCCTTCTAGCGCCAAATATGTTGAAGCCTCGAAATCCGGGTCGACAACAAGGGGGATACCCACCCGGTCCGGACCTTGGTTAGCAGCTCCTTATCCGTTTGGTATAGCGGGTCCGACTGGGAATAATGGGACCAGTTTCCCAATCTAAGGGTGTGTGTGTGTGCAGAGTTGGATGATGTTGATCTAAGAGTTCTAATCTAAGCTACTTTAGTCTATTTCTATGATATTGTAATCTAATGAAAACAGCACATCTAATCTACGCTAACCCGGGGTGTATTTCTTCTATTATGCGATCTAAAGAGATTTCAAACAATAACTGGTAATAAAGATCATTCAGCTATCATAAGAATAGAAATCAATTAAGATGAACCACTTTGCATAAAAAGTTAGGCAAAACAGTTGTGAACAGCATATCGCATAATAAGTTGTTCATATATTAAACATAAATAAATGACTCCACCATACAAAAGTGCCAAATGGTAACTCACACATTCATTTAATAGCATATAAACAACTAAAAACTGTATATCACTTTAAGAATATAAGCAGAAATGATCAAGAGATAAAAGTACCATTTATGACTGGTCCTACTCATAAGCTTCAAGCAACAATGATTTATCTCTACTTGTTCTAACATCTACTAAGAGTACAAAAGTGCAACATCAGTAGCAGACATCAAATGCAAACATTAATAAACCTCGATCCATCCATTCATCAAAACCTCCTCTGAGGGTGCAGAAGTGCATGTTCCGAGGACAAGTTTTTGACAAATTTCCGGACCCTTCTCCAAATGCATGAGAAGGGTTAAAATACTACTTCCTAATTCTAATAATAGTTTATTTACAAAATTTAGGATGCGGTTCTCAAATGACCGTCCTTTTTCTAATCTAATTTTAAAGAAAAAACAACATTCTAAATAAAGTTACTTCTGAATCTGATCCTTAAAACTGCATGCATTCATCATGGGTTTGAGGAGAGTCGGCTCGCTGACTTTTGCTTTGAGCTGGGCTGAGAAAACAGAATCTATGAGAGCTGGCACTACTTTCTCGGCCGCACTTATGATACATTTCACAGTTATCTGTTGACTATGCGGCTTCACCAAGTATGCCCAGTAACACTCCCAATTTAACCTGTCTAGTGCTTGGACCGCTTTTTCCTTTTCTTGTGCCTTCTGTTTCCATTCTGCTTCTAGTCTCAGTTTATTTGGCAAATACCCTGGGGTGGTTTCTGCGATCAAGTTTGCTCTGTGCAAATTTTCATTTACACAGTCGACAAGAATGCTCGCTGTCGTGGCCGCTATTTCTGTTGCTTGTTCCGCTTCCCTGATTTGATCGTCCCATTTGTTGAAGAGCAAGTATTTATGATTTTCATTTATCTTGGGTGCGCCTGCTCTTTTTCCCTCATCTTCTTCCTGCAGCTTACAAATGGAAATGATTGACCAAGAAAGGTGATGGGAGAGTCTTAAATGCAGCAGATATATCAAATATGCCACCTTACGTGAAGTAATTCTTTGCAAAAGCATGCGTCTACATTTAATAGATGACAACTAATTCCTTTATTATCATTAAAAGCGCATGATCTTAAGTCAGATTATGGTAAGTGGCTTTTCTTGAATAACGCGCCCGAAAGATTCGCGATGGGGTGATTTTGCGATTTGGTTCGCAATCGTCGCAGATCGTGACATCGCATTATCGCACCATCGCGCTCTCGCGTTATTGCACCATCGCGTTATCGCGATATCGCACACATCGCAGATCGCAGAAGTCTTATGCTTGCCATATTTTTGTTAGCCCATTCCCTGCGATATGCGATCTTGCGATTGGGTTTATCGCAAATCGGAAAATCTTGAAGTCTTTCTCATTGGCATTACCTTATTGCGATGCGATATATCGCTTTAGTACGAGAATCTTGCACATACCAAGATTATACCCAAATGGAGGTGTTTTTCTGTCATTTTATGATGCGACTTTTTAAAGATTTTTCTTATCATAAACTTAGGTTTTAAAGTATTCAAAAGATCTTCCTAAGCTTATGATGGTAACCTTATTTTGAAGAAAGGAAACTCTTGGTTTTCCTAAAGTTTTAACTAAGGGTCCCCATTCATTTAGTATTTTGGACAACACTAAAATGAAAAGGGGGGGGGGGTTGTTGCTGGCCACAACAGGTCCCTGCTCATGCTCCTATTGTTGTAGAAGTTGCTGCAATCTATGCTCTTATCCCCTTACCAAATCCTGTAAATATCTCTAGTCGACCAAGAGAAGAACAGATTAGGATTGATATACCATGGGCCTATTTTGATGGTGCGTCTGATCCATAGGACATTTGTGGTGTGGACCTTGTCATTCACATCAACAACCAAAAAAGTTTAAAAGTTTCGGTGGGCCTTGGCACAGGAACAAATGATTATGCGGAACTTCAATCCTTAAAACTTTTACTATGCTGACTTACTCACATGAGGATGGGATTGGTCCAGATTTTTGGAGACTCACGAAATGTTGTTAAAAGGTTTAATGGAGAACAAATATGTCAAAATTATATTTTGAATTCGTTACTACAAGAAGTCTTACATCTAAAACAAAATTTTGACCTTATAATTGTCTATCATATTTACAGGGAGTGGAACTCGGCCGCAGACCCTCCTTTGCAACTGGCTATGGGAAACTGGCGCATAACAGAAGTTGATAAGGATTGGATCCATGTGTCGGATCAACAACCTTTCGCCTCCTCACCGAGAGGGGAAGGCCTATTTCAAAATGTGTTTCTTCTATGCACAAGCTATGGTCTCTATTTTGGTATTATTTGTTTTTACAAGGGACAAGAACATGTTATATTTTGAAACATTAAATTTTTGTATTTTTGCACAATTACTATGTTCCTGTTTGGGTCCTTTTCCTCAATTAAGAGGAGGCACAGGAACTAACTTGGCTCTTTTTCTAGTTTTCTTTTTGGGTTTAAGTAATACACAGTTCTATGTGACCACCCAGAGATGACTTACTTTATGTTTATTTTGTGGACATACAGTATTCTGAATGCTAAATGCATCTACAAATGTAATTTTTTATTTCCTCAATAGAAAGTTTGATTTTTTCCTTGGAAAAAAACAATCATTCCTCCCAACCACCCAAGATCAATCCAATTGACAATAAGAATCTAGTACTAATGAGAATAATGATATAACAATAGAAATGTCGTAGCCTAACCCCTAGAGACTTAACAAATTGTTTTCTCTCATCTCTAAAATAGTATGTTGACTATCAAAGACTTAAGTGTGTCATTGATTCCTCTTAACATGTGTTGGGTGTGGAGCCTGATTATTTTCTGTATTCAAAGGTATCGCCGCATTGGACCCCAGTTCATAATGGGGCAGCAACACCTCCCGTAAAATATTTGCTGCAGGAGGGGTCCAGGGGGGGCAGTTGCGACCTTTGGGAGCCCCCCCCCTAGCGGGGGGATCAGGGGCAGTGCCCCCGAAGCTAAGAATAGATGTAAAATTGCCTTGTAAAATGTTGTAATTTCATAGTCAATCTAGGTCGTTCATTAGGCAAAGATCTGACAGTGGAAGTTATGTTTAATTTAGGGTTTGTTGCCCTAGAAGGCAACCCCTCGCTATATATGAGGGAATTGTATTGCGTCTATGTATATCTGTATTCTGAGTGAGGAGGAGAGAGGAGATTGAGAGCGAAGAGGGAATTACAGCGGATCTATTGTAGGTTGTATCTCTTCAGTTTGTTGGATAATATAAAAAGAAGGACTGGTTGTTTCTCCATGGACGTAGCCCAAATTGGGTGAACCGTGTATATATGTGTCTCTCTTGTTTTATGCGTTTTTCTAAGTTTGTATTTTTGCAATATTGTATGTGTTCCATTTCTCTATAATATATAATTTTCTAACAAATGGTATCAGAGACAAAGGTCTATTTCGCTGATAAACTCGCAGGAGAGAAGGGTTCCTGGTTCGAGTGGGAGCAAAGGCGAAAGATGGTAGGTTTAGGGTCGAAAAATTTAACGGCCAAAACTACCAGTTGTGGAAGATGCAGATGGAAGATTATTTATACCAAAGAGATCTGTACCAACCATTGAGCGGAAAGACAAAGAAGTCGACGAGTATGACAGACACAGAATGGGATATTCTAGACAGAAAAGCACTTGGAACAATACAATTGTGCCTAGCGGCGTCGGTAGTGTTTAATATTTCAAAGGAAACAACAACAGAGGGTTTAATGTCGACATTGGCCAAACTATATAAAAAAAGCTCGGCCTCAAATAAGGTATTTCTTATGAAGCGTTTATTTAATATGAAGATGTTAGAAGGTGGATCTGTTGCTGATCATTTAAATGAGTTTAATATAGATACCAGTCAGTTAAGTTCTGTAGGGGTAACTTTTGATAATGAAGTTAGGGCTCTGTTATTTCTGTGCTCATTGCCAGAAAGTTGGAATGGTTTAGTTATGGCCATTAGTAACTCTGTCTCTGGATCTAGGACTTTAAAGTTTGATGATGTTGTCGATGCAATCCTTAGCGAGGAAATGGGATGGAAAAGCTCCAATGAGACATCTGGTAATGCTTTGACTGCAGAGACTAGGGGAAGAAAAATGGCAACATGAAAGAGCCCTGGATATGGCAATAAATCAAGAAAAGGCAGATCCAAGTCCAGATCGGGGATAGTGTGCTGGAAATGAGGGAAGAAAGGACACCTGAAGAAATATTGCAAGTCTCGAAAGGGAAAAGAAGGAGACGCGCAGCAAGAAACTAATCATGAAGCGAATGTAACAGGTGATGTGTTGCAAGATGCTTTGATTCTTTCGTTAGAAAACGTTATTGATGCCTGGGTGGTAGATTCAGGGGCCTCATTCCATGCCACACTTGACAGGTAACATTTGTATGGTTATGTTTAAGGAGAATTTGGACAGGTTCGATTGGGTGATGATAAACCCTGTAAAATCATTGGAATGGGTACAGTTTTCATAAAACAGCAAAATTGAAATTAGTGGCTATTGAAGGAGGTAAGGCATGTTCCAGATCTGAAGAAAAATCTAATTTCAACTGGGCAGTTGAGAGGTGAAGGTTGTGTAACTACTTTCACAGATAAAACCTGGAAGGTCACTAAAGGATCCCTGGTAATATCGAAAGGAGGAAAGGTTGGTAAATTATATTTATGCAATGGTATTTCTAATTCTGTTAATGCTTTAACCTCTCCAGGAGAAGATACGACATTGTGGCATCATAGGCTCGGGCACATGAGTGAGAAGGGGATGCAGATTCTTCACTCAAGAAATTTTTTGCCAGGTTTGAAGCATGTTGATTTAAAATTCTTTGAGAATTATGTTTATGGAAAACAGAAGAGATTCAGATACCTTAGAGTTGGAAAAGAAAAGAAGAGCGAAAAATTAAATCTTGTGCATACAGATGAATGGGGACCTGCTCAGGTATCATCTCTTGGGGCCTCTCATTATTATGTTACTTTTATTGATGATGCAACCAGAAAAACCTGGATTTATTGTATTCGAAATAAATATGATGTATTTGATACTTTCAAGAAATGGAAAGCTTTGGTTGAAAATGAGACAGGAAAAAGGTTGAAGTCTCTCAAATCAGACAATGGAGGTGAATATTACAGCAAATAGTTCGATAAGTACTGTTCAGAGAATGGAATTCGTAGAGAGAAGATAGTTCCAGGAACACCAAAATAAAATGGTGTGTCAGAAAGGATGAACAGGACAATCATGGAGCGTGCAAGGTGCATGAGATTGCATGCAGGATTGCCTTTATAATTTTGGGCAGATGCTATAGATATTGTTGTTTATCTAATAAACAGAGGGCCTTCAAGTTCCTTGGATGGTGGTATTCCAGAGGAGGCATGGACAAGTAAAAAGTTAAACTACTCTTTTTTAAAGACTTTTGGTTGTGAAACCTTTGTCCACATTAATAAAGAAAATAGAACAAAGCTTGAGGCAAAATCAAATAAATGTACCTTTATTGGATATGGTGTTAATGATTTTGGCTATCGCTTTTATGATTATGAAAAACACAAAATCATTAGGAGCAGAGATGTCATATTCAATGAAAAGGTTTTGTGTAAGGATCAGCTGCAGGAAAAGAAACAGGAAAAAGAAAACAGAGAATACACAATGCTTGACGAGATCACAGGAAAAGTGATGGTGCCTGAAAATCATAATGATCAACAGCCAGAACAACAACCACAATAGCAACAACAAACACCTGAAAGTGGTGTTAGAATATATACCAGGATAAGTAGACCCCCTGAACGATACTCTCCTTCATTATATTATGTATTGTTGATTGATTCTGGTGAACCAAAATGTTATGAAGAAACAGTGCAGGTAGAAACCAGGAAGAAGTGGAAGCAAGTCATGAAAGAAGAGATGGACTCCTTAGCACATAACCAGACTTGGGACTTAATCAGGTTTCCTACAGGTAAAATAGCATTACATAATAAATGGGTTTACAAGTTGAAGGAAGAAGATGGAGGTAGAAAAAGGTATAAAGCTAGACTTGTGGTGAAAGGGTTTGCACAGAAAAAGGTTATAGACTTTGATGAGATATTTTCTCCTGTTGTTAAAATGACTTCAATCAAAACTATTTTAAGTCTAGCAACAGCTAAAGATTTGCATCTTGAGCAGTTAGATGTAAAGACAGCCTTTCTCCATGGGGATTTGGAGGAAGAGATATATATGCAGTATCCACAAGGATATGAGGTAAAGGGAAGGAGAAACTAGTGTGCAGGTTGAAGAAGAGCTTGTGTGGCTTAAAACAGGCTCCAAGGCAATGGTATCTAAAATTTGACAGGTTTATGTATGAACAAGGTTATACTAGATGTCACTCTGACCATTGTGTTTATCTCAAAAGGAAAAATGATGGCAACTATATTATATTGTTATTGTATGTAGATGACATGCTTGTTGCAGGTTCTAACATGTAGGAAATAAATGTGCTCAAAAGAAAATTGACAAACTCATTTGCAATACAGGATTTGGGTGCTGCAAAACAAATCCTTGGTATGAGAATAACTAGATATAGGAAGAATCGCAAATTAACATTGTCTCAGAGTACATAGAAAATGTGTTGAAAAGGTTTAATATGCAGAATGAGAAACCAGTTAGTATACCTTTGGCTAGCCATTTCAAATTAAGTAAGGAGTGTCCCAAGACTCAAGATGAAATGGCTCATATGTCTAAAGTTCCATATGCATCAGCAGTTGGAAGCTTAATGTATGCAATGGTCTGCAGAAGGCCTGATATTGCACATGCAGTGGGAGTTGTAAGCAGGTACATGAACAATCCAGGAAAAAAACTTTGGATGGCGGTGAAGTGCATTCTCAGGTATTTGAGAGGTACCACAAATCAAGCATTATGCTTTGGTGGTTCAAACATTGTTCTACGGGGATATGTTGATGCAGATATGGCGGGTGATAGAGATAACAGGGGAAGCACAACAGAGTATGTGTTTACTATAGGTGGAATAGTTGTCAGTTGGGTCTTAAAACTTCAAAGTGTTATTGCACTCTTAACAATAGAAGCGAAGTATGTTACTGCTACAGAGGTTAGTAAAGAAATTATTTGGTTACAAAGATTTCTGGATGAATTGGGTAAGAAGCAGGAGCTGGGCAAGTTATACAGTGACAGCCAGAGTGCCATACATCTTGCAAAGAAATCTGCATTTCATTCCAAGACTAAACATATACAACTCAAGTACCATTCCATACGGTCAGCGTTGGAAGATGGACAGTTGAAGCTGGAAAAGATACACACTAGCCAGAATCCTGTAGATATGTTAACAAAAGTTGTAACCAGGGAGAAACTGAGAATTTGCTCAATTTCAATTGGATTTCAAGTATGATGAAGAAGATGAGAAACAGCCAGGTCCAAAGTGGAGTCATTGTCCAGCGAATGAAGCAGCGGTGTGTTATAGACATTTTTGTGCCTTACAGCATGAAGCATGAAATGTCCATAATCTAAGGGATCCAAAGTCCCTAAACATGTTGTTCCTACCCCTAGAGGAACAAGGTCAGCAAACCACAACACTGAATAAAAGTTCTCCACCTGAAAACACTCAAAAACAAGGCAATTCTGGATCATGTCAACTGCTCCACTGAGCATCTGCGTTGAATGTCAACTGCTCCACTGTCTACCTGCGTTGAATGTCAACTGCAAAGAAGGCTACCTGCGCTGGGCGAGTTTGGACATGTGGCACAGTCATTCCTCAAGGTGTCAATGCCCAGGAAGCTTCCAAAATGACACTTGGATCAGGGAATTCGACTGGTGTTGAGTAAGAGGGTCTAGGTCTCCAAGTGGAAGCAAGAACCTCCAAGTGGACTCAAGAACTGAAGAATAACTGAAGTGAGAGAGGACACTAGTCAGCTCTCAAGCTGACTCATCCTTTCTCCAAAAATCCTATATATAGATCTCTCTCATGAGGTCTAGGGAGGCTGGAATCTTGTGAATGTAAAGAATTGTTGTTGGTTTGAGTTTAGAACTATTGGGTGATTTGCTTTGAAGGAGGTGAAGAGGAGATTTCTTTCTGCTGGGAAGGTGATGCTGGATTGGGCCTCTTATGGTTGTATCACTTCCTGAACTTTACTTCTTCCATTAATAAAGCATTTGAGGTTCTTCTATATGCATGTGTCTCAATGATGTATTGTTATACTTGTGTATTTGATTTATTCTAATCCTTGAATCAATTATGAATGTATGTTTCTTGTAGTTTCCCTCTCTTGCCATTTTGCAGGATCTTGGTGTAGCTGGGCCAGTGAAAGAGCAAGGAGCTGGAAGCAAGCAGCAAGGAGAGAAGATTGGATCAACCATTAGCGAAAGACATCGGTTAGCGGATCTCTTTCTCCCCTATTTTACTTTCATAAAGAAGAAATCTTAGATAGCTTTGCTTTGATTGTTGCTGAGGTACTATCACCCTTAGAGTGGGATAGGGTCATTCCGTATTGGATACTTTTCCCAACAACAAATTGGCGACTCCGCTGGGGATCGTATCTTGTTGGTTGTTTGTGTTTTTGCTATTCATTTCCTAAACACAGGGAGTACCGAATCGAACTGCATTTGGATCTTTCAAATGCAAAGTAGAGGGCAGCTACTCTAGCTCAGTTTCTGGGCATGTTTATGATTTGAAGAGATGATCCACAAGGACTCTGAACAGCTCTTAGTGATAGCTTTTCATCCTCCTTTTCATCCTTTAGTGTGTACTAGATTGATAGCTTTGATTTGGCCAAAAACTGTTGATTTTTGAGCAATCTGTGACCCAGAACCTGAGAAAAACGAAAGTTTATCTCTTCATTGCAGGCACTGTGAAGGCAGTCTGCATTTCATTGCAGGTCCCGAAGGGGCTACCTGCGCTGAATGTCAAACTGACAGTGTTCTACCTGCGCTGAACCAGTTTTGCCTTGTGCAACTGGGGTTCTCTGCTTTCTGTTGCCCTGTTTTCATCCTTGTTTTTGCAGCCTGTTATCAGTCAATGTACCTATCTGAAACCACCTTTCTTTGCCACTATTCCGCCTCGGTTGTATAAAGAAACTGTATTTGTTCTTTGTGTATTTCTTACATCATTTGCAGTTTCCCATAACGAAAGTGAACTAGTCTTGCTGTGGCCTCTTAGATCTAGACCTGTGATAAGTGTCGTTCTGATCTGAAGAGTTAGTTTGTTTGCTGTTCATAGCTGATTGAGCTTTTGCTTTCGTCATATGGTTTGAATTTATGTATTTCTAGTGTTGAAACAAGTAAATCTTAAGGTGTCTTTTGATTTTGGACAAAAGCTTGTTTGCTTTCACTTGAAATTGAATTCAAAGTTATACAACAGCTTTCTTTTTGTATTACACCAACATTAAGAAAGAGAAAAGAAATACCTGCATTGTGCATGTGCATTTTGACAGTTTGCATGTTGATTTAGGAAAAAATGCATTAGTGTGTGCTCTATGATCTGTGTGAAAAGATGATGTCTTTCTTTTCCCTCAGTAGTTAAGATTTTCATAAGTTGAAAAGATTGAAAAAGCTTGCTTCTCATCTTTAGACTGCATTTAGGAGTTGTACCATACATCTCGTGGTGATCCATAAAGGCAAACTGCTAAACAAGATCAACCTAAAATAAATTGAATTTACATAACAATGCTTTGAAACATAACGCAAACACATAGAGGTCTAAGCTAGAGACGTGTTCCGGCGTCGTTAAACGTAGTGACTGTCGATCTCGAAGAAGGTGGGTGATTCCTCCTGAGAGTCGGTGGCACTAATACGAACTTGTGCTCCCACGTACCGTCGCGTATATATTGGGAGACCCCTATAGGAACAAAGCCTTTATCCATAGGAAGCCGTGTCGACCGCCCTACTGATCGCAATGCAGTGAACACAGCATTCACGAAGATCGACCACCTGTACCGTAAAACGTATTCTGTGGTTTTGCGAAAAGTTTGGCACACCCTCTACCTAGAACTCCAGAGTAGTTTCTTTTGGCCTTTTTCAAACTCTATAACTAAAAAAGTCCATCCGAGCATTTGTCACTTCGGGCTCGTTAAAACATCGAAGGAGACTAGAGTCATCTTTAGCTTTTTCTCAACTCTTTAAAAGTGAAAAAGCAAGTTGTGTCTAAGCGTCGTTAAAATTTATTTTAAACGGGATAATCATCACCATTCCCTCGTTGATCTTCGAAATTAGTCTTTTGGCATCGTAAGTTCTTGTAGAATCGCTAAGAAATCTTTTGGATAGACTAGATATGTCTGAACAATCGTCGACATCTAGGACTGTGTCGTCCGACACAGCGGCAGCAGAGCCTCCTGCTGCTACTCCAACGATGTTCGCTGGTATACCATCTGTCCCGGCAAATTGTCAACAACAAGCCGGAGTCCAATCAGGGACGACGACATGGTTAGTTCCTATTTCTTCATCCGGATTATCATCTGGTATTTCTTATGTTGAAACTCAACAAATTGATCCAATGTGTCTTCAAAGGCCAATTTACCCTTTAAGTACTGGATTTCCACCATATGGAGGGCAGTATGCTCTTTCATTGTTCCCTCCCAGAGAACAACCATATGGGAGTTTACAACAAAGTTCAGGTCAAACTGGAATTACATCCAGCGGTTGGGTACCAATACTGCCTCAACAACCAGGGGTTGTATATTCAATGCAACCAGTACACCCTGTGTCGAATATTCCCACCATACCCGCTATAGTGAATGTGTCGCAAGTACAAGCTCCACCTGTTGTATGTCAACCCCAAGTTTCTCAGGTTGCAATACAACAACCTCTTGTCTCAACGACTCAATCACAATCTCAGGGTAGTGCCTCCTTATCTGGAGCGACTCAGGCTCAAACAAGTACTGTGACTCCTCATCCTGGTCAATCATCCAGTATTGGTCAATAGCAAATGGTCCAACAACCAGAGCTGGTTCGATCTCAACAACCGCCATTCCAGCAATCATATCAAGGACCTGAGCAACAAGTCTTTGTAAGTAATGGGCAACCATACTATAATGGTTATGCCCATCAACCTTGTCAAAGTTGCCAGCATTATGCTGGTTTACAAAGACCCTTTGCTCAGGCGATCCCATCTTATCCTGGATATGCTTCGCCTAACCTGAACCAACAGTTGCCCTTTGTAGCAACTCTAGAATTACCAGATCTAAACCGGCTGACGAATGATCCAATTGCTTATGCCCCTTGGTGGCCAGCGATTCCGCATAAACTTCCGTCAGATATTCCTAAATTTAATGGAAATCCGGGTGAAGATCCATCGAATCATGTGATGACATTCCATCTATGGTGTTCATCGAATACCTTGAATGATGATTCGATAAGACTTCGCCTCTTTCAGAGGACGTTAACGGGTCCAGCGGCAAAATGGTACATTGAATTGCCTAGAGCTTCGTTCGACAACTTCAGTACCTTAGCCACAACCTTTTTAACCCATTTTCAATTACCGATAAGGTATGAAACGGGAACAGAACTCCTTACCAACTTCAAACAGACGACTGCCACCCACATATCTGATCATATACATGAGTGGCGACGTCGTCGCGGGATGGTAAAAACGTACGTTCCCGATCAGCTATTAGCTGAATGGTTTATCAAGTCATTACTTCCTGCCATAACGGAAGATGTGGCAAAGGGGGGGGGTCGTAACGGAAGAGCAGGTTATCGCTCGTGCGCAATATCTGGACTTGGTCTATACTCAGTCCGGCACGCTCTACGACAAAATACCTGACGCCCCTAGACCGGAATTCTCAATTCCTCCTCCTACTAAATCAAACAATGACTCTCACGCCGGCGATGGCGTGATTGGCAAGCACAAAATTTCTAGTCAAAATGCAAATGAGGGACTTCTTGCCTCGGAAGTAAATGCCATGTCGACCGACAAAGGCAAACAACTGAAGCAACCAGGGGGCCAGAAGAAAAAGAAAGGGAGAAAAAGGAAACCCCCAGCAGGGTGTCATATATGCGATGAGGATCATTGGACGAAAGATTGTCCACATATAGCTGAAGTTAAGAAACTCTTTAAGAGTTCAAAAACCCCAGCAGTATTGACTGATCCGTTTCCTAATCCAGGTCAAAATCTGGTTGCTAATCAAAGTGCTTCCCGATCCCAAGTGCTTATGTTGTATGTATCAAAGCAGCAAAATAATGCTTTGACGAAGAATATGGATTACAGGAATCCAAAGCTGTCGAACAACAAGGCTAATGAACGACCTAGTAGTTCGACAACAACTTTGACCGAAGTTGTGCCACCCATCATTCCTAAACCGATGATAAAGTCGCCAAAGGGAGTAGTACACAAATCGACATTTAATCCTCGTGCAAAAATAGCACAGAATTATAATATAATAGAGGACCTGGCCCAAACGTCGTCCGCTATGTCGACACTTGAGGTACCGCAAAATTGCCCCTCCCAAGAGCAAGCTTTATTATCAGCAATAGGTGGGATTGGCCCAATGGATTCCAATCTTGTGGCCTTTGATCATAAAGGATATGACCCTCAATTACCAGCTCAACTAGCTTTCCTTATTCAAGTGAAAGCCCTCAACAAAACTGTTCACCGAACAATTATTGATGAGGGGGCATCTACATGTCTTATGTCGATGAGTTGCTGGAAAGATTTAGGCTCACCACCCTTGTCGAAATCGTCAACGACGTTAAAAGCATTTGATGGACGATCATACACTCCATACGGGATTTTAAGTAACTTGCAAGTTGAACTGGGGGGCAAAACAGTAGGAATTGATGTTGAAGTAATTGATGGAAACCTCGATTACAACATCCTACTAGGAAGGCCCTGGATCTATGCCATGGCCGCGGTTGTGTCGACCTACTTCAGGAAGATTGCATTTCCCTTCCAAGGTGGAATTACAATCATCGACCAACAAAATTTTCTCCCCAACAGTTCACAAGTTACGGGAAGCGTCCCAATGATCCATGGAAGCAATCATTCGCTCCAAAATATCGGAGTAGGTCTCCTAAAAGACCCTGCGTTAATGGGTACTTTTGCCCTACCGCCTCCGAGTAATTTGGCGGAAGTGGCCACAGTGGAATATGAAACCTTCTATATCTAATGGATCTGGACTCTGAGGACAGTTCTTATCTCATGTCAACCTCGTTAAAAAATGAAACAAGAAGCCGAGGACGGTTCTTATCTTGTGTCAACCTCATTAAAAAATGAAACAAATCCCCTTTCTCAAAGGTAAACCTTCATTCCAACCACCGAGTTGAATGCAATGAAGCTTGGGGGGCATGCACCTCGATTTGCGTTATTATGCTGGGGGCATGCAAAATTATCATCGAGCAGTTTTAGCATAAAGTTCATGCTCGTTAAAAAATAAACGCAAGATCCGAGCAGTTTTAACGCGGTCTTCATGCTCGTTAAAAAATAAATAAAAGCAGTGAGCAATGTTTCCTCCAGAGTTTAAGCTCATTTTTATCTAAAAAATGAACCTATCCCGGTAAATAACCGTTGTGATCGTAAATTTATCAGCCATAAAAAGCCCATGGTCGTGTTTGCACCCGCCACCTCCATATTTCATTTGGCCAATCGTTCACCTCCATATGGTTGTTTACCCATTTTGAGGAACAGCTGCGAAGAGTGATTCCACCTAGCCATCCTTGTGACACTGCCGTGATTGGAAAATTCCAACCTGTACCTGGAATCAGTTGCTATCCCTGTTTATCACTCGTTCCTCAAAAGACGAGTCTTCTTTAAGCTCTTTTCAACTGACTCGTAAAATATGAAAAGTTTGCCGAGTTTTGGCCTTCCAGCTCGTTAAAATGACCGGAAGAGCTATCCCTCCTCTAGATTTTAATCTTTTTGGACCTGAGGGATTATTGCACAAAAAGGTCGAGCGCTTGTTTTATTCGGCTCGTTAAAGTTATCGAAAACTCATCCCTTTTGTATTGTTTTATACTTTTTCGGACTTAAGGGATTAGATGACGAAAAAGGAATTTTGGAGTTAACTTTCTGTACCTTTTCAGACTCTCTAAAAATGAAAAAGGACCGAGTTTTCCTTGTCGTTAGACTCGTTAAAATGATTAAATAGCAACAAACTTGTCTTTAGACGAGAACGAGTTTCCCTATCTCTAGGCTCGTTAAAACATAGCGATGGGCTTGCCCGAAGGGCAGGTTATAGAACAAGCATATGTTATCCTCCTCAAGCTTGACAAAAATAAAGAGGTACTGGTCAGAAATGACTGGGGAAAAATTGGGAGAACCTCAAAGCTGTAATGGTAGCAAGTCGCTCTTGAACATGACACTTTTCCTCCGTATCACATCGGGTTGGGTTGTTTCATTCACCGGTCTCATCACCATGGTCTCGCCAAACCATCCACATTTGGGGTAATGCTACCGATCCATCGCATCAGTGTCGTTATATGTTCAAGAGATGTTGTTCAGAAAGAGTCAACCGTGTCCCATCCACTGCCATACATTATCCTTCATCCATCCATGATCGCCACCCTGAATCATATGTCACAGATTGTTTTCACCTCCATTAAAATCATTAGCTCCGTTCCGTGTCACTGATGTGGGATTCATTAAGGCCCTCCTTTGACGGATCGCTTCTTGTCGACTTCAGCTCATTATCCAAGAAGTTGATCTAGGAACACCCCCCTCAGTACTTTGAAGCTTGCATGCCTCAATGGCAAGTTTCTCACTTCCGGCGACAGGTATACATCAATGACCTTCGACCAAAAGATTTTGTGTGGTGTTCGACGCCAAGTCCTTTATTCACACCACGTGAATTGTACTGCAGTACCTTGAGGGTCATTAGCATTATCGGTGATTCCTCTCGCGCTTGTTAACGGTTTACATCATTGACCGGTAATCAAGCGATGTCTTTCCATGTTCGACTTCAGCGCAATTCTCACATGGATCGACTTGTACTTAGAGTGAAGATCGAACGAGTTTGAAGACCCCGGATCTAGTTTCATCCATCCGGGCTGCGATAAATATTCAGGAAATATAAAGACATTTGACATGTACATCATTTCAGCAGATGATCATCCTACTCAAAGGATGATAATTTCAGCAGAGAATTATCAGTCTACCATCAGACGATCGTCTGTTCTATGTACCAAAATGAATTTATAAAGTTGAGCATGGGAATGCCCGCCTCAGCTAGATCATGAAAGCAGAATGAAAAATAATGTATCGTATTGTATTTTATTACAGGTCACCTCTCAGCGATTGAATGAACTTCGGATCCTCCTGATAAAGCATTTCACCCGATAAACGACCTCATACTTTAGGGGGCAACTGTTATAGACATTTTTGTGCCTTACAGCATGAAGCATGAAATGTCCATAATCTAAGGGATCCAAAGTCCCTAAACATGTTGTTCCTACCCCTAGAGGAACAAGGTCAGCAAACCACAGCACTGAATAAAAGTTCTCCACCTGAAAACACTCAAAAACAAGGCAATTCTTGATCATGTCAACTGCTCCACTGAGCATCTGCGTTGAATGTCAACTGCTCCACTGTCTACCTGCGTTGAATGTCAACTGCAAAGAAGGCTACCTGCGCTGGGCGAGTTTGGACATGTGGCACAGTCATTCCTCAAGGTGTCAATGCCCAGGAAGCTTCCAAAATGACACTTGGATCAGGGAATTCGACTGGTGATGAGTAAGAGGGTCTAGGTCTCCAAGTGGAAGCAAGAACCTCCAAGTGGACTCAAGAACTGAAGAATAACTGAAGTGAGAGAGGACACTAGTCAGCTCTCAAGCTGACTCATCCTTTCTCCAAAAATCCTATATATAGATCTCTCTCATGAGGTCTAGGGAGGCTGGAATCTTGTGAATGTAAAGAATTGTTGTTGGTTTGAGTTTAGAACTATTGGGTGATTTGCTTTGAAGGAGGTGAAGAGGAGATTTCTTTCTGCTGGGAAGGTGATGCTGGATTGGGCCTCTTATGGTTGTATCACTTCCTGAACTTTACTTCTTCCATTAATAAAGCATTTGAGGTTCTTCTATATGCATGTGTCTCAATGATGTATTGTTATACTTGTGTATTTGATTTATTCTAATCCTTGAATCAATTATGAATGTATGCTTCTTGTAGTTTCCCTCTCTTGCCATTTTGCAGGATCTTGGTGTAGCTGGGCCAGTGAAAGAGCAAGGAGCTGGAAGCAAGCAGCAAGGAGAGAAGATTGGATCAACCATTAGCGAAAGACATCGGTTAGCGGATCTCTTTCTCCCCTATTTTACTTTCATAAAGAAGAAATCTTAGATAGCTTTGCTTTGATTGTTGCTGAGGTACTATCACCCTTAGAGTGGGATAGGGTCATTCCGTATTGGATACTTTTCCCAACAACACGGTGGAGTTGCTATGACCAGTCTCCAAGTGGGAGATTTTTGGGTGTGGACCCTGATTATCTTTTGTATTCAAAGGTATTGCCACATTGGACCCCAGTTCGTTGCCGCCTGTAAAATATTCGCTGCAGGGGGGGTCCAAGGGGGGCGGCTGAGACCTTTGGGAGCCCCCCCTAGTGGGGGGATCGGGAGCAGTGCCCCCGAAGCTAAGAATAGATGTAAAATTTCCTTGTAAAATGTTGTAATTTCGTAGTCAATCTAGGCCGTTCATTAGGCGGAGATCTGACGGTAGAAGTTACGTTTAATTTAGGGTTTTTTGCCCTAGAAGGCAACCCCTCGCTATATATGAGGGAATTGTATTACGTCTATGTATATCTGTATTCTAAGTGAGGAAGAGAGAGGAGATTGAGAGCGAAGAGGGAATTACAGCGGATCTGCTGTAGGTTGTATCTCTTCAATTTGCTGGATAATATAAAAAGAAGGACTGGTTGTTTCTCTGTGAACGTAGCGCAAACTGAGTGAACCGCGTATATCTGTGTCTCTCTTGTTTTATGCGTTTTTCTGTGTTTATATTTCTGCAATACTTTATGTGTTCCATTGCTCTGTAATATATAATTTTCTAACATGTTTTCATATTATAACCTTAAATTAAAAGAATTAGCATTCAAGTAGAAATACATACAATTACATAGAAAATTATCGCTTGGCAATCAATTTCAAGTATTCTTAGTTTTGAGATAATCGATCCGCATTCTTATTATACTTTATACCAATTCCAAATTTTTAAAGAACTATTTGCAACTTTTGGTTTGCATACCAAACCTACAATATGTTTAAATGTGTTTAATTATTTTAATAGATTTTTTTAAAAAAGACATTACCATAAAATGAAATAAATAGACAACATAATGATATAATTATCATAAATAATGTTGATAAATTTGACAATCCCTTTCCAAAAACAAAAGAAAAATTTAATCAAATAAGAATAATCAATTTATAAGATTTAGGTTATACAAATTCGTAATTATTTATGGATTATATTTACAATACTTTATCACTTTAAATATATATATATATAATTTAAATATATATATATATAATAAAATAAAATTTAAAGTTAAAAATATCTTAAATAAAATAATAAAGAAATTCATCACTTCGTTATTTAATTCATTTAAAAATATATTAAATAAAAAATAAAATAATAATAATAAACAAATTCATCACTTTATTTAATTCATCAAATAATCATTCAATTACAATAAGAAATTATTAGCATTATATTTTTCTCCATGCAGTCATCAAATCACTTAATTTTATTTAAAATAACTTGTAGATTTGTTTATTCAAAATTTGAAACTGCATTTCGATTAAAAAAGAATGAAATTGCACAGCAAATTAACTTTAGAATTTAAAACTCAAATCTCCCTTTTCTCTTAATGCAATTTGTATGAAGAAAAAATTAATCGCCATCCAAAATGTTATGCGAAAAGGGGACAACTTTTCACGGACTACTCAATCCTTGGATCTTTATGGCTACTACAATGACGAAATCAGCCACAAAATATGTTACATTTCAAGTGTAAGTGGCCTTAAGGATTTATTTAATCATAGAATAACTCTAATATCAGTTTTAAAAAATTCACTCAAAATATGAGGGGTTTATGGTAGAAGTTTGTTACTTTCAGTTTTACATGTGTTTTTCAAGAGGGGAATTTAAATGGTGTGTATTTTTTTATTTTTTTTTAATATAAAAGTATATCTATAAATAAAATTGAATTCATCCTTCTTATTGATATTGTATTTTTATAATTATTATATAATTTTATATTTTATATTTTATATTTTATTTTAATAAAATATATTTTTTTCACGTAATTATAAGATGATTACTAAAATAAAAACGAAACCTCTTTTGTTGTTACTAGTCTAATATTTAACATGTTGTGATAGTCATATTTAACAATAATGTCTACAAAGTTTTGACCCCAAAAGCAATTATTAAGTGCCCAAAACAAACTATAAAAGTCTTAGGACCCTAAATCATTAAAATAGGGCTTGGCCTAGAAATGGCCCCTACAAGTTAGTGGCTCCAATTCTTTTACTCAAAAAGCATCAAAATAGATCGCAAAAATAGTGATCCACTTCGAACCATATCTATCTATTTTGGGAGGATTTGATCCCCAAAAGATTTTGTCAGGCCAAGAGGTAACTTCTCAAATGAATTGTGTTTATTCATTAAGATTACTCATGTTTATATACATTTATATACATGAGGGAGTGACTTTTGGGCTTCACCTCCCAATGACTCTTTAATTTCCATTATTTACTATTTACATTATTTACGAGTGTTCACCCAATCCCAATGATTGGGTGTCAACATTCCCCCCTTAATCTAAAGGAATGTTGGTGAGTCCAAACATCGTTTTGAATCTTTCAAACTTTTCTCTTCCAAGCGTTTTGATGAATATGTCTGCAATCTGCTCATTAGTGGAACAATGGCATAGATGGATTGTTTTGGGCTCAACATGATGTTGAATCAGATGGTATTTCGTATTGATGTGTTTCATTCGATCATGGAACTTTGGGTTCTTGGCCAACTTTATTGCAGAGGTGTTGTCAATAATGAGTGGAGTTGAATGTACTTGTTTTACCTGCAAATATTCCAGACTTTCCCTGAGCCACACAATTTTTTTTGTTTCCTCAGTTGTTGCCACATATTTTGCCTCTGTTGTGCCATCTGTTAGAACTGATTGTTTGCATGATCTTCAAGAGACCGCTCATGATCCAAGACTCATAGAATAACCTGAAGTAGATACCACAATTTCTTTGTCTCCATCAAAGTCTGAATTAGAGTATCCAATCAAGCTGAAGTCGCCCACCTATGTATACTTGACTCTAAAGTCTTGGGTTTCCTTCAAGTACTTTAGAACTCTTTTTGTAGCAGACCAATGTCCCTCACAAGGCTTTTGCATAAACATGGAGAGGATTCCAACAGCAAACGAAATGTTTGGTCCGGTGGTAGTCAGGTAGTTGAGACTTCCTACAAGTTATATATACTTTGTTGTGTCCTCAAATTCCTTTCCTTCAATGGATGTGAGATTTAAGTTTTGTTCCATTGGAGTAGTTAAAGGATTGCACTCAGCCATGCCAAACTTGTTCAATAGATCTCCAATTTACTTCTTTTGAGAGAGGAATATAGACTTCGGATGTTGAGTTACTTCAATACCAAGATAGTAGTGAACATAGCCCAAGTCAATCATTTCAAAACCTTTCATCAATTCCTTCTTTATGGATGCAATGTAGCTTTCATTGTTCCCTATCATCAAAAGATCATCTACATATACCACAAGATATACAATTGTTTTTCCTACTTTCTTGAAAAACTAAGGTACATCATCAAGATCATAATGTTTGAAATTGAGTTTTAGAAGATTATCAGTGAACTTTTCATACCAGACTCGTGGTGCTTGCTTGAGGCCATACAAGGATTTCACAAGTTTTCATACTTATGTTCATGTCCCTTCACAGCAAATCCTTCAGGTTGAGACATAAAAACATTCTCTTTCAAATCTCCATTCAAGAAAGCAGTTTTTACATCCATTTGATGGAATTTCCAACCGTTCTAAGCTACTAAGGAAAAGAGTCTCTAGATGGTAGTCCATTTTGTTGTGGGGACAAAAGTCTCATCATAATCAACCCCTTCCTTCTATGCAAAACCTTTTGCCACAATCCTAGCTTTGTGCTTGTCAAGTGAGCCATCAACTTTATACTTATTCTTGTAGACCCACTGGCAGCTAATTGGTTTGCTTCCCAATGGAGAATCAACTAAATTCCAAGTGTCATGCTTTAACAAGGCATCATACTCCTTTTGCATCGCTTCTTTCCATTCATCATGAGAAGCGGTTTCTTTGAAGGAAGTTGGTTCAAAATCTATAGACAAATTCAGTTCACAATAATAAAAAACATCCATATCAATAGGTGAATTGGAATCATTTACATCACCCTGATTTAAATTCCATGGTTGAATTTCTTGCTCTTGTCTTTCCAACCTCATCAGGATGAACACTTTCAAGTGTCTTTCTCATCCACTTTGGGGGACCTTTCTGAGATGGTCTAGGCTACTCAGTTGATTGAGTTGGGACTGAATCAAGATTGAGTCTCCCAATTTTGTCAATCACATCACTTAAAATATCATCAGTGGTTGGAGTTTCATGTGGAGGAGAAAGTGCTTTAGAAGAAGATTCCACATATTGATCCAGTATAGGAATCCCCCCTTAGAGATGTGGAATTTAATTATCAAATTCTTGAAATGATTTTGCATGCCCGAATCTATCCAAGCGATCAAGTTGTCGCTCAACAACATTGTCATCTTTGGAAGATTCAAGAAAGATTACATCTCTAGATACAACAAATGTTTTATTAACATCATCATGGAGACGGTATGCTTTGGAGGTATTTGAATACTCCAAGAAGATACACTTATGATTCCTTGCACCAAATTTGTTTCTATGTACCTTTGGTATCAAGGCATAACAGGTGGAACCAAAGACCCTGAGATGCTTTACCGAAGGGATGTGTCCATACCACATTTCATAAGGAGTCTTATTTCTAATAGCATTAGATGGACATATATTGTTTACATATACAACACATAGAACTGCATCAGCCCAAAACATCAATTTTAAGATTGTCCTCTTCATTCTTTCAGCTACTTCGTTCTGTTGGGGATTAGAAGGCACAGTGGTTTGATGTTTGTTAAGTTATGGTATGTTCTATGCTTATAACAGTTTACTTCTTTTTCTTATTATATTCCACCGATTAGCAATCACATGTACATAAAGTAAAGTGCAGATAGAACAATAAACGATCGACAGAAAACAAGCCAAGACAAGAGACACAAGATGTGGCGGATAGCCACGGACAAACCCCAAAATGTGTGGGGAAACCCTTTGATCAAATCTTCTTTTATCTTCAATAATTTAGCAGAGAGAAATAGTACAATAAATCTAATTCATATCAGCAGTAGCAAACCCTAGATCAGTAGCATCAGCATTAGCGGCTACATTATCAAACTAGGGCAGACCACATCTCACAAACCAACAGTCGAATTGACTTCATTCCACCACCAAAAGTTTCGGCTTCTAGAGGAGGTTCAGATGAACCTACAGTGCATTTTAGATAAGGAGATCTTCTAGGCCACGCAAGTCAATTTTTACTTCTGCAGTTGCAGCTTCAGTTTCAGCAGTTTCCGGCTTCAAACTAGGGCAGTCGATATCTTGCAAACCGTTCGTCGGATTGACTTCATTCCAACACCAAAAGTTGCGGCTTTCAAAGGAGGTTCAGAAGAACCTACAGTGCAGTTCCAAAGAGGAGATCTTCTAGGCCGCACAAGTCAATCTTTACTTCTGCAGTTGCAACTTCAAATTCAACAGCTTCGGGCTTCACATGTGTGAGAGAGAGAGACCCATTTCAGCGCAGTAGAGAAGAGACTCATATTTGCGCAGTAGAGAGAGAGATATGTGATGACATGAGTGAGTCAAAATGAGGAAAAGTCCTCTTATATTTATACACAACGTTGGTGGGTGAATAGATGCGACTGTTGGGCTTCTGAGCCTACATGAGTTGTAGGTCGGCTTGATAATAATTCCATAATCAAAATAAATTCATATCTCCATGAATACTTATCGGAATTGAATGATCTTTATATCAATCCTACACCTCTCGACGAGAGGAATCTAATAAAAATATTATTAGCCATGAATAAGATGACCCACATGAAGTTTTGACCTGGTTGATAATTTTAACACTCCCTCTCAACCATGGAGAACTTCATCTGCAATCTGTCTATCGGTCGTTACTATTCATCCATCAAATGCACTGCCTTGTATAGCCTGACCCTTGCCCTGCTCTGCTCTATTTTTCCTGTTCTGCTTTATCTTGTTCTGCCCTACACTGATCTGTACTATTTTGTTCTGTTCTGCTCTGCTCTTGTATTGTTCTGTTCTACTCTGCTTTTGTCCGAATTATGAAGAAGAAGAAATGATCGAGGATGTATCATACTGACTCAAAGTCAGTCTCAGAGTATGTACCACTGGTCCCAGACTAGTCTCAACCAACCCAAAGTCAGCGTCATAGTGAGTACAACTCCAATGGTCCTAGACCAATATCATCCTCCACTGACTCAAAGTCAGTCTCAGAGTATGTACCACTGATCCCAGACCAGTCTCGATCAATCCGAAGTCAATGTCATAGTATGGTACAACTCCTACCACTGGTCCCAGACCAGTATCATTGATCCCAGATCAATGGAGGTCATCCTAGCGTAGGGAGTACGGTAGTTACAACGATGCGTCCATCGATACTACTATGGTCCCTAACTTCATTTACCTGCTCATTGATCAGATGAGAGGTACTTCCCATGAGTCCCAGACCGCATGGGTAGGATGCCTCGACAAGAGAACTAATCAATCCTATCCTCACATGAGAAAAAATCAATCCTGCTACAATTGCCATGGAGAACACATCAATCCAGGCCTCACAGGAGAACACATCAATCCTGCTACAATTGCCATGGAGAACACATCAATCCAGGCCGCCATGGAGAACACATCAATCTGGGCCTCACAGGAGAACACATCAATCCTGCTACAATCGCCATGGAGAACACATCAATCCAGGCCTCACAGGAGAACTAATCATCCTGCTACACAGGAGAGCGAATCATCCTGTTCCACAAGAAAGCGAATCATCTTGTCCCACAAGAGATCGAATCATCTTGTTCCAGTGTGCACCACCAGGGGAGGGTGAGTCACCCTGTGGTCGAATGTTGCTCCAGTAATAACCGCAAGCCCTCAGAGCTCCCAGAGCTCAATGTATGCAACATGCAGGACCCTTGTACAAGGGTTTCTTACCGACTCCAAGTAGTTTGGGAAAATCACAGATTAGATCTTTCCTCGGGGCTTTGACAAGGTGTATCAACCTGTACATCATCTTAATGCGATGGAACCTCCTTGCTCATCATCTTACCATATCCAAGATGATGTCTATCTGCTGGAGCAATCGACGAATACGGGATTCCTCAATAATCGAATCCCACCTCTGGTTGTTATAGAGAATCACAGTGGTATCCAATGTAAATCCAAACAGCTCACTGAAGAGCTTTCACAACCAGACTACCTCACACGAGGTTATGCTAGCAACAATATATCCTTCTTCGGCGGTGCTCAAAGCCACCGACTTCTGCTTCCTGCTCATCCAGGATATCGAAGCAAATCCCAAGGTGAAACAACACCCGGAAGTGCTCTTACGGTCCACCACACTGCCTGCCCAATCAACATCAGTATATCCAAGTAGTCTCACATCTCTGGCAATGTATCTTAACCCATAAGTGATAGTGCCACGAAGATATCTCAGCAGATTCTTGGCACCAATCCAGTGTATGTGGTGGGGTTCAACCATGTGCTGGCTCAACGTGTTGACTGCAAAGCATATATCTGGACGGGAGTTCACTAAGAACATTAATGCTCCGACGAGTTGCCGATACTCGGTAGCATTTCGTAAAATAGGTCCAGCAGCACTACCGCTTAACTTCTAAAATTTAAGATCCTCGAGGTAGTCACAGGCTTGCAGTCCATCATACCGAATCTTTCCAATATCTTTACCACATATTTCCCTTGAGATAGGAAAATTTCCCTTGGCTTCTGCCATACTT
Source organism: Pinus tabuliformis (assembly GCA_031772625.1). Lineage (NCBI taxonomy): Eukaryota > Viridiplantae > Streptophyta > Pinopsida > Pinales > Pinaceae > Pinus > Pinus tabuliformis. The sequence goes on along the minus strand of CM062820.1, from coordinate 1,458,699,177 downwards.
CAAGTCCTAGGAAGTAGTGCATCAGTCCTAGGTCTTTCATTTCAAATTCAGAGGCCAGCTCCCTCTTACATTTTTGAATGAGAGGGTCTGCACCTGTTAGAAAGAGGTCATCCACATACAATATCAGTATGAGAGGCTTGTCATATTCAACCTTAAAGTAAAGGTTAGGATCGGCTTCACTCCTAGTGAATCCCAGCTTCATCAAGTAGCTATCGATCCTCTCATACCATGCTTGGGGTGCTTGCTTCAGCCCATAGAGAGATTTCTTCAACCTGCATACATGAGATTTTCGATCATAAATCTCAAATCCTTTGGGTTGCTCCACGTAGACCTCTTCTTTGATCGAGCCATGCAAGAACACAGTCTTGACATCCATCTGATGTAGGTTCCATCCTTGTGAAGCGGCAAGGGCTATGATCGAGCGGATGGTCGTATATCTGCCAACAGGTGCAAATATCTCATCATAGCCTATACCTTCCTTTTGGGAGAAACCTCGAGCAACAAAACGAGCCTTATACTTTTCCATGCTTCCATCTGCTGCATGATTTATCTTGTAAAGCCATTTAGAAGTAACAATTGTCGTGTCCAGGGTCTGGGAACTACTTCGCAGACATCATTCTCCATAATAGACTAATATTCTATGGTCATAGAATCCTTCCATAGTTAATGCTTGATGACATCTGAGAATGATGAAGGTTCATTTTGTATGATCGTGCTCATGATGGTCAGGCATCCTTGATACCTATTAAATTTCTTCCTTTGACGGAAGGTTCCTCAGGGTGCAGCATGTCCTTTAACATCATCAAGTATCCCCCTAAGCCATGAAGGCCTCTTCCTAGAAGAGGAAGGCTCATGTGGATGAGAATCTATCAGATCCATGGGTTCTTCTACATCAAGCATTGATTCATCATCCTTTTCTTTCGGTTCCCTGGTGTTGGCTTCTTGAGAGCTCCTCAAAGTCGAAAGATTATTCACCTTGCAATGAACTTTTATTTAGGAGTCTTGGAACCCAATGCTTGATGAGGGCATCAATTTTGTACATATACGACGGTGATTGTAGTTTCAGCCCATAGAAACATCAGAAGTCTTTGATCATGTAGCATGGCCCAGACAGCTTCCATCGTCGTGCAGTTCTTCCTTCCCACCACATCATTCTGCTCAGGAGTATGTGGTGTAGTAGTCTCCCTCTTAATGCCAACCTCAGGTATGCCTGAGTGAACCAATTGTAATATATCAGAGGTCTTGCTTTGGCTTGAGGGGAATGGTCCCCTTTTGAGCTTTCCTTCAGCACATCCTAGACATACACCTTCATTCTCTATTCAGAATTCGGGCATCCCTATCACCATTTGTCTTACACCGAGTATAGCTTTATAATGAAGGGGGGAAAACCTCTAATGCCAAAGTTCGGACTGAAGAGATGTGTCATAAGACATGACACCTAGCAGACTTCCATCGACCTGATATAATGAATCAACACTAAACCCAAGAGTAAAGGCATCTTTAACATTATTTTTCCATATACATACCTTGCCATCATTGAAGGTTACCTTGTAGCCTTTGTCTTCCATTCCCGAGATGGACACTAGGTTCTTTTTGAGGTCAGGTGCATTTAATACATCCTAGAATTTCTGGCCTTCTTGAATGCTTGTCCTCTTCCTTGATTCCCAGCTCTCCTCTTACCTTTGCTTTTGAATTTGTCATTCCTTTGATTGCCATCAGAGGGATTTTGATCATCGTCCTAGAGTGAGTCCTTTCTACCAGGGCACTCCCTTGCATACTGACTTGCTTTATCGCAAATGTAACATCGTCACTTTCTTCTAGCCTTTGGTCCAACCTTTCCTTTTGATTTAGTCCTGGAATTATTTCTTTTCTTTGCATGAAAATAAAAGACAGCAGGAGGACCTTTAGGCATGGGCATTTCTTACACTTCTTCCCTTGTTTCTTCTTGAATGCATCTAGCCATTAATTCCTCGAAACCAGAAATTACATTATAGTTCAGAAGAGTAGTCCTGAACACATACCATTCAGATGGTAATCCTTCAAGAGTTGTGAGTGCCATTTCTTTGTCAGTAATAGTTTCCCCAATAGATAGGAGATCTTTCTTGATCTCAGTGATTCTTAAGAAGTATGCTTGCATACTTTCATCTTTACCCTTCTTGATTTCCCTCAACTTATTTCTAAGAAACAAAACTTGATTTGCATCATTAACTTTAAATAATCTCACCAGTCTGTCGTAGATTTCCTTGGAGGTGTCTAGATCAGAGATGTAGGCCACCAAGCGCTTGTCGATAGAGTCCCGAATGATCTTCTTTGTTTTGACTTCTCCATTTTTCCATTTGTTCCAGGCAGCAGTAGATGCATTTGATGAAGGCTCAACAATATTGCCTCTTACATGGTCCAACACTCCTTGATCTTCAAGGGTTAGATCGATAGACATCTTCCATCCGTGATAGTCAGCTTTCTCACAGAGCTTGTCTTCAGCAGGAAAGAGTGTTGAGGACCCCATAGTTCTTTTAGGATAGCCTTGCCAATCTTCTCTTCAATGATTGCTCTTTCTCTTGCTCGGGCTTTGTCTTCACCTCAGCTCCGATACCATGTTAAGTTATGGTATGTTCTATGCTTATAACAGTTTACTTCTTTTTCTTATTATATTCCACCAATTAGCAATCACATGTACATAAAGTAAAGTGCAGATAGAACATTAAACGATCGACAGAAAACAAGCCAAGACAAGAGACACAAGATGTGGCGGATAGCCACGGACAAACCCCAAAATGTGTGGGGAAACCCTTTGATCAAATCTTCTTTTATCTTCAATAATTTAGCAGAGAGAAATAGTACAATAAATCTAATTCATATCAGCAGTAGCAAACCCTAGATCAGTAGCATCAGCATTAGCGGCTACATTATCAAACTAGGGCAGACCACATCTCACAAACCGACAGTCGGATTGACTTCATTCCACCACCAAAAGTTTCGGCTTCCAGAGGAGGTTCAGATGAACCTACAGTGCATTTTAGATAAGGAGATCTTCTAGGCCACGCAAGTCAATTTTTACTTCTGCAGTTGCAGCTTCAGTTTCAGCAGTTTCCGGCTTCAAACTAGGGCAGTCGATATCTTGCAAACCGTTCGTCGGATTGACTTCATTCCAACACCAAAAGTTGCGGCTTTCAAAGGAGGTTCAGAAGAACCTACAGTGCAGTTCCAAAGAGGAGATCTTCTAGGCCGCACAAGTCAATCTTTACTTCTGCAGTTGCAACTTCAAATTCAACAACTTCGGGCTTCACATGTGTGAGAGAAAGAGACCCATTTCAGCGCAGTAGAGAAGAGACTCATATTTGCGCAGTAGAGAGAGAGATATGTGATGACATGAGTGAGTCAAAATGAGGAAAAGTCCTCTTATATTTATACACAACGTTGGTGGGTGAATAGATGCGACTGTTGGGCTTCTGAGCCTACATGAGTTGTAGGTCGGCTTGATAATAATTCCATAATCAAAATAAATTCATATCTCCATGAATACTTATCGGAATTGAATGATCTTTATATCAATCCTACACCTCTCGACGAGAGGAATCTAATAAAAATATTATTAGCCATGAATAAGATGACCCACATGAAGTTTTGACCTGGTTGCTAATTTTAACAATGTTTGATCCCATGCTGGCGAAGATAGTTTACAAATTCATTTTAAGTGTATTCTTTTCCATTATCAGTGCGAATAGAGCCAATATGAGATTGTGCACCATTTTCAATCCATGTATGAAAGTTCTTGAATGTTTGAAAAGCATCAGATTTGTTCTTCAATAAATAAACCCAACACATTATGGTGTAGTCATCAATAAATGTCATCATATATTTATTTCCACTTGCAGAAAGAACAGGCATTGGACCGCATAATCTGAATGAATGAGTTCAAGTTTTCTATGTGCTCTGGAATGTGAATCATGAAAATATTGTTTGCTATGCTTTCCTAGAATGCAAGCGTCACATTGTTTAAGTTTCCTAGGAATTGTATGTAAACCAGTAACACCATTTTTCTTCAACAAGCGAAGGTTTTCATAGTTCAAGTGTTCAAATCTAGCATGCCATAATAAACTTGATGGAAATGTACCTTCATCATAATGCGAACTGTATGAGAAATTTTATGCACGAGCAGAGGTACCTTGCAGCTTGAGAAGTCTTTTTTCTTCTATCCCCGTCATGGTGAGTGATTTGATGCTTTTTTCACCTCAACCTTGCCATCAAACATATGAATGGAGTGTCATTGCTTGCGGATGTGGACCAAGGATAGCAAGTTTCTCCTCAACTGTGGAAGATATAAAACATCATGCAGGGGAGAGTCTGGAAGACCAGGTAATTTGAGCCTGATTGTGCCAAGCCCTGATGGATTGAGTTTTGATTTGTCTGCAAAATACACTGCTCCATCAGCATTGTCAGTAAATTCTTCAAAAAAAAACTCTTCTAAAAGTCATGTGGCAAGTTTCTCCTGAATCAAGCAAGCAATCATTTTCCAAGAAGCAAGTGAAGCATTAAACAAGTCTTCAATTACTCCAATATTACAATGTGCCACAAAATAGTGAGCAGATTCATGTGCTTTACCTTTCTCTTTTCCATTGGTTGTACCTTTGGCTTGATTTCTTTCCTGCTCAATTTTTTCCCAAGGAAACTTGCATGTGGATGCATCATGTGATCCATTTCTATTGCAATGTATGCAATGAAGATCAAACTTTTCTCCTTGAGAGTGTCTACCCCCCCGCCTCTGAAATTTCTTCTTCCTCTTCCTCTTCGACCACCTCTTCCGCTGGAAGAATCTTGAGCATGATTCTTCTCTCTATGTGCAAGACACAGCTTTTTCAGAACACTAAGTTGTATTCTTCCCAAAAGATTTCTCTCTCAGCAAATTTATTCACAAGGGAGTCAAAGGTAATCTCTTTGAGATTTCCATTTGCTTGCAATCACTCAAGATAATTATGTGGGGGAGGGAGTATTTGGGGGAGGGCGTTTATGGGGGAGAGGATTTAAATGAAATGGTGGAGTTATATGGAGGCAGCGTTATATATGGATGTCAACGGAGGGGCAGAGTTATATGGAGGTCGGTGTTATATATTAAAAACGCATGTATTAAAAACCAGGAGTGGGAGCAATGTAACCAGAGTGTGATGCGGCGGGGAGGAGGAAGCGATGTAACACACAGCAATATATTAAAACGAAAATTGGTGGGAGGAGGAGTGTTGTGGCAGCGACAACGTTTGCAGGAGGGTCGTGTATGGCAGTCAAAGCAACAATGTGGGTATGGGAGCAACTGAGGTGGATTTAAAAAGCGAATTGTGTATTCATACAGAAGTTGCCCAATTAGTTGCACTATCCACTCGACGCATGTTATTGATCCTATCTACTTTGAAAATTGATCCACACTCATGGCCCTCGCTGTCAATTCTCAGCATGGTTTTCATCTTACTCAAAGGGTGCTCAAAGCTCTGCAATCCCCCACCATTCTAAAACATGCATCCTATTGGGAAAGGAGCAAAAGACTTCCCACAACCAAGGGACCGAGGTCGAGGGGAGAGGCCAAGGGGTTGAGTGATGTGAGGTTAGCACTGTTGAACACAGTCCAGGAGAGTGGACTGTATAACACAGACTGTCGACTATGTAAACGAAACAACTATAAAACGCAGTGTATGGGGATGTGAACAGTCAAAAAATTGCAGCTTAATATAACAAAACCAAACTGGAGCGTGCAACACTATGTAATGATAAAATTAAAAACCGGAGTGGCGTGATACCTGCAACGTATGGACTGGAGCGATGGATTGTATTAACAGCCAACGTATGGAGGAGGGGTCGCATGAGGATAGAGAGCATACCTTTCACCAAACACATACCATTCATGCATTCAATAAAACTAACGCATATGACAGAGAGCATGGCAAACTGCAGAAATGGAAGAAGGGAGTTACAAGGGAAGAAAAACTAAAAATGAATCTGGCTTTGATACCATGTCAGGCCAGGAGGTAACTCCTCAAATGAATTGTGTTTATTTAGTAAGATTACTCATGGTTATATACATGAGGGAGTGACTCTTGGGCTTCACCTCCTGATGACTCTTTATTTTCCATTATTTACAAGTGTTCACCCAATCCCAATGATTAAGTGTCAACACATTTTAGTAAAGAGGTGAGTAGATTTTTCCTCTACCTTCTCTTTGGAATGTCATTCTCTCTTTGCCATGAAGTTGTCCTTTCATCCAAACCTACCAAAGTTCATGTTGTCTCCCTCTAGTTGTTCTATACTTCCCTTACAAAACCACATACGCTATTAACCATGCATGATCTAGCAAGTCATCGATTACAGTGGGCCTAATGGTTAAGAGCTTGTGTTTCCTCCTAAGAGGTCATAGGTTCAAATCCAAAGGGGGGTAGAGTATGTACACCTCTGTAGAATTTAACAGTCAAGATCATTGTGTGGAGACAAGTCCTTTGTCCCACTAACAAGGGGGTCCAATACACCACTTTAGTGTCTAGATTGGTCATGACCTTAAAATTAGATTATTATTATTGTTGTTGTTAGTAATATAAACCAAAAGGCAGTATTCTCCGTCCATGTAGACTTTCCCTTGTACTAAAGGTAAGAAAGGTAGTCCTCTAAGCATCTCTTCTTTTACTTGTACATAGTGGCATCCTAATTTGATATCCAACTTGGTGTAGTACTTGATAATCTACAATTGATTAGGAAAGTCATCAATCACAAGGGGCAAAGGATATTGACTCTTGAGTGTGATCTTATTTACAGTGCTCTAGTCAAGACACATTCTCCAAGTCCCATCCTTCTTTGGCACTTTGGTGATAGGTGACCCACAAGGTCAGATATTTGGTTTAATTACTCCCTGTGCAAACAATTGTTGCAATTACATCTTCAATTTATCGATTTTTTATCTACATTGTTGATAATGGGTAGTCATGCAACAATTGTATCGTGTGCTTCACTTTCCTCTTAAATAGCAACCCTATAGGATTTTGAAACACTTATTTATATCATTATATGGTTGCAAAAGTTTCTTGAACCAATTTTTCTGCTTTTTAGTACATCCCTCTAGAGACATCTTTACAGTTTCGTCTCCTTGTTGATTGTCTTAAGAAGAGCAATACAAACTTCCTACTTGAGCTAATCATTGTCTTGGCTTGCTTAACACTTATTAGAAAGGACATGGACTTACCTCTGTGTGCATGGATAGTTAAAATAGTTCACATACTTGATAAGTGGTCAATAGTTTGGTCTCCCCGTGAACATCCCAACCCTCGTGTATATCAAGGGACTTCCTAACACTACACCACACATATCAAGTGGTACTACCTCCACCTCAACTTCATCAATATAGTTCACACTTGTAGCAAAGTTGACCTTACATTGTTTAGTAATCATGAGTGCTACATCCTTATTTACCCATCCTAATGAGTATGGGTGACTATAGTCAATAATTTCCAATCCAAGTTTATCTCCCATATCTTCTATTATGAAATTGACTTTTGAACCAGAATCAAATAAAACATCCACCTTTGTCTTCTTGACTTGGATCTTGATATGGAAAGAATTTAGTCATCTCCTCCTTTTCCTTAGGATGGAGACTAATTAGGTTCATTACACTTTGCATTATAGTGTAGACAATCTTCTTTACGTTTGCATTTAAGCTACGCTTAAATCAATGAGGAGCATGGTTTCCATTTCGTCTTCCTCCTTGTGCATCTTTGAATTCAACTATAAATATAGCATCCAACATTGATCCTCAATATGGCCACAGATATTACAATAGTTGAAGTGGTTGTTTAAATTCTTACATTGATGTGCAATGGTTATTGTCCTCTTAGAATTTCTCCAATTTTTCTTTCCCTCCTTGGGAATGCTTTAATGGTCTCTCTACTTTGAACCATTTGGTTGTCATCTTCTTGTCCATCTCTAGATATTATACTTGCACACAAGCCTCAACAACAATTCTAGGTATAAAGAGCACTACATGTCACCTTATATCATTGTCAAGGCCACTCAAATACTTGAGGAGTACATCCATGTTCTCGAGAGATATTCCCAACATAATAGCTTGTTTTCTAAACCTAGTAATATATTCCAATACAATTTGTTCTTGCTTCCACCAAAAGTGATGTCAATAGATTCATCAGTCACCTTCATACCCGATAGGGTAAAACTAGGATGAGAATTTTAAAGACCTCCCATTTAGTCACCAAGAGATCACCCTCCAACCTAAGGATCTTCGTTTGGCTTTCATACCAAGTTTGGGCATGGCCCTCTAACACGAAGGGGGCAAATATTATCTTATGGCAAACATTGAAATAGACTTCTATATGTTGCAACCATTGATTGAACTTAACAACATCAATCTCAACTTGGTCTCTCTTTCTCTAGTTCCTTTTAAAATTCTTTTTCATTAGTATTAGGAGAATTTTAGAGTGAATATTGCACCTCGAAACAAAAAATGCACTATCAAACTCTACTTTAAAAGAATCAATAGGATTCAAGATGATGATGTCATCCCATAGATATTAAAAAACACTAAAAAAAACAAAAACAAAACAAACAAGAATTAGAGCCAAAAGAAAACTATTTTTTAATCATATTTTTTACTTACCTCTTTATAGTTTTACTTAGATATCTAGTGTAGACACTCTTCACCCTTACCATTTGCTTTATAGTTTTACTTAGATATCCAGTGTAGACAATCTTCGCCCTAATTCTTTTTCATTAGTATTAGGAGAATTTTAGAGTGAAAATTGCACCTCGAAACAAAAAAATGTACCATCAAACTACTTTAAAAGAATCAATAGGATTCAAGATGATGATTTATCTCATAGATATAACCCAAAAAAAAAAAATGGAACCAAAAGAAAACTATTTTTTGATCATATTTTTTACTTATCTCTTTATAGCTTTACTTAGATATCCAGTATAGACACTCTTCACCCTTACCATTTGCTTTATAATTTTACTCAGATATCCAATGTAGACAATCTTAACCAGCTAGAACCCTTATCATTTAAACCACAACCTCACTGACTCAAAATTAGTATTTAAATCAGTGGCCTGATACATTGTTGTCTTTTTTTGTTATAAAATGGCTTAAAGCAAGTGGTGTTAAGATGGCTTTAAAACAAGTGGTCGTTCATGAAGTTGCATAGGTAATGTGAAATGGACAGTTTTCTTTTGGAGATTGGAATTCTGAAGATTAACCTATGATCCCACCACCTTCACCATTGAACCACAGCCTTGCTGGTTCAAAATCAATATTTAAATTAGTGGTCTGTAATATCATTGAACCACAACCTTGCTGGTTCAAAATCACTATTTAAATTAGTGGTCTGTAATATTGTTGTTTTTTTGTTCAGCATTGAACCAAAACCTCGCTGGCTCAAATCAATATTTAAATTAATGGTCTGTAATATTGTTGTTTTTTCGTTGTAAAAGGGCTTAAAGCAAGTGGTGGTTGATGGTGGGAGGTAACGTGGAATGGATGAATGATAAAAACTGTGGAGTGATCAAAGAAGACGCCTTCACTAGTAGACCTAATAGAGACAATCGATAAATATTTTCAACATCACTACACCGGTAAGATGAGGTGAATAGATTATCCCCACGTCACAACATCAACTATCCACATTATCTGTAAAACAAATGGAGTTGCCATAACAATAAAACAAGTAAATAAGCGCTAAACTTCGTGGTAGACAGCTGGTTTCCAAAGAACTTGATCTTTCACTTCCATATTATCTAGAATATTTAGTGTCCTAAACTTTGAACCGATCAGAATTTGGTAGCTTTGAGTTAGGAATAGAAGCAATTCACAAATAAATTATCACACAAGAAGATGAGCAATTATCTTCGTATTCCTTATTGTTATCAACTATCAACAGGATTTTGACCACCCCAGTTAATGAAATTGTTAAGTATCTACAGAACTGAACTGCTTGCAAAGCGTTTCAAAAGCCCTGTACACAAATTTATAGATATAATATCCCAGCTGGCATGTTATAACAACGGAAAAACCATCCAATACTATATGGATGATTTCTACTATAACATATACTGCATGCCTTCTGGATTCTGTGACATTAATAGGCCAGGTATATGAGTTTGCCTCCCTTCAGATCAAACCACAACGTCGTCATACCAAAACAATGTCATTGGCAACACAGGACGCTTTCAAATAGTCACTATAATCCGTTCTCCTTTTGCAATTATATTTTTTTCGCAGTTATTGACACATCAAAATGTCCCTGACACATGTAGATTGCCTTTTAGTTTGTATCCAATATGTGCCATAATCCATCACTGCCTGGAAAAGTAGTAGAATAGAAAAGAAAAAATAGAACTAAAAAGAGCACAAATTAAAGGGTGGCTGTACTTTCAGGTTTCATTTAAACTTCAGATGAGGTTTTACCCAGAGGACTTGGATCAGTTATCGTCAGATTCTGCATGAACAGCGAGGATGTCAAAAGCATATCGTTCCACTGAACTTTCACTAGTGCTTCTGATTTATATAATTAACTGCAAGAACCACAACCAATTCTTGCTAGTGTTCTCGAGCTAACTGGGAACATCAAATTACCACATAAATCTTCTTAATTTTGTCAAGCTAGGTCTGAACGCAGCAAGGAAGCTAGTGACGTTAGGAAAAACTTCGGAGACTCGTAAACAAATTAAAGTTTGCATGATAAAAAGAGCCGGACTAAAACCAAATGCAAACAGATCATTTACATCTCCAAATCAAATCAGAATATCAACATTGCAGATTTGCCTTCAAACAAAGAATTGGAAGTGAATACAAAGATTACATGCTGAAACATATGGACACTAATGTAATTTGAATTTACAGGCCCAGACCTAATGACTTTGGCCGTTTAACTGCTTCAAGAGGTTGGACAATACCTTGCCCATCTTTCCCCAAACCAGCCCCCTCGACAAAACCCATTTTTGCCATCAACCTGGAACCAAATCCTTTTGTATGAGCCTCAAAACCACCCAATTTGGATGAGATTCCCAAACCTTTTTGTCGGGAGAAATTCCCATTTGGGCTAGGACTATAACTCACTTCAGTTCCACTTATACAGGAAATAGCTGTTTCAGCAACAACAGAATCGGATTCCATTATGCCACTTGAAACAAATGACATAGGTTGACTTGCATAGGCAGATACTTGTTTCCTCCCACTGCTCCTTGAGGTACCCACTTTTTTAATGCCAGATCCATATTCAGTATTCGAATGAATGATTTTGGATGGTCGTTTTCTGAAATCACAATAAAAAGATTCATTTTGATTCTTAATAATATAAGCCATGCGAGCAGCACGCCTTGCTTTTCTATCAATGCGACCTTTTTCTCCAGACTGCTTTTGCCTGTTAAAGGAGCTTCTACATCCCACTTCATCCATTTCATCATCAACCCCTAATAACTGCAGACAAAAAGAATATTAATATCTCACTAAATAAAAATTACAAGAAACAATTTTTTCTCTTTACTCAACATAATGACGAAGAAAGCTAGGGCAATCTCTCACCAAGAATATAAGATCTAAGCAGCATCATTGGGGATAATCGAGCTAAACTTTATAAGCAGGAATATTCAAAAGAAACTTCAGAGATCTGAGATGTGAAGAGAAAGGACACACCTCAATTTTATGCATCTGATACATCATAGGCCTCAACTTCAAATAATATCAAACAAAAAGTGCAAGGTATAGCAAAGAATACTAGATAAAAGTCTAGGGCCTATATATCAACAAATGAAACAAGACTTTGCAGAATCAGCACGTGTGGAATCAAAATGGAACATGGACCTATAGTGTGTACCTCATGCATCTCATACAACCACAGGCATCATCTTTGAGGTCAAAAACTAAAAGATATTGAAACTAGTGCAAAGTGAATATCAAGGACCTGTGTATCAACAAATTAAACTAGATTTGACACCAATACATGCAAAAATTTAAAACACAAATGATACAAAAAACCTATATCACATATACCACTCCTTTGGTGTTTAACCTAACAAAGGAAGTGCCACTATGGGATCAAGACCCTCATGAAGCAAGTCAATAAACTCAAGAGGAACAAGAAAATCAGACTGGAGAACAAGCTTGCGAAATCGAAGTTGGAAACCAACAACTCAATCAACAAATAAAAGATTTAGAAACTGACACCTCCAAGCCACCCACCCTTAAGGAATGGAAAACCTCCATAAAGAGAAGGCTACTATCAAAGATAAGCAGCCTAAGATATTTTGGATTAGGAAATTGGAAAAATGAGGCAGCAGCCCATCACCAATTCCTGCACAAACAAGTTGATGAGCATTAACCCTGGGTCCAGGTGGTAGTGTGAAGAAGGCTCCCCCAATTGTGGAGGTTGTGGTACAAAGCAAGTTTGCATAAGAAAGGCTGTGACAGGCTAACGTTATTTCGTGCAGGAAAATTGGAAAAATGAGGCAGTGGCCCATCAACAATTCCTATATAAACAAGTTGATGACCTTAAATCCTGGGTCCAAGTGGTAGAATGGAAGAGGCTCCAATGCACTAAGGAATTGAATCTTAATAGTCTATGGCCTTCCCTCTTTTTCTTCAGATCCTCTGTAGATAAGCCTTTCTTTCATCCATAACATCATTGATTTGAAACATCAACCTAGAAAGGGCTTGAAGAGCAATAGACTCTGCCCACATCAATTGGTCCTCCTCGTCAGAGGGAAAAGCCAAGAAGCAGCCTGCTTCACTACCCAACAAAATTTTTCTGGATGTCAATCTTACAAGATTGCAAGTAGAAGAATTCAGGTTAGCCAAAGAATAGCTAGTAACCACCAGGAAATTTCCCTGTCAATTGGGGTTATCTTGGTTGGTTGGGCAGAATGGTTGTTATCTTCCCCACCTAGGTTCAAATCGCCGCCAATGACATGATGAGCTATAATGCCTTGATAATTTTTGTTGTAATGGCTTCGTGCCTATGAATATTGTTGTATTGGATTTGAGCATTCTAAAGTCTTAAGTCAGTATACCTATGGGCTGGTCTGGTAGCAGCAACCTTGCTCTAACCCTCAGGCTGAGAGAGAGGTTGATTTCTATCCTCAGGATAAAAAGATATGAAGTTTCCCTGTTTCTTGAAACTCCATAGGCATCATTTCCAAAGCCCATTCCATTTTCCCCCTCTAGGTGACATAGAGGATATACAAATCCCAATGTCCAAGTAAACAATAAAGTAGTTGAGACCAATATCAATAAATTAACCCTAGTAAAGTACTAAAGAGTTATGCTGAACTTCAGATGCATCGTGTTGTGTTTATCATATGTGTGGGTACTGTGAAAGCATCCAAGCATTTCTTTATGTTGAAAATCATAATGACAGCTTCAATTTTCTAGTGAGATGAAATATACAATCTGCATCAGTATTCGTATTGCCAAGTTGAGCTTGGACACCAGCCAGAGACAAACTGACTCAGAACAATCATTTTTGAAGTTACCACTTTGTGTCACAACAAGGACATTTGCAATGAAAAGCTGCCTCGATTCAAAGTGTCCCACTCAGAGACCCAACTGAGCAAACAATACAAGACCGGTGCCTTATAAACCTGAGGCACAATCATTCAATATCCAAAGATATCAAATGCTAATCACACCAAGGAAAAGGGTCTGTTTCAGAGCCATGTCAATTTTGCAATGGCCAAAATGACTTTCAAAAACTAAGCCCCTTATCAGCTCATCTAAAGGGGTTCGTGGCCACTAAGTTATGTTCAAGATGGTATTGTGACAGCCTCCAAGCATTTCTTTATGTTGAAGACGGTATTGACAGCTTCACTATTCAAGTGAGATGTTAATTTTAGGATAACAATGGTATGTTTTATGCTTAGAGCAATTTTACTTCAATTTTCTTTATTAGCCCAATATCATATCCAGTATAGCAATCACATCAACATGATAGTAAAATGCAGATAGAACATAAACAATAACAGTAGAAGACAAGCCAACACAAGAAGACACAAGATATTGCACCAGCCAAGGACAAACCCCAATGTGGGGAAACCCTTGATCAATTCTTCGTATAATTCTTCAAAAGTTCAGCATAGAGAGAGTAAAATTTACAATATTCACTTGCCCAAACTGATCAGTCAAAGCAGCAGAAACAGAAAGCCCTAACCAAAAAGTCAACACTGGTCAACAGGGCTGAAATTGACCTCCAAAACAGCTCAGTCAACCTTGGTCAACTCGGCCTCCAACAGCAAGATAATGCAGCCCAAAACAGTCTGAAAATAACCAGTCAAATCTGGTCAACAAAATCAATGCAGCAACCTGAATTAGGGCAGTCAACACTGGTCAACGCAGGGGTCAAACTGCCTCTGTTTTTGTGCCCAAAACAGCAGCTGCCCAAACAGAAGTCTCCCTCGCAAAACCAGAGTCAAACAAGGTCAACATTGGTCAAAGTCAGACTCCTGAAATTTCGGTCAAATCTGGTCAATGCAGCAGCGAAAAAAACAGTCTTCCTTTCGCACATGTGAAGAGAGATAGAGGCCCAGAAATCCGTACCCAATCAAGATGAGAGAGAGAAAAATGAATGAGATGAGATGCCAAAATGAGGAGGCACCTTGTATTTATATGCAAAGTTGAAGACTAGAGGAGGCTAATTTGATGGCCGGCCGACCTTGACAATTTGTCCATAATCAAAATAAATACCTAACTTCATTTGTACATGTCACAATAGGATGATCTTTAGATCAATCCTACACCTCTCGGAAAGAGAATCCAAGAAAAATATCAGCTACCTCATAAGAGCTACCCAAAGCGATGTTTTGCCCTAGTTGCCAAATTTAACACTGCCTCTCAACTAGGGAGAACATCACCTGCCAAACTGTATGACAATCTGTACCATCCCTGTCACTGCACTGCTCTGTTGAACCATGAAGAAATAAGAAATGATCGAGAATGTATCATACCATTCTCCACTGACTTGAAGTCAGTCTCCAACAACAAAGAGTGTGTCATACCACTCTTAACCTACGTTACCGGATCCGGCACAAGCAGGTGGAGTCTTGCCGGATCCACGGATCTGAGCCGGATCCACGGATCTGGACCGGATCCGGATACGGATACTCCCAAATACGCTTAAAATACGTATTTTTTTAAAGACGCGGATTTTGGAAACGGCTAGCCTTAACAGGATACGGATCCCGCCGGTGGCTGCCGGAAGCGATGATAGATGGCTGAAAAAGTTAAAAAGCAAATATTTTTTAGGTTTTAGGTTTAGATATTTTGTGGTCCCGGATATATTATAACATTACTTTTGTCGGACTCTGCGTTGCTTTGTCTGCTTTGACCCTTTTCTTTTGTTGCCATTCCAACAGTCGACCCCTCCTGCACATGCTGATTCGTTCCGGGCTCACCGCCGGCCCCTCCTGCACAGGAATTTTACGTTGCGGGCTTACCGCCGGCCCCACTGCACGCAGCACCATTCACTCTGGTCAGGTCGCCGGTTCCCCTGCACGCAGCACGCATTGTTAACACAGTCGGGCAGCACTATTCACGCCCGCAAAAATTTTAAAAGCGCCGAGGGTTTCAGCGTTAACCAGGTAATTAAATTTTTAATAGATTATTGTTATCAGTTATATAGTGTAGCTTAGTGCACGTTTACGGTTTAATATATGTAATGTAATATTAATATATTATTATATTAATGTTTAATAACAGTTATATATGTTATATATGTTATATTCGTATATTTATTATTTAATATTTGTATATATATGTTATATTTAATATATGTTATTTACTGTTTAATGTTTAAAACTTTAATGTTTAATAACAGTTATAATATATATTAATATAACAGTTATATATATTATTTAATATTTATATATATACATATGTTATATAATATATGTTATAACTTATATAACATATAATAAATTATAATAACAGATAATAGTTATATTAATATTTAATATATGTTATTTAAATTTTTAAAATGTATTTAAAATTTGAATTTAATTTTTTTTTAATGTATTTACAATTTAATTTTTAATTGTTTATGGATAATATTAATATATTATAACTTGACTTTTAAATGCAGTTGCAAGTAACCAATAGAGTCTATACTATTATCATAATGGAACCATCACAAGATTCACAACATGAGCATAGTGAAGGGGAAATCATCAAAACAGATCCAAAATCTCCTCTATGGCAGTATGTGGAGATTATTGGAAAAAATCCCAGAGGTGGTTCATTTAAATGGAAGTGCAATGAATGCCAAGATATAAAAAATGGCTTATATACTAGAGTGAAGGCCCATCTCACCGGTCAAACTAACACAGGGGTGCAAGTATGCACTGGGCCAAAAGATGCAAATGGCAAACCTGGCCAAGGTTTGAGTCTTGGAAAAATGAAATTCTATGCATCTTTGCAAGAAGCTGCTGATAGGAAACTTGCTAAGGGAAAACATCCTGTGCAAAGTTCTACAACTAGGCCTCCATTGCCATCTAGGCCTGCTGCTACATCTAATAAAGGGCCACTCTAGGCCCTCTTGAAGCGTGTTTCAATAATCAAGGTAAAGACATCGCTGATGAACATGTAGCTCGTTGCATCTATGCAAATGGGCTAGCATTCAATTTGGTGTGTTCCCCTTACTGGCAACAAATGATTAAGGCAGTTAATGAAGCGCCAAAAGGGTACAAAAGCCCTGGATATGAAAAGGTCCACACTACCTTGTTGGCATCAGAAAGGCAATCCGTAGATAGACAGCTACAGGCAATCCGGGATACATGGGCAGAAACAGGGGTGTCCATCATTTCTGATGGATGGAGAGACCAAAGAAACCGCCCATTAATTAACGTTGTTGCAGTATGCCCCCAAGGGGCAATGTTTTTGAAGGCTGTTGATTGCAGTGGAATAGAGAAAGATGCATCTTTCACATCCACAATTCTTATTGATGCAATAGAAAGTGTGGGGCCACATAATGTTGTCCAAGTCATTACGAACAACACACAAGTTTGTAAAGCTGCAGGTTTGATTGTGGAGGGTCGATATGATCACATCTTTTGGACTCCATGTGCAGTCCATTCATTGAACCTTATGCTTGCCAAGATTGGTGAGATTGAATGGATTAATGAAATATATGTAGCATCAAAAGAAATCCAAATGTTCATAACAAATCATTCAATGTCCCAAGCCATTTATCGGGGTTTTGCAAAGTTGGAGCTACTGAAGGTAATTTTTTTGATCAATACTATTTGTATTAGAAATAATGAAATTCTTATTTTTAATTACAAATTTATATATGGTTTCTCATTTGAGATTTTGCCTTTTGAAACTTATAGGTTGTTGAAACTCGTTTTGCCTCCCACACTCTTGTCATAAAGAGACTTATGGAGGTGAGACAAGCACTACAAGCAATGGTCATTGACCCTCTTTGGAAATCATGGAGGACTTCCACTTCTGATAGAGGGCAAAAAATCAAGTCCATCATTCTTGATGATGCATGGTGGGACAAGGTTCAATATCTTCTACGGTTCACTGAACCAATCTTGACCTTGATCAGGGCATTTGATACAGATACACCTTGCTTGCGGGAAGTTTATGAAAACATTGATAGTATGTTGGAGAGGATAAGGGAAATTATCAGGGCAAGTGAAAATGACCCTCATGAAACATTCTATTATTTAGTGAAGGACATAGTTATAGAAAGGTGGAACAAAATGACCACGCCATTACACCTTCTAGCATATGCATTGCACCCCAAATACTATCGTTATAAAATTTTGTCTTTACCTGGTAGAGCAGCACCAAACAAAGATTCTGAAGTGGTACAAGGATACAAGACAGCCTTGAAGAAAATTTATAGAGATATGGGAGTTGCAATGGAAGTCCGCCAAGAATTTGGAGGGTTTGTACAGTCTAGTAGTAGCTTTTCAGATCCAGTAGCTATGGATGATCGAGGACATCTTGATCCTATTACTTGGTGGGGATTCCATGGTGGGGATAGCATTCATCTGTCTACTCTAGCCACTAGGTTGTTATCACAGGTTGCTAGTTCCTCATCAGCTGAGAGGAATTGGAGTACATATGGCTTCATCCATTCAGTGAAGCGAAACAGGTTGGGAGCGGCAAAGGCTGAGGACCTTGTTTATGTTCATTCCAACCTCCGTCTTCTATCACATGTTGAACCAGAGTATAAAAAAGGTCCGAGCAGGATGTGGGATGTGGAGCCTGAGATCTCTGACTTGAACCTGACACTAAATGCCATGACTCACCTCAAACTACTTGAGGATATTGTTCCACCACCAGTCCAGCCTACTGATGCAACTTCCTACATTCCAGGGCCCCCATCATCTATTCATGATGTAGAGTTGCAATATGCAGAAGATATAGATCCATTTGAGGATATGTTAATGTATTTACTATTATCATTCATGATATTATGAATCATGATCCTTGGACCTTTTTGTTACTTTGTATGAGGGACGATGCACCATTTCAATGTTTTAATCTTCATATTTATGATTTTAATATTTTATCATTCAATGTTCTAAAAATGTTTGATGGTTTCATGGAGTATTTGATTTTTTAGCTTTAAGGTGTTTTTTAAATATATATATATATATATATATATATATATATATATTGTACGTGACGTATCCTTGCCGTATCTGGATCTTAGATTTTCAAAAAACTAGCGGATCCGGATCCGTATCCGTATCCGTATTCGTATCCGTATCCGAATCCTGGTAACTTAGCTCTTAACTGACCCGTAGTTAGTTTCCATTGATCCTAGATCAATATCAACATCCTAGCATAAGGAGTATGGTAGTACACAATGCGTCCATCAGTAGTACTATGGTCCCTATCTCATTTCCCTACTCATTGGCCAGATGAGAGGTACTTCCCATGAGTCTTGGACGACATGGGTAGGATGTGCCGGCAAGAGAAGGTGAACCATTCATCCTGCTCATATGCCATAGGAGAGAGTGAACCACTCAGCCTATGCATATGCCACGATGGGGTATCACAGAGGAAGGTGAACCATTCACCCTATACACAACGCACCACTAGGGGAGGGTGAGTCACCCTATGGTCGCTCATCGCTCCAAGAAGTACCCCAAGCCCCCTGGAGCTCCCGGAGTTCACTATCCATCTCATTGGCCAGATGAGAGGTACTTCCCATGAGTCTTGGACGGCATGGGTAGGATGTGCCGGTAGGAGAAGGTGAGCCATTCATCCTGCTCATATGCCATAGGGGAGGGTGAACCACTCAGCCTATGCATATGCCACGATGGGGTATCACAGGGGAAGGTGAACCATTCACCCTATACACAACGCACCACTAGGGAAGGGTGAGTCACCCTATGGTCGCTTATCGCTCCAAGAAGTACCCCAAGCCCCCTGGAGCTCCCGGAGTTCACTATCCATCTCATACATGATCCTCATAAGAGGGTCTTTCCATGGCTCCAAGTCGTTCACGAAAGGTTAAGAATATGATCTTCCCGAGGGGCTTCATAAGAATATCAACGACCTGCTCATCGGTCCCAATATGATAGACCCTTATTGCTCACCGTTGTACCATATCCCGAATAAAGTGGTACCTGATATCAAAATGCTTGGAGCGATCATGAAACACAGGATTCTCAGAAAGACGAATCTCACTCTGATTGTCACAGTAGATCACGGTGGTATCCAGCACATGTCCAAATAGCTCACTAAAGAGCTTCCTCAACCAGACAGCTTCACAAGAGGCAAAACTAGCAGCAATGTATTCAACCTCAGCAGTGCTTAAAGCAACCGACTTCTGCTTCCTGCTTATCTATGATATTGAAGCAGAACCTAGAGAGAAGAAACATCCTAATGTGCTTTTGTGATCCACTAAATTGCCAGCCTAGTCTGCATCAGAGTAACCATGGAGCCTCACATTCCCGGAAGTGTATCTTAGTCCATAAGTGATTATGCCCCGGAGATATCTCAAGAGATTCTTGGCAACAATCCAATGTATATGATGAGGCTCAACCATAAACTGACTCAATGTGTTCACTGCGAAACATATGTCCGGACGGGAGTTCGCCAAGAACATCACGGCCCCTGTGAGTTGACAATACTTAAAAGGATTTCCCAAATTGGGCCAGCAGCACTTCCACATAACTTCTTGAAGTTAAGTTCCATCGAAGTCGTCACTAACTTGCAATCCACCATCCCAAATCTTTCAAGTAGCTTCACAACATATTTTCCTTGAGAAAGGAAAATCTCCCCTGGATTTTGCCAGACCTCCAACCCTAGGAAGTAATGCATCAGTCCTAGGTCCTTCATATCAAATTCAGAAGCCAACTCTTTCTTACATTGATAAATAAGAGGGTTTGCACCTTTCAGAAAGAGATCATCCACAAAGTACCAAGATGAGAGGTCTACCATTCTCAACCTTAAAGTAAAGGCTCGGATCAGTTTCACTTCTTGTAAATCCCAGCTTCATCAGATAGCTATTGGTCCTCTCACACCAAGCCCAGGGTGCTTACTTCAACCCATAGAGGACTTTCTTCAACCTGCATACATGTTACTGACGATCTTGAACTTCAAACCCCTCTGGTTGTTCCACATAGACTTCCTCCTTAAGTGAACCATGCAAGAAGAAGGCAGTCTTGACATCCAACTGGTGTAGATTCCATCCTTGCGAGGCAGCAAGGGCTATAATCGAACAGATGGTGGATTAGCGAGCAACGGGTGCAAATATCTCATCATAATCTACACCTTCCTTTTGAGAGAAGCCTCGAGTAACAAATCTGGCCTTGAACTTCTCATCACTTCCATCAGCACCATGCTTGATCTTGTAGAGCCATTTAGAGGTGACAACAAATTTGTCTTGGGGTCTAAGGACCACATCCCAAACATATTCTTCATAATTGACTTGTACTCTTCGTTCATAGCATCCTTCCATACTTGTTGCTTCATAGCTTCTTCGAATGAGCAAGGTTCAAATTGAATAATGGTGCTCATAGCAGTTAAGTACCCTTGGTACCTATTAGGCTTCTTGCTTTCACGAAAATCCCCCCTCAGTGCAACATGTCTCTCGACATCTTCGAGAGTTTCCCTCAGCCATGATGTTCTCCTTTTGGAGGAGGAGGGCTCATGCGGAGGAGGATCAATGGGATCTATCAGTTCTTCAACATCGGGCATCGGCTCATCCTGCGAATCTCCCTGATTTCCTAAATCTGTTGCTTTGTCCTTCCTTGGAATAGGAAAGTTGCTAATCTTCCTTAGGGCAGCTTCCTCATCGAAGGTGACATCATGACTCAACTCTACTTCTCTTTGACCAGGCACAGATTCTATATGCCTTGGAAGTTTTATTGTAGCCCACAAAAGTTCCTTTCTTCCCAAATGCCTCCAATTTACTTCTCTTTTCTTTCGGTATATGAAAGTATACAGGACTACCAAAAATTCTAAAATGAGAAACATCATGTTTCTTACTGGTGAAAACTTCTTCGGGAGTTTTGGAGTCCAATGCTTGATGAGGGCATCGATTTTGAACGCACATAGCAATGTTGGCAGCTTCTCCCCATAGGAACTTTGGAAGTCTTTGATCATGAAGCATGGTACAATTGGCTTCTATAATGGAACGATTCTTCCTTTCAGCAACACCATTTTGCTCAGGAGTAATGAAGTAATAGTCTCCCTCTTAATGCCAGCTTCCCTGCAATAGTCATTGGATTCAATTGACTCATACTCGGTTCCATTATTGGTCTTCAATATCTTGATCTTCTTCCCTGTTTGATTTTCCACCAAGGCTTTGAAGGCACGAAACCATGAGATTATTTTGTCCTTCTTCAAAAAATATATCCAAGTTTTGCGAGACAAGTCATCCACAAAAACAACATAATATAAATATCCTCCTAATGATGTCACAGGCAACATACTAGGTAGATCAGAATGAACCAATTGCAAAATGTTTGTGGTCTTGCTATCACTTGAGGGGAATGGTCCCCTTGTATGTTTTCCCTCGGCACATCCCTGACATACACCTTCATGCTCTATTTTGACTTCAGGCATACCTATAACCATCTTCCTTGCATCAGGTAGAGCCTTATAGTGAAAATGAGCAAACCTCCGATGCCATAGTTCGGATTGAAGAGATGTGTCACAAGAATGGCTCCCAGTGGACTTCCTCCAACTTGATATAAACTCTCAACCCTGAATCCAAGAGTAAATGTTTCTTTGAAATTTCTTTTCCACACACGTACCTTTCCATCGATGAATGCCACCTTGAATCCTTTGTCTTTAGATCAAAGTACATATAGTACTTCTTGAAGATGAACGATGTTACCTTGATTCAATTGAAGGGTAACATTCCTTCACAAGATAGGTGGCATTGTCTCCAAGGATAATTTCCAAATTTGTATCCTTCTCTATCAGATTTGAAAGAGCTTCCTTGTACCCGGTAAAGTGTGCCTTGAGGCACCACTATCAATCAACCAATTTCCCAAAGTGTCCGGAGGAGAGGCAGTAGAGAGGGCAAATATAAGATGAAATTCCTTTTGCTTAGAATTTACAACATTAGACTCATCATACCTAGAGTTTCTTGTTCTTTTAGAAGTTCGATCATTTCAAAGTTGAGTAGCGGAAGCATTCCTTTTCCCTTTGTTGTTGAACCTACCCTTCATTTGATTGTTGTTGTTGCCCCTGGAATGATTGTGATCATCATCATGAGATGTGTCCCTTCTATTTGGACACTCCTTGTCATAGTGACCAAACTTGTAGCAAATGAAGCATCTTCCCTTCCTTCCATATTTGAATCACGGTCTTCCTTGACTTTGCTTCTTTGAACCTACATTGTTCTTCCTCTTGGGATGAGCGAAGAATGCGGTAGGATTATTCCTATTTGAAGGCATCTCCAATTCCATCATCCTTATTTTTTCTTGAGAACATCTAGTCAGCAATTCTTCAAAACCTGGAATTATTTTCCCTTCTTTATATCCTTCAGCTTGTTCTTGAAGAAAATAATTTGATTTGCATTGCTAGATTTGAACATGCCAACCAACCTGTCATACATCTCCTTTGATGTATTCAAATCGGAGATGTAAGCAACTAAGTGCTTATGAATAGAATCCTAGATGATCTTCTTGGCTTTGACTTCACCCTTCTTATACTTTGTCTTAACAGTAGCTGGTGCATTTGAAAGAGGTTCTGGAATCTTTCCCTGCACATAATCCATGACATCTTGCTCTTCTAAAGTCAAATCAAGAGACATCTTCCATGCATGATAATCAGACTTGTCATGAAGCTTATCATCAGACTTGAAATAGGATGTGGAGGCCATTAAGACTTGTTCTTGATCAGTGATTGCTCCACTTAGTGATTGCTCTTCACTCTTGCTTGGGCTTTGTCTTCACCTCAGCTCTGATACCATGTTAATTTTAGGATAACAATGGTATGTTTTATGCTTGGAGCAATTTTACTTCAATTTTCTTTATTAGCCCAATATCATATCCAGTATAGCAATCACATCAACATGATAGTAAAATGCAAATAGAACATAAAAAATAACAATAGAAGACACAAGATATGGCACCCACTAGGAACAAACCCCAATGTGGGGAAACCCTTGATCAATTCTTTTTATAATTCTTCAAAAGTTCAACAAAGAGAGTACAATTTACAATATTCATTTGCCCAAACTAATCAATCAAAATAGCAGAAACAGAGAGCCATAACCAGAAAGTCAACACTAGTCAACAAGGCTGAAATTGACCTCCAAAACAACTCAGTCAACCTTGGTCAACTCGGCCTCCAACAACAACATAATGCAGCCCAATATAGTCCGAAAATAACCAGACAAATCTGGTCAACAAAAATCAATGCAACAACCTGAATTAGGGCAATCAACAATGGTCAATGCAAGGGTCAAACTGCCTCAGTTTTTGTGCCCGGAACTGCGACCTCCCTAAACAAAAGTCTCCCTCACAAAACCCAAGTCAAACAAGGTCAACGCTAGTCAAAGTCAACCTCTTGAAATTTCGGTCAAATCTGGTCAACGCAATAGCTAGAAAAGACAGTCTTCCTTTCGCATGTGTGGAGAGAGAGAGGCCCAGAAATTCGTACCCAATCAAGATGAGAGAGAAAAAGATGAATGAGATGAGATGCCAACATGAGCCACCTTGTATTTATATCAGTGTTTTTAAAAACGGTCGGCTCGGAACTGACTAAGCCGAGTTGGTCCAAGCCAAGCCCCCAGATATCAACCCGGCCTAGGAAACTGTTCGGCCAACTCGATATTAACCCGATCGGCTTGGCCGAGTCCGTATTACCTGATCGGGTTACGTACAGCGGCCCAGGCACATAAAAAAACAACGATTTTTTAAATTTTTTTATTAATTGCTTAGTGTGGGGGACTCCAAAGCACTTTAGCTTTTGTTTAGGTGGTCTTTGGGGTCCATTCCCCTCTCCCAAACCCTATTTAACCCACTCAACCCCTCTCATTCTTTAACAGCCATCTCATGCATTTGAGTGAGAGTTTGTGAGGAGTTGTTGAGTTTGTTTTTGGAGCAGTAGTGAGGAGTTTTGTGCAAGCATTGTAGCTGGAGTGAGGAGCTTCTTGGGCAGCCATTTGGAGCAGCATTGAAGAGTTGGTTTCTTGGAGCAAGCTTGAAGAGGCAGTTTGTGCCTGGAGGTATTTTTTTTCACTTGTACAACTCTGTTTTTGCTTATTAAATTTTATGTGCAAATCTAGAAATCCTAAAGAGTGTTTTTTGTGAAAGAAATTAACATTGAATCAATGTTTTTTTTTTCATTTTTAGATTGTTTGCTTTCATTTCCAAGTCAAAAAATGGCATCTAGAGTGAAAGACACTGCTTGGGCATATGTTAAAATGGTTGAAAGTCAAATGCATTGCAAATTTTGCCATAGAAAAATTAAGGAAGGTGTTGGGGGCATTAATAGGCTAAAACAACACTTGGCAGGGATTAGAGGCCAAATTACTCTATGTACCTCACCAGAAATTGGGGAGATTAGGAAGGAATTGTTAGACAGCTTTGAGAAGTTTAAAGAAGATAAGGCTAGGCAAAAAGAGTTAGAGGCTGAAATTGGGAGGAAGAGGAATATACAAAAAATGATGGCTACCAACGCCCATTTTGATTTTGAGGGTTCTTCCTCTATCCCTTGTACTGATGCATCCAACCCCTTCTGAAATGTTCCTCCCTCTTTTGAGTCTATTCAAGAAAAGGGAAAGGGTAGAATGAAAAAGGGTGATATGAATATCAAAAGTTATTTCACTCCCTCCTCTCCATCAAATGCACATGGTCCTCAAGCTAGTAGAAGTCAAATGCGGCCCACTTTAGATGACCATTGGAAGAAAGAATTGAAGGACACTGCTTGTCATTACATAGCTAGATGGTGGTATGATGCTGATAACCCCTTCAATGCTTCCCGTTCACCATATTATGAGCCTATGTTTGATGCCATACATGCTGTTGGAAAAGGCTTCAAAGGCCCTACTATGCATGAGCTAAAGGGGTATCATTTGTGGAAAGAAATTTTATCCATTAATGAATATTTAAAAGATTTCAAGGACTCATGGGCAAGAACAAGATGTACCATCATGTCAGATGGATGGACTGATCAAAGAAACCGTACCATCATAAACTTTCTTATTTTCTGCCCACAGGGAACCATGTTTTTAAAATCAGTTGATGCATCCGATAAGGTAAAATATGGGCAATTGTTGTTTCAGCTATTGGATCAGGTCGTTGAGGAGGTGGGGGTGGCTAATGTTGTTCAAGTCATCACAGATAATGCCTCTAACTATGTTCTTGATGGTAAACTGTTAGAGGAAAAACACAAGACCATCTTTTGGACCCCATGTGCTGCACATTGCATATACCTCATGCTTGAGGATATTGGAAAATTAGATTGAGTCAAAAACACTGTAGATCATGCCAAAAGCATAACAAATTTATCTACAATCATTCATGGATTTTGAGCCTCATGAGGAAACACACTGGGGGCAGGGATATTATTAGGCCTGTCATCACTAGATTTGCTACCTCATTTTTTGACATTGCAATCTATGCTTTCACAACATAGAAACTTGCAAAAGATGTTTTCCAGTGAAGAATGGAATCTAAGCCCACTCTCACAAACTGGAAGGCAAAGAATTGAAAAAGAAAGTTAATGAAGAGATATTTTGGAGAAAGGCAGCAGAGACTGTCAAGCTTGCTGAGCCACTAGTTAAGGTGTTGCGGTTGGTGGATGGGGAAAAATTGGCTATGGGCTTCGTTTATGAGGCTATGGATCAAGCGAAGGAGCAAATAAAGAGGGCATACAAGGATAAAGTGGCTAAGTATGGGCCCATTTGGGCAATCATTGATGAAAGATGGAACAATCAACTCCATCGCCCTATACATGCAGCTAGGTATTTTTTGAACCCACGGTATCATTATAAAGCTAAGGAGACATGAGCTTTGAGGGGGGAGGTTAGAGATGGACTGATTGACTGCATTGATCGCATGATCCCATTGGAGTCTGATCAGCTAGAGATACACCGACAGGTCACGACCTTCACCAATGCCTCGGGTACCTTTGGGAAGAACCTAGCAAAGATTGCAAGAGAAGCAGATGAGCCAGGTAAACAAAAATTTCAATTTTCAAATTCTTAATAGTTTTTTTGTTAAATCGTTTATAATTTGAAAGTTGGATATAATTTGTAATTTTGTTGAGCTAACTCATTACACTCCTATGTTTTTTGCAGCACAATGGTGGGAGGCTTTTGGTAGCCATTGTCCTGAATTGCAGAAGTTTGCAATTCGTATTTTGAGTCAAACTTGCAGTGCTACTGGGTGTGAGCGCAATTGGTCCATCTTTGAGAGGATTCACACAAAGAAAAGAAATTGTTTGGATCAAAAACGGTTAAATGATCTAGTCTATGTCCAATACAACCTCCGGCTCAGATGCAACCAATTGCTGAACAAAAGACCTGATTCAGATCCCATTGTGTTGAAAGACATTGATCCAACATCAGATTGGGTAGTGGAGAGTCATCCAACAAAGTTTGCTTCTGATGAGGATATGGATTTTGAATTACAAACGATAGCATCACTCAAACATAATGTTCAGTTGAATGAAGATCCTGATCCACTTGTACCAGCATCAGCCTCACAGCGAGCAAGTCCTCCAGTTGTAGGCACTTCCTCTGCTCAGCCACGACAAAAGCGCATATCTCGTCTATCTCAGCTTGCATCTGCTGCACAGCCTGCTAGTGCTACCACTTCTACAGTTGCAATTGGAGATGATGAGGTGGAGGAGCCATGGGGCCCCTTGTTTGACTCTGATGATGATCCAGAGATTGATCCACATGATCTTGGCTCCTCTAACAGTAGCTACTACTTTTGTTGTAGAGGCCATTTCTAGCCTCCTCGGTTATATGTTTTTGTTTTGATCTCTATATCATGAATCATGATCATGTATGTATTGGACAATGCACTGAGTGCCATTTTGATATAATGGATATATTCATGAGCCTACTTTGATCATATGTTGTCTTCCATCTATATTCTAATGCTGTGTGTTTGGAAACATGAATGAAAATCTTTAAAATTATGTTTTTTTATAATAAAAATAAATATTTAATGTATTTTTTACGACCGAGTCACTGAAATCAAGTCGGCCGAGTCGATTCCGAGTCGGAGTCAACCCTCGGCCGAGTCGATACTGGAGTCGGAGTTTTAAAACATTGATTTATATGCAACGTTGAACGCTGGAGGAGGCTAATTTGATGGCTGGCTGACCTTGACAATTTGTCCATAATCAAAATAAATTCATAACTTCATTTCTACATGTCAGAATGAGATGATATTTAGATCAATCCTACACCTCTCGGAAAGAGGAATCCAAGAAAAATATCAGCTGCCTCATAAGAGCTGTCCAAAGTGATGTTTGGCCCTAGTTGCCAAATTTAACAAATATACAATCTGCATCAGTATTCAACTTTCTGAGTTAACCTTAATGACCAGCTGGAGACAAACTGACTACTTATTTTTAAAGTACCTTTTGCGGGGAAACGAGCACAATTGCAATGAAAAGCTGCCACAATTCAGTGTGCTACTCAGACAGCCAGATTAACAATCAATGAAAAACCAACGCCTTAACCTTGAGGTATGACACACATTTCAAAATCCATAAATGCTCAGAAGCTAGTCATCATGCCAAACTGTCTATACAATAGCCATGTCAGTTTTTCAATTGCTGACATGATTTTCAGAAACAATATATGAAATCCATAGAATATGTGAATGTAAATCTTACTGCTATTACACACTTATGTCTCTTCCATTTATTCTATGAATACAACTCAAGACACCAATGGTAATCCCTCATTCATGAAGATAACTACGTTCATAAATAGGCTAGCAGATTTAAGATTAACCACAGAAAGCATCAGACAATAGTGAAAAACAAATACCTTGCACAATCGCAATTTATCATTGGCTGATGGCATAGAGGTGTGTTGCGTGCGAGACACTGTCACGATCCTACAAATTAATAAATGTATATGATGGTCAGTATGCTAAACCAAAACAGTATCAAAGCAGTACAAAGACTGAAAAATGCCAAATTCGTAGTCGTATATGATTATCAAATAATTATTTTTCAATTATCTTACATGAACAAACTTCCATGTTGTTTAGTTAAATTCTGATTACCCGACAAAAATAAGCTTTAGTTCTGTCTGGTTATATGATTTTTATTATTCAGATATTGTTACATTACCAAGAGGACAGGTGGATCATGGCAGATAAGTAGTGTGTTGAGAAGGGAGGTTGAGAAAATGGGTTGAATAAATTACACAAGTTTGACAGTAAAAGAGGAAGATGATGGAAGCAAGGGTTTGTGAGCTAGGCTTTCATATGCAGCTTGGATCGGTGATGAAGGAGGATATCCAACTTATGGACTATACCAAAGATCCACTTTCTGAAAATCAGTTTTCCCTGTTTCTCCTAATGTATCAGCCCTAGTGGAAAAAGTTATTAGGAACAAGTGGGGCAAAGTAGGAGGTTCTGATGAGGTTACTTCCAACACTGACGGAAATGAAGTGGCTGCGGAGGTTTCATCAGAGGTGTCAGAATGACGAACTCCACATGTCAATTCACTTGATGGCACACAAGTGGAAGTACACTCTTCAGTAAGGCTTTAGTGGAGAAGATTGTAGGTGTTAGGACAAACTCTGACAGAGATAATGCAAATTGAAGTGGGAATGATAAGCCTAGATCTCCATTGCTGTCGACATTTTCAGCCTATATCAGCTATTCTCCAGGTCATTCAACTCCTATTTGGTAGTACGTCAGTCATCTCTCGAGTGGGAAAGAAGTTGACAACCAGTGCTGCAAAGCTGCATTCATCAGGGGTAGTTTGGAAATTGCTGCTCTGACAAGGATGAAGTCAAATCCTATATCCATTGCAGCAGCAAAGAAGTGTCGGAAGGTTTTAAAGCGAATGGAGAATAGGGCATGACTATCGGTTGGAGAAAATGTACAAGCACAGCGGATACTAAAATATTCTGGAAAGACTCTCATTGGTAAGTTCCCAGGCCATTGTTTTGCAAGAAATAGACTAAATGATTGGCTTGAAAGCCACTGGGCCCCTGTAGTCAGTTATGAACTTATGTTTCACATTATGACTCAAGGGTCAATGGAGTTTATTTTTCGACTGCAGAGGATGCAAATTTGGTCTTGGGAGATAAGTGGCTTGATGGGATCTCTTTTCTGTCATTGACGCCACAGCACCCCTGCTTTGAACTGAGAGTTGAGGTTGCATCATGTATACCCATTTTGGTCAAACTTCTTGGATTGCCAACTGAATTTTGGAATGACAAAATTCTTAGTTGCCTTGCGAACCTTCTTGGTAAAACTATTTTGGTGGACGAGTTTTACAAATTGAGCACTTACAAAGGTAGACAGGAACAGGTCATGGATAGATTCAAACAGATGCTCTGATCATAATCCTAGTTTTCTGGAACTTGAATTTGAAAATCCCAAACCTGGTTCTCCATTTAAATTCGATCCTGGATAGATCAATGAAGAAGAATTTCAAAATTTGATGAAGGATGACTGGAAATCATATGATCCACTTCTTGGATCCTCAGCTTGTTAACAATTTATAAATTCACTAAAGACAGTAAAGATATAAGAACAAGGACAGAATTATTCAGGATCTGAAGCAGGAGATCAGCAAGCTGTTTAGTGGCAAATACAAGCTTATATTCAATGAGGAGGAGATTCAAAGATCAAAAGGGTTGGAAACAAGGAAGTCAAAAATTTTAAGGGATAGAGAAAACGGTTGGAGGATGAAAAGCAGGGGAACATGGTTGGAGTTAGTGGATCAGAAAGCCAAGTCGTGAGATAAGTGTCAACAATATTTGGAAATGAGGAATGAAGAGGGAGCCTTGGTATGCAACATTAAAGGTTTCGCTGAATTAGGAGTCAAACATTTGCAGAAGATATTTAAGGATCTGGAGGTAGCAAAGATAGCAGAGATAGTTAAAGTTGCCTCTTACATCTGGATGTACAAGGAAGTCACTATAGACTGACATCAAAAGAAAAAGGCACCCAACCTAGAGGTCCATGGAAGACTGAATGCAATGCATGGAAATATCAAATTAGCACAACAACAAGAGGGAACCAAAGGAGCAACCTTAATCAAGATAGAAGAGGCAAGGCAACAGTTGGATCCCATGTTCGCATTTCCCTAGGATGGATGGATGATTGTGTTTGGTACCAATTGACTATGGCTTGCACTCATGTTCTGAGGACAAGACATGAAAAGGGGGATGGAATATAATGTAAAGGTACCTAGAGAGAATAATTAAGGTGAAATTAGGTAATTAAATAGGTACCTAAGGGGGATAATTAATGTAATGTGGCCATAATCATGGAATAAGGCCCCATAAGTAGTTGGTGATAATGGATGTAATAATAAGGGGCGATGGGCATGGGCCCCTAGGAATGCTCACAAGAGAGTGTACAAGAATATCAATGTGGTGGATATGTTGAAATTTTATGTAATAAACATGGCTTGTGGAGTGATTCCTTCCATAAAAAGTAATATATGGTGCTATCCCACCTTAAGGGTTTTTAACTTTTTTATATATTCTTTGTGTTTATTCTTATGTGGATGCATTTGTTACTCTATCGTTTATCTACCAAGGTTCACTACACAAAAGATAAAGAGGGTGTCAAAGCTAGAACCTTATTTCCCTATTAGAAAACATGCATTACCTTTTCTTCCCAGATCCTTGCAGTCCAGTTTTCAAACGATAAATCCCAGCAAGTCTTTGAACCTACAAGGAGCCCAATCATCACATACATCAATATTTATCATCAAAATACAAATGAATCATTGGTAAATACAACATGCAACATTTTGAGGCAATGATGTATCACCTCAAGTTCAATTCTGCTTGAAAGAAAATTCTACTACCATATATTTTATTCCCCAATTTAGCCATAGTAGAATTTTAGTACACTAATAAAAGTTTTTGATCACAAAACATCTTATAGCAATGCAGTGAAAATACAAATAATAACTACATAGAAACAAGTTATTTGTTTCTAAGCTTTAAACTATATAAAGTATTAAACATTTTGAGAACTGCCCTCAATCAAATAACAAACTATTACAAAACTAATTTGACTGCGTTTATGCAATCATCTATCACCAAGTTTTGATTCAGTTTTTGTTGCAACCATGATACACTCCATATCAATAACCATATTTATTTCAAATTATACTGCTAAAGAAAACAATAACTCTTGAGAAAAAAATAAATCAACTAGAATGTAAAAATTGTATTTAAAGATTGTGTTACTCTTATATTAACCCAACGCCTATTTTCAACAGAGTAGGCACCCATTTAAAATGGATATTACTTATTCTAACACCCCTTTGATGACCATCTTATTTTCTAACAGATATTGTTTCCACACAATTTAGATTAGATTCATATTCTTGTTTTTTCATTCTATTTTTATGGTAGTTGCTTCAATGTCCCACTATGTATTCACATCAATGTATCCAGCAGTCCTTTTGACCGACTTTAGTGGTCACTTGTTGGACATTAATAATATTATCTTATCTTATGTTATCTTATCTCTAAAAATGGGAGATGAATCTCAATATGCTTGATTCTACCATGAGATATTAGAGTTATGTATATTATAAACAAAGCTCTCATTGTCAAAAGTTAAGGGTATGTCATGCATTTGTTGAAGGTCAATAAATTAAGAACCCTCCTGAACCATATTATTTCACAAATTGCACTAAAAGCTACTTTCTATTCTACCTACTCATAGGCAATACAACAATGGATTGGTTTTTACCTACAAAAAGTTTCTTCATCATAATACAAGTAACATCATCAAAGAAAACCCGGTAGGCTAGCTCAAGTGGTTGACTTCTTTGAGCTTCATCTAGAAGGCCTCAGAGACCATTCCCCAGGGTGGCTGCCACTGTTGAGTGCCTCAGTCAATGTTCTTACTGTGCCAGGCACCATAATAAGTGCTGACAAGTTTACAATGGGTATCATCCATCAAACATGGAGAGGCACCAAGGGGTTTCCCAGCAAAATTTTCCTCGGGAGAAGAAAAAAATAAACATAATCAAAGAATATTAAAATAACTAGACAAAATGTGGCACCCTTTTTTTGTTTACCAAGTAATTATGAGTGTCCAGTGTGGTCAAGAAAATCTATGTTAGTCAAGCAAATTTAAAGCAAGGAACTTTGTCAATGCTTAAATCACCCTATGAAACTACATTGAATTCTCTTGATCATCTAGGCAAGGGACCTTCTGGCTTTTTTTCAACTCAATTTGCCAAGTAGCATAATATATCAACAAATAAAAACAACTGAGTACTGGAACCGCTATGTTAATTAGTGCAATGAAACTCTAATATCAAGTAATTGACATCCTCCAATCTTTTGATAAGATTACTGTAGCTGTATTCAAATTTGAAAAACAAGGATAAATGAAATCAGCATCATAGAGTTGGAAACAACTGAAGTAAAATAAAGGGAACAGCAATGTTATCTCCCTATATAACATATTAACATACAACTCAAGGATAAAGAACAGCTGTTACCACTACGAGATAATATGTGAGCTTCCACTAGAATTGCAAAACCATTGTCTTCATGAACATTTTAAAAACAAATTCTTAAAATCAACATAACAGTGTTTTTATCCCCTGCTCCTCTGACAACAGGGGATGCAAACTGAAGACAGGAAGTTGGAACATGTCGGACATCCCTAGTTCAGGATCATGAGTGCCAGTGGCAAGCCATCCTGAGTCAACCACTTCTCACCCCCAAAATAAACCCTATGTCCCAGTGATGGACCAAAGGGATGTCCCACCTCCCCCAAAAATAAATAAAATTTAAAAAAAAAAAGGACCAAACAGTAACAACAAAGAACTAATGTATTCTATATATAGATAGCTAATATCTAACCTTGAAGTAATCGTTGGTTACCCAATCCATTCATTTATTTTGTTGGATCCATGGATCAGATCAGGATCCAGTGGATCCCCTGATCCAATCCAATGTTAAAACAGATCTCAAAATGCCTAAATGTATATATGTCAATGGATCTCAAAAACTGGAGATGAACCCGTCACCCCAACCTGTTCGAGCTCGGATCCATTCAAAACATCTTTTATTGGCTGAGCACCCTACATTTTCTGGAAACCCTAAACCCTTCAGGTTGTTTATTTGATGAATGCTTCCCCCCAGAAGGAAACACACAAAGTACATTAATATTAGTCTAATTCAACCTAGAGGGTGTTTTGCCATCATTGTCCATCATTGTCCATAAAATAACAAAACCGAGATTTGTTTAGCCTTATATTTACTTCTAATGCTTATCATATTTATCATTCCATAGCCTGCCTTCATTATCAACCAATGATTTCACTATTTATTATTTTTTTATTTTTTTTATTTTTGATACTTCCCATTTCCCTGTTGTATCCAGATCCTGGGATTTCAACAATATGATAGATCCATATGGAGAAAAATTAAGACACGTAAATATGTATATATCTGATGTATGTGGCACACCCCTGCATGTTGGTGATCCTTTATTTTACTAATTGGTAGCCCCATACCAGCACCTGCACCCACAAACCTTCGCAACCTAGCTTTAAATACTTGTCTCTCATGAACTTACTTCAACATATTAATAACATGCATCCACGAACCTTAGCAACCTAGCATTAAATATTTTGTCTCTCCTGAACTCGTCTTTAATTCATTGATAATTAATTCAAAATAAGATTTTGCAGGTGCCTTACATCCTCTACATGCTAGTGTTTGCAGTAGCTAACACTTCTTAAAATATTGTTTACACACCAGGGTAACAATTTGTATCAGAGGTATGTTTGAACTTTGAAGCCATCACCTGAGTACAGTCACGAGTATGCATTGGCTGAAATGCTAACATGTCCATCGAATCCAACACCATCCTTTCGAAGCTCTGAATGTATAAATTTCAAAGGAAGAAACATGCATTCCAGTCAAATATCAAGGTATATGAATAAATTGCACAGCTTAAAAAAGAGCAAAGTGAAAACTACTAGAAGCAAGTAGCAATTTAGATATAGTATAACAAACAAAAACTCACCAGATTTATTGCCTCTAGATCAACTCCACGCCTAAGAGCTCTTTCTCGACGCTTTGTGGCTATCTCCTCATTGCGATGTTTTTTCTTCCCACCTGCCAAATAAGTGCTTAGCCAATCTGCTTATTTGATGTTGTTATTACCAATATTTGATGTTATTTTTTCAAGCCTACCAATATTTGTCAATATTTCCTATGACACAAGCTTATGACCCACCCCACCCCCCACCTGATATGTTGCCAATAAAGGTACTTGCAACATCGAGTTAAACCATTGGTGTTGTTAGCTTTAGTGATAATCACGTCTTCTTAACTCACTAGATTCCCTTGATAACTCAACAACTTAAAATGTTAGAATCTAAACTCTCGCTGATGTCAGTATGTAGCTTCACTCTAATGTTCCTCGTTTTTATTCATTGATTGAATTCTTTGTAAGTATCAACACAATAAAGTATTCTTTCATATTTTCTTTCATTTTGTTATATTTATGGTGAAACTTTTAGATTCAAGGCATCCCATGACTTCCGCTGAATTTTAGCTGAACAAACTCAAACAACCTTGAAACTTATGACTCTGCTTCAAACACGTTTCATGAC
Source organism: Pinus tabuliformis (assembly GCA_031772625.1). Lineage (NCBI taxonomy): Eukaryota > Viridiplantae > Streptophyta > Pinopsida > Pinales > Pinaceae > Pinus > Pinus tabuliformis. Next base: position 1,458,663,908 of record CM062820.1, on the reverse strand, counting down.
AAATAAGTGACAACACAGCAAAATGAAAATCAGATTATATTCTAGATTTTTCTAGCACAATATTTAAGATGACAATCAAATTAGAACAACAGTGTAGCACCCTGAAATGTCTACCATTATCTTATTAAAGACAAGACTATCAGCAAGATAACTCTTTCCCTATCATAAGGTACAGGATAGACATGGACATTCCAAAATAGAATAAGATAACTGCTAAAAGGTAAGAATTACAGTAACATTCAAGTTTTGAAGCAACCCAAAAATACTAGTAAAGTTACCTGGGATCCCCTTATATTTAGCCATCTGAGTGTTACCCGACCAATTCTGAGGAAGTTGTGCAGACTTAACCTTCTTTTTATTTGAAGGGGTTCTGAAATCCTTTGAAAGCAAAAGATTCACAAAACCTTGTTCAGCATTATCATGGTGATTATTAGCTGACTGTGTCCCATCTACATGACCTTTTTGAAACCCCCTTTTAGAATGTTCCTGAGCGTCTGCTGTTGAACTGCTGCCAGCCTCTTCACTGAAAGGGATAGCTTCCCTGAGCTGCTCCAGATTAATATCAGAGTCTTCATTTCTAATAGGCTTTCTAGACCGTCCTTTCTGTGAACTACTTTTTGGAGGTACAATTCCAGACGTAGCTTGTCCATCATCAAGTTCCTCACAACTTTCTTCACCACTGCTTTCAGAATCCATTGTGTCTTCTTCATCACTGTCTAACATTTCTTCAGGACCTCTATCCAACAGCCACAAAGAATCTTGTAACTCAGAAAAACTGCCACCTATTCCATCAAAATAATCTTTTGCTGTTTCCTCATCTATATCTGAGGAATACATAATTTCATCCTCCTGTGAACTGTCAGATAACTCAGACAAGCTGGTGGAAGACATTTCTGCACTTGTAGCTTTCAATCTACTGACGATTTCATTATTAGAATGCCCATGTCTTTCTGCACTGTCCTCCATGTCCTGTTCCAGCATTCCACTATCTTCCTCATTTGAAATTGAGACATCATCAGTATAAATGTGCATACCTCCAATCACCAAAAATCCTTTGTCTTTATGTTTATCTGCATTCTTCTCCTTTCTTCTTTTGGACTGCTTCTGAAATTTTTGTTGACTTATCTGTTTCTTCATTTCATTAGGCATTTCCTGAGCTCTGTAACTTGGTCCACCTTCATGTTCTATATCAGGTCCATTCAGATCATCTATTGGTGCATTAATTACTGTTTTCCCTACATCGTATCCTAATCCCGGCCTACTTTCTCCACTTAATTCAATATCTGTGCTTTTATTGTAAATAGCAGATTCTAAGACAGGCCCTTTACTAGGCTTTTTGTCAAGAAAGACTGCAACATGAGTTTCTGAGGGCGGAAGGACAGTGACTGGACAGTTACTTGTGGTAACTTGCACTTCAGCTGTTGAATGTATAATCTCCTGAGACCGATCACTGGAGAATCCATTCAGATCATCTGTTGGTGCATTAATTACTGTTTTCCCTACATCGTATCCTAATCCCGGCCTACTTTCTCCACTTAATTCAATATCTGTGCTTTTATTGTAAATAGCAGATTCTAAGACAGGCCCTTTACTAGGCTTTTTGTCAAGAAAGACTGCAACATGAGTTTCTGAGGGCGGAAGGACAGTGACTGGACAGTTACTTGTGGTAACTTGCACTTCAGCTGTTGAATGTATAATCTCCTGAGACCGATCACTGGAGATGCATTTTGTATTGGAGTTGATATCATCACCCTGAAAGTAAAAGCAAACTCAGATTTCTAAAATCTACCGAATTCTAGAGAGATTTGCATTATAATCAGTGTACAGTTGTAAACATACAACAGAGGTTGTAAGAAGTACCACAAACCAACTTCAAACTCTTCAATTCAAGTGAATACTTTTCTTTGCAATTGGATTACAATAATTATATATAAAATGAAATATAAGAACCACCAAAATCCAATGGAATGCATAAATGAACAGCTGAGACAAAGATCTTAATAAGGATGGGTATGTGTATCATTTATTCCTCATATAAATATGTTAGCAAGAATTAACAAAAAAGTTATTGTTTGCAATCAAACTGATATGCTCTAAAACAGCAGTTTGCAGCTTTTACCAAATCAAAAGGAGAAGGCACAGCTGTGGCATCCTCAACAGGATAAGTATAGGCAACAGCTTTGTTTAACTTCCGTCTAACATCCATTTTGCTGGGAGTGTCTCTTTGCCCATGCCTTCGACCCCTTCCTGGAGTAGAAACATTGGGTTTACCTATATCAACAGACCGCAACATGCTCCTCCTACCACGTCCTGCAGCAATAGCAGCAACAGTAATTTTTGATGAAAAAAAACAGTATTTCAAATTCAGACCAAAAAATGTATAACTCAGTCATTGTCAAATCATACTGTTTCCGTACACAATACTATATCAGCTCCCACAACATGGGCATAAGTATCAATTTTTTTTCCATTGGTTGATAGTATGATACACAGCAGACCCAAAAATAATAGGACTAGCAATGACCAAATCAACGATAGAAACAACAGTTAAAAAATACAATAGCATTTGCATCACTAGAACTGAAAATTAGAAATGAACGAAAAATGCATAATTAAGTGAGAAATTTAATTGAGAAATAAGTGGGGAAAAAACTGATATGTATCTGTCCAGACTGAAAACAAGAAGATTAACAATTTATCAACACGGACTGAAAATGAATACTCAAATACTTAATAAATGGAGGCCTGCACTCAACAAGATAGGAAAAACTAAAAGTAAAACTAAAACGGGTATAAATTTTCACAAAATTGTCACATGCCCAAAAGAGAAGAAGAGGAAGAAACAAGTCTACCTGATCAATCAATTACAACAGATTGTAATTATGCCAACTTCACCATAAAAGTAACGCGACTAAACAATGAATACTTGCATCTTCAGACTACCCCCTCCCCCCAAACCAACGAGAGGAAAGAAAAACATGGCAAAGTGTCACCCATTTTTAGAGCACTGTAGTAACGATGGCAATATCTGGACAGTCAGTGTGAGAACAAAAGTTGATCAAACAATGGTTATCGGTAGCTGAAACAGTATTCTGATCTTCACATCACAGGTTTGACTGTTTGACACTAACAGCATCAAGCTCTGCTAGTGAAGACCACATCCCATGCTGAAAAACGGAGATTTCCATCAACCCATTAACTGAATGTTGTATTATCAGCCTTCAGGTTCCTATCCAGATCTGAAGATCAAAAACTATTTGCTGCACTGACCCGCTAGTTTCTTGGTCGAATTGTTGAGCACAAGTTTAATGAAGCTTTACGTACAAAGTACAATGCATGGAGGGTGAGCCCATGAGCCTGTAATTTATCGGACCAAAATGTAGCAAAGGAAAATTCCTGCAGACAAAATATCATCTAACAAGGAACTAAAATAAACACTCCGGGAAAGGGAGATACAGATTCCTCATCTAACAAGGTATAGATGAGGATACTTTGAGGCAAAAAAGATACAGATTCCTCATCTTAAAAGGAACTGAAATGCACACCTAAGGTAATAAAGATACAGATTCCTCCTCCAAAGAATCTGAGGTCCGCATGGAGCAATAACATAAAAAATAAATGTGCAAAATACATGGTGAAGAAAGGAGAACAACACCGGCATCTCCAATAATTTGTAATGCGCAAGGAGGGAGAAATGAATTGCATTGTCAGGTTAACCAATTGCAGCAGATGAGAATAAACACCAACTTGTACTTCAGACAGGCATACTGCATATACTATATCATAAAATCTCTCCCTTTTACCATTACACAAAAACAGAAAATAATGTAAAAAATGCATAACTGAGTCATGACAATCAATCAATTTCAGAAATAACAAACAAGGATATAACAAATGTCACCGAACCTGGCGTGCACGAAGGCTGCCACTCAGCTAAAGCTCCACCCTCTACAAATAAGCTCTGACCAGAACCTCCTCCACGCCCACGCGAACGATTCCCATTATTCCTCACCCGATTACCCACTCCCCTGCGGTTACCCCACAACGAAACCCCATCTTCTTGCATTTCATTTTCTCTCTTTGCCGAGCCACCGCCACGCCGCCTTGTACCCCTTCTTGAGTTCCCACCCATCAGTGTAAATCGGGGTTCGAACCCCGGAGTCCAAACCCTGATCTGAAAAATTGATCAAACACTGAACAAAAAGAAAGAAGAAAAAGTATCGTTAGCCGTGATAGAAATTTAACTTTCAAGCCGTTACAGATCTCTTCATTTCCCGATAAATATTCCAGTTGCCATCCAAGAGCAAACGATGTTGTTATAACAACTGCAACTAAATATACAAACCTGCTCAATCCCTTAACATTTAGAAACCACCGCAACCATTTGCTTTTCTCACACCGAAATTCTAAACCATCGTAGACCTGATCATTTCTTCGTTTTCATATATTTCTATATAAATATATCCTGAGAACTATTTACTTATCCTATATTCCACCATTTTCAATTAAAATGCGCAGAGATTCCAGGACATCAAAATAATGAGCTAAACAAGGCCATTAAATCGAAATATCTATTAGAGAACATACCTGGTCTCACCAGAAGAATTCGTTCGATATGGGATCAACAAGGCGCCAACAGCAAGAAAAAATAGGAGAAGATAGCTGGTCCGAAAATGGATCTCCTGCCCTCGCGAAATATAAATGCTAGTTTGCTTCCTCCGTCAGAATTTCGGTATCGCAGGATACCTGGATTTTGGCTGAAATCTTTAGACAGTTAACTGGTCCACAAGAAAAGTAACGTGGCGTTTCTGATTCGGTCGTGTGACAAGGAGCCAAGATGATTTTTTAATATAGCGTCCAAGAATCGGTATGGAATATTCTTATTACTGTGGGATGCCCAAACTTGCTTAGCAAGTTTGATGGTTATCAAATTTGATTTTGGGTTTATTTTGCAGGAGATGGCATTCTATAATTCATTGATTTAGGAGGGGAGGAGCATTATACAAGTTAAAACTTAATACTAAGGGATGTGTAAAATAATTCAGTAAAGAGAGTAAGAGGGATGTGTGAGTATGTCAAGTCTTACGCTTGCTGGCTCGAAACTCGACAAAAATCTTTCATTATGTGAATTACGCCGAAGCTCTTCTTATAACTATTATGGATCACAGAAGTCTCAATTCAACAAAAAAATTAATGTTAACTGAAAATAAAAATAAAAATCAATCATATTAAGAAATAAAAACTATACTACAATTTAATTTAATATAATGAACTGAAAATTTTTGGGTTTATTGCATGCTCATTCTACAATCAAGTATGAAAAGTTGTGTAAGAAAAAAGAAGAAAAAAGAAATTATTTTAACTATATGGCGTCTCCAATAAAATAAAAATAATTATGTCTAGTCAAAACAAAAATGAAAAAAAACTACAATACAAAGAATTAAAAATATTGCTCCAAAATCTTTAAATATTTCTTTCAATTAATTTTTTGTAAAATGAAAATTTAAAAGAAAAAATCATATCCTATGAATATATTAAAATCTTTAAAGACATAAATATTTCTACCTCAAAGTTATATTATTTGAAAATAGTAATTTGATGTAGTTTTATTATAAATTTTGTTAAATTTCTATGCAAAAAAAACATCATTAAATCTAATATTAATATTAATATTATTAGATTTAATAACTTTGGATTAATAATTTGAGAAAAAGTTTAGATCTCGAGGAATTTGATCCCTCTTGGCCGCATAATAGATTTGGTTAGTATGGATGCTTTATCTCAATTTGGTAAATTAGTTGCAAGTTATTTCGCATGCATAATTTAAGAATTAGCTAGCCTGGGGACGTGAACATGTGATTTCTATAATATTCAATTATTCAAATTAATTTATTGAATTATGTTTTATAATAAAACATTGCATTTTTATTTCAAATTAATTAATAATAATTAATAAACTCTTCTAGTTAAGAAATTGAAAATTAAATTATTAATAAATTCTTCGACTTAAGAAATTGAAAATTAAATTAAATATAGAATGAGATATGTTGTAATGAAAAACAAATAATAATTAATAAACTATTTAAGTTAAGAATTGAAAATTAAATTAAATATAGAATGAGATATGTTGTAATGAAAAACAAATAATAATTAATAAACTATTTAAGTTAAGAATTGAAAATTAAATTAAATATAGAATGAGATATGTTGTAAACACAAAAGTAAAATCTTGAATGGGTATGTTATCATCTTGGTTTGAAATCTAATTAATTTGTTTGATATGGTTTACATATCAATATATTAGGTTAAGGTGTGATAAAGCTATGATGTTTTTTTCTTCTGAAAAAAAGGTGTGATAATGGCAATATTACAATGTGATCATGCAGATAATTATTTTATTTTTTAATTTTTTCAGAGGAAAAAAAAAATGTATTTTCTATTAAAACAAAAAAGGAGTATAGTAACATGTTTATACAGAGGATAACCAAATTTCAACAAGATGATACATACTATGACTCTAAGATATATACATCCCTATCCTAGTTGATTACAAAAAACCAATACATAAAGCATATCCAGAATGTCCATGCTATATTAGGAGCATGATTTTTCTGTAACAAAAAAAAAAATGTGTTGATTTTACTATGTTCCTCACATCCTCCTATGATACAGCATTGAAATAAAAAAAAATGTTTGAACCCTATTAAGCCAACCAGGACAACTGACCATCTGAAAGTCTAATTTCCCCTTGATGGACAAGTCGTGCTCCTAGTCTATACTCCAAATAGATATGCCCCATAGCCACTAAGAGTGCCTTCTTGGAGAGATGATTAGCATGTTGGTTGGTTCTAATCCCTATATATTTGCTAAAAAATGAGAAGCTGAAATTTGTGCTTGAGTTGGATAATGTGCTCTAATCAATATTGCAAATCGAGTACGTGAATAACTTTTCTCCCATTAAGCCACTCAATGACGCACATGGAGCCATCGAAGACCTGCAGTGACATAATGTTAAAAGCAACAACAACATGTAGTAGAGCTCAACAAGCATAATGTGTTGCCTTTGTATTTGTTCTGAGTCCGGCATTGAGCCTTATTTTGAAAGAAACATTCCCAGAAAGTAGGAGAAGAGCCCCCTCCAAAGGCCCACTTGTGAGGCTCCATAAAAAAGCCCACGTTGTTAATGAGAGGGTTGAAAAGAAAGAAAAAGGGGTCATTCTTCTTAAGATGAGAAGGCATCGAGTAGTCCATAAAGAAACGAATGATCTCGACCAAAATGTGGGAGAGAGTTATGGACCGACCCTCAAAAATGGTTTGATTATTGATCTTCCAGATTACCCCACGCAACAAACATGGGGAGGGTTTTGAAGAGGCCCATTTTTTTGTCCCACCACTACAAGCACACCTCCAGGGAGGAGAGGGGACCAAACTCCTGGATATTGAACAATGCCAGAAAAGCTTCCCAAAGAGCTCAAATAAGAACATCGAAACAATAGGAGAGTCATTGATTTTGCACCATTATTACATAAACAACAAATATTGGGCCCACAAAAACCCCTTTTAAGCAGGTTGTCCCAAGTTAAGATACGGTTTTCCAATGACAGTTAAATGACACAACAAAGCTTGGGTGGAATGATCCATTTATAGAGTTTACAAGTCCACCACTTGACCCGAGGCTGCAGAAAAGAGGAAGAGATAGAGTGGTAGGCTAATTTCGTAATGATCTGGCCACTGCTAAAATTTCCAAATCACATTGCTCCCTATTCAAAAAAACAGCATTTGACATCAACACATTAATGAAAGAAACCCACTCTGTTGCTAGAGAGCCCTACAACCCCAATTCCAAAGGTCCTTTCCACCCATTAGGAGAAGGGACCTGTAAATGAAACAACGAAACATGTCAAAGGTGAGTTATACCTAAAGCATGGAGGTGAGTAATAAGTTAAGGGGATAAGTGCCCATGGCATGGTCCATTGATAAATGTGTCCTTTCCAAGATAGACTTGTTGCCCATTTCCAACTTTCCACACAAGCCCACGATGCAACCAAGGAAGGGCCTCAACCAACCCTCTCCAAATGTTCGAACCTCTTATATATTTCCTTTGATGAAAAATACACATCCAATCTAAGAAGGGTCTATTCCAAAGATACTTATCTGCAATGATATGGCTCAAAATCTAGAACCAGATATCACCCTCCTCAAACTTTTCATGGTCAGCGCAGTGCCAAACCATTGCAGGTTTTTGAAGCCCTATTTCTAGGTTGGGCAAGTAACTTCCATTTAGCCAAATGCAACCCAACCCGTTGCTTCTTGCCTGTCCAAAGGAAATTAAACATAGATTGGCGAAACTTTTGGATGATTGGTTTTGCAGTCTTGGAAAGAGAAAGTTAGTACACAGGAATACTTTCAAGGACGGCTTTGACCAGGGTCATTCTACCTCCTAAGGAGTGCCACCTACAACACCAATGGCTAATATGCTTTTCAACTTTTTTAATCGGCCAAGACAAATCCTCCACCAAATAGCAATTAGGCTTAAGATGATATCCCATATACCAAAAGCCATGATCAATTGAAGCCATCTTGTAAGGGAGGATAGAACCAATAGATGACATGGTCACATCCAAAATATTGTTGTATAAATATGTCGGCTTTTGTTGACTAATCATTATACCTGTAGTAGAGCAAAAAAATAGAGAAGATGTGATGATAAAAGATTTTTTCCCCACAGTACCCTCCCCAAAAATTAGCACATCGTCCACAAAACAGAAGATGAGTAAGGAACACAGACTTAGAAATTTTTACGCCTTTTATAAGCCCCTCTAGTTTTGACGAATTAATCATATAGCTCAAACCCCAAAAAATGAGAAGGATCAGAAGAGGGGAGAGGGGGCACCCGTCTTAACCCCCTGGAAGCAGTGAAGAAGCCAGTAGGTGAGCCATTAATTAGCACAGAAAAGTTAGTAGAAGTGATACACCCCAAATCCAATCAGTGATAGAAATATCCAAACCAATATGCAAAACAAGTCTAAGAAAACTTTGATTAACCCTATCATATGCCTTGACCATGTCCATCTTTAAAATCAAGGCACAACGCTTCTTGGTCTTGATAGAATGTAATGCCTCTAGAGCAGACCCAATTTCATCATGGATAAGTCTCCCAAGGAGGAAACCAAATGATTCCAGAGAAATAGCTCAAGAGAGGATATCTTTGAGGCGGAGAGATATAACCTTCGCAATGATCTTATAGATAAGGTTGCACAAGGAGATAGGTATGTAATCATTCAAAGTGCGAGGATAGAGCACTTTGGAATGAGAGAAATAAAGGTGGCATTGATAGCCCCTAAGACCCTACTTGAAGATGTACCCTCCTCACCAACTTGCAAAATTTCTTTCCCTAACAACTCAAAAAAAGCTAGAAAAAATTATATAGTCCATCCATCAGGGCCAAGACACTTGTCCTTGCCCAAGGATTTTAGGACATGCTTAATTTCCTCCAACGAGACTGATTTTCACATTCACATAGAGTCCTCCTCAAAAAAGATCCAAGGAAAATATTGAAGAACCTGTAATTGTGCCTAAATCTAATTGATAGTTGGATCTCTGAAGATATCTGAGAAGTGATCTCGAGCAACCTTCTCCATCCCTAACATTGAACAATGAGTGTGCCCTGCGTCATCTTGAGCCTCCCAAATGTGCTTTTTATTCCTTTGGTGGGAGGCAAAGCGATGAAAAAACTTAGTGTTCTCATAACCAACTTGAACCCAAATGGCCCTACTCTTAAGGCGCCACTATTCCTCTTCCGCTTTGAGCAGCAGGGCTTTCCTCTCTGCTAAAGAACAAATACGATTTTTTACACCATCTGGAAAGCTTTCAACAATAAAATAAGAATGGAAAACATTGAGAAGAGATTCAATCTACAACAATTCTCTTTGTTGTTCACTGGTATGTAGACGAACCCATTTTTTAACATGTGTTTTGAGAGCCTTCATCTTATGGACCCAAGATTCCATAGCCAAAGGAAAGGAAATCAATGAGCACTGCATCCAACAAGAGTGCACCAGCTTGGCAAAGGAATCCTCGAGGAGCCAGGAATGGTTGAACTTAAAGGGTGACTTTTGTAGGGAGACAAAAGTATCCAACTAAAGATATATTAGAGAATGATCATAGATTACTTCAGGGAAAATCTAGGATCGATAGCAACCCAAAGAAACTACTAACAATTTGTCCATTAAGAAATGGTCTAAACGTTTGGTAGAACCATCAGCCCCAATCCATCCATTTCGCCAGATAGTTGCCAAGGGGATGGTGTTATAGATCTGATCCAAAAATATATGATAATAGAAATAAACCCAAGAATAATCACCAAAAATAACAAGATCTGAATATAGAATAGAAATTGCTTCACTTTATTGATCAAAACCCTTAAGGTAGGGCAACACCATACATTCACTCCTTAAGGAAGGAGAACACTCCACAAGCCATATGCCTGTTCATACAATAATCCTTGACACCTCTCCATGTGGAGTCTCTAGCCTCTATATAGGCCTCATACATACAATACCATGGGTCATTACCATGGTTTCCTCATACCATCGAACTAATACCATGGACCCATTACATTATTACTAACTACTTGTGGTCCCTTACATGATATGGGTTAACCACCTTATTTATTACTATGGCCCATCCCATTATTACATTATTACCTTGGGTACCTCCTTTTGTACCCCATATTATCCCCCCTAGGTATATAACATTCCACCCCCCTTAGCATGTTTCATCCCCGAAACATGGGAAGAACACAAATAATAAGATCTACTCAAAAGAGTAGTCCACTGGTACCATGCACGTGCATCTAGCCATCCAAGAGAAAGGTGAACCCTCGATCTCACTAGTGCCTCGCTCGCCTGAGATGGAAGTTGACAGTGGTAGCTCTTCTGTGTTTATGTGTAGTAGGTGGATCTTCGCTCCTCTCTATCTGTCCTGCGGGGGTTATTGTCCTTGTGGCTAATTGGTTGCCATCTTAATGGTTGTCTTGCGGGGTGATGTGAGTGATGATATGTTGAAGTTTTAACCCACGGTGTCTTTTTCTTTAATTCACCCCTTACTGGAGCCTGACTGTTATGTTGTGGTGCCTGTTGTGGTGTCTTATCTTCCAATATTACTACCACTGAGCCCTCATCTAATGTATCAGCACCTGTAACCTTTTCTGCTTCAACCTATGTTTGTGTTTGATTGTCGATCACCACTGGCTCATCATCTGATATATCAGTCCCTATAACATCTTCTGCTTCAGCCTCCTTGGACTCTACCTGTTTATTGATGGAAATATCCTGTGATGTAATTTTCTTCTTTTTATACCAAAGCTTCAAGAATTTCTTCTGCACATTAATATTGATAGTACCCACAGATTCCATCCAAAAATATTCCAAAACAACATCCATATTATCCATCTCTAAAGTATAAAAATCACCATGCAACACATACTTATCCATAGAAATCTTCAAATCCTTATACACGTGAACATCCTCATCATCCACCTGTGTGTTTTCAATGTGTTTTATTGGAACTTGCAAATCTTTTGCCAAATTAACATTGATAAAATTATGCTTGCAACTAGGATTTATAGAAACAATGATCTTCTCTTTCTGAATCAATCCATGAACCTGCAATAAGGAGATACCAGCAGAAAAATAACCCTTTAGGTTTCTTGGTTTCCTTCTTTCGTGTAAAGATAAAATCTTTGCTAGGCTGTGTGTTTGTCTGTGTGAGCTTATCCAAAAGATTAGATTTACAGTCAAAGTGGTCACGAATAGTTTTTGCGAACATCTCCCAAGTAGTTACCCTTGGATGGCATTTTTTATGACACTGCCACCATTGCCATCTTTCATGGTCCAAGTACATTTTTCCCGCACTCCGCTGAGTTTCATCATCATAGATGTAATTCAATTTAAAATATTTCTGCATTTGTGCTAGCCATTTGGCTGGATGAGAGCCATCAAATTTATACAAGTCCCTCAAATTCTGATCTAGGCCCGCCATCACAAAAAAATTGGCAAAAATTTGAAATGGTCACAATTCCATCAATATTGCTCAGAATCCCTATTATGACCTGTTTTTGAAAATGGAACAACCATTCTGCATCTATCCATGTGATAGAAATCTTGATCCAGGCACTGGAATTTCAGATCTGCGCTACAACTCTCCCATCGTCATCAAAATTTATGCAAAAAAGAGCTGATTTTAAATCAACGATATCTCCCTCATCCGGACTCCAATTCGACTGATTTTTTTTTTGAAATTGGGTATTTTTTCACTAAGAATCCATATCTGCAATTAGATTTTGTAGATCTTACACCAGGACGTCCAGATCTGCGCCACAAACTCGCTGCCCTGAAAAATTGTCTGCGACCCCACTGATTTTTAAATCAGCGATATCTCCTTCATCCGGACTCTGATTCGATCGATTTTTTTTTGAAACCGGGTATTTTTACACATAGAATCCAGATATGCAACTAGATTTTTCGGATCTTGCACCAACACGTACAAATCTGATCTAAAAACTCGCCGCCCCCAAAATCCTGCAAAAAAATAAAAAAAAATAAAATAAAATCAAACTCTCCACTTTTTTGCCCAAGAAAGTGCTCCGATACCACTTGTTATAGATCTGATCCAAAAATATATGATAATAGAAATAAACCCAAGAATAATCACAAAAAATAACAAGATCTGAATATAGAATAGAAATTGCTTCACTTTCTTGATCAAAACCCTTAAGGTAGGGCAACACCATATATTCACTCCTTAAGGAAGGAGAACACTCCACAAGCCATATGCATGTTCATACAATAATCCTTGATACCTCTCCATGTGGAGTCTCTAGCCTCTATATAGGCCTCATACATACAATACCATGGGTCATTACCATGGTTCCCTCATACCATCGAACTAATACCATGGGCCCATTACATTATTACTAACTACTTGTGGTCCCTTACATGATATGGGTTAACCACCTTATTTATTACTATGGCCCATCCCATTATTACATTATTACCTTAGGTACCTCCCTTTGTACCCCATATTATCCCCCCTAGGTATATAACAGATGGGACAAATGTCTGGTAGGCTCGAATCAAGGATAATCTAAGAGATGACAGGCGCAAAGGAGTCCACCCTAGCATTGGATCTGTATAGCTCACTAGCCGACACTGTGAAGTTCAAATCCCCCGTTAAGATAAGAGATTGTCTCTGCAGAAGATCATTGTGCATCAGAAGGTTCCAAACAGACTCGTCATCTTTATATGGGCCATAACAGTTTACTAGTGTAACAGGACAAGCCAGACCATAAATATTACTGACCAAAATGATGTCAGCCAACAATGAGAATGACCTAAGGGAGGCCATGTGTAGGTTCCAAAGGACCGCAAGGCCACCAAATCGACCATTTGCATTATTAGAACAAATACACTAGTCAGGGCAAACCTTTATCAATTCCTCCCCAACTTTAAAACTAGGAACCATTGTTTCCTATATGAGGATAACAACAAGGCGATGAACATCAACCAATCTATAGAGAGCACATTTTTTAGGAGGCCCTCCAACTCCTCTTATGTTTAATGGCATGATGATCATGGGGCACCCATGTGAAGGGAATCTCTCCTCCAAGGGCCCTGGGAGAGTCAGAGACATCAAAAGTTTCTTTAAAGAGACCGCCCTACATAGAACTCTCCTAAGCAAGCCCTTTTTTGTTAACCTTCTTCTTTCTAGCTATGACATTTTGGAATGGTAGAAGGGAATCATTGATGGAAGGGATATAGGGTAGAGGAGTGGGGTAAGAAGGGATTGTTGTAAGGTTGAGGGATCATTGTAAGAAGGGATCGTTGTAAGGACTCCTGCAACCTTATAGTGATATATTCTAGTTATTGATTCTCCCTTGTCAAAAAGAAGTAAACTCTTGTTTGATTATAGACTTGTGCATTGAAAGAATGTTATAAACTAAATGCCATCTAATGGTCAAAGAATGACTTATAGACAAATATTAGGGGTTAACAAATGTTAGGGGCTATCATGGAGAAAGTAAAATGTGATTTGATAATGCAGATGATTATATGTTCTAGTTCTCTATTCTCTCTTGTAAACAAACAAAAAAAAGTAAATTCTTGTTTGATTAATAAACTTATGTGTTGAAATAATGTCATGTTATGGTCGAAAAATAAGTTATAAATTTTTGTTTCGTTGTTGCTATTATGACAATGGAAAATCACATTGTTGTAGAAATTTGAATCAATATTGTGCACATATGTATAAACTTATGTGTTGAAAGAATGTCATAAAATAAATGTCATGTTATGGTTGAAAAATAAGTTATAAACAAATGTTTGTTTTTGTTGTTGTTATTATGACAATGGAAAATCACATTGTTATAGAAAGTTGAATCAATATTCTACACATATGTATTTGACTACTAATGTTTACAAAAGTGTACACACTACACACTCTACCCTCCTCTAAATTTGAACCTAAGACCTTTTATGAGAAAGCACATGTTCTTACCCATTAAATCCACTCAAGTTGTACAATCATATAATGAAACAATGTTGATAACAATACAATCATGAACAATAAGAAATGTAACACATGCCTAAAAAGTATAATGATAGTTAACTTGATTCGTAAAAATAAGGTGTTAATATAACATCCATTAGAGTGCAAGTCTCACCAATGACATGTAAATCCTTATAAGCAACTTTGGGCCTTGTGCCATATTATGTACCCTTTAAGCATAACAGAATGAACCTTTTGTTTGAAATAATTGAAATAATCTGACATACAAAACAAGATGAATGTTTTCTTTTATTATATATTTTAAAGTCACTATGAAACTATCATACCAAATGCTTAACTAACTTCTATCATCAAATTTTTATTTTATCATCATAAATTACAATAGTAGGGGGCACTTATATTACATCATTTTGGGTGAGGACATTTTTGAGGAAATTCTTGCCAAATTTGGGAGTAGAATTTTCACTAGTAAGAGAGCACTCTAACAACGTGTATCTCGTGCCTATAACATATATCTTTGTTTATTAAAATACTCGCACAAAGTGACTTTGTTGTACTACAAATATTCAAAATATCATAATAAACTAGAAGTACACATCATGTACACCAATGTGAGCATCAAATACAAATCCAGGATAGATAAGAGAGATAAGTTACACAATAACTCCTTAAAGAATTAGATAAACTACTCCAAATACATGAATACATTTATATATCCAAATAACATGCCCTTAATAATGGCTAAATGATCTCTAGGTGTACCTATTCACAAATTGCATTTGTGGCTCTTTTATTATTAGGTCGACCCTCTTACATCTACATTTACAGATCAAATCACATGTAGACTTAACCCCCTATGTAGTCCCCCTCGGGGTCATATCATATACATTTAACCATATATATGCTCCCTTGGGGTCATATCATAGTACCCTCTTTTAAAAAGCTTTGTCCTTAAAGCTTTGCAATTAAGGGTGTCACATTAGATGATACCAAATAATAGGATTTCCTTATATTCCTACTTTCTTCTTGTCATTGATGATGATCCGTCAATCAAAACTCAATTATTTTCAGCATTAATCCCTAATGGTTGGTTGTTGCATGATTTTCTTTCCATTGGTTCCATGTATAGTTGTTGTGACTTCTCCCATTTGCAGTAGTTGCTAGTTTTTTAAAAACTTTGATTGATGGTTTTGTGATGCTCTATTCCATGAATATTGAAGAGTATTCCATCTTCATATTTGACAATGTTAATATCAATCTTATTGTCTTCCTTGAAATCTTTCCCAGTAATTAGGATGTCGATGTGGCTTCACATTCGAGGGTTTTCCTTCACTTTGTACACCCATTTCATATGTGTTATTTCCAAAGATAATGACCTCCTCTATCCTATATATCTAGTCTTTGATTACGCTAGTTGACATTCAAATTTTATTTTTATAGAAGCAAAAATAACTTATTTACCTAAAACACATGTTTGAGACTAGTTTTAGGACTAGTTAGGAATCCTAATTTTAACAATATATAAGTACAAAATTGTAGGAAAATGTGACCACCACATCCCACATTTACCTACTTTTACAAGCTCTCCAAGGTAAACATGAGTTGAGTGTTACTATGACATGACCCAACCTCCAAGTTCCAGTTATGGGAGTGGGGTCTACTAATCGGAACATATTACCCTCGTTCAGGGACATCAGATCACCTAGGTGTCTAACAATAACCATTGGTTTTCAATCCCTGAGCTGGAACTTTCTCTTCTCAAGCTTTACACCCCAACTGTAGGCTTGATACACTGTGCATGTGGTTGGAAGTCTTCAACCACATGCATAAGCATTCCTCCATGCAGTTGCAACTGAATTTCTCTAGTTCAAAGGGTGCAGCTGCAAGATTTGTGCCACTTTTTCAGGTATAGCTTATAGGCCACTGCCCAGAACAATCCATAACTCTTCAGAACTCATTCTAGAATGACAACAAGTATGTACAATGAATATTGAGGCTAGAACTTGCTCAAACATACCAGTCACATGATAAACATTTCATCAAACATGTAGTAAACATAGTAGCTATAGGTCATGAATGCATATTGTTCATGATCTTCTTAACTTCATCAAAGAATCATCAAGAAGGCTCAATTCCCTCTCAAATCAGTTGTAACAATATTTGTTATCCCAAGCATACATTAACCATTCAGTAACTTATCAAATCATGAACAAGATCCATATCTAGAGCACAACATTCAACCATGCTTATAACATGTTGTAACATAGATTGCTTGGATAAGATAGATATTTTTTATAAAAAAATTATGTATAAATAAAAGAAGAAAGGGATATATAAAAAATGATGAGAAAAGAAAAACTAGAAAGAAAAGAAAATTTTGAAAAATTGAAAAAATAGAAAATATGATCAAAATCCCAGAATATAGCGTGCTAGTTAAAATGTCACTTCTCAATAAATTAATCATGTTTGATTAAAGCTTAAATGTGAATAAATTAAACAAAACTTTATTTTGTAATAAACCCACGACAAGACTCTTTGTTGTTTTCTGTTAATTGTAATAAAGTTTGAACGGATACGATCTGCGACGCGGAGGAGATCAACAACCGTAGACCACTCTGCACCCCCCAAGCCCATTCGAAGTTTAATCAATAGGGGGTGTGAAAAGTGGTTAGCCCTCATACCGCCTCCGCCACTTGCCCCTCTCGCATTCACTTTGCACCCCCTCACTCCAATACCACAAACCATCTCCTACCCCTCCGAAATCCAATCTCTCCCGTCCATAAACCCACTACACCGCTCCCGCTAATTTTAAATAAAACTCCCATTTCCGCAAACTGTCAGCTCCCCATTCACCAACCATATTCTCATTACACATTAATGGTTATGCACCTGTTTAACGGATAAACCATTTAACCTGCATAAAATAATTTTATGTTTCGTTGAATTTATTTGCTGCTGTTATTTTCTCTCTGCTTCGCCAAGTCCTAAACCAAACCATTTATGCCAGCCACCGAGTCAAACAACTACCAAAGTAACCAGTGAAACTCAAGAGACCATTCCACCTATCAGTCAACAAGGGAATCGTTCATCTCTGGGTAATTACAGTTGTTTCTCAGTCCTTTTCTTTCAGTCATGTCTTCAAAGAAGAAATCAAAAACTTCAGAAAACCCCATGCTTCCTCCCACTATCGACTTAGACCATCAACCATTAGTTGACCAACTCTATAAAGTTTCTAAAACCAATTGTGAGTTCGATCTTTATGAACTCCACAATTGGTTAAAACATAAATTTTTAGACCTAAGTGATGAATTAAACCTCTGGCACTCATCTTTACCTCAGTTTATCATTCCACAAACCCATCATTTCCCAGAATTCATTTCATGGTGTCATGTTAAGTATGTTCCCAGTCAAAGAGCAGTGGTTTCCCAAAACAATGAAGCTCTTTTTACAATTACTGTTGAATCAATTAATCAAATGTTACAGATTCAAAACCCTGAACCCTTGCATCCATTTTCTTATGAATCCCTCATGGATATCTATAAAAATCTTGACTTTCCCCAAAGAGCCAAGATTTTTGAAACCTTTCTACCAGAAAATGTTTAATTGCCTAAAACCAACCCACCATATCAATCATCTATGTTTCCAAAAATGACCAAGCAAATAATATCCATTGTCTCATGTATGTTAGGTTATTATTCCGATCAGTGGGTCGATGAGGTTCTTATAGGTTTCTTATCAGTTTTCTCAGTAAATGAAAAGTCATCTCTTATCTTCAATTACAGTGAATACTTAGTAGAATCAATTCATGATCAGTTCATGAAGTTCTCTACAGAAGGAGTGTTCAAATATGCTTTTGTCTTAGTATATTTGTTCATGTTTTATCAGTCAGAGAGGTTTTCTTTTCCCTTACATAAGATGGACAACCAAGGAAATCCACAATCAGTAATCCACTGGACTTCCTTGGTAAGGAAGAACACCACGGAATTCACATTTAGTGACTTTGTGGACTAATTTTTTTATGTTGTTTCTTGCTTATTAAACAGTGATGTAGAACCAAGAATTGGGCTAGAGATCAGAAAAATCCTACATCTCAGTGAACAAACCATAACGGGATATTAGTATTTATACCAAAATTATACAAATGTTAGGATCTATGGATGTGAACTACCTCCATATAGATTACCTAAGTTTGTCCCTATTTGAAATTTTGCAATGGAATATATCAGACAAATGAGCAACATGGATCAACTTCATTTTGTAGCAGCAAAGAAGAAGGCTCAATTTAAAATCAAAACTTAAGTAGGGCCTTTTATTTGTAATGCTAGATCAACAGGGAAGGAAGCAGAAACTCTTTTTAAACATATGAATTTCAAACTTAGTTTCACCTGGTTGTATGATCCCTTAGGAGTGATTTCAAAATTAAGGGCAGGGCAAAAAACTACCCCATATGCTCACACTCCTAGGCCTGAGAAAGAACAGTACATGAACCAGGATGAATGGTAGGAGAATATGCTTCGGGAGGCAAAAGAGCAAGTTATATCATCTACAACATCACAGACTCCTGTACCAGAAGAAAAACAAGACAAAAGGCCAAGGGACAGTGCATCCCCTATGGTGATAGAAATTTCAGCCAGAGAATTCAAAATATACACTAAGAGGCAAAAGACAAATGATATAAGGGAAACACAATAAGAAGATACTACACAGCAACACCCAATTGTCATGACATTCCCATTTGTGCCATCATCTCCTAGGATAGAAGGAATGACTATAGTGTCTCCTATGTCTTCAGCTAGTCCATAGGTATCATCATCTCAGACAGGAAAATTGCAGTAGACTCAAAAATAACATAGCACATTTAAAGTTTACAAGGAAATTGTTGAAAATAGCAACAAGAAATGCTAAAAATAGCATTGCTATAAATATCATTTCGAGATACCTTCCAATTTTAGTTAGTCCCTGAACTAAAATTGAGAAGTAAAATTCGAATTTGACCTTAGCAGTTGTTTGTAAAATAATTAATTAATTCATCTTGAGTTAATTAGTTGTAGGAAATCAAACTTGAAGTCTATGTGAAGACATGAAACAATTTCTCCATTGATTGAAGAAGTTATCCCTTGATTAAAGGAGATCAGGATGAGTTGTAATGAGTTAGCTTAGTTATCTGAGTTAAGTCCAGTTAGATTAGTTCCAACAGTTTGTGGAACTGATTGTGAGTTCAGTTAGTTAATGCATGCATGCATGTAACTGCTTCTCTTCAGATAACTGAATATTCTCTCATAAATAACTCATGCATGTCAGTTCAGTCAGAGACCCAGTTGAGATTAGGTGATGGGACAGTGTACTATTAGTTGTAGGAATATTCCATGGAGGATATCTCTTGCATGCAGAAGGAATTCATTCCTTGGAGATTGCACAATTACTTTTGAGTTTGATGGTTGTGTGATGAGGCCAATTCACACAGGTGGCAGCATTGGACCCCAAGAGAAATTGCGCAAGGAAATAGGACGCTTTGGAGGGCTGGAGGAAGGCATATATTGTGTTTATTCAGTCTGTGAGTCGTATTGTTCAATTGTGCTGAGAGCTGGATGGCTTGTGAGCTAAAGCTTTGTGTAATCTGAACATATTTCCACTTGTATGATATTACAGAGATCGGGGTTTTAGGCTGAGGCTTTCCCCAGAGTATTCTTTTGTGTTCATGTCTGATTGCTTTCTCATTCTCAGTTATATGTGTTCTATTTGATCTTGCTCATATTCAATTAAGCTTCTGCAAGTTTGTTGTAGAAGTAGATCTTGTATTTTGCTTTAGCATATTGCATAATTTGTTGATCTATAGTGAGAAATTCTACATGGAATCATAGCAAAGGTGATCAAAGCGAAGAACATTATACAAGAAGGGAGAAGTTTGAAGTTTGAGGTTCCTGAATATAGAAATCTAGTTCTTATCACATCTCAATTTCACTAATGGCGTTCAACGGTTTAAGACTCGAGTATGACCTTGATGGAAGCTCAAATTATATAGCCTGGAAGGATCGCATGGAAGCAATATTAGAGGATAACGGTCTAAAGGACTTCATTGATCAAGAAGTCCCCAATCCAGCAGCGGCTAATGCTACAGAATTGGCGGAATGGAAGAAATGTGTGGCTAGAGCAAGGATAATCCTTCTGGAGGGAGTTCGAGACCACATAGTTTCAAGTCTCCATGGGAAGGACACACCGTTTTCGATGTGGAAAACATTAAAAGATCTATATCAGAACAACAACGATCAGAGGAAGCTGGCGCTGAAAGAGAAGCTTCGAAAAATCAAGTGTGAAAAGGGTGACACAATCTCTACATATCTGAACAAGCTCACCACCTACAGGTATGAGCTTAGAAGTGTAGGGATTACGATAGCTGATGATGACATGGTGAGTCTTGTGCTCCTCGGTCTTCCTAAGAGCTGGCATAGCTACCAAGACTCGGTAAATGGAAGAGAAAAACTGACAGATTGGGAACGACTTTGGTCGGATCTAATGCAGGAGGAGATAAGAAGAAGCACCAAAGAGGGATCCTCATCAAAGCAAGATGATGAGGAAAATCTAGCCTTAGTGAGTAAGGCGAGGAAGGGGAAAGGGAAGGCGTCCCATTCCAAATCTAGTTCTTCCCATGGTGGGAAGAAGTTTGAAAAATCGAAAGTGTGATGCTTTCATTGTCATGAGGTGGGCCATTATGCTACAAATTGCCCACAGAAGAAATCCAAGAAGGGATCCTCGAAGGGATCTGATGGTGAGGCACTGGCCTCACAGTTTGAGTTGGATTTCTCTCTCATCGCATGCATGGTTTCATCCATGGTGGGATGTGTTTGGTACCTGGAAAGAGGAACTTCATTCCACATGTTCGGTGACAAGAATCTTTTCAATACCTCGGAGGAGAAGGATCTTTAGATGCAGATCGAGATGGGCGATGATGGAAAGTACTGTGTTTCAGGTGAAGGTATGGTTGTGTTTCAGAGGGAGCATGGAGCTCCTTTCACCCTGACTGATGTAAAGTATGTACCAGGTCTAAAGAAGAATCTTGTGTCCGTTGCTATGCTAGAAGATAAAGGCTACGATGTAGGCTTTAGTAAAGGAAAGGTATTCCTGAGGCATATCGGCACTGGACAGACCAAGAGGATTGGGATTCGAGTAAAGAATCTCTACAAGCTGGAGGTAGACGACTGTGTTGCATTGAGTTCCAAAGCTTAGATGATGCAAAGCCAAGATGTTGACGAGCTATGGCATAGAATATTGGGCCACTTGCACCATGGAGCCCTAATGATCACGCAACAAATTTCTACCAAACTTCCCAAGGGAAAACTGGAGCAGACAGATACATGCAAAGGTTGTACCTTGGGTAAGTATGCGAAATCTTCCTTTTAGGATCGAGACAGTAGAGCTGGAGCAATCCTGGAGCGAGTTCACTTAGATGTTTGTGGACCATTCTCTACAGCGTCCACCGCTAAACAAAGGTACTATGTTATTTTTATTAATGATTTTTCTTGTAGATGTTGGATCTACTTTATGCAAAAGAAGGAACAGACCTTCTTGAGGTTTTGTGAGTTTAAAAACTCGGCAGAGAAAGAATCCGGAAAGAAAATAAAAGACTTGCGTAGCAACAATGGTGGAGAGCATGTCTCCCAACAGTTTAAGGACTTCTACACTGTAGAAGGAATTAAACAGGAGTTGACGGCACCCCATAACCCACAGCAGAATGGGGTAGCTGAAAGGAAGAACAAAGCGATTGTGGGAGTAGCTCGAGCGATGTTGCATGACCAAAGCCTACCACTGCATTTGTGGGTTGAGGCATGCAATACAACGGTATACTTGCAGAACAGAAGCCCGCACCGTATATTGGGAATGAAGACACCTATGGAGGCCTTTTCCTGGAAGAGACTAGATGTGAGTCACTTCTAAATATTTAGATCATCGGTTTATTGCCATGTGACCAAAGATGCCCGGAAGAAGCTAGATCCAACAGCTGAGTTGGGAATACTTATGGGGTACACAGATACACCCCAAAACTATCGAGTGTTCCTGCCTACCAGTCAGGGGACAGTGGTATGCAGGGATCTGAAGTTCGACGAGTAGAAAGCCATGCGAGTATCACTTGAGAGGGAGCTCAAGTTGCATGTAGAGGAGGAACGTTTAGTTCCTAAGGAGGAGGAGCCTCAGATTGATGCAAAGTAGCTGCATGCAGTGGATCCGGGAGTGGAGACATCCACTCATGCTGAGTCTTCCAGAGATGGGCGGAAACACTCAAGGGAAGCTAACAGGTTGACGTTGGATGCGTGGGAGAATGTGGGACAACCATCTTCTTAGTGCAGACAGAGGAGGTCGCCCGAGCGGTACACTGGTTACATGGCCCTGGTTGGGGAGTGTGTAGAGTTCGAGCCTTCTTCATTCGAGGAGGCAGTGCAACAACTAGTTTGGGTTGATGCAATGGTGGAGGAGTACAACCCCATCGTTCGGATTGTGTTTGGGATGTTTTCCCAAGACCTCAAGACAAGTCAGTGGTGAGTTCCAGATGGCTTTACAAGGTATAGCAGGCAGCTGATGGCAGTGTTGAGAAACATAAGGCAAGGTTTTTTGCCTGTGGTTTCTCACAGATCAAGGGGTTCAACTACAATGAGACCTTTGCTCCTGTAGCAAGGTACTCATCTATCAAATCGATGTTGGCATTATCAGCTCAGATGGATTGGAAGATCCATCAGATGGACGTGAAGACATCATTCCTCAATGGGAAGATTGAGGAGGAGGTGTACATTGAGCAACCAGAAGGTTTCAAGACCTTCGATCGTGAGTCACATGTGTGCCAACTCAAGAGGGCTTTGTATGGGCTCAAGCAAGCACCCCGTGCTTGGTACACCAGGATCGATAACTGTTTCACCGGGTTGGGCTTCACCAAGAGTGAAGCAGATGCGAACCTTTACCACATCATGGTAGAAGATAAGCCATTGATCATTGTTCTTTACGTCGATGCTCTGATTTTGACAGGTGATGATCAGCTAATCCAGTCTTGCAAGGAGGACCTTGCAAAAGAGTTCGAAATGAAAGACATGGGTCTTATGCACTACTTTCTAGGCATGGAAGTGTGGCAAAAGGATGGAGAAGTTTTTGTGTCTCAAGGAAAGTATGCCAGTGAGATACTCAGGCAGTTCCACGTGGAGAAGTGCAAGCTAATGCATACTCCTCTAGCTGGTAACTGGAGGAAGGAGGATGCTACTTCAAGTGAGGTAGTAGCTGCTACTGTTTATCAGCAACTTGTGGGTTCACTTATGTATCTAGTGAACACATGACTAGACTTATGCTTTGCGGTGAACCAGCTGAGTCAAGCTATGGTTCAGCCTACCAAGCTGTTTTGGAAGGCAGCGAAGCATGTGCTGAGATGCCTCAGAGGCACATCTTAGTATGGATTGTGGTACAAACGGACAGAGGGAGTGAAGCTTCAGGGCTTCACAGATGTGGATTGGGCAGGGAGTCCATCAAACTAGAAGAGCACTTCTAGAGGAATCTTCAACCTTGGTTCAACTGCAATTTCCTGGTACAACAGGAAACAGAGGTCAAATGCACTTAGCTCAGCAGAGGCTGAATACATGGCTGCCAGTCAGGGTGCATGTGAGGCCATTTGGATGCGGAAGATTCTAGTGGGATTGTTTGGTCAGAGGATGGATCCAACTGTGATCTACTGCCATAATTAGGGTTGCATCAAACTCTCTGAGAATCTAGTTTTTCGTGACAGGTCCAAGCACATTGATATTTGGTATCACCATCTTCGAGACTATGTGGTCAAGAGGATCATGTTGTTGGTGTATGTTTCGACCGAGGAACATGATGCAGATATTTTGACAAAGGCATTGTAAAAATGCAAGTTCGAGTTCCACAGAGACATGATTGGGGTTACTGATAATCCCTTTCTTGTTGAGAGGGAGTGTTGAAAATAGCAACAAGAAATGATAAAAATAAAAGTGCTAAAAATAGCACTATTATAGACTACCTGACAAAGTGGGCAGAGACAAAAGAAATCAAAGCAGTGACAGAGGAAAAAGTAGCTGAGTTTTTGAGAGAAAATATATTCTACAAGTTCGGGTGTCCGAGAGAGTTGGTCACAGACCAAGGCAGTTAGTTCACTTCCAGCCTGATTGAAGACCTGCTCACACATCATAAGATCAAGGATAAGACTTCCACCCCTTACCATCCATAAGCGAATGGGCAAGTGGAGGTCACTAACAGAGCATTGGAAGGTATCCCAACCAAGGTAGTGAGCAACAACGGGAAATACTGGGCAGACAGATTAGTTGAGGCCACTTGGGCCTACAACACAACATGGAAGACCACCACTTGGTTCACACCCTATGAACTGGTCTATGGGAGGAAGGCTTTGCTGTCAATAGAGTTTGAATTCAATACCTCAAGGATGGCAGCTCAACTGGACCTAAACCTCAGCCATGCGCATAAGGAGAGATTACTTCAGCTCAATGGACTGGATGAATATAGATTGCAAGCCCTTCTTCATAAAGAGGTAGTTCAGCTTCAGAGTAAGATATGGCATGACAAAAATATCATGGAAAAGCAATTTCAAGAGGGAGATTGGGCACTACTATATGATTCAAGATACAAAGATTTGAAAGGCAAGCTGAGGACAAGATGGTTGGGACCCTACACTGTGGAGGAATGCAATGACAATGGTTCAGTTCTGATCAGAACCATTGATGATGAAGCCATCCCCATGCTTGTCAATGGACATCGGTTGAAATTTTACAAGAAAACCCTCTCCAAGCAAGAGTTTATTGAAGATTTGAATAAAAAAGTGATGGTAGTGGAGCATGTATTAGCTTCCACTTCACCCACTCATTGAAGAAAAGGAATATAAAAAAATAAGGACTCAAGTGAAAACCTCCATGAGGCGCTTGAGTCCCATCATTGGGTTGAAAACCTCTTCTGAGGCAGCCCAGTGATGTCAAAAAAAGGGGAAAAAGAATAAGATACCTGGGTGAAAACCTCCCTTGGAGGCGCCCAGGGCAGGCAATTAAGGTGAAAACCTCTCTGAGGTGCCCTAGTTGTTTTCAAAAAAAATAAAAAAAAAAAAAAAATGAATTTTTATTGCATTGTAGGTTTGCAAGAGGACTACAGGGAGCAGAAGAAGGTGCCAAGGGGACCCTGACATTCACACCAGCATCCATCTCATCTTTTCCACACCTTCCTCCATCATTTTTGGCATCTCTTTCACCCCACTGTACCTTTTTCTTCCAAAACTGTGTTTTCTATAGGAGGCTCCTGTAGGAATTACAAAGACCCAAAAGTGTCGACAAAAGGAAGTTTGAGGGACAATAAAGCTTCATGAGGAACCTATAATCCCTCCTACCATCTTCAAACCTCCTTGCCATCATTTCCAAGCCTGCATCACACCCCAAGCATCATTATTTTATTTCTTCCTGTCCAAGAAAAAACACAGAAAAACAGTTTTTAGGTTTTGAAAAAAACAAAAATAAAAATAGGAAAAGGCACTAATAACCTTACCTGAAGCTTACCTACCATCCCTCCATCATTCATGACACCTATGGCATTATTCTCGAGCTCCAAGCATAGGGAAAAGCTGAAGTTTCCAGGGGAGAAGCAGCTATAGGAGCTCCTGTAGGAATTCCTGTAGCAGCTGATCCCATAGAAGTCCAGCACCAAAAGCAAAGGAGTGCACATCTGCAGGTTGAAAAGGCACATGCAGCTCAACTCCAGCAAAATAAGAAGTTGCAGAAGTACACAACCACAAATTAGCTAGCAAGGACGACATGCATGAATGAAAGTGTAGGCATGCAGCAGAGAAATCCACAACACCTCACAAAAAATACACTCGGATCACAGGTAAGTAACTAAATCACTCCTCTATTTGCATTTGTGTAATTAGGAGTCATACGAAAGGCAATGAGATGGTTGAGATTGAACGAGGGAAAGGTGGCCAGTTAACTTGGCCACCTTCATTTAGTTGACTCCACTTATCCAAGATGTCACCCACACGTGCGCACAATCAACTCAAGCACAAGATGCCAAGGATAGGTAGTGGGAGGAAGTGTGAACTCCGATGCAATAATGAGGGATGATTACAAGGAGGGGCCATGATGACCAAGCAAGTGGGGACCAACGGTCCGAATATGGCCAACGTACACCTTGCCAGCTCAACACTCATAACCGAAAATAGCCATAAAAATCAATGAGCACTCCTCCCCACGCATTCTCACCACCTTTTCTTCATTTTCTCCTCGTAACTCAGCCACAACAGTCTTGTTGTGCCCCCATCGCCTCGTAACTGCCATTCTCCATTGATTTCCTCCCTATCTTTTCTCTCGGCGTTTTCTACAGGAGCACCTACAGGAAATCTATAGGAGGGACAACGAGCTTCTACAGGAGGGGCAGTGAGTCATTTTGAAGGGAGAAACCACGGTTTTTGGCACGAATTTCAATCTGGAGAGGTAGGGTTCATGCATGCCCTTTGTTGAATATCAATACATGAAAGAAGTGATCTCAATTTGAGGATGAAATAAGTCTTTAGGAGGGTAGAAAATACATAAAAAAAAATTATGTTTATTTAAAAAAAACACAGTCTCCTCTATTTCTCTGTTTTTCTCAAAATTCTTTGTCTCCGCCTCCATAGTTGGTTTTCCAAAAGAGTATAGACAGTATGATAGGAGGGTTTATGAGAAAGGAGCCCACTAACTCCACTAGGCTCCATGCACATCCTCAAGTGGTGGACATATTCACAAGGGCAAACTGGATGAATTTCTTTGAGAAATTTAGAGGATTTGATGATGAAATTGCCCAAGAATTTGCTCTCTCTGGTCCCTCACACAAGAACACATGCCACTGTAACCATTAGAGGCCTCTCCATCGAAATAACCCCTGAATTCATCAGTAGGGTCACTACCCTTCCTCTTGGGCTGCCTTGGAGTAAAGATGAGAAACCAATTGGCCAGGCTGCCAAGAAGAATTTTTCTCCAAAATAATGATACCTCTGTCGAAGATAAAAATGGAATTGGAAGGGCTAGTATACCATACCCTTGGGATGAGGTTAGCTACCAAGTCATAAAATACATTTCCTGTGAAGGGAGGCACAACATTGTCTATGGATATCATTTCAGAATCCTCCATGACTTGAGATATGGCATGGATACCCAAGCACCTCAAAAGCTCAGTATACCTTACTTTCTCCTTCAATCCCTCATTGACTCCAGCACAAAGGTACAGGTAGGAAATTCAGGGCAGTTAGCTTACCATGGCTTAATCAAAATCCTAGTAGAGGAAGCCCTCCATACCTTTACACTCCCTATAGCATGGGAAGTTTTCTGAAATATGACAGTGAAGGATGACATAAAGGCATTAACCTATGATGTTAGTCCTACTGGCAGTGAGGAGAAAGAACAACAAGGATGAGAAGATGAAGCCAGTGGTGACACAACAGAGCAAGAAAGGAAGGAGGAAGGAAAATAAACAGAGGAGGAAAAAGTTGAAGAGACAGAAAAAAAGACAAGAGGGAGAAAAGGGGGCAGAGAAGGCAGAGCAAGGAGAAGAGTCCCCTGAGACTTTGGAAAGAGAAGCAGCAGCTGCACTCACTACCCTCAGTACACTAGTCAAACCAAAGCAGAAGAGGAAAAGAAAGACCTCCATGTATTTCAGGGCAAGGAAAAGCACAAGAATTAAAATAGGAAAACCTTAGCACTCTTCAAAAGTTCCCATTACCATTGAAGATTCACCATCTGCCAAGGTGAAAGAATATCCTTCCAAGACACCCATAACCTATGAAAGGGGGACTCCAAGATCTTCTACATGGAAGGGAAAGGCAATACTACAGGACCCAAAACTAGACCTACAGGAGGCTCAGACAATCCTACAGGAGACACTGTCCAAACTATAGGAGACCCAAAAGCTTGAGAAAAAGATAGGGGAACAACCAGAGGTGAAGGGGGAAGCACAAGAGCTACAAGAACCTGACCCCCAGCCTAGTCTTGCCTCCTATTACAATCTACTTGAGGGAGGCAGGATAATCCCATAGAAATTTGCAATTCCACTGTTTTTCGAATTGGAGAAAGAAAGAGTGAGAACACATAGGTGGATGCAGATAGCCAAATCCAAAGGAGTTGAGGATGTTGGCCATATGGAAAAAAAACTCAGGGAAATGGGCAGAGAATTGAGTGCTCTTAGAGATAGCGAGGCCATTACAAGAAACCACCTTGAAAATGAGAATGCACTACTAAGGAGGCAGCTGCAAGAGAAAGAGACTCAGCTAGCATACATGGCCAACTTATCCATGGAAGCATTACAATGCAGAACACCAGCCAAATCTTATGGCCTCTATATGAAGGACCAATGGCTTCAATTCCAAATAAAGAATTTGGCACAAAGAGGCACAATTCCTTTCCAAGACTACAGGCAATTCATGGATTTGTGTGACCAAAGCACCTCAGAGGATAAAGCGAAGATGGTAGAGTTCTACCTACACAACATGACCCTCACAGACATGAATGTGTGGGACCCCAATGCCAAGCTAGGGGACCTACAATTAATGGCCATGGCATCATGGATGAACCATGAAGAATTGAGGGCAGCAGAAATGAAAAGATTGAGGATAAAAGAGCAGAATGAGCCATTAGTGATAAGAGTTGAGCCATCAGATCCTATGGCACTCATCAGCACACACAACCTGCTTGCCAATTACCCTCAGATTTCCCCTAGATATCTAGCCAATCAGGCACAAGCTTAGGCTACTTGGGGATGACTGTGTGCATGCATGCATGAGAAGATGGAACACCCTACCCCACAGCTTGCAGATCAGATAATACCATTCTCCCATGAGGCTGAGGGAGGCATTGAAAAGAGTGCCAATGTACAAGCGCTCCATGCAAAGGCTGAAGGTCAATTGGATTGGCTTCAAACTGAGTCATCCACTTCTATTAGGCATGTTGGAAAGCAAAAGAGAAGAAGAAGAGGAGGAGCAGTGGAAGGACTTAGACAGAAAGGTAGTGTTTTATGACCAACATGAGCAGACCACATCAGAAGCTCGAGATGCTAGGGAGTCCACCAGGGCCATAAAAGATGAGGAGATTGGCTAAGTCGCTCAGAGGATGAGCAACACCTTTAGTAGGGGGTGATGATGAGCCTTATAAATGGGTAATTATATGGGCTCATTTACCTTGTAACCTAGTCAAATCAACCTTTCTCTTAGCTTATTGTATGATTTTCTGATTATATTTATGCTTATAGAGTGAGTTGAGTTAGTTATGATGCCATGTGGTCTAACATGTATTTAATCCAGATTATTGATGGATTTCGAGGTCAAAGTCAAGGATCCAGTGGTCAAATGGCAGCAATAACTTGAAGTAGATAGAGGAGAGGACTTAAAGGACGGGATCCCCCTCATTTGTTACTCCTCACTTCGAATTCCCCTTCATTCAGCTCGGAGTACAAGCAGCCGAATCAAGCACTAGAAGGCAGCCGAGCAAGTGGAGGATGACTGATAGTTATCTCAAGTTTTGGGAGCCAAGCCTCCCTGATTTTAAGGAAGTTGTTGGTAGCTTCAGATGTGTAAGTAGAGAGGCCTAGGGCCTAACTAGGGTTGGATTTTTGGCTTATGTAAACTCTGCTCAAATTTCGAGCTTACTATTTTGTGACAGTTTTATGTAATCTTGCTATTTTTTGACAATGAAGATGGAATCCTTTTTGAGCTAGCACTGAGTTACCTCAGAGGGTTGAAGATCTTGGGTTAGGGCCCAATCCAAGTAGCCAAGCTTCTCTTCACTTGTATTTGTATGCTTTACTTCAGTTTGTAGATTAATTTGCTATTAGATGTATTTCTTTTATGGTTAAGAATATGTTGGTTTTGATGATTTAGTAGTTTGCTTCCATTTGTGCTTTTTGTAGTAGGTTGAGTAGCGATCAAAAAATATTCAAAAGGATAGCAGTAGTGCCTTGGCCTCTCTTCCTCCCTCTGGGACCATGATTTGAGGCAAAGACTCGCTTGCTGCCCCAAAAACACAGATTTTCCTCATTCATAGGACTTTTAGTGTTTGCAGCTCTTTAGTAGGTTAATAGTCCATTTTTGCTTTGCTTCAGATCTCCTTTATCATGTTCATTTCCTGATTTGCAATAGTTATCTTTCATGGTTTCCTTTTCTACAACATTTCTCATCATTTCCTTTCATAGATCATAATTTAGACCATTTTAATGCAAAACTCTATTTTTCCTAAATGCACTCATTTCATTTGTTGCTTGATTTTCTTGGTTCACTATCAGTTCCTTTGCAACAGATCTCTTCCAGCAGTAGGCCAGCTTATTAGCAATCACATCCTCCATCGGATCCATTCCCTACAGGTCTTCTAAACCTCACCTCAATTCTGCCCTAGTTTGAAAACTTCTTCCTCTCTCCTTGAGAAAATCCAATCATCTTTCTCTCTCCTGGTGATTCATGGTAGACCTTAGGTGCCCTAACACCTCATTCCAACCTTCATCCACCCACTTTCACACCCTCAAAATAGCGGAAATTTCTCTCGGCCTCCTCCTATAGGCCTCCTGTAGTTTCCCTATTTTCCTCCTGTAGTTTCCCTATGTCCTCCTGTAGTTTTTCCTGTAGGCTTCCTTTTGAAGGCCGAGTGTGAGAAAAGCCTCCATAAGGCCACCTAAGACCTCCTAGGACCCATCGACACCATCTCCATCCTCCCAAGCTCCAAAACCACCCACCAATGCCACCTGTTCACTACCACACTCACACACAATAAATTAGATGCATGTCAAATCCACATAAAAACAGATAAAAATCCAAAAATATGTTTTTTGCTTATTTACTTCCAGAAATAGCATGGTTAGATGTTGTTTACTTTCTTGAGTAGGTAATGACATTTCTTTCATGGTTTTCATAGTGTTTTTGGCAAAAGTAGAATTAGATTGTTAATTAGGGTTTACTAGGTCTTGCTTTACATTACAATGTTTTTCCTTTCTGCAATTAGAATAGCTCCTGTAGAGTAATCTTTTTTTCTTTCATCACACACAGAGCTTCTTCTGAGATCTATAGAAGTTGGCTTGAGCTCTTAGTGATCTTGCGCAGGCTAACCAAGTGACAACCTGCAATGAGAACTAGTACTTGTGCATATAGCACCAACGCTTCCAAGTTTGTTACGAACTACCGGGTTGATAAAAGTAAAGTTGGCAGCCCAGGAGTTGCAGCATTCTTGCTGCATAGTGGCGCTCACCAGTGCCCCAGAGTTCCTCATCCAATAATGAGTTGTTCTCTATGTAGTCTCCCTCCCTATCACCTGGAACTGTGCAGTGCACAATTACTGGGCCCTCTTCCGAACCTATCATTTGTCCCGGGCCTAGACCATGGAAAACAATGCATCATCTTAGACTAGGAGGTTTTGGATTTGATGTCATCCTGTCATGAATGAATTATAGGAACAAGTACACTGATATATCATGGCGAGATGATGAATGAGATGAAGAAGGAGTTCACATGCTAGAAGACTCACTTGTAGCTAGATGGATGAAAGAAGGTCATCAAAGAGAAAGTGAAAGGAACACATGCATGTAACCATATTACAAGACCAAGACCATTGAAGACCCCGCAACATCAAGCCATGTGGAGGAGAATACAAAGCACATCCAAGAACACATCCATCACTCAACAATAACAACAACTTGACATTGCCACCATAGCCAGCCAGTCCACGTCAAGTTGTGTTATGAGTTGTCAAGGCCACATCACTGTTACAGGCCATATTTGTTGTAACTGAATGTAATGTAAAGTGAAAGTCCAATGAACACACACGTGAAGATGAAGATTCATGTCAGTTGAAAATTCATAAGAAGTTGAACGATCATGAGGGTAGTCCAAGAGTCACAAGGGTCAAGCATCACCCTTGGCTATATATACCCCTCCCATTGTATGAGCAAGGACTTTTCACCTTGGCTCCTCCCACATAGCCTTGAGAGTTTTCAGTCAGTTCTTTGAGGAGCGAGGAGTGGCTCCAATGTCCCACTACTGGGACTAGTGATGTATGGTGTACATATGTGTCTTTGAATTTTTGCTTAATTCAAAATCATATTAAGGCCAACACGTTTTCATGCATGTTTTGTAGATGTTTGTAAGACTATTCTTTCAGCATTTGTAATGCATGTTTGTTTCACCTGTACTAAGATAGTTGAACTACTTCGGTTGTTTTAGTACTTACATTGTTGGGAATGTGTTGTATTGGTTATCACTATTATCTCATCCTTGTGGACTACTCTGTAGGATATTAGACATACCTTTCTTTTTTACTGGTTATAACGACCGTCACATCTGTGTGGACTACTCTGCTTTATGGTGTACGTGTTTTCCCTTGTACTTTGGTTTTAATCACTGCCACATCCACTGTGGACTATTCCGTTGGATGCTGGACATACCTCTTTTGGTTTGCGTGTGTCTCTTCCTAGGTGGTAGTACTACCTCTCACTTAGAGGCTCACTTTACTCTCCCCTTTTGCAGTAAGAGAACCTATACACAAGTTACATTGCACACTCACCATGCATACTCACCTCGATTTTTGAAGATACTAGCATAACACTCTCATGTGCTGAACAACAAGAGGTAAGGAAAATCTCTAGTAAATGGAAATTGGGCCATTGTACCGGATGATATTCCTACACCAAATGGTGTGAGGTCTAGTTGAGACTTCATACTAGGGAGATCCCCTGAAAGTTGGCGGGTCTAGCACTGTCAAAAAAATCCTCGACCAGTAAATGGTAGGATATATGGTAAAGCCTAAGGACTAGGAGACAAGAAAATTCCTCGCCGATGTAGGGGGAGAGATCCGGAGGCATCCATGCTTGTTTATAGCCTAGTGATTCGGTGGGGATTGTTGTAAAGCTTGATTGTATTGATGAGAGTTCGAGCCTAGGAATCCCATGGTGGGATATATGATAAAGCTTGAGGAAGCCCTGGTTGGTTTTGTTGTGAGTCTCACATTCATGCTTGGAATATGGCATAGGGGTGATTGGCTGAAAGAAAGGTTTGGTTCAGCCCAATCCATGGTTGGGTGGTACGTGGAAGTCCTAGACCTGGTTGCATTCTTCATATGTTAATAAGAGCTCCTTCTCCTTGGTATTTCATGTGTAAATGCACTGGTTCATATGTGGTATTATGGTTGTTATATCCTTGTTATTTTTGTTGGCTATATGATGGATATAAGCATGGTTTATGATAGACTTTGGCTATGTCTCTCATCATGTTTTGATTAGTAAATGAATGAATGATGAATGTATGACCTAACATATGTTATCACAACTATTATGAGAAGGCACTAGACCTTCTTGGTGATTTTTAGATAAGTATCAGACCCCTATGTTCATATGTGTATTTATGACCAGTAGATTTCATGTTCATGATATGTTTGATGGAATGTCTATCATGGCTAGGAATGTTAGGTCAACATTTTGTCTAAGATTTGTATAGAAGGATTTGTCCTTGTGTCAATCATGGCTAGGAATGTTAGGTCAAGTTATTATCTAAGATTTGTATAGAAGGATTTGCCCTTGTGTCATTCATGGTTATGGAAAATCTCATTAAGTTCTAGGCAAAGGTATGGATCCTAGCTTGAAAAAATGGCTTAAATCTTGCACTCACAGGCACAGAAATGGGTGACAAAGGCTACAGTCGCTCCATTGTAGGCATCATGCATGTGATCAGAGGGTTTTAGTCAAAATCATGTAGTGTTGTGCCAACATCTGGGAGATCAGGGCACTGAAAAAAGAGGTTTAATTCAGGGTTTAGGCACCTCGAAGGGTGGTTTAGCCCTTGGAGGTCTTATAACACTTAATACGGAAGTCATTAAGGGTTTTGGTTTGTCGATTCCACTTCCTTAAGGTGATATAGGAAGTTGAATCATATCATAGTTAGTCTTCATCACATTTTTACCCCGATAGGCTGGTAACTTGGGTAAATGTGGGAGGAGGGCGTTATAAAGTGGTATCATAGCATGGTTCAACACTTGGACTGGATAGGTGAAATGTGTTTGTCATGAATGCATGTAGGTTGTATATATGCTTGTTATGTATGCATGGTAGTGGTCACTATTACAATTGTGTTGCCATGTAGGAGGTGATGATGTTGTTGTTGGTATTGTTTAGTCATGAATGCATGTTAGTTATATATGCATTTGTTATGCATTTCACTGTCTATATGTTGTTATGCATGCATTGTCATGGTTATAGTTATGCATGTATAGTAGGTCAAACATACATTATGAGGTCATTGTATGCATTTTGTGTCATCATGATGTTGTTGGTTGTTATGATGCTAATATGTTGGCTAAGATAGAACAAGAGATGCAGGCTATTAGAGCGAGGTTGTAGCACTAGACTTTGGGGTAAGCGCAGATCATAAAACATGTTTGTATGGTGGGTATGCATTTATGTTGGTTAATGGTATTTATAAGCATCAGGGTCATGTACATGTCTGTTAGTTTATGGTTGTTGCGGTTACATGTATGATAAATGTTAGTTAATTAGTGCGGTTATATGCATATGCGTTGGATAGTCATGAATGATAGTAACTTGTTGTTGTATGCATTGTGGTCATATGCATGATGAGTATGGTTATTGTGTTAAGTTCTTGATGTTATATGTATCGTGCTAATCTAGATTGGCTTGTGCAGATGGTTATGGTTACGATATTCAGGTATGAGCTGACATATTTGTGATATTGTGTTGTACTAATCTAGACTGATTGTGCATATGTGATTGTTATGCATGAATGACAATTGTTTATGAGCTTATGATGTGAACATGTTAGCTAGTTACTGTCATGGATATCATGACCTTATTTATATTTGAGTTGGTTTGTTGTGGAGTTATATCGTGCTAATCTAGATTGATTGTCTAGACAAGATAACCTTCCCTGAGATACATTAAGGTATGAGTTTTCTTATGTCATCTATTTGGTGTTTGAATGTTTGATTATGTCATTTATTTGGTGTTTGAGTGTTTGGTGTCTATTATGTCGTCTATATGTTGTCTGAATGTTTGATTACTTGCATGATATGAGTATGTGTCTATAAGATTGCATGAAGGAATGATCTTGTTTTAAGACGGTTGTACTAACACATATGTGCTGAGACAACTGATATGCACTTGAGTGTAAGTAGGTGCTAGTTGTAGTAGTATGATTAATGATTGTTAGTTGATTATGACATGGTTGTTAGTCTTGGAAAAGGTTGATTTCAATTAATAGACATGATGTTTTGATCCTTGGAACATGTGGCTAACATGTGTAAACAGTTGCAGGGAAACATGCTTGGTATTAGCATGACAAGGTAATAGTTGATTTGTTTATATAACTATCTGTTGGGTGATGTGACAGTACATAGTAAGACTCAATTGCAACAAGGTAAATGTAAAAGAAAGGAATTGGGTGACAATTCCTTTGGCTATGTTTGGAAACTTGAATTCCAAATGGATGAATTCTTTGAATACAAGAAGTCTTCTTAGCCTAGATTTTGTCTGACATTATGTGGATATATCTTATAT
This sequence comes from Pinus tabuliformis, assembly GCA_031772625.1. NCBI lineage: Eukaryota > Viridiplantae > Streptophyta > Pinopsida > Pinales > Pinaceae > Pinus > Pinus tabuliformis. The sequence continues at coordinate 1,458,627,782 of CM062820.1, read as the reverse complement.
TCCTAAACATGTATTTGATAGGTATATTAGGCTAGTTTCGAGCTATGGCTAGATTCATCAAGGGAATGGAGTCCATTGAGAGATGATATATGTACGATTTCAGTTATAGGTCAACCTGTTGGATACAACAATGTAAGGTAACCAATGTATTGTTATTTTTATTTACACACTGATAGTTATGTGTTTATGGCAGTATGATGTAGGGATTACATGGAAAAAGAGATTGCCATAAAATCTTGAAAAAGGCGCAGGTTGAATTTTCCTTGGAGGCATTGGGAACCCACAAGGTTGAGTCATGGTGTTTGTTGGGAGTTTTGTGCCTTCGATATTTTGTGATTTGTTTGAGTTTGATTTATTGGTTTTGATTGCGTCTGGTGCAAGGCCTTTCCACTTTGTTTGTGGTGTCGTGTTTCTATTGGTGTTTCATGGTTTTCTTCTTATTGTTTCTTGGTATTGCCTTTATGTTTTTAGGGTCTGGGGAATTGGTTGGGAAGGAGGGAGTTAATGGAGTCTGGGGAGAGTTGCGTGGTACCCAACAAGCAAAGAATCAGATGAAGTTCGGTGCATGTATAAGGGAAACTGAAGGCAAGAGTATGATATCCAATTGGATTGATTGGGTCCATTGGTGTAAATGGATAGTGGCAGGACGATCATGCGAAATCTAACACGAAAGGTAAAGTGAATGAATGTGAGGCATCCGATGCCTTGGCTACATTAGGAACTATTTTTCTCAATGTGGTGCATGGATAAATCGAGTCCTCTTAAACCTTGACCTTATGATATCTGGTCACATTATGTTGTGATCATGATTGTGTTGATGTCTATATATCTATACATGTATTTATGTATGTATGTCGTGTCTGACAAGGTTGTCATGGATGACGATTGTTTTATGCTAATGATTATATGTATATAAGTATGTACATATGTTGTTGTTAGACAGGGTTGTTAGGAATCATTCTAGTGGAGGAATGATTGCTTATGCAGGTGAATGGCATGAAGGGATTCCTGGTTTATGAGGAATCAAGTGGGAAGAGTAGTCATGACAAATTTATGAGGACAATATCATGTGGATATGATTGATGTTATGTGTGTATACTATGTCCATCTTTATGCTATGGTGGGTAATGCTGAAGGATACATTAGTGTAATGAAAGCAGTGTGATCTACGACATGGTTAGACAACCATGGACATTGAAAAGATGCTAGAAGCAAGGTCGTCTGGTAAGGACAATTTGGTCTTAGGATGTGCAGTATTGGTGTTTTGTACATGCAACATATGTAGTAGTATGTACATATGATGTTGTGAAGCTATTGTATATATGGTGTTGTGTGTATATTGCATATGCAGTGCCAGGTATAGATGGTGTTATGTACACGTTGGATATGCAGTGTTTTGTACATATCGTACTGTGCACATGTTGAATATGCAGTGTTGTGTGCATATGGTGTTGTGCACATGTTGGATATGTGGTGTTGTGTACATATGGTGTTATGTACATGTATATGTAGTGCTATGTACATATGGTGTTGTGTGAATGTTGTACAAGTGGTGCTATGTACATATGGTGTTGTGTGCATGATTGTACATGTGGTGATGTGTGCATGTGGTGTTGTGTACATGTGGTGTTGTGTACATGTCGTGCATGTGGTGTTGTATACATGTGATGTCGTGTATGTTGTGTGCATGTGGTGTTGTGTACATGTACACATTGTACATGTGGCTTTGTGTACACTTTGTGCAAGTGGTGTCGTGTACATGTGATGTTATGTACACGTTGTGCAAGTGGTGTTGTGTATAGGTGGTACTGTGTACATGTTGTACATGTGGTATTGTGTGCATGTTGTACATGTGGTAATACATATGTGTATTGTGTTGTACACCAGATGTAGGAGTATGTATTGTGTTGTGTTGTACACTAGGTGTAGGTGTATGTGTTGTGATGTATATCAGGTGTAGGTGTATGTATTGTGTGGTGTCGTATGCTATGTGTGGATGTATGTGTTGTGATGTACATTGTGTGTATGTGTACGTGATTGAAGATAAGAAAAGACACTGGATGCTTGTCAGGTGTGGAAACTAAATTTAGTGTGTGTACGAAGAGGAAAAATGTAGAAGCTAAGGATCGATTAAAGGATAAGTATCAATACATTATTTCAATTTTAATTATGCATGCGATCTATGATTGTGGTTTATGATGATTACATGTGATCTATGATTCTGGTTTATGATGATTGCATGTGATTTATGATTCTAATCTATGATGGTTGTGTTTTGAGCTAACTGAATGTGATATGTTTATACATAATGATTTGATCAAAGAGTTAGTTTGTATCGTTGTGACAGGAAGTAAACAAAATTACAAGTGTACCTTTTTGATGAGCTACCAATGAGGTATGATTTGAATTTATTTCAATTCGTTTTGAATCTAATGGAAATTATTTTCTTGGTACAGGAAAGCATGGAAAATGCCCGGGTTGGGTGGTTGAAACTGACTACAAGCATTAGCAACAAAAATAAAGGAATTAGAACAAGCAATAGTATGTTGGTAAAGCACTTTAGGAGCAGGGTCATTGTGGGACACAGGTACCCAATAGTGCCCATTGATTGCCATGAGCATGCTATGACCGATATGATGGTTTTGAGGTAGGGATATGCCTTGGTTTTTGGAACGTCTGATGCAAGGAAACCTTGCTAAGGGATGGATCACCTGGGATAGGGGACGTCGGGGAATTTTGAAGGTGAGTGACTACATAGTGGGGGGTGAACGGATTGTCTGAGGGATTGTGTAGCAAAGAAGGGAAGGTCGAGGAATGGATTTGTTTGGTAATTAGAATTTCTAGATGGAATCAGATGCACATTAGGAGTGTGCCTTAGATTAATGAGCCGGTAACTTTTCACTAAGGGCACAAGTGGCACATGATTGAAGCATTAGACATTGGATGAAAATTTTATTTTGACAGTGGATTCTGGACTTCTTGGGAAGGAGGTGAATCTTGGTATTACTTTGGGGTTGGAGGTGTGAGCCTCTGTATTTGCTTGTTGTGGATGCAGGCATCACATTATTTTATTTGCTAGTTAGAGAAAATGTACATATGTGTATATGTATATATCATTGTAGATATTGTCTCGATTTGGATTTATAAAGCTCCATAAACAATATGATTATTTGATGGTTGAAGCAAATGTGCATAAGTATATGTGGTGGTTATTATAAATACCATAATGAGATGTGTTATAAAGCTTTGACAAATGGTATGATTGTCATGTTTTCAGTAGGTTGTTCATTGTAAATACTGCATCGAGATGGGTTATAAAGTTCCATGGGCAGTATGTTTTGGTTTTCAGTGGTTTTGTTGGTTATAGGTTTTCAGTGGTTTTGTTGGTTATAGGTGTCATTGAACACCGAGGAAAGTGTTCCCCCACTGGGGAGGGTTTTGTAACAACCCTAGCTAAAAATTCATTTAAAAAAATATAAGACCAAGGTCATGGGACACGTATTCCAAGTTGAATGTTGGGAAAAACATCCTAGTGGGTGTTCATTTGGTTTATTATTGTTGAAGAATCTAGGGAAAGTAGGATTGATGTGATTCTTCTTTAACTTGATAACTATTTGTGAGGCATTTTAATTTTCTTCTTAGCACAATCTTATCCTTGACATTATTAGAGTGTGTGTTTCTTATTTCATCAAATAGCTACCAAAACTAAAGAGACAAGAACACAAGATGTTAGGCTTTCTTCCAGGGCCAAAACCTCTCCTTCTTGGAGAGGAAAACCTACACACAATTCTTCTTATAGATTCCATTTGACAAATACCAAGACAATGACCCTTGACCTATTATGCTGATCCAAGACCAAGACACCAATCCTCTTCTTCGTCATGGCTGAGATCATCATCACTGCTACTAAAGTCATCACTGTTGCTACATCGAAGTCATCATCATTGTATCACTGAGATATTTACACCTTGCTACACCTTCATTGAGAATATTGTTGCACTTTTACTAAGATCAATGATATTCCTTCATTGAGACCTTTACCATGAAGATGAGATCTATAAACTAAGGTATTTAGAGAAAAATCATGACTGCTTCTAGAATACTTGTTGAGACAAAGGATGTCACTTCAAGATCCTTCTCTTCACACATATGTTGAGATAGTGAGGCTGCTTCACTGTGTTAGTAGGTTGAGACAGTGACCAATATTGAGACCTTCATTATTGTTGTTACACTGAGACAATGACTTCTCTCCATGTATTGAGATCATGATTGCAGGTATGCTGATATTTACACCACTGAGGAGGATGAGACTGCAATCTTTCCTCACAATAAGTGTCCACGAAATTGCAGAGGCATTCGAGACCCAACTTTCCTGTTCCTATCCGAAATTACAGTGATGTCTGTACTTACCCAAAATATCAAAATCCTAACTCCTGTAATGCAGATCTATGTCTGAGTTCTTCTCTGCTGCATTGATCTGAGATTCTTGTACCTACTGCACCATCCGAGTTTCAGAGAAGAAAATGCGAAATCTTGCTTTTCTGTGGTAACCCTAACTGCATATATATAGTAGTTAGGTCTCTATATTTGAGCCGACATGATAGTGTAAAGTGTTGTGACCTTTTATTGAGCCGACATGACATTATTTAGTTTATTTAATTCGATTTGAGGCTGACATGACATCTCTCTTTATCATTTTGCTTGTTGCATTCTTATGAGGATTGTGTTGGTCTTGGAGGGCTAATCTAGTCACTAGGTAGACATCACATTTATGCTCAAGAAGAGATCTTTGAATCTGACTTTCCTAGACCTATGAAATGAGCAAGAAAATAACTCTCATAATTTAAAAATAATATTTCTTTTTCCTGACAAGTACATAGATCAAAATTACATTTGTAAATACCGAACCTAGTTATACTTTCTTCAACAATTATGGCTAAAGGAAAATGGCAAAGGCAATGACAAAGGCTTTGAGAAGGTAAGTGGTATTAATTGGCATTTTATTTATGAAAATAATGAAAAATAGGCGAAAAGGAAGGCGAAAGGTCACAGGTTGCATGTGAGGAGGAAATTGAAGGAAAATAATGGAAAATGAAGAAAATAGAGGCCAAATAGATAAAAAGGCTTCTAAGGATCAATTGGTAACATTTTGTCAGTTCAGTTTGGGAGCTCTCTCTCTACTATCTCTCTCTCACACTCTTGCACACTTAGAGTTTCTTGGAGCACTTTAGCATTGGATCAAGGAAAGCAAAGGAATGACAAAGAAGGAAAAGGGAAGTAAAGATCAAGCAAGGAAGAGTAGGATCAAGTGGCTACAACATGATTACTTGTAGGCATTGATTTGCATGTGTGGTTTCCTTGCTAGATTTGGCATGCATGGTACATGCATGCATGTATTTGGTTCTCTTGCTTTCATTAGCATGGGTTTTGATAGGTGTGACAATGTTTTTCAGCCTTGCCTTACCATATCCAGATAGCCATTGTGTGATGGGTTCTCTTTTATATGGTTAAGTTGGATTGCTAGATGGTTTTGAAATTGAGTGAGGTGGTCTCTAAAGAAGAACACAAGGCCTAGGAATCCTTAGACTATAGAAGGTGGGATTGCATTAAAGATGATTTTTTTGTACCTCGTGGGCATAAGAATCCTCGATCGGTGAATGGCAGGATATACGGTAAAGCCTAAAGATGTGTGCCCTCGAACAGGCCTAGGAATCCTCGACCGGTGAATGACATGATATATGATAAATCTTGGAGGGTGGAGTCTCAATTAGGCCTAGGAATCCTTGACCAATGAATGGTGGGATATATGATAAAACCTAGATACTAGGAGACATGCAAATTCCTCATGGTTTAGGTGGAGAGGTTCAGAGGCATCCATGCTTATTTAGGGCCTAGTGATTCAGTGGGGATTGCGGTAAAGCCTGATTGTATTGATGAGGGTTTAGGCCTAGGAATCCCTTGTTGGGATATATGTTAAAGCCTAAGGAAGCCATAGTTGGTTTTGTTGTGAGTCCCGCATTCATGCTTGGAATATGGCATAGGGGTGATTGGCTGAAAGAAAGGTTTGGTTCAACCCAATCTGTGGTCGGGTGGTACGTGGAAGTCCTAGACTTGGTTGCATTCTTTCTTACAATGTTGGAAAGGTATCTGAGTGTATAATAGTGATGAGCCTCATTATTAGGTAACTATATGGACTTTAATCCACCTCCTAGCATAGTCAAATAAACTCTTCTCACAATTTATTACATATTTTGATTATATTTTGTTTAATGAGATGAGTCAGAGTGAGATATTATGCCTAGTGGACTAATTTGCATTGATTGCAGGTTTGTGAGAGAAAATCATGGAATTTTGGCTAATTAAGGGCTAAAACTAGAATGAGACAAGGAGGAGAGATTGTAGGAGGTAGATCCTCCTCATTTACTCCTCCCTTATTCGAATATTCCTCCATCAATCACACTAGCTCGGAGTAGAAGCAGCCAAGTCATGGAGATCAAAAGGCAGCTGAGCAAGTGACAATTAAAGAGCTAGCTTATCTTGAGTTTGGGAGCCGAGCCTCCATAGATTTAAGGAAGTCGTTAGGGACTTCAGTTGTATAAATAAAGAGGCATAGAGCCTCATTAGGATTCAAATTTTTGCTGTAAAAACACTAGTCAATTTCGAGTTCAAGACTTGTGGAAGACATTGTTATGTAATCTTCTCTTTTTGATAATGAGAATGAACGATTCCTTGATCCAAAACTGAGTTAACTCAGAGGGCTGAAGCTCTTGGGTTAGGGCCCAACCCTAGCATCAAAGTCTCTTCTTCTTGTATTTGTATGCTTAGATTAATTTCATAGATTAATGATTGAATTGTCTTTAGAATTATTTCATTGCAAGTAGTGTAGATTTGATAAGTTTGCTTCCATTTGTGCTTTAGTTAAGCAATAGTTTAGAAGAGATAAAGGAACATCAAAAAGCCATCAATAGGTGGTTTTGGACTCACTCCTTCCTTTAGGGATCATGGTTTGAGGAAACAACTCCCATGCAGCCCCAAAAAGACACAATTCTACTTTCTCATGGAATTTAGGGTTTTTTGTACTTAGGCCACCATCTGATCAATTTGAAAGAGTAGGATTTAGTTATCATTTCTTCCATCTTCAGTCTTACATTATATCTCATCAATGTTCCATCTTATTATGCAAGTTCTCCTCATGCATGAAGTAGGCAGCTAGCTCATGAAAGTTTTCTTTCCTTAGATAATTGAAATTCTTCTTGTTTACATGATTTTTGGGTAAATGTCAATGTTTGATGTAGTGCAGGTGTTTCAAAAATACAGAGAGATTTCATAGTCAGAAACCTCATTCCAACTTCATCCATCCATGATCATTATTTTCTTTCAGTAAAACCCTCACCAATTTCATCATCTCACAAGGAAACTTCTCCAAGCTTGTTGAGCAAATCTAACCATCTCCCAACCTTGGTTTTGAGTTCTGAAGTGGTCCTAGGCACTCCCTTGCCTCATTCCATCCACCAACCACCTTCCATAAGCCTTCCATCACCTTCAACACCCATCCTTTTTCTCTCAGCTGTATCCTGTAGAAATACAGGGGATCTAGTAGGTTTTCAGGACATCCTGTAGAACGCATTAGGACATCCTGTAGGTTTACCTGTAGTGGCCTGTTTTGAGGCCGAATTGAAAAAAAGCCTCTAGGAAGCTAGAAAAGGTCCCCTACTAGTCTCCCCAAGCTTCTAGCCATTCACCATCATGCCTAAGCCACCTACCACATCACCAAAAGAGATTAACTTTCACACTTTCACATTAAAAAGGATAAAAAGAAACACTGAATTATTTTATTCATTTACATGTACATCAATAGAATGTTTGATTCTTTGAATTTGCATGCTTAGGAGTAGAATTGCATACATTTTAACTTAGCATTCTGTTGAAGCATAGCCTCTTAGCAGTTAGTTAGAAAATTGTGTGTTTTAGCATTTGATTTCAATCTTTTTCCTTACTACAGTAGACAAGCTTTCTCTTAGAGTAGATTTCTCTTTCACTCATTGGTAATCAAGCTTCTTGTGAATCCATAGAAGTCTGGTTTGAAAAACCTTAGTGGTATACCGCCAGCTTAGTAGTGACAACGAGCAAACCTATCACATTTACTTGTGTATACATCATTGTCACCTCCAAGTTTGTACGAAACCCGGGTTGATAAAGTAAAGTTGGTAGCCCCAGGAGTTGCAGAATTCTTGCTGCAATACTGGTGCTCATCACTTTTTAGAACTGTTGCTAGGGAGGTGTATGAGTAATATGTGATTACTGATTTCTTTCTTCCATTTCTTGTCTATGATATTTTTCTATTAGTTTCATTTCTACAAAATTAAGTTAGTTTGCTTTCTTTTCCATTCTACATTCTTTGCTTTCCTTTCCATTCTGCAAGTAAGATTTCATTCAAGCAGTTAGTTTTCATTCAGTGTGCAATTTCAAGTCTGTAGTTATTTTCAAAGCTTGAAAAAGACACAAAACAAAACAAAAACACTTCTTTCATGCCTCGTAGGAATAGGGATAACTTAGGGAAACTTCTGCCAAATACCCCCACCGCTTCAAAGAACCAACCTTCCCTCTTCTTCGGTGGCTGTGAATTGGAGGAACCCTTAGGTGAACAAACAGAGATATTTGAAGAGACTACATGGGGAGAAGAAAAAGAAGAACCCATTCCAACTGACCCAATGGCTGAAAATAGAGAAAGAGTTGAGGGTGCCTTCCCCATCAGGGAAACCAATGGGGATACCAAGATGAAGAATATAAGCCCCTATGCCCTTCCTAATTTCCATGGCCTAACCTCAGAGGATCTAGACACTTTCTTGTTTGAGTTTGATGTTATATGTAGAACCTATGATTACACCAATGATAAGCAGAAGTTGACTATTCCCATCTACTCTCAAGGATGCAACTTTGTGCTGGTTCATGGGTTTACCTGGGGATAACATCACAACTTGGGCTCAGGTGTAAAAAGCCTTCAAAAAAAAGTATCAAGACTACTGCAGGTCTAAAGACACTAAAGAGGAAATTTTTAGGATGACCTTAGGGCATGATGAACCCCTAGATGATTATGAAGAAAGATTCCAGCTTAGCTACAAAAGGGCCAGGTGCACACTTGACCCTGAGTCACTGAAGCTAGTATTTCTTAGATGGGTAAGGGAAGATCTTCTGGATACCATAAACCTGTTAGCAAGAGGGGACATCTACCAGCTACCCTATGAAGATATCAAGACTGTCTTTAGAAACCATTCTAGGGCAACTAGGAAAAAGGGTAGGGGTAGTCAACCTATGGTCAGTCCATCCTCTTCCAATACATCCATCAAGGGTGAAATTGGAAACATGCTGGAAGATTTCAAGAGTGAGATGTTGCAAACCCTTGCCCTACAGATGGACACTATCCACATTAAGAGAAAACATGAGGAAGCAGAGAGAGCCTTAGCCATTTTATGCCCTAGATGCACAAGGAGGCACCCTAGGAATGAATGTCCATTAAACCTGATTGAAGTCTGCTCAGTCTGTGAAGAAAACCACTCCACAGACAAGTGCCCTTCGCTACTTGGACTAAAATTTGTATATCAGGGAGCTGAAGGGGTGACTGAACAACTCTGCTACATAAATCAAAGGAGACCTCATGGGCCTCGACCATACCAGCAGGGCATGCAAGGGTCATCCCATGCATATTACAACCCCAACCAGACCACATCCATTCCCTCTTCCCCCCCTGCTTATCCTTCCTGGTCTACACCTCCTCCTTGGTCCTTTGTACCTCAATATCATTCCCAGACGACCAACCAGTCATTTCGACCATATGCTTTGCCACAGCCTTAGTGATATGCACTGCCCCAGGGGTGGAGGCCCCCATACAATAATTCTCCAGCTTTATTGGCTTCACCACCTTCTCAACCACAACTCTTACAATTTGCTCCACCTAAACAACCCCAGATGCATGCCCGACCAAATCTGAACCCGAACAATAGACATGCACAACAAGTATACAATGGAGAGACGTCCTATCTTGCTTATGCAGTGGAGATTCAGGAAATCAACCTAAGATCTGGGAGAGTACTCCCGGACAACCAACCTCTACCTCCACCTAGGGAGAGTGAGGAAGAAAGAGAGGAAAGCATGCATAAAGTAAATCCACCACCCTTTCTTGAGAGATTAACTCAACCAATCTAGCCTACCCCGGAAGAGACTGAACTTCTGGGAGAATTAAAAAATCTGTGTGTCAAAATTCCACTTCTCCAAGCTATAAAAGATGTACCTATTTACAACAAGTTGATTAAGGAGAAGTGCTTGAAACATCCAGGGAGGCAAAAAATATATGCCCCTACCATTAATGTCATTAGATAGTTGTCCGACTTAATGTTGGGGTAGGTAATTTGTCCAAAGTATTTGGACCCTGGAAGCCCTGTAGTAGATGCACACACCAATGGCACCATTGTCCCACAGAATTTGATTGATCTTGGGGCTGCCATTAATGTGATGACCAAGGACACCATGCTCAAGCTCAACCTCTAAGGTTCATTGAGAAAGACCACAACAGTACTGCAACTTGCAGATCGTTCCACAGTGACCCCTGAGGGGTTTGTGGAGGATGTGATGGTCTCTATTGACTCTTGGGAGAAACCTACAGATTTCTTAGTTCTCCAGCCTAAGGCTAAGCTTACCGGTTACCCTCTAATCCTTGGGAGGCCCCGGTTAGCCACTGCCGATGCCTACATTAGCTGCAGGGCTGGAAATATGACTATAAAAAATGGGCATATGTCTAAGAAATTGGTCCTGTACCCTCCTGCCTAGCCATCTCTAGAACATGACTTACCTTTATGGCTAGAGGAGGAGGAAGAAGATGAAGTTTATTCAGCCCAACTCTATACCTTAGAAACAACCATGGGAGGAGGACAACCGGATGAAGGTGATTTGATTGAACACATACTCCAAAGTCCAACTCCCAACACATTTTCCTTAGAATAAATAGTAAAGGAAACCCAAAAAAGCAATCAGATTGATCTATGCTTAGCTGATTCAAACCCTACCAGTGTCAAAACCATATCCCTAAGAGAACTTTGAAAATCAACCCATCTCTTTCTGTACACCAAGAAGAAAAGTTGTTAAACATGCTAAAAGAACATCTGGATGCCCTTTCTTGGAGTTACAAAGAAATGAAGGGAGTGCACCCCTCGGTGTGTAATCACCACATTTATATCAAAGAAGGTTACAAACCAGTGTGATAACCCCAAAGGAGAATGAATACATCTCTCAAATATATAGTTAAAGAAGAACTGCAAAAGCTGCTAGATGGAGGATTCATTTACCCTATCTCAGACAATGAGTGGGTCTCTCCTTTGGTGTTGGTTCCAAAGAAAAATGGGAAGTGGAGGATTTGTGTCGATTATAGGAAGTTAAATAAAGCCATAAAGAAGGACCATTTCCCTCTACTTTTCATTGCCCAAGTGCTAGATGGCTTGGCAGGGAAAAAGTTTTTCTCTTTCCTAGATGGGTCCAACGGGTACAATCAAATCCAAATCAGCTCGAAAGACTAGGATAAAACCACCTTCACTTATCCTTGGGGTACTTTCACCTATAGGATCCTTCCTTTTGGCCTATGTAATGCCCCTGCTACTTTCCAGAGAGCACTCTTGAGTATCTTTGCCGAGCTAGTCCATGATGCAGTAGAGATTTATATTGATGATTTTACACCCTATGGGTGTGATTTCCAGGAGGCTCTGTCCAACTTAGGTAAGTTCCTAAACAAATGCATTGAAATGAATCTGTCGCTTAGTCCCAAAAAATGTGAGTTCTTGATGACTGCAGGGATTGTGCTAGGTCATTCAATATCCCAGCAAGGTCTGCAAGTGGACCCAAACAAAATAACCATCATCCAAAGGGTCCCACCTCCGCAAAAGTAGAGAGATGCCAAAAATTTTCTAGGTTTAGAAGGATACTATCATAGGTTTATAAAAGACTTCAGTAAGTTAGCTTCTCCTTTATTTGGGTTGTTGGCCACAGACTCTGAGTTTGTATGGTCAAAAAGTTGTCAAGAGGCCCTGGACACCCTGAAGGACAATTTGACCACTACACCTATTCTTCGAGGCCCAAATTGGGCCCTTCATTTTCATATACATGTTGATGCCTCACACAAAGCCATATGAGCAGCTCTAGGCCAGATAGATGACAAATTTCCTTATGCCATTTACTTTATCAGTAAGAATATGTCAAAGCCCGAACTGAACTACATAACGATCGAAAAGGAGCTCGTAGCCGTTGTGCATTCATTGAACAAATTTAGTCATTACATTACAGGTTATCAAACATTTGTACATACTGACCATGCTTCTATTAAATATTTAATGAATAAATCTGATGTGAATGCCCGATTCTTAGATGGTTACTTTTATTATAGCAGTTTGATCTAACTATTGCTGATAAGCCTGGCAAGGAAAATGTTGTTGCAAATTTCTTTTCCAGATTAAATTTGCCTACAGGGGAGGAAGGAATGGTCGATGATCAATTACTAGATGAACACTTATTCGCCATTTCAGTTCTCTCTCCATAGTTTGCTGACATAGAAAACTATTTGGTGTCCGCACAGTTCCCATCGAGTTTGTCCTCCAAAAAGAAAAGCAAGAATGTGAGGAAGAGCGCCCCATTCACTTTGATTGGGGGCAAACTCTTCAAACTAGGCTCAGATCAAATTTTGAGAAGATGTATCAGGGAGGAGGAAGTCTTTGACATCCTTTTGACCTGTCAAGATGGGCCTTGTGGAGCTCATTTTGCAGCCAAGAGGACAACATTCAAGGTGTTAGAAGCTGGTTATTATTGGCCCACTCTTCATTAGGATGTGAGAATATATACTAGTCAGTGTGATCGGTGCTAAATGATGGGAAAGCCTACTCCAAGGGATGAAATGCCTCTGCAACTTCAAGTGACTTTCGAGGCATTTGAAAAGTGGGGCATGGACTTCATTGGACCTATTGACCCTCCTTCTAAGCAAAAGCCGTACATCATTGTGTGCACCGACTATTTGACCAAGTGGGATGAAATGAAGGCAATCAAGGCAACAAAAGAGGAGAAAATGGTTGAGTTCTTAAGGGAAAATGTATTTTACAAGTTTGGGTACCCTAGAGAACTGGTCATTGATCAAGGTAGCCAGTTTACATGCAACATGATTAAAGACTTGATAAGCCAATACAAGATCAAGCATAGAACCTCCACTCCCTATCACACAGAAGCTAATGGGAAAGTGGAGGTGACCAATAGAGTGCTAGAGGGCATTCTGACCAAAGTGGTTAGCAACAACAGAAAATATTGGGCAGATATATTAGTTGAGGCCACCTAGGCCTACAATACCACCTGGAAGACCACCATTGGATTCACACCCTATGAGTTGGTCTATGGGAAGAAGGCCCTGCTGTCCATTGAATTTGAGTACAATACATTGAGGATGGTAGCCCAACTAGATCTAGATCTCAACAGTGCACAAAAAGAGAGATTGCTCCAGTTGAATGGGTTAGATGAGTTCAGAATGTAGGCCCTCCTACACACAGAGGTGACTCAAATTTAGAGGAAGATATGGCATGATAAGAACATCAAGGAAAAGCAATTTCAAGAAGGTGATTGAGCTTTGTTATATGACTTTAGATATAAAGACTTCAAGGGCAAGTTAAGGACTTGAAAACCTTTTGAGGCGGCCCAATGGTGTCAAAAACAAAAAGAGAAATAAAAATATCTATGGGTGAAAACCTCTCTTAAGGCGCCCAGGGCAAGCAACTAGGATGCAAACCTCTTGGAGGCAGACTAGTTGCTTTCAATAAAATATAAATGAAAAAAAAAATAAAAAATAAAAAGTGGAAAAGAAAAATTATGAAACTATTGTTTGTAGGTGTTAGAAAACTATATATGATAAAGCAATGGAACACATAGAATATACTGCAGAAATACAAACACAGAAAACACATAAAACAAGAGAGACAAATATACATGGTTCACCCAATTTGGGCTACATCCACGGCAACCAGTCCTTCCCTTTTTATTATCCAACGAATTGAAGAGATACAACCTACAACAGATCTGTTGTAGTTCCCTCTTTGCTCTCACACAATCTCATCTCTCTTTCCCACTCAGAATACCGATCTACATAGGTGCAATACAATTCCCTCATATATAGCGAGGGGTTTCTTTCTAGGGAAAAAAACCATAAATTAAACTTCTACCGTCAGATCTTCGCCTAATGAACGACCCAGATTGACTACAAAATTACAACATTTTACAAGGCAATTTTACATCTATTTCCCCCCTTGCAGTGTAAATATTACGGGCGGTGTTGCCGCCACATTATGAACTGGGGTCCAATGCAGTGATACCTCTGAATAAAGAAGATAATCAGGCTCCATACCCAACACCAGGTTAGTAGGAGGATGATTAGATCAAAAAAAGAGAATGAAAAGGGACCTATCCAACTCATGTTTTTATTTTTGCATTCATTATCCTTCATCATTCAATCATTCCCTCCAGTTTTCCATTCATTTACCTTAAGTTGCAAGGGTTTTGTGTTTTCTATAGGATTCCCTGTAGACCTACAGGACTCCCTGAAAACCTATAGGATGATCCTGTAGGAAGTACAATGGCTTGGGAATCCTAAAGGATGTAACCCTAGAGCAAGGGGATAACATGCCCGTGTCAAAAAAATAAAGTCCTACTTCACCATCTTATCACCATACCTCTCTCCACCATGATCACCCCTGCATTCATAAAAAAACTCAGTTTCATTTTTTTTTTTCCAAAGAAAAAAAACAGAGAAAAGAGGATGAAGACAAAGAGCAAGGGGACAACACCTGAAGGATATTTTCCTCATTCACAAATCCCTAGACCCCTTCTCTGCCCATGCCAACCATCCTCAGGCTCCAGTAGTAGAAAATGATTAAGAATTTTGAGGGAGAAGCAACTATAGGACATCTTGTAGGAAATCCTATAGTAGCCTATCCCACAAAACAAAAATCACAGGTTGCAGTCAGCTTCAAGCATGGAAGATCCAGAGGTAGAAGAAGCTCCTCCAGAGCCTAGCAACAACATCAAGATCATCATCATCAACACCAAGTACCTGCACATCAAAGAAGATCATCAAAGGACAATAAAAAAGAGAGAGGAGAAAATCACATGCAGCCAACACACAACAAAGACTTCATTCTTCAACAAACAACATCAAGGCATCATTACCACATGTAAGTATCTCACTTCCACTCTCTCGTTAGCATAATGTGATCAAAAGATGTAAAAGTTGTGAAAGAGTTGGTTTATAAGCGAAAGGTGGCCAGTTAAGTTGGCCACCTTCATTCAATCAATGAGGAGAAAGCAACTAGTCCTTATACACATGGCAGCAGTCAAGTCAAGGAAAAGAACGATGAGGTCGAAAGTAGTTAAGCTACGAATGCTCAAAGTGGGAGTTGATTATGAGGTGAGGAGAATGATGATGTGGTAGTGGGACCAACAGTCCAAAAATAGATATTCGTACCACGGCTGCCAGCGCACCACCTCACTCAAATCACCCATATGAGGAAATAAACGTTGATCCTCATGCATAGAAGCATTCACATTCTTGAGGCTCCACACTAGAAAAGTTGCTCTCAGCCCTCAAGTAGTCTACAGGAAAGGAAAATTTTGTTTTTTCCTGCGCAGGACCACCTACAAGATCCTATAGGAAATCCTATAGGATCCTACAGGATACAGTCCAACACCTACAGGATTGGCAGTGAGCAGTTTTAGAGGGAGAAAAATAGGGGTTGGCTTCATCAAGCAGTGATAAGGAGGTAGGCTCTACATTTCCCCACATTTTTCCAAGTGAAAGGAACATAAAAAAATCTTCTAGTTTGTTGAAAGTAATTGCAGCATAAGGGAATTGCATACACATAATTTTCATTTAAATTTCCTCATTCATTAAATTTGGTAGCAGACCTATACAACCCTCCATCCATCAGAGAAAATGACAGGGGGATTTAATAAAAGGGAGCCCATCAACACAATGAGGATTCATCAACACCCTTGATGAGCCCCAAAAATGGATAATTATTTGGGCTCATTCAACCTCCTAATTTGACTTAATCCACCATTCTCATTAGTTTATTGCATGTTTTTGATTGTATTTATGTTAATAGAGTGAATTTGGTTAGTCATTATGCCAACAAGTCTAATGGGTGCTTTGTGTAGCCTTTTTGGTCAATTTGGAGACAAAATTGAAGGTCTTAATGAGCACTTGGCAGCCAAATTCGTGGGAGAACAAGGGAGAGGATTTGTAGGAAGGTGTCCCCTTCATTTATGGGCCCTTACCTCGAATTCTCCACCATCAGCTCAGAGTTCAAGGGCCATCGAATCAATCAGCACAAGGGCAGCCAAGCAAGTCAAGTAGGACTGCTGTTAACTCCAAGTCTTGGGCAGCCGAGTCCCTAAATTTTAGGAGGACTGTTGGGTCCTCAAATTGTATAAATAAGAAGGCTTAGGGCCTCATTTTTGTTAGCCAGTGGATGTTAGCTAGTTAGCCAGTGGTTAGTCATTTTGCAGCCATTAGTTAGCTAGTTTGTAGTTCGATTTTTTATGCAATAGATTAGCTTTGCTTTCAGTTCATTTTCAAGTCCTTCTTGTGGACAGTTTTGATGTAACTCTTCATTTCTTGATCAATAAAGATGAATCTAGCTTTGCACCAGCTCTAAATCTCTCTTAGGAGACTGTAGCTCTTGGGGTTGGGCCCATCTCAAGCGCCCAGTACCTCCTTTGTTTACCTTTATGTGTCTTTGCTGCATTCTGAGAATAAAATCTGCTATTTAGATTTAGATCTTGCTTCGTTATTTAGATTTCTTTTGATGGTTAAAGTAGCTGTTTATGTTTAGAATATATTGGTAGGATAATAACAGGAAAAAGCTCCAAAAAAGGGTCAGCAAACGCTTTTGGTTTCACCTCTTCCTTATTGGATCAGGGGCTGGAGTTGAAGTAACCATGCTGTCCCAAACAAAAACACTTTCTTTGCTTCACCATGCAATCATTAGTGTTTGAATCTCGTTCGTAGAACTTGATATCAGTTTGGATGCATGCTTAGGTTTATGATCACTTAGTTTCATCATTGTTTCACATGGTTCCATTGCAAATAAACTTCTGTTCATTTCCTTTTGCTGTTAGGTCAGATTAGAGTGAAGTAACTAGGTCATAGGTTTTATAACTAGATCTTTGTTTTCTTGCATGTCTTTGTTTGGTCAGTTTGAAAATCCACTTGCAGAGTACTTGTTATCCTTCCTTACCTGCCCATACTCCATCCAACCTACCTGCTTCGCCCTTCACTTATAACCCTTACCTTACATTTGCCTCATCCGCTTACTTTGCCATGATTCTCATCTTCTTGTGCAACATCGCTTCATCCATCCTTGAACAAATCCAATCGCTCCTTAGCCTCATCCACCAAGCCCTAGACCTCTTCGCACCCCTATTTCACCTCCATACTCATTCCTCCATCTTTTTCCCTCCATCCATTCTCCAAAATCCTCTTTTCAGAACATCCTGTAGAAATCTCTGAACATCCTGTAGAACCCCTGCAGACTTCCTGTAGAAGCTCATAAACACGGTTTCTTGGCAGCCAAACTTTGTGAGACTCTCTGGAAGGGTGTTAGGGACCCCTTAGACCCTCTCTGAACCTTCCCAACCTTTCCCAAGCATTTCTCCTCCTTGATCCACCTCTGCACAGTCAAAAATAGTTAGAAGCACATGCATGATAATTCCAACAACTTAATCAAAAATACAAAAAGATGTTTTCTTCAGATAGTGATAACTTAGAGACATGCATTTTACCTTCATAGAAGTAATGGCATCACTTTCAGTAGTTTGCATGCTCTCCTTTGCGTCAGTAGGACTAGCTGGTAGAATTAGGGTTTGCTAGGGTTTGCATTTCTTTTTGGCTTTCGGTTTCTTTTTGCAATTAGATTAGATTCCTTCGAGTTAGCTTTCATCCATCAATTAAAAAGCTTCTTCTAAGAGCTCATAGAAGTTGGCTTAAGCTCCTAGTGGACTTGTGCCAGCTGACCAAGTGACAGCTGCGGCAAGAGCTAGTACTTGTGCATACAACACCGTCGCTTCCAAGTTTGTTACGAACTACCGGGTTGATAAAATTAAAGAAGGGAGTTCCAGGAGTTGTAGCATTATTGCTACAATACTGGAGCCCACCATCTTTTTGGCGCCGTTGCCGGGGAAGCGTCAGAGTATTGGTGATTGTTGCTTTTCTTCTATTTTCCACTACAATCTTCTGCTAAGTAGTTTATTTCATTTCCATTATGCAATTTCGTTTATGCAAAAGTAGATTAGCATTTCCCGCTTTCATAGATTAGCATTTCAATTCCGCAATTACATTTCTGCAAGTGTAGATTATCATTTCAATTCTGCAAGCATAGCCTAGCATTTCATTCCTGCAATTTCATTTGAGCAAAATAGATTAGTCCTTTCCTGCGTTCATTTCAATTCCGCATTTTCATTTCAGCAAGATAGTTAGTTGCAGTTCAATCTATTTCAGTTTTGCAAGTAGAAGTAGAAAAAAACAAAAATCAACCAAAAAGATTTCATTTCATGCCTTGTAGGAGTAGAGATAAGTTAGAAAAATGATTGCACAACACCCCCCTTTGCTTCACACAGCCAACCTTCTCTCTTCTTCGATGGCTGTGACTAAGAAGAACCCTTGGATGGACATCAAGGCATATTTAAAGAACCTCTAGGGGAGAAGAAGAAGAAAACATTCCTCTGGAGCAAATGGCTACAAGTAGAAATGTTGGGAGCAATACCTTGTCCAAGAATGAGTTTGCAACTCAAATGGAAGATTTCAAGAGTGATATGAGGCAGTTTCTTGCCATGCAACTGGATACCTTACAGATCCAAAGGAAGCAAGAGGGAGCCAAGAGCGCTTTGGTCATCTTTTGTCCTAGGTGCACTAGAAAGCATCCTAGGAACAAATGTCCAATGCACTCCCTAGAAGTGTGTTTCATCTGTGAAGAATACCATCCTACAAATCAGTGCCCTTCCTTGCTTGGACTTAAAGTTGCATATCAGAGATCCAAAGGAGCCACTGAACCACTCCATTATATGAACCAAAGGAGGCCGCATGGACCTAGATCTTACCAGCAGGAACTGCAAGGGACATCCGAGACCTATTATGACCCCTATCAAGCCACTTTCATGCCTTCTTGGGGTCCCCATGCTCATCCTTCTTGGTTCACCCCTCCTCCTTGTTCCTTCCCAGATCCATATTATGCCCAACCAGTTGCTCATTCATTTCACTCTTATGCTCAATCACAGCCTCAGTGGAATGCACCTTATCAGGAGTGGAGGCCCCAGTACAACTCTCATCCCGCTCATTTTCCTCCACCACCTGCTCATCCACAACCATCGCCTCCTGCTCCACCAAGGCAACCCCAAATTCCTACCCAACCACAATGCCATCCATCTCCATCTCAATTTCACACCTCCACTCAACTACCCGTACCATTTCCAAAGCCATACCATGGAGTAGCTCAACCCAATTGCAAAGCTGAGGCACAACATGTGCAAATGACTGCTCTTGAGCTCAATGATCTTCACCATAGCTCAGGAAGAGCATTGCAAAAAAGAGATCATCTTGAAAGCATTGAAGGCTCACATCTAGCAAAAGAAGATTCAAAAGAAGAGATCAAAGAACCCTGGGCTTTACTTGATGAAGAGAAGACATCAGAAGCAGAGATAAAGAAAGATCCCTCATGGTTACCATCAAATCCTCCATGTACTCAAGAGAAAGATCAGCAAAAAGAGGAAGATGTGAAGGTCATGATAGAAGAAGATATGGAGAATGAGCCAGATCAGCAAAACGACCAAGGATATCAAAGCTATATTGAGACATGGTTCTAGACAATCACTAAGTTGCAGCAGTACTCTCTTCATCAGCTATGTTTGATCCCTTCAAAGTTAGATCATTTGGTCTCTGAGATCTGGATAGCTATCAAAGCATGCATTTCGAGCCTTCACATCATTTTTTCTTTAATCTCGATGTGCACATGGCTCCATTGGAAGTATTCTTATACTTGAAAATGATTTTGTTTTTCAAGTAGGGTAGGGTAGGAAAAAAAAAAAAAAAAGAGAAAAAAATGAAAATAAGATGAAAAAATAGAAATCTAAGGTGAAAACCTCCTCGGAGGCGCCTTAGATTGGCTCATTGATTGAAAACCTCCATGAGGCGGTCAATGGGTTGGAAGAAAAAGAGAAAATAAAAGGCAATAAGATCTTTGGGTGAAAACCTCCCTTGGAGGCGCCCAAGGCAGGCAATTAGGGTGAAAACCTCCATGAGGCGCCCTAGTTGTTTTTCAAAAAAAAAAAAAAAAAAAACAAAAGAGAAAAAGAAAAATAAAAATAAAACTAATTCCATTGGCTAATTGCAGGTTGCAAGAAGGACGTTTCATGACAGGAGGAGCACTCAAATCAAGGTTAAAGGAATTTTTCTTGTGCCTTCTACAGGAAGCTCTGTATTTCTACAGGAAACATCCTGTAGAACCTTTGGACGAACCAAATTCAAGTTTAAAATGGAATCTGATGGTGGGAATCTGTTGATTAGGCCTACAAGCACTTGTGTGTCCATCCCTTGCCTTTCTCCATCATTTTTTCCACCTCATTGTGCTTCTCATTGTGCTTCTACAGGAACTTCCTGTAGAAATTGTGGGAAACTAGACATGGATTTCAAAAAGTGGTTTGGCGAACATGGTAGCTTCCTCAAGGGTTCAGAAGTCCTCATGCAATTTTCCAACTCCTCCTCCATCATCTCCATACCTGCATCACAGCCCAAGCTCAGTTTTTCCTTCCATGCAAACACTTGCAAAAGGCCTTGAAGCAAAAATACCTAGAACAAAATTTGTTTTTGCCATAACTTGAAAACCATGCATCCATTTGACAAACCGTTTTATGGGGAATTGTACAAGGGTGATGACAACATGCCTGAGCAGTTTCATGCCGTTCCGGTGCACGGTTTCCAAGAAATCAGCCTCCATCACCATCAGCCATTTTTGCATTTTCTCCATATCCGTGCTTCCGTTTTAAAACCTATTTCATGGGGAGATGCACATGGGTGATAGTAGCCTACCCAAGAAGTTTCAGCCGATTCCGATGCACGGTTTCCGAGAAATCGATCTCTGAAATCTTCAGCCATTTTCCATTTTTCTCGAAATCCATGCATCCATTGATCACGATTTTGCCATGGGAGGTGCATCATGATGATAGAAACATGCTCAACAAGTTTCAGATCGATCCGCTTTACTGTTTGGGAGAAATGGCGAAAACAAGTTCTGGTTCTGTGACAATGCAGCAGCAGCAGCTTGAACGTGCATATTTGAACGTGGAAACAAATGCATGCAGCTTAGATCTGGTCAGAGGACACCTGCACAAGGACAAACAATCAAAAATCATCAGCCAAGCCCTCATGCAACCAAAGGATCCAAGCATGCAGCAGTAAAATATGAGCATGCAGCAGCAAAAAGCTTCACAACAGCCATTTGACTTTAGGTACGTGACTAAACCTTGTTCATCTATTGCATGAATCTAATCTAAGCATTGCATGAACGAATGGAATGGTGAAATTAAGCCACGAATATAGCAAGGTTAACTTGACATCTAGTTCTCTAGCACTCACGAGAAAATCACGCAGCATGCGTGGATAGTCATTCACGTGGAAGTTGAGAAACACAGGCAATGGAAGATTTGTTGAACTTCAGTGCACAGGGCATCAATTGATTAAAAAATAGAAGAAGACATGCAGTTCATGATAGCACAGCAGTTCATATGGGCCAGCACACGTTTTTGCCACCTCACTCCACCAAAAATCACGCAGAATTAATGAGCGCTCAGCCGAAACTCATAGACTGCTGTTAACTTGCACTTGCATCATGTTCAACTGAAGTATACATCCTCTGCTTCCTCAAAATGATTAACCTATCATCCTTCGCTGATTGTTTTGGCCTGTTCAAAATTCTCCAGCATACCAAGATTGTGCAGAGGCGCAGAGACATCCTATGGAATCCGGCTAGCATTCTACAGGAAGACGTTTTACAGGAAAATACAACAGAGTCGTCCAGAGCAGAGAAGCCTGAGTTTTTCTTCATCAAGTTTGGAGCTTGAAGAAAGGTAGGCTAAAAAACACCATTCCCATGCATGATATTTTGAAAGGTGGTGAACTAGCTTGGCTGAAGTGGGGACAATTAAAACCAGTCTGCCTGTGGGTCAAGAATGGTGGTTTGCTTGTGGGATACACGGAATTTCTTTCAAATAGCGCTGCCTCACATTCTCTTCCAAGGTTCCTGTTAACAAATGCTCCATATGATAATGATAAACCGCTGTAAGGCTTACTTGTGCATAGAAAATTTTTGACTGTTATGTGGTTGGAATAAAAAAAAAGAGAAAAAAACAAGCTCTGCGCCCTCACGGACCCAGAGCTCACATTCCATCTCATTTGATATTCATTATCTGATTTGATATTTTCCCCGAAATTCCATCTCATCACATCCAGACCTCCATAGTAGGGAATGTAGAACAAATTCGCCTCTGCAGGATCAGAAACCAGACATGGGTGCCTTGAGATTCTGGAATGGGAGATGAGCTCTAGCGCATATTGATGAGTCTGAAACTAGTGCTTGTAAAAATTTTCTATGGGCTTCCCCATTCCTTCATTGCTAAGATAATCACAGAGACTGAGCCATGGAATCAGGCTATGGCACTGCTCTACAAGCTCTGCATTGAATCTTTTGGGCAAATCATATACATATATTTTCCTTCCTTTGCATTGTTTCTGGCTTGGATCCTTCATGCCCGCAGGCATTGAAGCAGATCTAAAGGCCTCCATTTGCATTTTCACTGCATCCAAGTAAAAATGAGCACCCACTGTTTCCTTTTGCAGCGAGGAAAAGGAGCAAATTGAGGCAGAGAAACTAGCTAAGGGCAAGGAAACGCAGGGCAGACCATCACCGGAAAGGTCGCCAGAAAAGAAAGAGGAAAAGCAGGAGAAAAAACAGGATGCTGAGGCCAAAACAGTGGGTGGTAAAATAACACAAATGCCAAGGGAGAAGCAGTTGCAAGCACGAGCAGAGAGAACTGAAAAAGGCCAAACAAGTAGGGACACACCCAAGGTAACCAGCAGCACAGTTCAAGGAGAAGGCACCCCAAGCCAAGCAGGCAAAATCAGAGAAAATTGGTTCTACAGGAAGTTAGCAGATTGTTTCTACAGGAAGCCAACGAACTGTTTCTACAGGAAGTTCGGAGAGAGGGTAGCAGAAGGAGAAATCGGCCGAGATTTTAGCTAAGGAAGCCACCAGGGCTATCAAAGACGAGGAGAGAGATTGGTTGCTCAGAGGATGAACAACACTTTCAGTAGGGGGGTGATGATGAGCCCCAAAAATGGATAATTATTTGGGCTCATTCAACCTCCTAATTTGACTTAATCCACCATTCTCATTAGTTTATTGCATGTTTTTTATTATATTTATGTTAATAGAGTGAATTTGGTTAGTCATTATGCCAACAAGTCTAATGGGTGCTTTGTGTAGCCTTTTTGGTTAATTTGGAGACAAAATTGAAGGTCTTAATGAGCACTTGGCAGCCAAATTCGTGGGAGAACAAGGGAGAGGATTTGTAGGAAGGTGTCCCCTTCATTTATGGGCCCTTACCTCGAATTCTCCACCATCAACTCGGAGTTCAAGGGCCACCGAATCAATCAGCACAAGGGCAGCCAAGCAAGTCAAGTAGGACTGCTGTTAACTCCAAGTCTTGGGCAGCCGAGTCCCTAAATTTTAGGAGGACTGTTGGGTCCTCAAATTGTATAAATAAGAAGGCTTAGGGCCTCATTTTGGTTAGCCAGTGGATGTTAGCTAGTTAGCCAGTAGATAGTAGCTAGTGGTTAGTCATTTTGCAGCCATTAGTTAGCTAGTTTGTAGTTCGATTTTTTATGCAATAGATTAGCTTTGCTTTCAGTTCATTTTCAAGTCCTTCTTGTGGATAGTTTTGATGTAACTCTTCATTTCTTGATCAATAAAGATGAATCCAACTTTGCACCAACTCTAAATCTCTCTTAGGAGGCTGTATCTCTTGGGGTTGGGCCCATCTCAAGCGCCCAGTACCTCCTTTGTTTACCTTTATGTGTCTTTGCTGCATTCTGAGAATAAAATCTGCTATTTAGATTTAGATCTTGCTTCATTATTTAGATTTCTTTTGATGGTTAAAGTAGCTGTTTATGTTTAGAATATATTGGTAGGATAATAACAGGAAAAAGCTCCAAAAAAGGGTCAGCAAACGCTTTTGGTTTCACCTCTTCCTTATTGGATCAGGGGCTGGAGTTGAAGTAACCATGCTGTCCCAAACAAAAACACTTTCTTTGCTTCACCATGCAATCATTAGTGTTTGAATCTCGTTCGTAGAACTTGATATCAGTTTGGATGCATGCTTAGGTTTATGATCACTTAGTTTCATCGTTGTTGCAAGTGGTTCCACTGCAAATAAACTTCTGTTCATTTCCTTTTGCTGTTAGGTCAGATTAGAGTGAAGTAACTAGGTCATAGGTTTTATAACTAGATCTTTGTTTTCTTGCATGTCTTTGTTTGGTCAGTTTGAAAATCCACTTGCAGAGTACCTGTTATCCTTCCTTACCTGCCCATACTCCATCCAACCTACCTACTTCGCCCTTCACTTATAACCCTTACCTTACATTTGCCTCATCCGCTTACTTTGCCATGATTCTCATCTTCTTGTGCAACATCGCTTCATCCATCCTTGAACAAATCCAATCGCTCTTTAGCCTCATCCACCAAGCCCTAGACCTCTTCACACCCCTAGACCTCTTCACACCCCTATTTCACCTCCATACTCGTTCCTCCATCTTTTTCCCTCCATCCATTCTCCAAAATCCTCTTTTCAGAACATCTTGTAGAAATCTCTGAACATCCTGTAGAACCCTTGCAGACTTCCTGTAGAAGCTCATAAACACGGTTTCTTGGCAGCCAAACTTTGTGAGACTCTCTGGAAGGGTGTTAGGGACCCCTTAGACCCTCTCTGAACCTTCCCAACCTTTCCCAAGCATTTCTCCTCCTTGATCCACCTCTGCACAGTCAAAAATAGTTAGAAGCACATGCATGATAATTCCAACAACTTAATCAAAAATACAAAAAGATGTTTTCTTCAGATAGTGATAACTTAGACACATGCATTTTACCTTCATAGAAGTAATGGCATCTCTTTCAGTAGTTTGCATGCTCTCCTTTGCGTCAGTAGGACTAGCTGGTAGAATTAGGGTTTATTAGGGTTTGCATTTCTTTTTGGCTTTCAGTTTCTTTTTGCAATTGGATTAGCTTCCTTCGAGTTAGCTTTCATCCATCAATTAAAAAGCTTCTTCTAAGAGCTCATAGAAGTTGGCTTAAGCTCCTAGTGGACTTGTGCCAGTTGACCAAGTGACAGCTGCGGCAAGAGCTAGTACTTGTGCATACAGCACCGTCGCTTCCAAGTTTGTTACGAACTACCGGGTTGATAAAATTAAAGAAGGGAGTTCCAGGAGTTGTAGCATTATTGCTACAATACTGGAGCCCACCAACCCTCATGTGCTAGAGATATTCACAAGGCACAATTGGATGGGTTTCTTTGAGAAATTGAGGGGGTATGATGATGAAGTAGCCAAAGATTTTGCTCTCTCCTTGAATAGGACCCATGCCACTATTGTGGTGAGAGGCCTCTCCATAGATCTCACCCCTGAAATCATAGGCAAAATTACCACACTTCCCTTATGACTGCCTTGGAGAAAGGAGGATAAGGGAAATAGCCAAATTGCAAAGAATAAATTCTTTTTAGAAGGAGAGGAGGCCATGGAAGACAAAAATGGAGTGAGAAGAGCAAGCCTACCCTATCCTTGGAATGAAATTAGCTACCATCTTATAAAGTATATCTCATGTGAAGGTAGGTATAGTGTGGTAAATGGATACCACTTTAGGCTTCTTTAAGAATTGAGGTTTGGAACAGACACACCTCCTCAAAACAGACTCAGCATCCCCTACTTCCTTCTTCAATCAATGATAGATATGAGCATGAAGGTGCAGGAAGGAAACCATCAACAACTAGCCCATCATGGGTTAATTAGACTTATCATAGAAGATGCTATCCAAAACCTCAGAATTGCTATCACATAGGCAATTTTCAGAGACATGCAGAAAAAGGGAGATATAAAAGCCCTTGAATATGAGAAGAGCCCCACTGCTAGTGAAAGGGGATGAAGAAGAAATGGAGGAGGGTGAAGAAGAAACTAAAAAAGAGGAAGAAGAAACAGATAGGGATGAAGAGGAAATAGATGAGGAAGAAGAGGAAGAAAAAGAGAAGGAAAGTGGTGAAGAGACAAAGAAGACGCAAAGGAGGAAACTGATGAACAAAGTGAGGAAATAAAGGGAGAAGAAGAGGAGAAAGACAAAGATAAGAGGGGGAATGGAAAAGAGGAGGCAGAAGACAAGGAGGAATCACCCAGGGTATCTCTAGAACCCACTAAGAAAGAGGCAGTAGCTGCCCTCACTTCCCTTAGTACCCATATCAAACAAAAAGGGAAACGACAAAGACAAACTCCATTGTACTTTAGGACAAGAAAAAGTACAAGAATAAGGCAGGGAAAACCTCAAACTCCCACCAAGGTTACTATTGTTATTGAAATCTCACCCAAAAAACAAGAGAACATGGCTCCTCTTACAAAAAATCAAGTAGAAGGATCATCAGGACAAGCCTCCCCCAAGTCTCCTATCACTTATGTTAGAATGTTTGTCACTAGATCTTCCTCATCCAAAGGAAAAGGCATCCTACAGGATACACAAAAGGACCTACAGGAAGCAGAAGAAATCTTATAGGAAACTCTGCTAAACCTACAAGAAACTTAGAAATTGGATAAAGAAGGAAGTATGTAGCAAGAAACAAAGAAGGAGGATCTAGAGCTAAGGGAACCTAGTCCTCAACCTAACCTTAACTCCTACTACAGGTTTATTGAAGGGGGTAGGGTCATTCCACAAAATTTTTCCATCCCATTATTCTTTGAGCTTGATAAAGAAAGGGCAAGAACACATAGATGGATGCATATTGCCAAATCCAAAGGGGTGGAGGACATAGGTCACATGGAGGAAAAAGTTAAAGAGATGGGTAGAGAACTAAGCAGCATGATGGACAGAGAAGCAATAATGGAAGCTCAGTTGGAGGTAGAAAATGCATGGTTAAAAGGATAGATACAAGAAAGAGAGAATCAATTGGAATCCATGGCTAGTTTATCCTTAGAGGCAATCCAGTGCAAGATGCCAGCTAAGTCCTATGTATTATACCTTAAGGAATAGTGGATGCAGTTCCAAATCAAGACTCTAGCACAAAGAGGCACTATGCCATTCCAGGATTATAGACAATTCATTGATCTTTGTGATCAAAGCACATTGGAGGATAGGGCTAAGATGTCTGAGTTCTACCTACATAACTTAGCCTTGACAGATCTGAATGTGTGGGAACCTAATTCAAAACTGGGGGACTTACAGTTGTTGGCCATTAGGAAGCAAGGTCTGTTGAAATTAAGAAAATAATGGCAAGGGAAGAAACAAAGCCTCTCATGATAAGAGCTGAGCAGTCTAATCCAATGGTTGTCATCAACACACATAACTTGATTGCAAACGACCCTCAACTTGCACCTAGATAACTTGCTGCCCAAGAGCAAGAAATTACACACTTTGAGGATATGTTCAAGCTATTAGGGAATGACAACATGCAAGCTTGCTAAAGGAGATGGAATACTTTTCCCTACAGTTTGAAAATCAGAGAGTACCATTCTCCTCAAAGAATGAGAGAAGCATTGAACTTGACACCCATGTACAAGAAAGCTCTCCCAAGAATCAATGTCAATTAGATTGGCTTGAGACTCAATCCCCCACTACTCTTAGGTATGTTAGAAGGAAGGAAGGAAGGAAGAGGAAGAAAGAAATCAGTGGGAGGAAATAGAAATGAAGGCAGGGTTTTATGCACAGGAAGATGAAACTATAGTAGAAGCATGGGATGTCGGGGAGGCCACTAGAGAAATGAAAGCCATGGATATTGATTGATATAGGTTTTAACCCCGTACAGAAATTACCTGCATACGAATTCTAAAACACAAAAAATAAACAATGCGAGAGCATAACACATAAAACACATATACACAGAGATTTTCCCCTGGATCCCGAAACCGGGACTACCAGCTTGATTTTTGATTATGTTCCTTTCAATGTTACAATACATATTTATACATGCCGAAGCATCCAATACCATGGATAAAAAACCATCGCGTCCAAAACCATGTGCGAAAAATCATGCACAAAACTATAGGTAGGTCCGCCCAACCTAATATAGGGTCCAAAAACAAAATTTTTCGGGGTGCTACCCTGAACCCCATAAAGTGGGGTTACCTGCACCCCTCAAACCCCCTGTGACTCCCCTCACTACGCAATTGGCGCAACAAAGGGGGGGCTCCGCCCCCCTTCTAACCCCCCGGTTAACTACGTGGGCTAGTTGTGGAAAGAATATAACACAACCCAACATTCTCCCACTTGTTGTTTTCTTTCCACAAGGGGCCACAAGAGAGCTGAGTCATTTATCCAACCCTGCAACGCCCATTGTTTCTCTACACCAAGAGAACTTCTCAGAGCTCACATATTTTGTCAATACATCTGCGATATTATTCAAAGTAGCCACTTTTACTAGCAACACCTTTTTTTCTTCTATCATGTCCCTCACAAAGTGATACTGAACATCAATGTGCTTTGTCTTTGAATGATATGCAGGGTTCTTTGCCAAGAAAATTGCACTTTGGCGGTCACAGTTTATCCTTATAGATCCCTATGCTAACCCCATACTTGAACACAATCTCTGCAACCAAACTGCTTCCTTGCTTGCATGAGTGGCTGCCATGTATTCTGCCTCTGTATTTGATAGTGCCACTACAGACTGTTTCTTAGTCATCCAACTGACTACACCTCCAAATAGGTTAAACACATACCCACTTGTAAATCTTCTTTGATCCAGATCTCCAGCCTAGTCTGCATCAACAAAGCCAGTAATATCCAACACTTTGTCCAATCCTGGTCTTCCTTGGTAGCACAAACCATAATCACTAGTGCCACACAAATACATGAAAACCCGCTTCACTGCTGTCGAGTGCCCCTTCCCTGGTTTTGACATAAACCTGCTCAAAACTCCCATTGCATGTGCAATGTTTGGTCTAGTACAGACCATCGCATACATCAGGCTACTGAATACACTTGCATATGGAACACGAGACATGTCCTCTTCCTCTTCTTGTGTCTTGGGACACTATAACTTTACACCTACAAGAATAGGAACCTTCACTGGTTTAATATCCTGCATATTAAACCTCTGGAATATTGTCTCGACATACTTTCTCTAGTTTAACCAAAGCTTCCTCTTTGTTCGATCTCTTTTAATTTCCATGCCCAAAATATAGTTTGCAGCACCAAGATCTTTCATGTTGAATTTGGAGCAGAAATGGGTCTTCAAATCTTGGATAATTTCTTTGTCATTTCCAACCAGCAACATATCATCCACATACAAGACCAAATAAATAACACGGTCACCAATTAACTTGAAAGACACATAGTGATCTGCTTTTCTTCTGGTGAAGCCAAGTCCCCATATAAATGTATCAAATTTCTGATACCACATCCTTGGTGACTGTTTTAACCCATACAAAGACTTCTTTAACTTGCATACCAGTTCTTTCTTACCCCTCACCGCAAAACCTTCAGGTTGCTTCATGTAGATCTCCTCTTCTAGATCCTCGTGAAGAAATGTTGTCTTCACATCCACCTGTTCTACCTCAAAATCAAAAGCAACAACAACATATAAAAGTAATCTAATAGAAGTTACCTTGGCAACAAGAGAAAAAATATCACCAAAATCAATTCCCGGCACCTAGGAATAACCTTTTGCTACCAATCGAGCTTTGTATTTCTCCACCTTTCCTTGTGCATTTGTCTTCTTCTTGAACACCCATTTGTTGCCAATGGGTTTCCTTCCAGCGACAACTCCCCCAGATCCCAAGCCTCATTTTTGTGCAAAGATGCCATTTCATCAACCATGGCCTCTTTCTAGAGTTTTCCATCCTTTGAATGTACTGCTTCTTTCACAGTTCTAGGATCATCATTAGTAATAGATAAAGAAAAATTTGAATAGAAAGAAAATGGACTATACCTTTCTAGCTGCCTTCTTTCTCGAACTGATCTTCTCACACTCAGAGTTTGTGGCTCTTCATCTTCTGATTCCTCCTCTGCTGTAGAGTCTGATTCTTCCTCCTTAAGCTCAAACTCTATCTTCTCAGGTTCCTTTGGTTGGACTTCATGTTTAATAACATATTTCACCTCTCTGAACACCACATCTCGACTGTACACAACCTTCCTTGTTACTGGGTTCCAAAGCTTATAACCTTTAAACCATCCTTATACCCAATAAAGATGCACTTTTCAGATTTACTATCCAACTTGGTTCGTTTTCCTTTGGAACATGTACATATGCATCACATCCAAATACCCTCAGATGTGAAAGAGAAAGTTTCTTACCAGGCCATACCTCTTGTGGAGTCTTGTCCTCCAATGCTGATGAAGGTGATATGTTGACCAGGTAAAATGCTGTCTCTACCGCCTTTGCCCAGAATTCTTGTCTTAACTCGACACCACTGAGCATGCTTCTTGCCCTTTCCATCAACGTTTTGTTCATTCTTTCTGCAACTCCATTTTGCTGAGGTGTATATGGAGTAGTCTTCTGTCATGCTATACCACACTTCTTACAGAATTCTTCAAATTCCTTACTGCAAAACTCTCCACCGTTATCTGTCCTTAGCACCTTTTTCTTCTTCTTTGTCTGGTTTTCCACCAAAGCCTTACATTCTTTAAACCTGTCAAAGACTTCAGATTTCTTCTTAAGGAATTATATCCATTTATTCCTTGAGAAGTAATCTATAAATGATACATAGTACACAGACTTACCCAGTGATGGAACCTTCATAGGTCCAAACACATCATTGTGCACAAGCTCTAATATCTGTTTTTCCCTCTTACCACCAGAGGGGAAACTCACCAGATTCTACTTCCTATATACACAATTTTCACAGAAATAAAAATCTAGAGAGCTATTACTCATACTTTCTACCATACCTTTACCATGAAGTATTCGAAGGCCCTTCTCTCCAATATGTCCAAGCCTTTAATGCCACAACATGGTCTTCTCTCCAGAGACCACTAGATTTTCTGCTCCAGTTTTAGGAACCACGAAACTGTTGCACCCATCAACAATAGTGCTACCTTGCAGCTTGTACATAGTTCCAATTCGAACTCCCCACATCAATACCAATGCCCCCCGAACCATCTTGCAGGTATCCTTCTCGAAAAATGTTTTTACACCCGCATCATCCAACTTTCTTACAGAAACCAGATTTATGGCTAATGCAGGAATATGTAGAACACCCATAAGTGTTCTAACCCTTCCACCTTGCAACTTCAACTTTACTTTTCCATGACCAACAATTCTAGTCTTCCCGTCATCCCCCAAGAAGACATCACCACCATCATATTTCTCATACTCGCAGAACCACTCTCTATGGGGAGTGAAGTGAAAGGATGCACCTGAGTCAACCAACCATGCCTCATGATCTACATGTGTACTTGAAGAAGCCAAGTACACATCCCCACCTTCATCTGAGGTGGTTTTCGCCTTTGCAGAAGGAGCATCATCAGATCCCTTTCCTTTAGGAGCTTTAGATTTACAGTTCCTTTTGTAGTGCCCTTCCTTTTCGCATTTTTAGCACACCACCTTTATAGGTTTTCCTGGA
The DNA here is from genome assembly GCA_031772625.1 of Pinus tabuliformis. Taxonomy (NCBI): domain Eukaryota; kingdom Viridiplantae; phylum Streptophyta; class Pinopsida; order Pinales; family Pinaceae; genus Pinus; species Pinus tabuliformis. The sequence continues at coordinate 1,458,595,858 of CM062820.1, read as the reverse complement.
GATTTAGAGATTTAGATCTCCCACTCGATGATTTATTTTTGTTTATGTTCTGAGACTGTCCTCGTACAGACAAGGAATCACCATTCTGGCTCTCCATATTTTCCGTCTCATCTCCTCCGTTAGCAAGGATGAGACTATTTCATCAAACTGCAAGGTAGTTGCATTGCTACCTATTGCAATAGCCAGACTATCTCACGAATCTGGTAGAGAAAACAACAAACTAATGCACTTATCTTCATCTAAAATTTTGATATCAACAGATGATAAATGACTTACCACAGTATTAAACACATTCAAATGCTCTGTCACCGAGTCTCCATCTTTCATCCTCAGGTTATAAAACTTTTTCCGTAGGAATAGTTTCTTCACCAGAGACTTAGATTGGTACAAAGTCCCTAAATTGTCCCACAAAGCCTTTGCCGTAGCTTCCCCTGATACATTCAGCAATACTGAATCTGAGAGACACAATCATATTGTGCTCTTTGCCTTCCGATCCAAATTCTTCCATTCTTCATCAGACACTCCCGTTGGTTTAGTACCCAGATCTACAACGATCCACTGATCTTTATCCACCAACAGATCCTCCATCTTGAGTTGTCACAACTCAAAACTCTGACCATTAAATTTCTTGATCTGTATCTTTCCACTGCTTTCCATCTTCTTTCATCACTAGAATCGATCCCGCAGATCTCCCACTAAATGGGGTCTACCACAGGCCCGAGCGAAACCCCTCAGCAACAAAGGAATCCCCTTGAAGCCAAAACAACTCTGATACCAAATGTAGGTTTTAACCCCGTACATAAATTACCTGCATACAAATTCTAAAACATAGAAAATAAACAATGCGAGAGCATAACACATAAAACACATATACACAGAGATTTTCCCTTGGATCCCAAAACCAGGACCACTAGCTTGATTTTTCATTATGTTCCTTTCAGTGTTACAATACATATTTATACATGCCGAAGCATCCAATACCATGGAATGAAAAACATCGCATCCAAAACCATGGACCGAAAACCATCGCGTCCAAAACCATGTGCGAAAAATCATGCACAAAACCATAAGTAGGTCGCCCAACCCAATATAGGGTCCAAAAACAAAATTTTCCGGGGTGCTGCCCTGAACCCCATAGAGTGGGGTTACCTGCACCCTTCAAACCCCCTGTGACTCCCCCTGCTATGCAATTAGCGCAACGAAGGGGGGGCTACGCTCCCCTTATAAACCCCCAATTAACTACGTGGGCTAGTCGTGGAAAGAATATAACACAACCCAAAAATTGAGTTGCTTAGAGGATGAACAACATTTTAGTAGGGGGGTGATGATGAGCCTCATCATTGGGTAAATATACGAACCTTAATCCACCTCCTAGCGTAGTCAATCAACTCTTCTCACAATTTATTACATATTTTGATTATATTTTGTTTAATGAGATGAGTCATAGTGAGATATTATGCCTAGTGGACTAATGTGCATTGCTTGCAGGTTTGTGAGAGAAAATCATGGAATTTTGGCTAATTAAGGGCTGGAACTCAAATGAGACAAGGAGGAGAGATTGTAGGAGGTAGATCCTCCTCATTTACTCCTCCCTCATTCGAATATTCCTCCATCAATCACACTAGCTCGGAGTACAAGCAACCAAGTCATGGAGATCAAAAGGCAGCCGAGCAAGTGACAGTTAAAGAGCTAGTTTATCTCGAGTTTTGGAGCCAAGCCTCCCTAGATTTAAGGAAGTCATTGGGGAATTCAGTTGTATAAATAAAGAGGCCTAGAGACTCATTAGGATTTAGATTTTTGCTGTAAAAACACTAGTCAATTTCGAGTTCAAGACTTGTGGAAGACATTGTTATGTAATCTTCTGTTTTGATAACGAGAATGAATGATTCTTTGATCCAGCACTAAGTTAACTAAGAGAGCTGAAGCTATTGGCTAGGGCCTAACCCTAGCAACAAAGGCTCCTCTTCTTGTATTTGTATGCTTAGATTGATTTCATAGATTAATGATTGAATTGTCTTTAGAATTATTTCATTGCAAGTAGTGTAGATTTGATTCGTTTGCTTATTAGTTTGTTTCCATTGTGCTTTACTTCAGCAGTAGTTTATAAGAGATAAAGGAACATGAAAATGCTTTCAATAGGTGGTTTTGGCCTCACTCCTTCCTTTAGGGATCATGGTTTGAGGAAATAACTCCCATGCAACCCCAAAAAAGACAAATTCTACTTTCTCATGGAATTTAGGGTTTTATGTACTTAGGCCAACATTTGATTAGTTTGCAAGAGTAGGATTTAGTTATCATTTCTTCCATCTTTAGTATTACATTAGATCTCATCAATGTTCCATCTTATTCTGCAAGTTCTCGTCATGCATGAAGTAGGCAGCTAGCTCATGAAATTCTGCTTTCCTTAGATAATTGAAATTCTTCTTGTTTACATGATTTTTTGGGTAAATGTCAATGTTTGATGCAATGAAAGTGTTTTAGAAGTACATAGATATTTCATAGTCAGAAACCTTATTCCAAATTCATCCATCCATGATCATTCTTTGCTTTCACTAAAACCCTCACCAATTTCATCATCTCACAAGGAAACTTCTCCAAGCTTGTTGAGCAAATCCAACCATCTCCCAACCTTGGTTTTGAGTTCTGAGGTGATCGTAGGCACTCCCTTGCCTCATTCCATCCACCAACCACCTTCCCTAAGCCTTCCATCACCTTCAACACCCATCCTTTTTCTCTTGGTTGTATCCTGTAGAAATACGGGGGATCCGGCAGGTTTTCAAGACATCCTGTAGAAATAGAGGGGATCCAGTAGGTTTTCAAGACATCCTGTAGAACACAATAGGACATCCTGTAGGTTTACCTGTAGTGGCCTGTTTTGAGGTCGAATTGAGGAAAAAGACTCTAGGAAGCTAGAAAAGGTCCCCTATTGGTCTCCCCATCCTTCTAGCCATTCACCATCATCCCTAAGCCACTTGCCACATCACCAAAAGAGATTAGCTTTCATGCTTTCACATTAAAAAGGAAAAAAAGAAAAATAGAATTATTTTATTCATTTACATGCACAGCAGTAGAATGTTTGATGCTTTGAATTTACATGCTTAGGACAGTAGAATTGCATACATGTTAACTTAGAATTCTTTTGAAGCATAGCCTCTTAGCATTTAGTTAGAAAATGGTGTGTTTTAGCATTTGATTTCAGTCTTTTTCCTTACTACAGTAGACAAGCTTTCTCTTAGAGTAGATTTATCTTTCCCTCATTGGCAATCAAGCTTCTTGTGAATCCATAGAAGTTTGGTTTGAAAAACCCTAGTGGTCTATCGCCAGCTTGGTAGTGACAACGAGCAGATCCATCACATTTACTTGTGTATACAACACTGTCGCCTCCAAGGTTGTACGAACCCCGGGTTCATAAAGTAAAGTTGGTAGCCCCAGGAGTTGCAACATTCTTGTTGCAATACTGGTGCTCATCAAATAGCACTAGAGAGTGTCGTGGAAAATCTATTGATTTTTGGGTTAGATCCGGTCGATATTCTCAGCTACTCCATTTCATCACATAAAATAAATATAAAAGAAAAAATTTTGAATTTGAATTTTGAATTTAAACTGCCTCCAAAAGTCAAGTCAACCTGGCATAAAGTCAAGTTGTCCCCAACTAAAATTCACGCCTTTTTAGGCTCTTCCAACCACTATAAATATACATTCAAACTCCCTCACTTGGATAGAATTTGGATCACTAAATTTCTTATGTTTTTCTATCCACACATGCAAGCGAGAGAGAGAGAGAGAGAGAGAGAGGGCCAACAAAGTTTGACTCGTGTTGACTAGCATTGACTAGTGTTGACTAACGTTTTTCTAGGAAAGTTGACTGCAGGTTGACAAATTTTTTTAGGAAATTGTAGAGGTTGAAATTCAAGCTGTTTGACCAGACTTTAACTAGGTTGCAGGAGGCCAAAAATGTGGTATTTTTTACTAGGTTTGACTGATTTGATATTGAGTTAGTTTAATCTAGATTGACTTGAAAAGTCAAATTATTTCTCTTGTTGAATCAGACAATTTCAATAAGAAAAATGTTGTTGGGTTCTTCCCTAGTTATGGTTTTCGCATGGTAAAAATTTGTTTCTTGTGTTTGGATATCTCTTCATGATTCTACAGTCATTATTGTTTTATTGTTGATATTTTTCTATTTATAATTTCTTAATGATGTATGCGACACATGATAAATTAATAAAATCATTGGAAGTAATTATTATATTGGAAATTTTGAAAAATCAACATGGTATGAGAGTTACGGTGAAAGAGTAGTCTTGAAGAACCCAACCTACTCCACTATCATGTTTGAGATTGATTGCTCTATTCCACTGTCATGTTTGAGAAGAAGCCAACCTATTCGAAGACCAATAACTAAAATATACAAAATAATTACATCAAGTAGCTCTATTAATGATCGACACAAAACATTCACTGATTTAGCATCGAATTTTTGAAAACCACGAGCAACAAATACTTACCTATAGACCGAAGTTTTGTTTTACTATCAATTATGGAGTCGTGGCGTTACTTGAATCTTGTTGACTGCAACATATTTTTGGGGATGAATCTCCACCCAACCGTAGGATCAATTGCACATAATATTTCTACAGTTGGCCACCCACGATCCCTCAATCAAGTACTACTACCGGGGAATCCTTTGTCTCACAACACTCTCCTTCAAAAAGAATGAATGCTTCTCATCTCCCTTTTTAACCATTAAATAGAACAAATTGTTCCAAAAATGGAAGGGGATTGGAAAGGGATCCGCATGGACATAATCCATGTGTGAACATGCCAAGTTTTATTTCATCGTCTTAAGTTTTACTTAATTCAACATTTTTCTTAATTTAACTCTTGCTTTTTTTTATTTTATTCCTTTTTATATGGGATGGCAACTCGAGCTTCTAAGAAACTAGTCTGATCCTCTCTAGGATCTTAAATGGGCTGACAAATCTAAGGGATAAATTTTTTCCCTTGCCAAATATGAAGGAACTCTCATAGGGTCTAGCTCTAATAAAAACTTAACTACCTTCCTCAAAGTTTCTATCAATTCTCTTTGCATCTGCATAACTTTTGTGGTGATCCCTGGCTTCCTTTTAGCCTTTGCTTAATTGTAGCAATTTTTTCTTCCATTTATTGGAGCATGTCATGTCCCAACATGACTTGATCCTCTAATTGATCCTAGATTAACAGAGTATGACATGGTCTTCCATATAGGAATTCAAAGGAAGATGCCCGAATTGAACTGTGGTAACTATTGTTGTATGCAAATTCTACTAAGGAAGTTATTTCTCCCACTGATTTTGTTGATCCATGACATACATTCTCAGCATGTCCTCTGGTACCTAGTTTACTCTCTCTTTTTTCCAATATGTCTCTAGATGATATGCAATACCGAAGTTGAGTTGTCTTCCCATAGATGTGAGAGGAATTGCCAAAATTTGGAGGTAAAACATGAATATCTATTGGATATAATTTTCTGCAGTACTCCATGAAGGCAAATGATTTATTTTAGGAAAACATGAGCAATGGTTGGAACCTCAAAGGGGCTCTTAGTTGGAATGAAGTGAGCACTCCTACTTAATTTATCAACAACGACCATATTTCATTCATGTCTATGGAAGGTCATAGGTAAGCCTCCCACAAAATCCATCGAAATAACTTCCCACATATTTTTTGGTATATCATGGGGTTGTAGAAGGTCTACAAAGTGACGATGTTCAAATTTAACTTGTTTACATTCTAAACATTGGGCCACAAACTCCGTTATATCATTTTTCATTCTTGACTAAAAAAATAACCTTTTCAAGTTCGCATGCACTTTCTTGACTCTTGTATGTGTAACATACACGGCTTAGTGGGATTCTTTTTGTTGAAAAGTGTAACTAGGTTAAGTCTTCATAATGACATGTGTAATTGTGATTTTATTTAATTGATGAAAAGAAGAAAAAATAAAATTATTAGTGTAAAGCTTATCTCATTGGTTTCATGAACAAGGAATTTTATTTTTAGTATGACTCCCATTGTGAGTCCTTAGGATTGGTCATAGAGTCAATTTGAGTCTATGTCATGTATGAAGGACCCTTCTTAGGCATATTATACTTGTATATGAGTCAATGAATATTTCAAGTAGCCCTCCAAGGCCAAGCACAAACATTAACCTCAAGTCGGCTTCAAGTGAAATTAATTGTCTCCTCCAACAATCATGTCAGCTAATTACCTTGGGAAGCAAATATAAATATGAGTACTCGGCATCATTTTAGAGGAAATTTTTTGGTTATCATAGTCTGAAGTGTGAGGTACAACAAGTCTGCAATAGGAAGTGCGATGTCTCATTAAGGAAGCCTCTTCCCAAGCGAAGAAGGCAGGACTAGAAGACAAGGTTGTTTTGGGTTGATATCACTTTACACATGCAAGATTGTAGGACTGTTTGCTACAAGAAAAGGGTCGAAATACTTCAGTCATCTAGGTAGCCAAATTGCAGAAGAAGGAAAAGTCGACTTAATCAAGGAAATGTCTCTACTCTAAGCAAAGGAAATAAAAGTGTAAAATAAGGCCATCTACATGTACCAAGACCTCTGAATTAGGGTTGAGGAGCTGCAGGTCTGAAGCAAAGACAAGGAAGCCGAGATCTACAAAGAAGCTGAGGCAGAAGTAGAAGGGGCAGGCGGTTGATTATATTTTACTCTAAATAGAGGTCAAAACAATAATCTTGGTGTCTTGGTCTTGGAGAGGTTGAATAGGTCAAGGGTCTTGGTCTTGGTATTTGTCAATCAGAGTCTCTGTAAGAAGAAGAATTTGTGCGGGTTTTCCTCTCAAGGGGAGAGGTTTTGGCCCTAGAGAATAGCCTAAATTTTGTGTCTCTTGTCTCTTTATTGTTTATTCATTGGTAATTGTTTGATGAAATAAGAACACAATAATAATCTAAAGAGAAGAATCTAATCTAAGAAGTAAAAAGCATTCACACGCAGTTATCTCTCAGAGAAATCACCTAATATTTGATGCCCTAGATTTCTCAACATGGTATCATAGATAATGTGGCAAAGTTAAGGAATGGAATCACATCAAGGGACACTCAAGGATAAAATATTGAGGAAGGCATCAAAACAAGATCATCTTTAAGACAAGGTATACAAAGGAAGCATTATAACCATAGACTGAAGAAGGAGTCTACAAAGAAGTCTTGGGATGATCATCAAGCAAATGAGGCCAAGTTAAAAGATATCTACGCATCAATTTCCTTACCATTGAATACATCACCAAGAAGTCATCATTGATATTCATCAAAGGATACAAAGAGATCTCACTTTCTGTGGGATCAAGGATCACTCTTGAAGAAAAATACCTTCATAGAGGAGAAGTTTTCTACTCTCTATATCATCATCAACATCAAGGAGAAAGTAGAATCCTATTAAGTAAATATATGACCTTATCTGAATAAGTAAAAAGGTATTTTTGAAAGGAAAGCAACAAATTGGTTGGGGCTTCAAACTATCTTGCATGGAAGAAAAGGACAGATCTAAATCTCATTGAAAATGAGGTCATGGATCATGTCAAAGGATCTATCACCAAACTGAGATAAGAAGATGCTCTAGAAATTGCAAAGTATATGCAAGGAGAAATTAGGGCTCAAATGATTCTTGTTGAATCCATCAAAGATCCCCTCATCCCATATATATCTAAACTCGAAACTTAAAAATAAATATATAACAAATTAGTAGAGTTGTATTCCATAAGAACTGTTGGAGAGGTCATCTCATTAAGGCAAGAACTATACAGGCTGAAGATTTCTAGGGAAGATGGAATAACCTCATACTTTATGAGGATATTTGAGATCTGGGATCAACTACAAGATCCGGGAGAAGTCATGTTTGAGAGTTAAATGACTACAATTGTATTAAATGCATTACTGGAGGAGTGGGGTAACTTTACTTCAAGTATTTATGGGAATAAGGAAGCTACTCCATTCGAGGATCTATGGTCACTGTGCAAGATTGAAGAATCTAGACTAAAGCCCAAATCTGATGTGGGAGAAGGTGAGCAAAATCAAGCCTATGCTACAATGACAAGAATAAAAGAAAAATTTTGGGAATTCTGATTCTCGGAAAAAGAAAATGAACATGGCTAAGATCCAATTCTATGGGTGTCAAGAATATGGACACTACAAAAGTGATTGTCCTAAGATCAATAAGGACAATAACAAGAAAAGAAGAGAAGAAGCTCATATCACCAAAGAAGTGGAGGAAACTGAAAAGAAGAAGTCCAAGATAGAGGAAGTAAGAGATCTCTACTATGACTGAGATAGTCTTCCTCACCTAAGTTCTTTTCAAATTCCTGAATATTCTATTGTAAGATATGGCTATCATGATTCACTAAATGGGATGCATCAAGGCATCATAGAAGCATTGTGAGCAATAGATCAAGACATCATGATAGAGAATCATGAAAGATGGTTAGAATCTATAAAATTCAAGAATATATCTCTTGGGAATCTCGTTGGAAACATAAGTGGCAAGGTCATTTAGTTCAAGGTTCATCATACATTTGTGAAAATAAAACATCTGCTGATGGGGATATTTTAGGTCCTAAAGATTCTCTGATGGAATCTTCAGTGAAAGGTTCATAGATCATGAGGAGAAGAAAGTGTTTCATCAAGAATTCCAAACTTGTGGAATTCATGGGATGATTTTATGATGGCACGAAAGTGAAGCATTTCAAGGGATGGAATCTCTTTCAATCAAGAAAGATGCTGCAGGAAGTCTGGAAAATCCAAAGGAAAAATGAGGCATGTGTGCTTACTTTGATATTATGGAAGTCATGTCATATGGTAGCAGATATCATGCTCTATCCTAAGAACATGATCAAAACTAAATGATCTCCTCCCTCAAAGGGATGCATGCATACATGGGTCACATATTCACTAGATGAAATCAACATAGTATGTCCTCATATGCAGTATGAGGTGGTTTACTACAATTGAGTAAATCTTATTGGAATCTCATGAGAATGCAATGCGTGAAGAAAGGATGGAAGAGATCACGAAATATGAAACCATGGTAAAGGCAATCAACATCTGAAAGACCAAGAAGACTTGACTAGGATATCTCCATGGAATAAATGAAGACTTTGATGGAGTCTAAAAAAGAAAGAGACCCTTCACAATATATATCTTTGGGAGATGTGTCGATATGTATGCAAGATGCTAATAGAAACTGGAAGATGTCATGATGAAAGACCATCACAAAGGTAATGTTGATTTTAATGTTCATTCCTTTATTTTTGAATATCTACATGGGTTTATGTAGGGCTGCCAAGGGAAGATCTATGAATGTCTTCCACCACCGATGCACATGTAATAGGATGAAATCTCCTTAAGTAAACATGACATGAAGAAAGCAACATGGCATGAAGGAAGGCCATATATGGACTGATGTATCAAGTTCCAATGATGAAATGGCTGACTCATGGATGAAAGTGATGGATGGTCATTGTCCTATGTAGAAGTTCCAACATGAAGACTCGTGAATAACAAAAATAAGCTCATGACATCGTGAGGAGGAGTTCTTCAAGTAGTTGGTTGTCCCATCATCTCCACCCGAGGAGCTGCTATACGTAAATAACTAAGAGGGAGCCTAGAAACAAGTTTCTTACTTGGAAGAAACTTGGAAATTCCAAAGCCAAGAGGGAGCTTAAGTACAATTGTTATGTAGGAATGAGTACATTCCTTTATTGGAATAGATATGTCCTCCCGAATTAAGAGGGAGAGATAAACACATCATTCTTGTCTTCACTTTGGAAGAAAAAATGGAGGATTGGGCAAACATCTGGCATCTGATGCTCTTTGTGGATGTATTAGGGCATCCAAGATAAGAGTAGTCATACAAGACCGATATTCTTTGAGGATTGGGAATCCAAGAAGAATAGTCCTGGTGGAACACACCCTAAGAACCCGGGTGGGGTATGTTCTGAGAGAGACAATGATGAGGGTTTCTATACATCATTGGTCTCGCCAGCATTGTGCTCAGATCTCATGGATAGATAAAGATGTTAGTCAAGGCCTTGCTATGTGACAATGCCAGTTGATATGACGTTAAACAGATGGGGTTACCAATCTAACTATTCTTATGAGAAATTCTTCAAATCGAGAATGACCAAGTACCATTATGAATACCTCCCTAGTTAAGAGGGAGTGTCGAAAAGTGTAACTAGGTCAGGTCTTCATAATGACACGTAATTGTGATTTTAAGTAATTCATGAAAAGAAGAAAAATAAAATTATTATTGTAATGCTTGTCTCATGGGATTCATGAGCAAGGAATTTTATTTTTAGTATGACTCCCATTGGGAGTCCTTAGGATTGGTCATAAAGTCAATTTGAGTCTATGCCATGTATGAAGGACCCTTCTTGGAATATTATATTTGTATATGAGTAAATGAATATGTCAAGTAGACCTCCAAGACAAATCACAATCATTAACCTCAAGTTGCCGTCAAAGTGAAATTAATTGTCTGCTCCAACAATCATGTCAGCTAATTACCTTGGGAAGCAAATATAAATAGGAGTACTCGACACCATTTTAGAGGAAATTTTTTGGTTATCATAGTCTGAAGTGTGAGGTATAATAAGTCTGCAATAGGAAGTGTGATGTCTCATTAAGGAAGCCTCTTCCCAAGCGAAGAAGGTAGGACTAGAAGATAAGGTTGTTTTGGGTTGATATCACTTTACACATGCAAGATTGTAGGAATGTTTGCTACAGGAAAAGGGTCGAAATACTTCAGTCATCTAGGTAGCCAAATTGCAAAAGAAGGAGAAGTTGACTTAATCAAGGAAATGTCTCTACTCTAAGTGAAGGAAATAAAAGTGTAAAATAAGGCCATCTACATGTACCAAGGCCTTTGAATTAGGGTTGAGGAGCTGCAGGTCTGAAGCAAAAACAAGGAAGCTGAGATCTATAACGAAGTTGAGGCAGAAGTAGAAGGGGCAAGCGGTTGATTATATTTGACCCTAATGAATGTTAATTTCATTAGGGTCTCTATATTTTGACCTCTATTTAGAGTCAAAATATAGAGACCCTATAAGAAGAAGAATAATCACAGAACGGTTCTTGGTCTTGGAGAAGCTGAATAGGTCAAGGGTCTTGGTCTTGGTATTTGTTAATCAGAGTATCTATAAGAAGAAGAATTTGTGCGGGTTTTCCTCTCAAGGGGAGAGGTTTTGGCCCTAGAGAATAGCCTACCTTTTGTGTCTCTTGTCTCTTTATTGTTTATTCACTAGTAATTGTTTGATGAAATAAGAACACAATAATAATCTAAAGAGAAGAATCTAATTTAAGAAGTAAAAAGCATTCACACGCAGTTACCTCTCAGAGAAATCACCTAATATTTGATGCCCTAGATTTCTCAACATGGTATCATAGATAAAGTGGCAAAGTTAAGCAAGGGAATCACATCAAGGGACACTCAAGGATAAAATATCGAGGAAGGCATCAAAGCAAAGATCATCTTTAAGACAAGGTCTACAAAGGAAGCATTATAACCCTAGATTGGAGAAGGAGTCTACAAAGAAGTCTTGGGATGATCATCAAGCAAATAAGGCCAAGTTAAAAGAGATCTACGAATCAATTTCCTTACCATTGAATACATCACCAAGAAGTCATCATTGATATTCATCAAAGGATACAAAGAGATCTCACTTTCTGTGGATCAAGGATCACTCTTGAAGAAAACTACCTTTATCAAGGATAAGTTTTCTACTCTCTATATCATCATCAACATCAAGGAGAAAGAAGAATCCTATCAAGTAAATATATGACCTTATCTGAAAATTTCAAAATGTATTTTTGAAAGGAAAGCAACAAATTGGTTGGGGCTTCAAACTATCTTGCATGGAAGAAAAGGACAGATCTAAATCTCATTGAAAATGAGGTCATGGATCATGTCAAAGGATCTATCACCAAACTGAGAGAAGAAGATGCTCTAGAACTTGCAAAGTATATGAAAGGGCAAATTAGGGCTCAAAGGATTCTCGTTTAATCCATCAAAGATCCTCTCATCCCCTATGTATCTAAACTCAAAACTTCAAAATAAATATATAACAAATTGTTAGATTTGTATTCCGTAAGAACTGTTGGAGAATTCATCTCATTAAGGCAAGAATTATACAAGATGAAGATGTCTAGGGAAGATGGAATAGCCTCATACTTTATGAGGATATCTGAGATTTGGGATCAACTACAAGATTCGGGAGAAGTCATGTTTGATAGTGAAATGACTACAATTTTACTAGATGCACTACCAGAGGAGTGGGGTAACTTTACTTCAAGTATTTATGGGAAGAATGAAGCTACTCCATTTGAGGATATATGGTCACTGTGCAAGATTTAAGAATCTAGACTAAAGTCCAAATCTGATGTGGGAGAAGGTGAGCAAAATCAAGCCTATGCTACAATGACACGAAGAAAATAAAAATTTGGGAATTTTGATTCTCGTAAAAAGAAAATGAACATGGCTACGATCCAATTCTATGGGTGTCAAGAATATGAACACTACAAAAGAGATTGTCATAAGATCAATAAGGACAATAACAAAAGAAGAAGAGAAGAAGCTCATATCACCAAAGAAGTGGAGGAAATTGAAAAGAAGAAGTCCAAGATAGAGGAAGTAAGAGATCTCTACTATCTCTGAGATAGTCTTCCTCACCTAAGTTCTTTTCAAATTCCTAAATATTCTATTGTAAGATATGGCTATCATGATTCATTAAATGGGATTCATCAAGCATCATAGAAGCATTGGGAGCAATAGACCGGGACATCATCATAGAGAAGCATGAAATATGGTTAGAATCTATGAAAGTCAAGAATATATCTCTTGCGAATCTCATTGGAAACATAAGTGGTAAGGTCATTTAGTTCAAGATTCATCATACATCCGTGAAAAGAAAACATCTGCTGATGGGGATATTTTAGGTCCTAAAGATTCTCTGATATAATATTCATTGAAAGGTTCATAGATCATGAGGACAAGCAAGTGTTTCATCAAGAATGCCAAACTTGTGGAATTCATGGGATGATTGTATGATGACATGAAAGTGAAGTAGATCAAGGGATTGAAGCTCTTTCAATAAAGAAAGATGTTGCAGGAATTTTGGAAAATCCAAAGGAAAAATGAGGTATGTGCGCTTACTTTGATATTATGGAAGTCATGTCATATGGTTGCAGATATCATGCTCTATCCTAAGAGCATGATCAAAATAAAGGATCTCCTCCCTCAAAAGGATGCATGAATACATGGGTCACACATTCACTAGATGAAATCAACGTAATATGTCCTCATATGAAGTATGAGGTGGTGTTGTGGCGAGCAACAACCCCCCTTCTTATTTAGTGTTATTCCTAATACTAAATAAGTGGGGACCCTTAGTCAAAAATTTAAAAATTAATTAGTGCATGTATTTCCTTTTTAATAAAACTTACCATTATAAACTTAGGAAAATACCCTTGAAAAATTAAAAAAAACCTAAGTTTTATGATAAAGTAGAATTATTCCTTAGGAAATATCGCATCGCAAAAAGATAATAAATACCTCCTTGCAAGCCGAATTCTAAGATTGCAAGATCGCGATGCGAAACTACACATTAAGAAAACATTTATCGCATCGCATGCCTAAAAATCACTTACGCTGAAAAAACCTCAAACTGCCGATATGCGATGGCGCATATCGCAAATCGCATTTCACAAAAAACAGATTAACAAAAATTGTCATATGTCACGCTCTTGCAATATTGCGATTTTGCGACAGAGCGGCAAAGTGACATTGCGATATAGCGAGCAAGCGATAGAGAGATATTGCGATGTTGCGATTTGCGATATTGCGAAGCAAATAGCAAAATCGCTTCATTGCAGATCTTTTGGGCTCGTTGTTCGAAAAAGTATTTTCCATAAACCAAGACTTGGTTATGCGCTTTAATGCTAATTAATGATTTAGTTGCCAGTCATTAATGGAGTATGGTTTTGTGCTTATCAGAAAGTCATTTCACATAAGGTGGTGTATTTTATATGTCTTCGGCATTTAAAACTTTCCCATCACCTTTCCTTATCATTATTCTCACTTCACTTGTAAACTGCAGGAACAGAGAACATGGAAATATACAAAGCAGTACACAACGTATTATGGGAAAGAAAGGCAAAGCCCCGAGCTATGAAGAGAAAGAAATGGCGCCCTTGTATACAGACACCGCCTGTAACAAAGACGCTGGTATTGCTACTTGGGAAGGCATGTATAGTCTACTTGAGGAAGAGAATCCTAGAGTGATGGAGGTTTAGGCTACGACAGGCTCACATAGTTCTTCTGAGGCATCCATTACAGAGCTAGCTTGTTCGTTCTTACACAGGATAGCAGGGAGGCCCAAAATTATTCCATACACGGACATGATTAAATGGATACTGGACAACGCTTACATCAGAAATAGACAGTTTAAAACTCAGGGTCAAGAGCTTACAAAATCATTATTTTTACAAAATTTGAGCTTTACATCCATTAAAAGAAAACGCGTAAAAGCCGAAAAACGCACCAAGGAAGCCCAGATCAAGAAACGGAGGCAGTTTCCGATGCGCGATTAGCGCCTAGCACTAATCGCGCATTGCTGGGTAAAACTTCTTGAAAGGGAAAACCTCTAATTGCCCAGTCACCTGTAAACCCAAAAATTTGTAAGAAAGCAACACTAGAGATAAAAAGTAAAACTTGAATCCTAAAACTAGTGGTATTTGTCAGAAATATCTTCAAAATGGTATGTATTTAAGTACAACAACTACAAACAGGCTGGAGACAAAAGGCTCAAGAAAAGGCATAATCAATCCAAAAATTAACCAAGTTGAATTGGGATTCTTAGTGGGCATACTTGGTAAAACCACACAGCCAATGCATGACTCTCAAGTGTATTATCATTTCCGCCGAGAAGATGGCGCTAGCTCTTGCCGATTCTGTTTTCTCAGCACAGCTAAAATCAGAAGTCGGCCAGCCGACTCTTCTCAAACAAATGCTGAATGCATGCGATTTCAAGGAGCAAATACAGAAATAATTAGCTAGTAGTTTTAATTTTAGATTCAGTTTTAGTTTTAATTTTGTTCTATTTTTGCCAGAAATGAGGACGGTCATTTAAACCGCATCCTAAATTTTTGTAATAAGTTATTTTTAGATTTAGTTAGTAGTATTTAAACCCTTCTCATGCATTTAGAGAAGGGTCCTGAAATTTATCAAAAACTCATCCCCACAACATGCACTTTTGTACCCTCTGAGGAGGTTTTGATGAATGAATGGAACAGGATTTGTTGATATCTGTATTTAATATCTGCTACTGATGTTGCACTTCTGTACTCTTAGTAGATGTTGGATTAAGAAGAGATAAATCGTTATCACTTGAAGCTCATGAGTAGAACTAGTTATAAATGGTACTTCTATCTCTTAACTATTTCTGCCTTTGTGTCAAAGTGATATTCATGTTCAGTTGTTTATATATTGATGCGTGAATGCTTGAGTTATCATTTGGCACTTTTGTACGGTGATAGCTATTTATTTATGCTTAATGTATGAGTAGCTTATTATGCGATATGTTTTTCACAACTGTTTCGTCTAACTTTTTATACGAAGTGGTTTATCTGTATTGAATTCTTTTCTCATAAAATTTGAATGATCTTTATTACCAATTGTTATCTAAAATCATTTTAGATCGCATAATAGAAGGATTACACCCCGGGTTAGTGTAGACTTAGATATTTCTGCTTATTAGAATACAATTTGCATGATTATTAGATTAGAGTTAGAATTAGAGCATCTCACTTAGGAACTTTTAGAAAGGAAATATCAATTCTTCACATACACACACAAATTGGGAAACTGGTCGCATATCCCCAGTCGGACCCACTATACCAAATGGAAAAGGAGCTGCTAACCAAGGTCTGGACCGGGTGGGTATCCCCCTTGTTGTAGACCCTATTTTCGGGGCTTCAACAGGTGGTTTAATAGAATTGAGTAAATCTTATTGGAAGATCCTGAGAATGCAATGTGTGAAGAAAGGATGGAACAGATCATGGAATATGAAACCATGGTAAATGAAATCAACATTTGAAAGACCAAGAAGACTTGAATAGGATATCTCCATGGAAGATATGAAGACTCTGATGGAGTCTGAAAAAGAAAGAGACCCTTGACAATATATATCTTTGGGAGATGTGTCAATATGTATGCGAGATGTTGATAGAAACTGGAAGATGTCATGATGAAAGACCATCACAAAGGTAATGTTGATTTTAATGTTCATTCCTTTATTTTTGAATATCTGGATGGGTTTATGCAGGACTGCCAAGGGAAGGTCTATGAATGTCTTCCACCACCGATGCACATGTAGTAGGATGAAATCTCCTTAAGTAAACATGCAATGAAGAAAGCAACATGGCATGATGGAAGGCCATATATGGACTGATGTATCACTTTCCAATGATGACATTGCTGACTCATGGATGAAAGTGATGGATTGTCATTGTCCTATGTAGAAGTCCTAAACATGAAGACTCGTGAATAATGAAAATAAGCTCGTGAAATCGTGAGGGGGAGTTCTGCAAGTAGTTGGTTGTCCCATCATCTCCACTTGAGGAGTTGATATACGTGCATAACTAAGAGGGAGCCTAGAAATAAGTTTCTTACTTCGAAGAAACTTGTTAATTCCTAAGCCAAGAGGGAGCTTAAGTACATTTTTTATGTAGGAATGAGTACATTCCTTTATTGGAATAGATATGTCCTCCCAAATTAAGAGGGAGAGATAAACACATCATTCTTGCCTTCACTTGGGAAGAAAAAATGGAGGATTGGGCAAACATTTGGAATCTTATGCTCTTTGTGGATGTATTAGGGCATCCAAGATAAGAGTAGTCGTACAAGATCGATATTCTTTGAGGATTGGGAATCCAAGATAAGAATAGTCCTGGTGGAACACACCTTGAGAAAACGGGTGGGGTATGTTCTAAGAGAGACTATGATGAGGATGTCTATACATCATTTGTCTCACTAGCATTGTGCTCAGATCTCGTGGTGAGATAAAGATATTAGTCAAGACCTTGCTATGTGACAATGCCAGTTGATATGATGCTAAACAAATGGGTTACCAATCCAACTCTTCTTATGAGAAATTATTTAGATCGAGAATGACCAAGTACCATTACGAATACCTCCCTAGTTAAGAGGGAGTGTTGAAAAGTGTAACTAGGCCAGGTCTTCATAATGACATGTAATTGTGATTTTATGTAATTGATGAAAAGAAGAAAAATAAAATTATTATTGTAATGCTTGTCTCGTGGGTTTCAGGAGCAAGGAATTTTATTTTTAGTATGACTCCCATTGTGAGTCCTTAGGATTGGTCATAAAGTTAATTTGAGTCTATGTCATGTATGAAGGACCCTTCTTGGGCATATTATATTTGTATATCAGTAAATGAATATGTCAAGTAGCCCCCCAAGCACAAGCACTAACCTCAAGTTGGCTTCAAAGTGAAATTAATTGTCTCCTCCAAGAGTCATGTCATCTCACCTACATGTTAGGTTGGCTAATTACCTTGGGCAACGACTATAAATAGGAGTACCTGACATCATTTCAAAGGAAAATTTTTGGTTATCACAGTCTAAAGTGTGAGGTACAACAAGTCTGCAATAGGAAGTGTGAAGTCTCATTAAGGAAGCCTCTCCCCAAGCGAAGAAGGAAGGACTAGAAGACATGGTTTTTTGCACTGATATCACTTCACACGTGCAAGATTGCAGGACTGCTTGCTACAGAAAAAGGACTGAAATACTTCAGTCATCTAGGTAGCCAAATTGCAGAAGAAGGAGAACCCAAGTTAAGCAAGGAAAGGTCTCTACCCTAATCGAAGGAAATAAAGGTGTAAAAGGAGGCCATCTACATGTACTAAGGCATCATAATTAGGGTTGAGGAGCCATAGGTTTGAAGCAAATACAAGGAATTCGAGATCTATAAGGAATTTGATGTAGAAATAAAAGGGGTAGGTAGTTGATTATCTTTGACTCTAAATAGAGGTCAAAACAAGAAGCTTGGTGTCTTGGTCTTGGAGAGGCTAAATATCTCAAGGGTCTTGGTCTTGGTATTCATCAATTGGAGTCTCTATAAGAAGAATAATTTGTGCGGGTTTTCCTCTCAAGGGGAGAGATTTTGGCCCTCGCAAATAGCCTACATTCTGTGTCTCTTGTCTCTTTATTGTTTATCAATTGGTAACTGTTTGATGAAAGAAGAACACAATAATAATCTAAAGAGAAGAATCTAATATAACAAGTAAAAAGAATTGACAAGTAGTTATCTCTAAGAGAAATCACCTAATATTTGATGCCCTAGATTTTTCAACACCTTTATTATAAATTTTTTAAGTTCATCATCAATTGGCACATACATATTACCCCTATATCATAAAAATATATCATACTCTAAGGTGTATCCATCCCACTTGGATGCCACTAGTACTCCTTGTAATGAAAAGTTTATTTGTTGGTATTGTGGGTCTCCTATTAGGTGGTTTAGAATTCAACTTCTCATGTCTATATTCAGTGATAGTATTGAATGAATTTTGGGTCTCCTTCTTAAATCATCTGCAATCTTATTTTCCTTCCCCTTGTTGTAGGATACCTTGAAATCATATTCACTAAATAAATAAATACAACGTCATTGTCGAGTATTAAGGTCCTTTTGGGTGAAGATATGCTCAAGGATTTTATGATTTATTCTTAGTTCAAATTGACATCCCACTAGATAGTATCTCCATAGTTTTAAGGCCATTACAATACAACTAATTCTAGGTCATGTGTGGCATAATTTATTTCATGGGTCTTGAGTTTATGTGAAACATAAGCGATAAACCCTCCATCCCACATCAAGCTTGTGCCTAATCCTTCTCCTGATGCATCGATGCATACACAAGAGTACTTTTCTATGTCGGTCACCTTAATATTAGAGTAGTTTCCAGTGATTGTTTTAGCTCATTAAATGCTCTCTAGCACTCACTTGTGAATTCAAACTTAACCCATTTCCTTTGGAGGTTTGTGATGGGATGGGATATCCATGATAATCCTTATACAATTCTTCTGTAATATCCTTCCAACCCCATAATGTTGCGGTCCACTGCAATGCCCTTCCCACTAATGGTATGGCCTAGATATTGAATTTCCTTCTAAAAAAAGAACACTTAGTTATTTTTTTGTATAGCTTATGTTCTCTAGGGTATTGAAGTACCAATCTCAAGTGATCTTAGTAAAAAACGATCCCTTTCATTATGGGAATACTTGGACAAAATGATCCAAATATTTGTGGAAAACATTATTCATCAAGTTCATGAAGGTCGCTAGAGAATTAGTCAAACCAAATGGCACCACAATAAACTCATAGTTTCCATATCACGTTTTGTACTATTGTTTTTGGTACGTCCTTCTCTTTGATTCTTAGTTGGTGGTATCCTGACTATAATTCTATCTTGGAAAATACTGAAGCTCCTTTTAGTTGTTCAAAGAGATCATCAATGCGAGGCATGGGATACCTATTTCGAATAGTGGCTTTGTTTCGATCTCGCTATTCAATACATAACCTAAGGGTTCCATCCTTTTTCTTCACAAAGATCATCGACGCACCCAAAGGTGATACACTGGGTTGGATGAATCCTTGATCAAGTAGTTCTTTAAGCTGTATACTCAACTCATTAAACTCTGGGAAAGTCATTCGATAAGGTGTTTTGTATATGGGTTCTATTATAGGTTTCAAGGAAATGGAAAAATCAATTTCTCGAACAAGAGGAAAGCCTGATATCTCTGGAGGAAATACATTTGAAAATTTAGAAATTAGTGGGTGAAATTTATTAGAGGATTTTCCTTTGGAATCAACCATCTCTATTACATAAACCTTGCATCCTTTCCTGATACACTTATTGAACTTCTTGGATGAAATGAGGTGTAAGGTATTATCACATTTAATTCCCTCAATTATTGTAGGTTTTCCTTAGTCATTTTGGAAGAGAATTTTCCTTTTATAGAAATCCACTATAGCCTGATGAGATTCAAGCCAATCCATTCCTAAAATTAATTCATAAGTCCCTAAAGCCATGCTATATAGGTTCATCTTTGTGTCGCATCCCCTAATGTTAACAATGCAATCCTTTACCAGTGATCCTATGGTTCGTTGAGAGGTAGATGCCATTTCTACCATCCTAAAGTCACTTTTATTGTGAGTTGTCAATCCACATATATGTAGTGCCAAAGGGGAAATAAAACTATCAGTGGCACCTGAATCATTAACACAGAAAGAGGAGTGTTCTTTATTATACCCCGGGACTCCAAAAATGTGGTTTGTTGCTTATCTTAGTGAATGTTTACAGCGACATGAATTTGATGTTAGGCCTGTGGTTTTTCTCCATTAGCTTTGTGTCCTAGTTGTTTAAGCCCTACTTGATAATTTAGATAGTTCCTTCTATAATGTGGACCTAATCTACATTCCCAACATTATAATTGACCTCGATTCTCACTCTGTCCATGTCCTTGGCCACCAAATTATCTACCTCCACCATTAGTTCTTTTCAAGTAGGGTTCACCCCTATGTCCTCTTAGAGGTAACCCAAAGGTTACACTAGCAATCCTAGCAACATTGTTTCATTTTCCCTTGAATCCATATGGGTGCCCCTCTTTTCTGCTTACCCCTTCCTTGGGAGGGGTTCCTTCTCTATATTTTCATCAACACCATTTTATTTTTCATATTTATCATCCTCTAGACTTGTCTAGCCAAACTAGTGGTTGCTACCATAGTGGTGGGTTTCCACTTGGTGACTACCGCTTGAACCAAAGGATCGAGCCCATGCAATAATATTTCGGCTTGAATTTTATCATCTACCATATAGTCCACATGATGGATCAACACATAGAATTAAACTCCATAGTCTTTGATTGATCTACCATTTTATCGTACTGCATGGAAAGCCCCTATTTGTTGGTGTTTTTATTCCTCTAATAGACACATGGTTTTGAAGGCTTCCTCAAACATCTCCCAAGTAACTTGCAATGGGGTTATTTGCATCTTAGTCTCTTCATTTACCCACCATAATAAAGCTTCTCCTTTTAGTAGATTCATTGCTATTTGGGCCTTTTCCCCTGAAGAGCATGCCTTAAAGATAAGTGCTCTCTTGACACCAATCACCCAGGCTTCTACTACTAAACCCCCATCTTGAACTGTGAATTTTGGTAATTTGGATTTTCAGACTTCTTTCATAATATCTAGTGTTTTTCGTCTATCCTCGACATTGAACTGAAAATTTAAGTTTTATCTCTATTTTTTTTCCAACTCCCTTCATTAAATTTGATCATTTTTTTGGCTTTGACCTTGACTGGTGATCCAATTCTTTAAGATGTTTGTCATTTCCCCAAGGGAACATAATATGGCTTGCTCAGTTGGGTTTCCTATTAGAAATTAATTATTAAAGTAATGGAACATATAAAATATTGTGGAAAAACAAACACATAAAAGCATAAAACAAGAGAGACACATATATATGTGATTCACCCAATTTGGGCTACGTCCATGGAGAAAAAAACAATCCTTCCTTTTATATTACCCACAAAACTGAGGAGATACAAACTACAACAAATCGGTTGTAATTTCCTCTTTGCTTTCACACAATCTCTCCTCTTCTCTTCATGCACAAAATAATACCCAACCGCAATACAATCCCTTCATATAAACTGAGGGATGCCTTATAGGGCAAAAATCCCTAAATTAACATAACTTCTACCATTATATCTTCTGCCTAGTGAATGACCCAGATTGACTACGAAATTAAAATATTTTACAAGGCTATTTTTCATCTAATTTTTGCCTCGGGGGCACTACCCCTGAACCCCCATCAAGGGGGGCTCTAAATAATTGCATCCACCCCCTTTGACCCCCGTGGACACCCCTGGCAACAATAGTGGCAGATTTTGTGAAAAACCCAAAATTCAATAATACTATAACTCATTTACCTCCTTAAATCAATTCAATGCTTATGTTGAGACAATTGCATCAGAGTCCATAATTATTCTGCACACGTTGGTATTACTTATTTGTCGGGTTTTGGTTCACTCCTATGAAGTCATGGTAATAAGGTGAAGAATACTTTACAAAGAAAGTAAGATATCTAAATAATGGATTACACTTCTTCCTAGGGATGAAAAGGTATAGTTTTATGAATATTCTCGAGGAATCTTTGTGGAGGTAACCAAATAAATATTCACAGTAACCATGGTTACTTCAAGTAAGAGAAATTAATATTGTAATTTTGATTTCATTAAATTTACATGAGAAAAATCCCCAATAAAAAAATTAATTTATGGGTTATCAAAGGAAGGGTTTTAACAATCAAGGAGATAGGGGGTTTATACGTTTAATTCGATGTAAAGATTCTCGAAGATATATTTATTATAAAAATAATAGAGAAATCCTTAAGCAG
Organism: Pinus tabuliformis; assembly: GCA_031772625.1. Lineage (NCBI taxonomy): Eukaryota > Viridiplantae > Streptophyta > Pinopsida > Pinales > Pinaceae > Pinus > Pinus tabuliformis. The sequence continues at coordinate 1,458,573,316 of CM062820.1, read as the reverse complement.
TTGAAAGATTTTTGAAGTTGGTTATGAATGATAATATAAACGTTTTCCATTAAATTCCTATGGGTGTTTTCTCATGGAAGCATTAAATGGAAATTCGATAAATAATCCAAGTATTTTACATTAAAATGCCCATAGGCCCTTAAGGGTTTGAACCTACTCTTATACCATATGTAATGACTCATAATTAAAATATACAAACTAATTACATCAAATAGTGCTAGCAATAATTGAAACAAAACATTTACTGATTTAACATAGATTTTTTGAAAACCACAAGTAGTGAGTACTTACTTGTAGACTGAAGGTGTGCCTTACTGTCAATTATGGAGCAATGACGCTACTTGAATACCATAGTCTACAATGAAGTTTCGGGGACGAATCTCCACCCAACCATAGGATTAACTGGACATAATCTTTCTACAACCAACCAACCCTCGAACCCTCAATTAACTACTACTTCTAGGGAATCCTTTGTCTCACATCGCTCTCCTTCAAAAATAATGAATGATTCTCATCTCCCTTTTCAGCCGTTAAATAGAACAAATTGTTCCAAAAATGGAAGGGGATCGGAAATGGATTTGCATGCACACAATCTGTGTGTCAACATGCCAACTTTTATTTCTGTCTTATTTTTTACTTAACTCAACATTTTTCTTAATTTAACTCTTTCTTATTTTATTCCTTTTTTACTTTTGTTAACTTTACTTATCCTTATTATATATATAACTTCGTTTTATTATTTATTTACTATTATTATATTTTCTTTATTATTATTATATTATATTAATAGTATTTCATCTATTATTATTATTATTTATTGATTTATTAATACAGGGCATTACACCTAGTCACATACTGAATAACTTTAGCCCTAGGTGCAAGAGGACCAAAAGGCATCATGTCAGAAAAGAAATGAGGACCGCATAAGCCATGTGTTATGGAAAAAATTAGTGAAGGAGGTTGTAGGCATAGAAGAGGTCGAAAGCCTCTATTCTGTGAGCAGAAGAAAGCATAACCTTATGAATACCAACCAAAGATCCTATCTCATGAAGGAACCATAATTAAGGGCAAGGCTAGGAGTCTTAAGAACAAAGTTATTCAACAATTTGACTATTTCTTTATGGAAGACGAGGAAGCTCGATCTAGAAGGAACCTGAAGAAAATCTCAAATACTTATTTCCCATATTAAGATAATTTATTCGTATATATTGACTCTGGATCCTTGAGAAATTTCTTTAAGCATGGATCCTACATACCTTATAAAGGTTACATGATATGCATATGTAAGTTTGCCTTGAGTATGTGACTTGGAATCTCTCCTCATCCATAGCAACACAAGCCTAAATTTTCGGTGGGATATTCGTTGAGCATTGCCAAGGATTTTTTTATATTGATCTAAGGTCAATTGAATGATAGAACTAAGGTAGTGTAGGACAAAAATTCCATTGAGGTTGCATTGTTGCAATGCTATGCTTACATAGTAAAAGGATAAGTTGTTGAGTATGGTTGAAACTTCTATGAGCCAAAGTCTGTATTTGATATTTTGTAGAAGCTGGAAAGTGTTGTTTCTTTATAGTGCTATAGAAGTAGAATATAAGCTACATTTGTTGGGATCTTTGTATATATGTTGATGATACTAGAAGCCTTTCAGAGTTCTCCTGGCACTGATTGAAAAACCAAAATGGGGAGAAACCCTTTTCCAACGTTCCCTATGCTCAGGTTTTTATACCCATTCTCCAGCGTCTCTTTAGACTGTGTCTTGGTTAAGATACCCTTTCATTTTACTAGAAGGCAAGTAGTGGAGTTATTGTGAGTGGCATCAATGATGGTGGAGATCAATGCAGAGTATGACAGTTGGCTATGAGTCTTTGGCAGTAAGTAGTGCCAACCACCTTTACAATTATTGCTTCATTATAAATAATTTATTTTCAATTTTTTTTGGAAACATAATAAAACATACATAAATAAATAAATAATTAAATAATTATATATATATATATATATATTATATATATATATATATATATATATATATATATATATATATATATATAAGCCCCAAGGGTTAGCTCAGTTGGTCAAAATTAGTGCCTCGCCATCGGGAGGTCATAGGGTCCAATCTCCTCGAAGCCCTTGGGGTCAGGCCTTGCTAGTGGGCCGCGGGGCTAGATTCCCTTCGGGGTCGATCAGCCCAGATTTTTCCGTGGACGTAGCGCCACCCGTTGACCAGGGTGTCTGTGAACCACAACCTAAAAAAAATATATATATATATATATATATATATATATATATATATATATATATATATATATATATATATATGTAGATATATATATACATTGTGACCCACAGGAACCCAGCAGCCCACCTGACACATGGGGATTTGAACCCGGGTCTCTCGAGTTTCAACGATTTCACATATCTTAGATTACCAATTGAGATGCTCCCCCGAGACTATTTTAAACATAATTTTTAACAAAATACTTTATATACATTTTAAACATTAGATTCTAAATATAAATTTACATTTATTTTAGTTATTATATTAATTAATATTATTAGTCGAAATGTGTGGGCTTGAATTTTCCTAGTTCTAATGGGTTGGTAGTAGATTCAACGAATAAAGGTGCATCTTTTGCAGGGCAACAAGCAAAACTCGATAATTTCATCCTTATACCAGGGTGCGTAAGGGAGTCCAACCTTCAATCGCATTAATTAGTTAATATTAATCATTAATTTAGGTTTTGACCAATCGTGATAATTTCCACGTTGGTGTGCTTGTCACTATTATATTTATAATAGCAGGGAAGACATGGGGGTGTTACATCCTTACCCATTAAAAGTGTTTCCACTTTTTTATAGCTTACACCAAAGCATAGAGCTTCTTATCATAGGTAGGGTAGTGTTGTAGCTACTACAACAACCCCAAATTTTCACCTTTTTAAAATTTTGGAGACCCCCATACTGAACTCTTTGTCATCCTTTTCCTGTGGTCGCTTAAGGCTTCTTTCCCTCTAACCCATATAGGTCTTTCCCTAAGATTTAGAAAACAAAGGCCTAGCAACCTAAAACCTTGAGACTTGAGATTTTCCTTACCAAGTTGCAAGTCACAATGTAGTTTGAAGGAACAATTTCACTGACCGCTGAAGTTGCAACTTGCGACCATTACTTCTAGTCACTAGTCACATCCTTAACCTGTAAGGGAATTCAAATAAGAATTAGGGTTGTGATTTGTGACCTCTTTAATCGATCTCTCCAAAAGTCACAAAGTCACATGATAAGTTCCTAGTTACCCCTCTCTACGACCTGATGTTGCAACCTGCGACCCACTTAGGCTAGTCGCATGCGACGAAGTCTCTGTGCAAATTCGCCCTACAACCCCTCTCTTTAAGCTAGTCTTTGTGGTTTCACTCTCCAACCTACCATTTCACGTGTGACCTATTTATAAAACTTTAACGCCCTTCATTACCACTCACTCTTGCTTCAAGTACTCAAACGACAGTCTCCTCTCCTCTGGCTGCCAACAACGATCATGACCTAAGGTATCTAACACTCACAACCCTATAATTATTGCTCTTTCCTACAAATGAACATGTATATGCTACATATGTGTCATAACCCTACACATTCTCCATAATAAACCCTTAATTTCTATGCTATGCCTGTGCCCTCTCATTCTACTCCCACTCATCCCCTTAATATGTTTCCCAAGAGTTGATCGGTGGTCTTACGGGTTTCCATTGGCATGCTCACACTACGCTAATAAATGGCTACCAAATCTCCCAAAGTTAACCATCATCTAACCCCAATCGTTCAATGCTTCCAATTATTCGAATCAAACCATCAATCAAGCCAACCATATTTGTAGAGAACTGAATGCATCACAACTCGAGAGCCTCACCCATCCACATGAGACATGATACCCATCATTGGGCTTCTCATTTTGTGGTTTCAGTGTTTGTAATACACCCCTCCTTTAGTGTCTCGACAACCCTGTTCCTCTTCCTGTTTCCCCCCAAGTTGAAATAATGCGGCACATTAAGAGCCTTACAGGCATGGAGACTCACTAAATTGCATCGGTCTCCCCTCCGCATGCCGAATATAATTTTGAAGAGCAACCAAAACTTGCATTATGATTTGTGACTAATATAAGGCCGCAGATCACATATCCTATATCTATTTCGTTTCCCTTTTAATCATTATTCGCATCGGTAGTGTGAAAATGCATATATAACCTTTCTAGAAGTGTGACCTGCGACTTACCCTAGTATTAAGAATATTGTTAAAGATCATCCCTTACAACCTTGTGACCTATCTTTCCTTCTAAAATGCAACTTGGATATCCTATTTTGCCTCTAGTCGCAAATCACAACTAGAAAGGTCAGTGGTATCTATGACTTGCTCTATCATGTGACCTCATGACCCGTGCAAACACATGAACTCTGTGAGCTCCTCTATCTTCTAAATTTGTGACCCGTATCACAAGTTGAAATTACAACCCCAGCAAAACCCTTCACTCTTGCATCCTAAGGTCCCACAATGATAGTTTTATTTTCTCGTTAATTATTTATTACCATTATTCATGCTAACATCTATTTCTTGGGATCATATTTTGGAAATGCTAGGTGACATTGATATGGATTGCATTGGTATATCATCTTTCTACAGAGAGATGGCTCCACTAGTGGTCAAGGTTTCTCGTAATGGTTCCAGTAAGAGCTTCACCAGAGTTGAAAGCATAATTCAAGGAGTTGTATCGTCCACCAACTCTGCCAATATTTAGAGATATTGTCTGCAATATTGATAAGAAAATAAAACTTTCCTGATGGTATATTTACTTAGAGTTTGGCAATAAGGACATCTCGCAGAGCCAAGATATATATTATCTTATGTGTTATCAATCATTGTAGGATTTCTCTTGCTGTGATCGGATGGTATGTGTTTTGCCTATTTTATGCTTATATCAGTGAACTATTTTATTGATTTGAGCATACATCATGTATTTAATTGAGCGCTTTTACATGCTTTCATGCAATTGTTGATTATGAACTTATTTATGATCAATGAAATATCTTTTATCAAATACATGGGTTTTATTTGAAGTTTTGCTAACACTACTTCTCTTAGGATTCATTTCAGTGTTACTCAACCATTGCTATATGCAAATAATTTCACATGTCTAAAATCCATAGGTCACTCATTTGCATTTGTTGAAGACTTTATATTGTTCTGTAACGATTGTTTTTTGTTTCATCCACAACAAACTATAAGCAATACGATGGCTACCGAGCCTACATACTAGATGGGACTCCTAAACCAAACATTGTAGAGTCTAGTTGGGATTATACACCGGGGAGATCCCCTTTCTGTTGGTGGTGCATTCCTTCCCGTCAACAAATTTTTGGTGCTAGGAGGGACCCTATTATTGTATGGTTACTACAATATCTCGTCATCACTTTGACCCTTCACAACAAGCCAGCAATCAACCTCCTCACCTTCCTTCTATCCCTCTATCCCTCTTATTGAGGGACCGCCTCCACTTGAAGACGTCCCACCTGATAGTTTTTAACTTGTCTACATGATCACCTATGAGTAGCTGAGAGATCTACACCCTATTACTCATCAATTTGTTAAAATCCTTGGACTTATCCCTATTGTAGCTTCCCTTCCTCACACATATTTAATGTGACATCATCATACCCTTAAGGGGGTCCTAGTTGGTTCAATAGAGGAGTTGGTTAATATAACCATGGACAATTTTGAAGACGTTGTTAAAAGGCACTCCATCCAAGGCCTAGAAAGCCCAACTAGTTTAGAAGAGGAAGTTCTTAGGGGAGATAATTTAGAAAGTGGAAACCAACGACGACGTGAGAATGTTTAGAACAGTCAAAGATCCTAGGGTGAAGGAAATAATAGAAACCAAGAAAATATAAGGAATGAGAAAAATTTAGGAACAAAAGGAATCACAAAAATGAGAGGATCTTGATAAATATAAGGAATCTAAGGGTTTTACAGAATCAAAGGAACCAAAAGAATCCCCCTAAGATTAGTGAAGGCTCAGGATCTGAGTCAGGAAGTGATGAGGAAGACAACAACAATATGGCTCACAATCAACCAAGAGGTAACTGACAACATCCTCTGGCTTGGATAGATCATCTCCACTAGACATATCGGGTCTGATTCATGATACACCACAACACTTGGAGAAGCGTCTCCCAAAGTATGACCCCAAGAAGAGAACTACCACTAAGGATCATGTAAATAACTTCTATCAATCATTGTAGATGATGAGAGTGTAACATGATGATGTTGCATGTAGGTTGTTTATGCACACCTTAGAAAAAAAGGTTGCTACATGGTATCATTCCCATCCCCTAGCATCTATTCAGAGTTGGGACGAGTTTTGAAAGGCATTTATTGAAAAGTTTGTTGAAGAGAAGACACCTAGCACGTTTCTTACAAAATTAAGTTTGTTGAGAATGGGGAAGAAGGAAAAGGTCAAAGATTTTAATCAATGATTTACTACAATGTCGAATAAGTTCCCTGTTGATTTTCCTCCCCATTATTCCATCACTATTGATTACTATACCAGGGTGCTCCCCTGTGACATCGCCATGTTTGTGAAGAGGGAAGAAAAAACTACATTGATGGAGAACTTTGCAAAAGCCCTTGCTATTGAAAAGGACCTCATGTCCATTGGAGCACTTGAGCATGATGCGTGTCATGATCCAACGAGTGTTGCTAACTCAGGGCTCATCTAGTAAATCTCATGATAAATACTCTTTTGATTTCGAAGATTTAGCTAAATCTTTAAAGAAATTAACTAATGAGGTTTCTAAGTTAAAGAGAAAGACAAGCGCGAGCTCATCTTGTAGCAAACCGTACAAGCATTTCTTTAAGAAAAGCAGCAATCCACCCATGAAATCAACTCAAAGCTCTGATGTGGTCTTTATTGTTGAGGAACTTGGTATGGACAACTACTGCACTTTTCATCAAGCTGCTCATTCAAAAAATATGTGCCCATAATGGAAACACAATATGGTCATTGTGGTGAGCAAAGTGATTGAGGATCAGAGGCGAAGATGACGAAACAAAAGACGAAGAACAAGAAGCCTCCCCTCCTAAAGACAATGCTAGTTCCTCCGTGATGACGTTTGAAGTAGTTCGAGGAGGTGAAGTTCAGTCCATTCAAGAAGCCTTGGTTGGGGAAACTACTCCTAAAACTACAAAGACTTATAATCTGAGGAGTAAAGGATCTATAGCTGAATCCACTCTAGAAGAAAAGAAGAAGGCATTGTTGAGAAGGATTATGCCCTCGAGAAACCCTATCCGACCTTCAGCTTTTAAGTCTTCAACTGAGAAATCCTTAGAGAGTACTTAGTGAGTACTAAGATTAAAACTAATGGTTATGAAATTGCTACTAAGTCTTCTCAGTTGAATACCACTACTCAACCATCCGAGATGAAGTCGTATATTTCGATATTGGATATAACATTATTGAAGATATGAAGAAGACCTGGGAAAACATTTCACTTTACGAGCTTACCAAGTTGGCCTGACAAACAGAGTTGATTGTCAAGAACTTTGCCTCCATGTCTTTCACCGGTAAGGTCCCTTTATCTTCAAAAGTTGTGTAGGTTTTAATCTTGTACATAAATTACCGCCAAACGAATTCTTAAAAGCATAAAATAAACAATGGTGAGAGAATAAAACATAAAATAAATATACACAGAGATTTTCCCATGGATCCCAAAACCGAGACTACCAAATTGATTTTTCATATATTCCTTTCAATGTTACATATATATATATATATATATATATATATATATATATATATATATATATATAGTCGAAGCATCCATAAACCCCAGTCCATTAACCATGGATTAGAACATAATCATAGTTCCCTTAGCCGTATCTACAAAATACCATGGGCATAAGACTATCATGCCCAAAACCATGTGCAAAACCCAGGCACAAAACCATACCATGGGCAAAAAACCGTCATGCCCAAAACCGTGTGCAAAACCCATGCTACAACTTCACCAATAACGTAGCTGAATACACGAACCTCATTGAGGGGCTTCAACGTTCTCTCGCTAACGACATTACATATATTGTCGCGTATGGAGATAGTAAGCTCATTTGCAACCACGTGAATGGGTAGTTCCTTGTGAGGGATGACATGCTCAAAAGGTATTACAACACTATATTAGAGCTCCAACACAAATTTCAGACATGTAGTGTTCAGCATGTGCCTCCATGCAGGAATATTGTCACAGTTATATCACACTTATATACTCCCAATTGAACGTCATGGAATAGCGCTGAATGGCCTGAATATCGCTCATGATACCGCTATCCATACTGCCTCATACCTCATTGTCTGCCTTACTCTGCATGGAGAAAATTTGTAGAAGAGAAGTTTAAAGTGAATTTTGGAGAGAGGAGATAGTGTTAAGAAGTTTGAACAAAGATTATATAATACTGAACCAGTGAGAAGCATTGGAAAAGTGAACTATATAGCTGTAGTGTGTTCAAGCTTTGGTTTATACATTGGTTAAACATTGAATGTACCCTGGTGTAGTGTAGTGGTGTTGTGGCTCAAAAATTGTTGGTTACTACATTATAAGGGTCATTATATGCACATGCATCCACCGTATTAGCTTGCTCACTTATTCATACTATGTGTAACATGTGTGTTAAGTTATTTTTGAAGGTCGTTTGGTATATGCACGTTGGTTGGTGGCCTATGCCACTTGGTGTGTTTGGTGTGGCTACATTTGGTAAGTGTATGCGCTACCTATGATGTGTTCAAGAATGTTGCTTATGGTCTGACGACCTACGGTGCAAATACAGTGATGAAACATATCATGTAAAGATTTGCAATTTCCTATGCAGCTTCATGAGTCAGTATCAAATTCGTGGAAATATTGGTGAACCCAACATTACTGCTCTCAAGAAACAAGGTGAATTTTTGAGGAAAGAAGGGTTGTTTTAGTATAGCTTGGGACCCTTGAAGAGGATGAGTTAATCATAAATGTAGAGTGAGCACATTGTTCTTGTTGCTGGTGCATTTGAACTGACATCCATTCAGGACTTGAATGCAAATACCACAAAAGTATTATAAATAATTGAAGAGTTGAGCTAAATAACTAGGGCTCGAAGGGAATTCGACACTGTGCACCATCGTCCTCGGCCTGTGCATTGTCAGCTCTGTTGAAGCGGAAGTGTGGTGGCCTGAAACCGTCATTCGTGGCTCTCCAAACCGCCACTCCATGGCAGATTGAAGGGAAAAGGTGATTTGTCTTTGCAGTGTAGAGTTGATATATTATCTAAAGCGTGTATCATATCATTGGTGTGTTGAGTTTATATGTAAAATATCATATGAGAATTTGTGATTGATTTGCTTTGGTGAATGCACGGGTTCAAATTAGCATTGGTTATATATGACATGGAATATTAATTGAGTTGATTCATATTTGAATACTACCCCACTATATATATTAATCGATTGCGTTGGTTGAAGCATTGAATTTTATGGCATATTCATGTTCCTTTTTCATCACCATTCAATGTTGCAACAATAGTCCTGTTATCACTCGGGTTTTTCCCAAAAGTTGTAAGAAAGGAAATACTGTCGAGGTAACCATAGACCAATCTTTTAGATGCAGAATCTAACCAATCTGCATCCAGAGAGGGCTCTCTCTTTATGATTTAGCTTTCTTTTTGAAAAGGTATTAGGCTAGTTATGAAGTTCAAGGGTTTTGTTTTGAGTTTGGGTGGTGGGATTCAATAGAACATAGAGGTAAAACAGAATGGTTCAGTCCATTGGGCATGATGAAGTCAAAGAAAATGGCTTTGGTTTCTTAACAGAGGATGGCTTCACAGAGCAAGGTAGTCAAACAGGGAACAAATGAAGGAGTTGAAAACAGATGAAATGGGCTCAAATGGGTGAAGGGCATATAAGAATCCTTCAACATATTGAAAGAGGGAAAATGGATGATTATTGACAAAGAGCAGTTAAGAATTCTTTAACAAATAATCAATATGAGAGAATCAGGAAACATGAGCAATTAAGAATTCACTGTTTTATTCTAATTCTTAAGAAAACATAGAGAACAATAAAGATTGAAAACAGAGTGCAACCAAGCATATTCTGAATTAACCATTTTCTTTATCATTCAGATTATGACACACAGATGATATGGTAAACCAGAAAACTGTAAAACACAAGATATAAGGGACTTATTGATCCGGAGGTTGATTCGAGAATTCTATGACAAGTCCTCTGCTTCAATTCTTCATCCAGTAGGCCAAACAACAGTTGGTTCCAATAGCTTTTTGTTCCAAAAATTCAGTATTACAACAGAGTCTAGGAAATCCACACATTACCAACTACCCAAAAACTCTAATGGAGGGGGTATTTATACAACAAAATATGTACAAAAAATATCTCATAACATCTGTGAGATAATATCTAGGATTAACCTAATAATAATTTATAAGTGAAAATAGAAACAGCTAACTGATGTACTGCTGGAGGCAGACCTTTAGGGTTCAGTTTGCAGCTGTCCTGTAGTAACTCTACGCCGACAACTTGTCCTAATTGACGCATTAATTCTGATGGGATACACTTTAATTCTGATCTTCTACTCTTCAATTTTGCTCTGACACTCTTTATCGTTGATCTGATGCTTTTTAATGTTCGTCTGATACTCTTTAATGTCGAATTGGTACATTTTGACTTGTTTTGATGCCCTTTAATGCTGAACTGACCCCTGCTCACCGCTGTCTGGTATTTCACCCAAAATTTCCTTTTTCGAAGGGTAACAACGTAACTATGCATAAACACCTGTTTTTGGGACACTGGAGGTTGTTCTGCGCTCTATAATCCATGACATCGAAATCTTTCTGTGGCTGGTATGCTAATTTTGGAGATTGCTGAGAAGTTCTGGCAATTGACGTACTAATAGCGATTGTTTGAGATAGCTGGAAAGAAGGTACTTGTGTTTACAGAGGAAAATTGTATGCTGTAGTTTGAATGGCTGCGAGCTCATTGCTTGGAGCTTTTTTGGTTAGGTAGTGGAAATGGGACCTCAAACGACTTTATTTTGCAAGAGAGCGTGGGGCGTTGTATGCAAAAAAAGTAGCAAAAATGACCTTTTTCCCTTTTTATTTGACAAACGAAGCTTTGGTGCCAAAATTTGATTTGACCGGGAGGATGACATAAGCAGTAGGTACGGGACATATGACATGGCAGTGACGTGGTGGATGATATCAGCAAAGGACGGCTGATGTCAGCAGGGGGCAGTGGTAAGCAGTTTTGCTCGCACCGCTTTTGGGGTTGGGCGGTTTCGGGCGGGGAGGGAGCGAGCATAGCGGAAGCACGACGCGTGGCAGAGTATGGGTGCCAATATCGCCGGTTCCCTGCGAGTTAAGTTCAGCGGTTAAGGGGGGTGCGAAATGATTTTGGACCATTGGATGGATAAGGGTTGATGAGAAGGTGGGTGTGTTGGAAATAATACTGAGAGGGGGGGGGGGTGAATCAGTATTATCAGATCAATCAAACTTTTCAATTTCATACTCAGAAACATATATGCTACTTCAATTAAGTGAAATATAAGGTGGAAACCCAATGTGGGTGAAAACCACCTGCTGCAAGTCATCTCAATCTTCTTCTTAATAAGAAAATCCTTTTACAATATTTGTACTGGTGCAGTCTTATACCAGTACGGGAGCTACAACCCCCTTTGCTCTTGTACTAGCCGATTCATTTACTAGTACGCAGGCTGCTACCTGCTACAATGCTCCAAAGATCTCCTTTAGCTTTTGTACTAGCTTAGATACTAGTACGTAGGTGCTTGCCTACAATCTTCTCTCCTCCAGGTACCACGTTTCATCAATTTTCAGATTGGATACACTGAAGCACAACACATAATCTGTAAGGCCACTTTTCATCCAATTTTCATACTGGACCCATAACTATCATTGAAGCTCAAAACAATCATCAAACCCTGAATCACTGAAACCCTGTTAACAACAGTCACCAGAACACAGAGCAGACACAGAACTCTGTAATAACCATCAGATCCATCTGCAACTTCAAATATCAAGCTTTACAATGTATACGCTACTTAGATGAATCAAACCCGCGTGTATACGCGCTTTTTCCAAAGACAACCCGCGTACAGATCTAAAAATAATTTCTCTTAACTTGCAGCTGTACCAGACATCAATCATACTCATAATACTTATAGAACAATACATGCGTCAGTATGTAGATCTAGAATAAGCATCATAAAGATAGTTCATTTCAAACCATTTGATCCCGATCTCTCCTTAGATCTTGCTCTCCATCAACCGATGAGATCTCTCCTTAGCTCAGATCAAGCAATGCATCATCAACCCATAACCTGTATACTGGATCTAATGCTTCATCAGATATTCAAGACATTTCAGATACCCTTGCCTAATGATTTCCTTCCCTTTATATAGCCTTAGGCCTTGTTCAATACCAAGAGCCAAAACCATAGAAATCCAATACCATCAACTTCAAAACTAGGGATCAACACGTCCGCCGAGACGCCAAGGTCCAAAACCATAGGCACAACTTCCAAGGAATAACCGCCATGGACCAAAGGTACTTTTCCACATACACGCGCTTTTGCTGAAGCCAACCTGCGTGTACACGCGACTTGGGCTTAACGAACCTGCGTGTATGAACTTTCTCTTCTTCTTATAGTCTGATCATCAATTCCTTGCTGCTGACCTTCTGTACTATGATTTGTCATCAGTGAGGTTTGCCATCAAGGACAACACTTATCTCATAATGCCAACAATCTCCCCCTTTGGACTTGATGGCAAAGCTAACTTGTCACACTTAGAACTGTCATCTGATTCCTTTGAGCTGTCCTCCATCAGTCACATCTGATATCTCTTCTGAAGATTCATCATCTGATTCCTTTGAGCTGTCCTCCATCAGTCACATGTGATATCTCTTCTGAAGATTCACCCAGTTATACATAAGTGAGATATTCTTCTATGAGAGGGTTGCCATCAAGTACAACACATGCATCATAATGCCAACAATCTCCCCCTTTGGACTTGATGGCAACAACACCAAATCACTCTCCCCCTTTGACATCAAGGGCAAAGGGTGGACCAAGATATTCTCTTCCTTTGCTGAATCATTCCACTGTCCATACTCCCCCTGAGTACCTGCTGAAATCTCTGAATAGTCTCCCCCTTTGTATATGCCAAGGTGTACCAATCTGTCCATGCTCCCCCTGAGTACATGCTGAATCTCTGTACCGCTGAAGTGTGTTGTACATGCTCTTCCTGACTGTAGGCAAGATCTGCAAAAGATGTTCTTCAAGAAGAACATGACTCTATACATCATAAAAGACCTTCCTATCACCAAAGACTCATACATACATCCATCTCTCAACTAAGTGAGGATATACAAAAATTGACTCATCCACCCAACCAAGTGGGGATACATCAAAAGTTTACATATGACAACCAATCATATTGCATCAATCATCCCAGGCATAGTGGGGAAACCAAAATAGGCCGTTACATGACCTCGACACCATGAAAGAGATACCACAAAAGAGATATATGACATAGAGACGAAATATCTAGAGTAAGACTTATAAATGTCACCAATAACAGATATTGGCAGTCATCTGTCAATCATCATTCAGATCAGCGACCAAGAGATCCTTCTGTTCTCCTTTCGCCTTTGTTCCACCTGAAACCAACAACGAATGTGAACTAGAACCAAAAGCTTCTAAGATAATGCCAACAATGCATCATTGGAAGATTATCTGCTCCCCCTGAACCTGTGCCAGATGGTCTCTGTCAGACCCATACCAGACTTTCTGCAACCAACATCTGTCCCTGCTGATTTCCTTTAAAACTCCATATACGCGTCTGTATACACATAAAACAGCGTATATACGCGGATATCCCTTACGCAACACGCGTACACCATATACGCGACTGTCCCCTTGTAAAACGGCGTATGTACGCGGATATCCTTTAAACAACACGCGTGCACAAATTTCCATATCAGCAACCTGTAAATGTCCTGTAGAGAATAGGTCATCAACCTATAACAAGGTATGTCTGCATCAATTCATCCCTTTGAACAGGATTCAGAGTCATTCACATTGTATCATGTGAGAAACCACCATAGCCATTTCATCAAGCTCTACATGATCCAAGTATCATTACTTGGGAACATCTGCATCAATTAACATATGTAAGTATCAACCAATCATCATATAGATAAGAACTCATCACCATGTCTCCAATAAAGCAACTTTGAGTAGTCATCCATGTATCAACATTATGTATCTTGAGCTCAAGCTCATTTGACAAAACTTCTTGATATCATCAACAACAACAATCCTTATCCACAAGAGTGCCTGTATCATAACTGTATGATTTTTATGCATATGACAACAGCAGTATATGAGTGACCCATCATCAAGTGAGGAAGATGTATATTCAAGCTTTGTACTTCTCCTTGTCCTTATGAAGATCACCATGTAAGCACCATATATGCATCATCAAAGAATCAACCATAAATCTGATCTGATCATCAACTATGTAACCCCAAGAATCATATGAGATTTTATCATAGACAACTCACAACCACATCATAGCAAGATATATCATTTAGCCATATAAGAATCATCACCAAGGAATATGCCAACAATGAATTATTAAAGGCATATGCTCCCCCTCAACCTGTGCCATCTGTTAGATCTGATCATGCATATATCAGCAATAAGCATCAAGACATCATCATCATCAAGTTAGGATCAAAACACTTCTAGACATCTTACAGGTATCAAAACATTTTTACACATCCTCAACAGACTGTAACAATTAACCAATAGAGCAAACAATGGACTGAATCATGTCAGATCCCTTTTCTGAGCCTGTCCCCACTGCTTTTCCTCAGACTGATATATACGCGACTTTTCAGTGTCTAACTCGCGTATATACGCGACTTCCCTTTAAGAAACTTGCGTATGAGATTCAGGACACTGAAGTTTTACACTTTCAGCTCCCCCTGAGTCTGATATGTCTGTGCTGTGCTGTGTCTCAGTACATTGTGCTGACTGTACTTCCTTCTTCCTCCATATCTTCAAGTGTGATGAGGTTTTCTCCTTTTGGTGTGATGTCCATCCTTTATTCCTGCATTCCTTTGCTATATGTCCAAGCGTGTTACATGCATAACATCTTACATATTTCATATTCCTCCTGTAGCAATCAACAGCTTTGTGACCAAACATATTGCAAGCAAAGCAATATCCATTAAAGTACCTTGAATGTGATGATCTTTCTACATGATGGTCTTGAACCCTTCTTCTTCCACATCTGGCTGCAACATGTCCAAGATTATGACATACATAACATTCAACATTATTCATAGGAGGAGTAAACGATTTTCTTTGAGGAGTCTCTTTCCTTGATTGTTGATGGGGTTGACCTTTCATCTCCCTTTTGATCATTTTAGTTTTCTCTTTAGAGTTCCTTGCCTCACCTTGTGAGCTAGATTCACCTTCAACAGATTCATGAAAACCAAGACCAGTCTTGATTGCAGGAGACCTTTGACTACTAAGAATATCATCCAAGGCTTTAGTACTATCTTGAAATCTCAAAAGTTTATCCTTTTCTTCTAATTTACCTTTCAAGATATTTACCTCAACTTGAAGTTGTTCCTCCTTTTCTAGACATTGCTTCTTCATGTCTTCTCCATCTTTTCTTCCTTCTTCCATTTGTTGCCTTAGATTGAGTATCTCCTTTTCTTGCTTTTCATACAGATCCTGCTGAATTTGACGAACTCTGAAGGCACATTCCAACTGTGATTTTAAGCTGATGACTTCGTTGTCTTGTTTTTCAATTGCTTGGTGTAGATCTTCATTCTTCTTCTTGGATTCTTCAAGATCTTCCTTTAGTGAGAGGATCGTAGCTTCAAGATTTTCATAGTAGCTGGATCTATCTTTGAGTTTCTTGATGGTTGTGCTTCTTTCGTTGACTTCTTTTCTTAATGATGTCACTTCATGCTGCAATTTTTGACATTGGTCTTCCTTGTCCTTGAGTAGCTTTCTTACCTTGTTTCCTTCTTCTAGTTGGGCCTTTAGTTTGGTAACTTCTTCTTTGAAAGCACATTCCCTTTTGTTCAATAGATCTTGTTGATCTTTAACTTTGTCTGTAAGCCTTCTAAATACTGCCTCTATTTGATACTTTTCTTGCTCACCCATAAAAGCATGTTCAGTATTTTCACTATCACTTCCATCACTTTCACAAGGAAATACAGCAGGAACATCAGAGGATAACACATTCATACCTGATAATGATTCTGAATCTGAAGAACTTCTTATACCTAATCCCCAATCGACTCTCCCACTGTCATAGATCTTCTGAGATGTCTTCTTCTTCTTATGAGCTTTCTTCTTAAGCTTCTTTCCCATTGTTCCACGGATCTCCTTCAAGCGATCAAGCTTCTACCAAAGAACTTGGCTCTGATACCAATTGTTGGAAATAATACTGAGAGGGGGGGGGGTGAATCAGTATTATCAGATCAATCAAACTTTTCAATTTCATACTCAGAAACATATACGCTACTTCAATTAAGTGAACCCGCGTGTACACGCTACTGTGTCTAATGAAACTCGCGTATATCCAGAGATCTTATAATTCAGTTAGCTTAATCTTCAGTAAATGCATCAGATCATTATTAAGCATATTAACAGTAAACAGGTGCAGAATAACAGAACAGAACATCACACAAGAGCCACACACATGAACACAAAGATATAAGGTGGAAACCCAATGTGGGTGAAAACCACCTGCTGCAAGTCATCTCAATCTTCTTCTTAATAAGAAAATCCTTTTACAATATTTGTACTGGTGCAGTCTTATACCAGTACGGGAGCTACAACCCCCTTTGCTCTTGTACTAGCCGATTCATTTACTAGTACGCAGGCTGCTACCTGCTACAATGCTCCAAAGATCTCCTTTAGCTTTTGTACTAGCTTAGATACTAGTACGTAGGTGCTTGCCTACAATCTTCTCTCCTCCAGGTACCACGTTTCATCAATTTTCAGATTGGATACACTGAAGCACAACACATAATCTGTAAGGCCACTTTTCATCCAATTTTTATACTGGACCCATAACTATCATTGAAGCTCAAAACAATCATCAAACCCTGAATCACTGAAACCCTGTTAACAACAGTCACCAGAACACAGAGCAGACACAGAACTCTGTAATAACCATCAGATCCATCTGCAACTTCAAATATCAAGCTTTACAATGTATACGCTACTTAGATGAATCAAACCCGCGTGTATACGCGCTTTTTCCAAAGACAACCCGCGTACAGATCTAAAAATAATTTCTCTTAACTTGCAGCTGTACCAGACATCAATCATACTCATAATACTTATAGAACAATACATGCGTCAGTATGTAGATCTAGAATAAGCATCATAAAGATAGTTCATTTCAAACCATTTGATCCCGATCTCTCCTTAGATCTTGCTCTCCATCAACCGATGAGATCTCTCCTTAGCTCAGTCAAGCAATGCATCATCAACCCATAACCTGTATACTGGATCTAATGCTTCATCAGATATTCAAGACATTTCAGATACCCTTGCCTAATGATTTCCTTCCCTTTATATAGCCTTAGGCCTTGTTCAATACCAAGAGCCAAAACCATAGAAATCCAATACCATCAACTTCAAAACTAGGGATCAACACGTCCGCCGAGACGCCAAGGTCCAAAACCATAGGCACAACTTCCAAGGAATAACCGCCATGGACCAAAGGTACTTTTCCACATACACGCGCTTTTGCTGAAGCCAACCTGCGTGTACACGCGACTTGGGCTTAACGAACCTGCGTGTATGAACTTTCTCTTCTTCTTATAGTCTGATCATCAATTCCTTGCTGCTGACCTTCTGTACTATGATTTGTCATCAGTGAGGTTTGCCATCAAGGACAACACTTATCTCATAATGCCAACAGGGTGCTCATGGAATATGGTGGGGAGTTAATGCGCAGGCTCGATATATTAAACCATGTTCTTAAATGTATCGGGGGCAATTTCATTGGTCAGGGTTGGTTGGTTATTAATTAACCAGAAGTTAATTAATTCCATGTGCGTGGGGAGGTTCTTAATAAGTTCCAGATAAACTTATTAATCCCTTTCAAATGTTTATGGCTATATTTCAATTGGGGGCGGGAATATATAGCATTTGGGGGTTTTTAATATATTCACAATACGGGATAGGGTAAAAATTATAGGGATTTATATAATAAATGTTAAAAAATTAATATGACTCATGAAATGATAATAAGCACTAAGTTAAAAAAATAATTTTGACTTTTGTAGTTTAAACTTAGGCTCAGGATGAGAAAAGGTTTTTATGAGGGATATGCCCATTGTCCTAAGTAAAATGGAGTTTTACTTAGGCAATTTTTGAAATGAGATGAGTGATTTTAGTGATATTAAGCATATCTTAATACCTTTGGGGAATTTAGTGAATGATTTGGGGAAAACGTGAAGGGAAGTTAGTTATGAATCTGCCTCGCTTGAGCTGTATCAAAAATATCTGCCTTGCACTTGTGATGGAAGTGAAAGCTAACACATTGAGAGAGATGATCCATCACAAGTATTATTCTGCAATACCAATCTACCTACCCTACCTACTTTGCCTATCATTTTTTCTTCTTTATTTGGGTGCACTTGGACTGGAAAACCCTTTTCAACTTTTCTTTTCTTTTGCATGGTAAGCCTATCTAAGTATGCACTTATTACTTCCAAGGGCTCAGATTAAACTGTTGAGCTCCTTTGCTTCTCTACCTATCTACTTATCTGCCAAGATTACATAGTTTGGTCAGATTTTTATTCTCTATCTCTAAAACAGGAAATTCAAACATGAACTAGCCAAGATTAAGCTGTTTTGCCATTCATCAATTGTGGCATGAATCAACAAGCTGCACACAATGCTTTATTTGCAGAAAATGAAAAAGTAGTGGCATTTTGGACTTGCACACTTTCATGGTCTTTCTTTGTTTAGGGTTCATTTCTTCTCATTCTTTCTTTTGACCATTTTCTTCTTTTTACCCTTTGATTTTTCTTTTAGGGTATACCCTCTTTACATTTTTTACATTTTTTTGGTTTTTTGATAATATGGAAACCTTTGCAGCAAGGAAAGGAATGAACATATTACAGAGCTCAACCAGTAAATCATGAAATATGACACCTAATGGTATAGGAGTATAACAATGGCTCCACTTGGGGATGGCTTTCCCTGGTGGAAAGTTAAGAACAGCAGGTCAGATGGCCTTCTGAATAGCTTTTGTTGTGCTTTGAAATCTTCCTTTGCTGATTGCTTTATTGTATGTATAATAGCATGCTTGTGAAGTTTAGGGCCTTCTCTTCGGGCTTCAATTGCAGCAAGTTACTATCCAATCCAAACTGTGACATTATTAAGGATGCAGTATGTATATGTTAGAGTCAAAAAATTCATCAAAAAACTGGATCAAAGTAGTGTTTCAATATTCGACCATTCACTGGTCCATCTTCTGTTTCTGTACCATCCAGGCTCTTCAGAAAGTAAGTATTGTTCCCTTGCCATGCCTGAATGATAAATGGACCTTTCCACAGGAAGTCAAACTTCCCATGTTTTCCTTTGTCTTCTCTCCTAGAATCCCACCTTAGAACTTTGTCTCCAATGTAGAAGTCTTCTGCTTTGGTCCTTTTATCAAACATTTTCTTGAGTTTTTCTTGTAACACTTGTGATCTTTGGTGCACTTCTTCTCTGGTCTGCTGCAAATGGATGGTTTGATTTATTTTCCTTTGAATGTCATTGGGTTCCACCTGAGCTTCTTGCAGCAATTTCATTACAGGAACTCCTAAAGATGAAGGAAATATAACTTCCATGCCATAAACTAACTCATAAGGGCTAGTTCCAGTAGATCTCTTTGTAGTAAGTCTATCTGCCCATAATGCATTTGTAAGCTTCTTGTGTCAGTTTTTCTTGTTCTCTTCCAACAATTTCTTAATAATATTGATCAGGCTTTTATTGGAAGACTCAGCTAGACCATTGCCTTGAGGGTAATAGGCTGTGGAATGGCCTAAAGTGATATGATATTTGTTACAAAAATTTATCAGTTTCTTGGACTTGAAGGCAACAACATTATCGGTTATGATCTTTTTAGGACAGCCAAATCTAGACAAGATGTTGGTTTCTAAGAATTCTATAATCACTGTATCCTTGGCTTGTATAGAAGGAATGGCTTCTATCCATTTGGTGAAATAGTCTATGGACAGTAAGAATCCATTTATGTTGGCCAGAAGAGGGAGGATGGATTTCTCCAATGAAGTCCAAACCCCATTGTTGAAAGGGCTTTTCAGTGGAAATTGGTCTCGAGGGTAAGGGTAACAGTTTCCTTTTGCCTTCAAAAATTTGGCATTTGTGGCAAGCAATGACAAACTGTTAAAATTGGCAACTAGGGCAAAACTTCATGTGGGTCATCTTATTCATGGCTGATAATATTTTTATTAGATTCCTCTCATCGAGAGGTGTAGGATTGATATAAAGATCATCCGATTCCGATAAGTATTCATGGAGATATGAATTTATTTTGATTATGGAATTATTATCAAGCCGACCTACAATTCATGTAGGCTCAGAAGCCCAACAGTCGCATCTATTCACCCACCAACGTTGTGTATAAATATAAGAGGACTTTTCCTCATTTGGACTCACTCATCTCATCACATCTCTCTCTCTCTCTACTACGCAGAAATGAGTCTCTTCTCTACTGCGCTGAAATGGGTCTCTCTCTCACACATGTGAAGCCGGAAACTGCTGAAACTGAAGCTGCAACTGCAGAAGTAAAGATTGACCTGCATGTCCTAGAAGATATCTTCTTTAGAACTACGCTGTAGGTTCATCTGAACCTCCTCTGAAAGCCGCAACTTTTGGTGGTGGAATGAAGTCAATCCGACAAACAGTTTGCAAGATATCGTCTGCCCTAGTTTGATAATGAAGCCGCTAATGCTGATGCTATTGATCTAGGGTTTGCTACTGTTGATATGAATCAGATTTATTGTACTATTTCTCTCTACTGAATTATTGAAGATAAAAGAAGATTTAATCAAAGGGTTTCCCCACACATTGTGGGGTTTGTCCCTGGCTAGCCGCCACATCTTGTGTCTCTTGTCTTGGCTTGTTTTCTGTCGATCGTTTAATGTTCTATCTGCACTTTACTTTATGTATGTGTGATTGCTAATCTTTGGAATATAATAAGGAAAAGAAGTAAACTATTATAAGCATAGAACATACCATAACTTAACACAAAATTCTTTACATCAGCGAACAAGGTTGGCCAGTAAAATCCAGCCCTTAGGATTTTGTTTGCAGTTGATTTCCAGTAAAGGTGTCCACCGCAGTCCCCTGCATGAAATTATTTGAGAATTTTTGTCAGCTTCCTCTTTTATTAAACAATTCAATAGAATACATTCATGATTTTTCCAAAAAAGAGCATTATCTAAAATACAGAATTTTGAAGCTTTCATCTTTAAAAACGTTTTCTTTGTTCTGGATAACCCTGGAGGAGCCTGTAGGTTTAATAATACATGAGTTATATCATCATACCAAGGTGATTCTAAGAAGGCTTGGTTGATTTGTGGAGTCGCCATCTCCTGTTCATTATCCAGTTCATTGATATCCAGGGCTTGAAAGTTTGTTTCAGTCATGAGTTTAGCTAATCCCTGTCCTTTTATCAGCTTTGTAGGTTTTATTTCAATGTCATATTCCAATATCTTAGCTATCCATTTTCCTCGTTTGCCTTCAATTCCATCCTGAGTCAGGATATCTTTGACAACAACATTTGGTACATAAGTTATTACATGTGAATACAATATGTAGACTCTGAAGTCTTAAATAGCTTTCACAAGTGCAAAAGCTTGTTTTTCCATGATTTTGTAATTCAGAGGTGCATCTCTAAGTGCTTTACTGAAAAAGGCTATGGGTTTTTCACATCCTTGATCATCTTTTTGCCATAAAACCACTGCTATAGTGTGTTCTGATGCAAATGAGAAGTCTCTATCGAACCTTGGACTTGTAAGGACTGGTGTTCTGGTCAAAGCCATTTTAATTTCTTCAAATGCTTGTTTGGCTTCTACTGTCCATTTAACCTTTGAATCCTTTCTTAACATGTTTTTCAACAATCTAATTAATTCAGCCAGATTAGATATGAATCTTCTCAAAAAGTTAATCTTCCCTAAGAAAGCTTGCAGTTCTTTGACATTTCTAGGGTGGGGTATTTGCAGAATAGCTTCTATTCTAGTAGGATCAATTCTAATGCCATCTTTGGAGATGATATGGCCTAACAGTTTGCCTTCTTCTAGACCAAACAAAGACTTTTTAGGATTTAATGAAATACCATACTTTCTGCATTTTAAAAACGCTTGCCTCAAATGATCTAAATGTTGCTGATATGATCTAGAAAACGCAGTGAGGTCATCTAGATATACAACCAGAAAATCGTGAATTTCTTTTGCAAAAGTTATGTCCATTGCTCGTTGAAAGGTTGCCTATGCATTCTTAAGTCTGAATGGCATTTTAACATATTTGAATGTACCCCAGGGTGTTGTAAACGTAATTTTTTCTTGGTCATCAGGATGAATCAAAATCTGATTAGAACCTGAAAACCCATCCAAAAATGAAATCTTGAAAGCACCTACTACCCTTTGTAAAATATGATCCATCTTAGGCAAAGGGTAATTGTCCTTCAAAGAAACCTTGTTTACATTTCTTAAATCAACACATAATTTGATTTCTCCTGTTTTCTTCCTGGTAGGCACTAAATTAGACACCCACTCTGAAAATCTGATTGGAGCGATTATCCTTGCATCATGCATTCGTTTGATTTCTTTTTCAATTGTGTATGACTTGAAGTCCTCTTATATTTATACTAAAATGTAGAGGTTGAATAGACATGACTGTTGGGTTTCTGAGCTTACATAAGTTGCTGGCCGACTTAGCAATTTATCCATAACATAAATAAATTCATAACTTCATAAATACTTATCAGAATCAGATGATCTTTAGATAAATCCTACACCTATCAATGAGAGGGATCCAACAAAAATATCAGCTGTCATAAATAATATGACCCACATGGAGTTTGGCCCTAGTTGCCAATTTTAACAACTTCCCAGGCCAATCATCAAACCTTGGGAAGAGCTTGTCGACAACAAGCACATAACAGGACTTGGATATGATAAGGAGGTGTCCTTTCATATTCCAGACTATTACAAGTCCATTCAATTTCAAAGTGCTAGATTTCTTCATGACAGTTCACCTTTAGTTGTTTCAGATCCTATTCTTCTTCCACATCAGCAACAACATATTGTTAAACACAACCACTATGACTGAGTTGGCCATATAAAATATCATTGTTTTTATCTTCATCCATGCAAGAATTGTGGTTAGCGTAATAATTCTTCACACAGATGCTTAAAAAACACCTCCTACAAGAACAAAGATTCATCTTGGATGGATCTCTTCTTAGTAATGGGCTTCAAAAACCAAGAAGATATTTAATTTATATGTCATAATTTCTTATAGAATATTAAAAAGTCTTGCAGTTGAGTTTCTCCATCCTCTCACCTTGTATCTAATAGGGGAGGAAGTGATGGTCATCTACAAGCTTCAAAGCCACATCAAACAAGCCTGAGCCACAACCAGCCATACCAGATTCAGAGTTGTAGCTAGAGACAAAGATGCCTCTAAGCATGCCTTCGGTTGATGATCAACCTTAAACCATCTATGCGGGGTTGAGACATCTATTCAAAGAGTTGGGGACACTTCCTCTAGCAAAAGACTTCATCTTCTTGCCAGTTTTGGAAGAGTTCCAGGAATTTCATTAAGAATTCCAAAGTTGGTGGTCATCCTTAAACCATCACAGGTTGAGACCTCCCTTTTCAGGTTGAGGTTCTCCCTTTTTATGTGGGGTGATACCTCCCTTTCAAGGTTGAAGGTTTCCCTCTTCAAAACATTAGGAGCACTTCCTGTAGCAGAAGACCTCAGCTTCATGCCAAACTTGGAAGAGTTTCGGGAGCTGTAGTAAGTGTTCCAGTGTTGTTGGTCATCCTTAAACCACCCCCTTATGCCAACATTTCAGAGAGCACATTCAACCTAGTGCTGCCATTTTTGCACATTTTATATTGTAACTCTCTTCTTGGACTCATACACACCCCTTCGGATTAAGGGGAGGAATGTTGGACACCTAATCCTCTATGGGTTGGTGTGGAATGTAAACAACCATCAGAGTCCAAGAGATAGCTTGGAATATGAATCCAAGGGTCACACCAATGTACTATATATATGTATCATTGTGAATAATAGAAGCAACTCAATGTTTATCATTCATATTCTATCTTTGCCATTGCCATGTTTAACAAACTCAAAACTCTGACCATTAAAATTTTCGATCTCTATCTTTCCACTGCTCGTCATCTTCTTTCACTGCAAGAACCGATCCCACAGATCTCCCATTGAATAGGGTTTACCACAGGCTCGAGAAAAACCCCTCAGAAGCAAAGGCATTCCCTTGAAACCGAAACATCTTTGATACCAAATGTAGGTTTTAAACCTATACAAAAATCACTTGCAAATGAATTCTTAATAACATAAAATAAACAATGATGAGAGCATAAAACATAAAACAGATATACACAAAGATTTTCCCTTGGATCCCAAAATCGGGACTACCAAATTGATTTTTCATATATTCCTTCTAATGTTCCAATATATATATATATATATATATATATATATAGATATATATATATACACATTCCAAAGAATCAATAAATCCCAATCCATTAACCCTGGATTAGAACATAACCATAGTTCCTTTGATCGGATCTGCAAAATACCATGGGAAGAAAAACAGCATGCCTAAAACCATGTGCAAAATCCATGCATAAAATCATACCATGGGCAGAAAACCATCATGCCTAAAACCATGTGCAAAACCCATGCACAAAACCATAGGTAGATCCGCCCACCTAATATAGGGTCCAAATTTTGTTTCCTGGGGCGTTGCCCCTGACCCCCGTGTAGGGGGCTCCTACCGCCCCCCCCAAAAAGACCCTCTGGCTACACTTGTTGCAATGAAGGGGGGGTTGGATGCCTCCCCTCTAACCCCCCGGCTTCACGCATGGGGCTAGTTGTGGAAATAATATAACACACACCTAACAAGTTGTTTCCTCTGGTTAGTCTAAAGCACCCATAAATCTCGAATCCCTTGTCAATGCTGTGAATGCTAATTCTAGATCTTCAACTCCTCCTTTCCTATTAATATTTGATATATTTAATTATAATGTGCACAACTGTCTCATTGATTAAAGTGCATCCACCAACATCATGCCTCTATCGATGTGTAAGAAACTTAATATTGAACAGAAAAAGACAGATGCAAAAATTATCCAACTTGATAGATCTCAAGTTCTAGCTATTAGAGAGTTAATAATGTATTGATCATACTATCTTGTGACTCAAGAATGCATCCGTTCATAGACATTGTGGTCATCGATATCCCTGAAGAATACAAATTGTTACTAACTAGATGTTATTTTTTTAGATAATTTCATTTCATCATTTATATCATATTCACCTCACAACATCATAACATCATTAGCAACGTATGTTATTATGTAGAAAAAACAATAACATCAACTATGCAATGAAACATAAAGGAACAATAGAAAAAAAAAACATTCACACATAGAGACACAAGGATTGGTTAGAGACCAGGGCAAAACCCAACAAGGGGGAAAACCATTTCAAATTCTTCTTCTTATTAGATTTTCATAAAATGTTTAGCAAGCAGAGAGTAAAATAATCCAATTCTTCATTCACAAGATTATCCAAAAAATCCAACCAAACAATATCCCAGAGATGAACCCAACAATAATACTAATCAAAATCATGATTCACAAGCTTGTGGTCAATTGTCAACATCCACGGTTAACTGTTAGAATATGCGGTCAACTGTTAGAAACAAACCCAAAGTCCTGGTTGCACGAAGCTAATAGTTATGTGTGCGGTTGAAGCATTCCAGCAGTAGGGAGAAGCCTATCATGCGTGTGGCTACAACTGAGATTACCTTGTTCCAACCCTACAGCTACAGACCAAAAATCCTAGTTCGCATGTGCAAGCTCACACCCTACAATATCGGACTTGTATGAACCAATCTCCGTGAAGCAACTTCAGACCTGTGTGATACAAACCAAAGAAGAGAAAAGAAGGAAGATGCTTCATGATGATCACCAAATGAGGTTCACTTGACCTGTATTTATAGGCTTCCAAGGGTGTCCAATTTCTCTTTTGGGCCGACTTGTCCTTTTTTGCACATGTGGGTTTCCATATTAAAAATATTTTTCCTCAACCAAATTAAATTCTTCCAAGGGATAGGAGGGCTCTTCCTTAATGAGGAATATTTTCCAAAGGAGGGAATTTGTCTCTGAGCTAAAATTAATACTCCTTCTCATTTAGGGAGAAATTACCGTCTGCAACATATATCCCATCACAAGTATCATGTCATAATCAAATGTTGTCTTTTCTCATCTCTGCTCATCCCTGCTCATATTTTCTTGTCTTTGTTCATATGTTGAACACTATCGAATATAAAAGAAGATGAATTTGAGATCAGAAGGGAGCCAAAACTACCACCTCTATCCATCAGGGAGCCACTGCTACCACTCGAAATCATTGCTAGCGGGGAGCCCAATTCTACTACCTAGGAGTCATTGTCATTGGGGAGTTCCAATTCAACCCACATCATAGTCTGGGAGCCCAACTCAACCCTCAACAACATCAAAGATATTATCTCAATCCAAAACAACATCAAGGAGTCTTGCTCAACCTAGAATCACATCGGGGAGCCCAACTCAACCCTTTATTGGCAGACAATAGGCAGGATACAACTCACTAAAAGGTGAGGATCACAACTCTCCTATTGCCGGAACAATAGGCAGGATACTACCCACCGAGAGGTGAGGATCACAACTCTCCTATTATTCGTTGATATTCCTGTCTTGACCCTCAAGAGTTAGTGGTAGAACACATGCATCCTCTCACTTGTGTAGGATACTAACCATAAATGGTAAGTATCACGAATCCTAAGTCACCTCTCAACCCATTGGCTAGATGGGGAGGAACAATCCCAAAAATCCTAGCTTGTTGGTAGGATGCCAACTAGGGTATAATCTGTTAAGACTCAAAGATGACAATAGGTAGGATGCTACTTACCAGGTGGCAAAGATCTCAACTATCCTATTTCCATACAATAGGTAGGATACTACTTACCGTGAGGTAAGGATCACAACTATCCTATTTTTTAGAGTTCCCTCAACCCCAGGAGCTCTCTGGCTCAATACCTCACCCTGGGAGATTAGATAGGGGGAAGAGCATAACTCAGTGTGCTCGATCAGCTCAGACCCTTTCCCAGGAGGGTCACATCCATAAATCCATGCTTTTCCCTCTAAATATTGGAAACATATCAAAGTGCTCGTATCTGGTACCGACTTAACGAACTCATTGAAGAGTTCAATCACACTTCCTCATACATTACCAAGAGAAGTAGTCTTTCTTTTTCCTATTCATGTAGGACATCAAATCAAATATTATGTTAGAACAAATGCATGTCATAAAATGATACCTTGTTCATCCTTTCTCCCTCTAACAGAAGCATCAACCACAAACCTAAGTTTGTCTCATACAACAACATTATCTCAATAAATGAAGATATCTCAGTCCCAACAATATATGGGATTCTCTGCCAATTAGATCCATCTCTTGTTGTCATAATATATCAATGTCATATCTAGAACCTGCTCAAACAACTCTCCAAAGAGATTCCTTAACCAAACTTCCTCACAGATAGCCATGCTAGCAATAATGTACTCAAACTTGGTCATGCTTAAAACTACGGACTTCTATTTCCTACTCATTCAAGATAACGTGGTAGATCCCAAGCTAAAGCAACACTACTTATCAATAACATCTCGGGCCCAATCAACATCATTGTATCCATGCAATCGTACATCTCATGTAGCATATCTCAGACCAATATTGATCGTCCCATGCAAATATCTCAAAATGTGCTTAGCGGTAACCCAATGTGCATGAAGTAGTTTAGAAATTAATAAACTCAAGGTGTTCAATGCAACGCATATATCTAGATGGGTGTTTACAAGGAACCTCAACTGCCAATACTTAGAGGGGTCTGCCAAGTCAGGTCTAGTAGCATCTCTACATAATTTCATGAAATTCAATTCCATCAGGGTGTCCAAGGATTTGCATTTCGTCTTTCCAAATCTCTCCAATAGCTTCACTACACATTTTCCTTGAGAAAGGAATGTCTTTTCCAAACTTCCAATCCCAGAAAGTAATGCATCATGCCAAGATCCTTTATCTCGAATTCAAAGGCCAACTCCTCTTACTTTTATCATTAGAGGCTCATTATCTGTCAAAAATAGATGGTCAACATAAATAACCAAAATCAAAGGCATACCTTGGACCACTTTGAAGTAGAGGTTCAGATCATCACTGCTTCCAAGCTTGACCAGGTAATTATCAATGTGGACATACCAAGCTCGAGGAGCTTGCTTCAAACCATACAATGTTTTCTGCAAACATAACATTGACCAAAATAATATACCCAGCCTCAAACAAATCAATATTATGTAATCAAATCAACCAAGTCTGCTTATCAAGCCTTAAATGCCAATCTAAACTAATATCAAAGCCATAAAAGTTTCTACCAATATCATTGTCAAACACTTCAATCCAAGTACCAGGTAGAGCTCACACCCAAGTATCAAATTACAACCTTCTCTATTGTCATGCCAACAATTGTCATTTACCAAGAAATATCAAGCCAAAATTCATCCAGTCATCCACATTATCATAATATGAATGATTTCTTTCACTAAATGTAAATGCACAAGTCATATAAGTTTCTGCCATCTATTCATTGAGAGATCTCTACAATAGCTAAAATAAAAATCACTGCATACTACAAACCCCTGCAAACACAAATGATGAGTCAAGACATACACATTCTTTGCAACAAGTCAAACATTATGTAGATATCACTGTTACTTAACTTCATAGAAATCTCTCTCATCTGCTCCATGTCTTTAGATTTTCCATACTCCTGGTGCATTCCTAGTTTCGTGCATAAGTTTTTAGTTTTTGTATTCTACAGGTTCATCTACATCCACATGCCTTCCTTTGTGTGGTTGTGAGGCCTATAGCTGCACATTTAAGCCTTTCTCCCAGTGGCTGGGGCCTAGACTAGCAAAAACCCTCTCTTCTCACACCAGAACTTGCCAAAACTAACAATATCATATGATCATCTATTCATGTCCAAAAACCTTAGAGTCTTCTATTCATTTACTGCAAATAATAATAGTGTAGAAATTTCTCATTTCCCATCCCGGTTTTCAGTTTCTCCTTATTTCTCCCATATAGTTAAATGCCCTTTCCCATAAACATACATTTAACAAGCTGAAAAAAATAAATTTGCTGAAAACACAAATTCTGGAAATTTTACAAAATGCTGGAAATTGCAGAAATAAAAATCAGCAGTAATAAACAGCCATTAAAACACATTTAAACACTGAGATTTTTGGTCAATGTGACCCTGGAAAAACCACCTACAACTCTTGGGGAAAACCAGTTTGAGAGCTCTTCTTTATTTTTGAAAATTGCCTTTTTACAGTGAGAAATTTTCAGCAAAAAATATGCAAGCAAATTTACAACTTATCTCTTTTCCCATGCTTCACAGCAATTTGGAAATTACAACAAACATGACAGCAATAAATGTTGTACGGTCTCCTCGATTTTCGTGCCCACTTGCAGCATTAAATGCTGCTGTATGGCCCTCGTTTTGCGTGCAGAAAAACCAGCAAACTGCTCCTCGATTTTTGTGCAAACCATTCCTCGAAAATCGTGCCAAAATCTGCCTTTCACTGTGTGCTGAATCAGCTGTACAAATCTGCTCAACTGCTGCCTTGGAATGTGTGCCAAACTGCTGTCTCCTTCTCCTCCCTGCTCAGAAATCTCTCTTGCTCTCTTTCTCCCAATCTGCTCATGAAAGAATTGAATCGAATGTGATCTTTTCCTCCTTTTCCTCCCTTTATATAACTCCAAATGACTTTTGGGTGATCCAAGTGACTTTTGGGTGATCTCTAAATCCAATGGCTGAAATAGATTTAGATCAATGGCTGAGATTAAATGCTCATTTAAATCTCACTTTTTATTTTTTAATTCACCCCACTTTAATAAAGACCCACTTAGTCATTTATTTCCAAAGTCACTTTTCCTTTCTAATTTTTCATTGACTTTATAAAAGTCACTTTAAAATTAGACTTAGTAACTTTATCACTTAAAGTCACTTTTAAATTAGATTTAACTTTATAAAATTATAAAGTCACTTTAGGAGAAAAATTAAATTCTTTTGGACACTTTTCCCTAGGCCAAAGATCAAAGCCTAAAGGAACCACCTGTCCTTCGGTACCAAATTTCAACACTCCCTCTTACCGAGGAAGGTGTTCCTCACCACACCCATCTTGTCTCTGAAGTAGACATGCTTGCCCCGTGGTAAGGCTTTGGTAAGGATATCTACAACCTGCTCATCAGTGGAAATATACTCAAGCTTCACAGCGCCCTTCTGAACATAGTCTCTGATGAAATGATATCTGATCCCGATATGCTTTGACCTGTCATGAAATACTGGATTCTCCGTGAGTTTAATGCAACTCTGATTATCACATTAAATCACTGAATGTCTCAACGGCTGATCAAATAAGCCAAACAACATCTTGCGAAGCCAGATAGCCTCACAACTAGCTAGACTGGCTGCCATATACTCTGCTTCCGCTGAACTCAGTGCTACTGATTGCCGCTTCCGGCTGAACCATGACACTACTGTTGAACCCAACCCAAAACAGCACCCTGAAGTGCTCTTCTTATCAGAAGCACAACCTGCCCAATCAGAATCAGTGTATCCTGCCAATCTCACTCCATCTCCCTGCCTGTAGTCCAGACCATAATCCACTGTCCCCTGCAAGTATCGCAAAATGTGTTTTGCAGCCACCCAGTGAACCTTCCTAGGCTCACACATAAACTGACTCATCGTGTTGACTGCAAAACAGATATTTGGTCTAGTGTTGACCAAATACATCAAGGAACCAATCAGCTGCCTGTACAATGTGGGATCCACCAACTCGGAATCCGAAGCATGAAGCTTCTTCCAGTTGGTGATCATTGGTGTCGACATGGGTCTACAATCCTCCATGTGGAATCTGCTAAGGATGTCCACAATATACTTCCCCTGCCCCAGGAAGAAATGCCCCTCCTCCTGCCACACCTCCAAACCCAAAAACAAATGCATCAAGCCAATGTCCTTCATCTCAAACTCCGTCGCAAGATCTCCCTTGCAGTGCTCTATGAGTCTCTTTGCACCTGTAATGATCAAGTCATCCACATACAACACCAGAATGAGAGGCTCCTCACCAATCACAATAAAGTGAAGGTTCGGATCTGCCTCACTCTTTGTGAAACCCATCCCCTGCAAATATGTATCTATCCTGGAGTACCAAGCTCTGGGAGCTTGCTTCAGGCCATAAAGGGCCTTCTTCAGTCTGCACACATGGGACTCCTTCCCATGCACCTCAAAGCCGTGTGGCTGCTCAATGTACACCTCCTCCTATATGAAGCCATTGAGAAATGCAGTCTTCACATCCATCTGGTGGATCTTCTAACCCATCTCTGCTGCTATCGATATAATGGAGCGGATCAAAAGTATATCGAGCCACGGGAGCGAAGGTCTCCTCATAATCAACTCCCTCTACCTGGGAGAACCCTCTAGCCACAAACCTTGCTTTGAATTTCTCAATGCTGCCATCTGCAGCATGCTTTACCTTGTAAAGCCATCTGGAAGTAACCACGGATTTGCCCTCAGGCCTCGACACCACCTCCCAAACATCATTCTTCATGATTGAATAATACTCCTCCTGCATGGCCTCTCTCCAGACCTGCTGGCTAGCTGCCTCCTCATAGCTAGAAGGCTCAGAGTCAAGGATGTTGGTAACCATCGCCACATAGCTACAAAACCTCTCAGGTGGTCTACTCTCTCTGACCGGCCTTTTCGGCTCAGCAACAGATGTGGCATCTCTCAAGGTGTCCTGAAGCCACTTGGGCTTTCTCTTCCCTGAGCATGCTTCTCCCACCGGAGAATGAAACTCCTCCTCCTCATCATCATCAGGAGCCTGAACTCCTGACTGTCTGTCTGCTGTCCTCCTGCCTGCACCTGAACCTGTAGAAGCTGAGGTACCGTGTGAACTGTCCATCAATGGACTCCCTAGTGAACTGCTCTGCATGCTGCCCGGAGCACCACCCCTCTGGCTCGGTGTTATAGACATTTTTGTGCCTTACAACATTGAGCATGAAATGTCCATAATCCAAGGGATCCAAAGTCCCTAAATGAGTTGTTCCTACCCCTAGAGGAACAAGGTCAACCAAAGACAGCTTCTCCCAGAAGTTCTCCACCAAAAACCACTCAGAAACAGTCAATTCAGGATCAATTCAGAGGCTCCACTAGCTGTCTGCGCTGAAATGCAGAGATTACACTGGCTAGGTGCACTGCAACGCAGGTAGAAGCACTACTAGGGTGCGCTGAGCGGGAAATGACAAATGGCAAGTTCATTCAACGAGGTGGAAAGACCCTGGAAGCTTCCAGAATCTTCTCCAATGACACTTGCCTCAATGAATTCGACTAGTGATGAGTAAGAGGTTCTCAACCTCCAAGTGGAAGCAAGAACTGACAGAGAGAAGCCACAAGTCAAAACATGAGCTGACTCATCCTCTCTGCTCACATCTATATATGGATCTCTCACCCAGAGGTTCAGGAGGCTGGAATTTTGTACTTTGCAGAGAATTGCTGTTGGTTTGAGATTGATATTAGCACATTGGGTGATTTATGCTTTGTTGGAGGAGAGGAAGGGACTCCTTTGCTAGGAGGTAGATGCTGGATCAGAACTCACTTGGTTGTATCTCCTCTAAGACTTTATTATCTTATCAATAAACTATTTGAGTTTCTCCTACGTGTGGTATACCAATGATGTTTTGTTATGCTTACATGTTTAGCTTAATCTGATCTTGAGCTTTTTATGAATGTATATCTGTATCTTTGTGTAGTTTCTCTCTCTTGTGATCTTGCAGGAATTCGGTGAAGCTGGGCCGGTGAAGGAGCAAGAAGCTGGGAGCTACTGAAGAGGGGAGTGATTTGGATCGACAAACTAGCGGAAGATACAGGTTAGTTAGATCCTTCTTCCTCACTTGCATTTCATAAAGAAGAATACTCGAATAAGTTTACCTGTTTGTTGCTAAGGCACTATCACTTCTTAGAGTGGGATAGGGGCATTCCGTATTGGATACTTTTCCCAACAACAAATTGGCGACTCCGCTGGGGAGGTATCTTGTTGGTTTATTTGTGTTTCTGGTCTTGTTCTTCTCATAAACTCAGAAGTGCTGAATCGAAATGCACTTGCCATTTTCAAGTGCAAAGTAGAGATCTGCCACTCTAGCCCACTCACTGGGCCTGTTTTTATGATCTGAACAAACTGATCCACAAGTGCTCTAACAGCCCTTTGTGATAGATCTTAGTCCTCCTATAAATCATCCTCCTAATTGTACCTAATTGATAGCTTTGATTTGGCCAAAAACTGTTGATTTAACTGCAAACCGTAACCCAGAACCCAGAAACAACTCTCATTTCTGCTTCAGCGCAGACTCTGTGAAGAGGTTCTGCATTTCAACGCAGGTCCTGTGAAGGCTACCTGCGCTGAATGTCAAAGCCTCTGTGTTGGGAGTGCGCTGATCAGTCTTTGCCTTGTGCAGCTGTGGTTCCCTGCTTCCTTTTGCTCAGTTTTATCTCTATTTTTTGCAGCCTGTTATCAGTCAGTGTACCTATCTGAATCCCCTTTTCTTTGCCTCAATTCCGCCTCAGTTGTATAAAGAAACTGTATTTGTTCTTTGTGTATTTGTTACATCATTTGCAGTTTCCCATTACAAAAGTAAACTAGTCATGCTGTCGCCCTTAGATCTAGACCTGTCATAAGTGTCGTTTTGATCTTAAGAGTGAGTTTGTTTGATGTTCACAGTTGATTGAGCTTTTACTTTTGTCGTTTGGTTTGAATTTATGCATTTCTAGTGTCGAAACAAGTAAATCATAAGGTGTCATAATCGTCTTTTTGATTTTGAAAAAAGAACTTGTTTATGTTTTCACTTGAAATCGAATTCAAATTTGTACAACAACTTTCTTTTTAGGCATCAATATTAAGGAAGCGAAAACAAATACATGCATTTGTGCATTTGCATTTTGATAGTTTGCATGCTTTGATTTAGGGAAAAGTGCATTACAGTGTGCTCTATGCTCTTTGAGAAAAGTTGTATCTTCCTTTTCCCCTTGTAGCTAGGATTTTCATTGTTGAAAAGATATAAAAGCTTGCTTATCATCTTTAGACTGCATTTAGGAATTGTATCATACATCTCGTGGTGATCCAAAAAGGCAAACTTCTAAGAAATATCAACCTAAAATAAATTGAATGAACTTAACAATGCTTTGTAACTTAACGCACAACATAGAGGTCTAGGCTAGAGACGTGTTCCGGCGTCGTAAAACCTGGTGACTGTCGATCTCGCTAATGGTTGGGTGATTCCTCCTGAGGGACGATAGCGCCAGTACGGATTGTGCTCCCACGTACCGTCGAGTATATATTGGGAGACCCCTATAGGCATAAAACCTTTATCCTTAGGAAGCCGTGTCGGCCGCCCTACTAATCGCAATGCACTGAACACAGCATTCGGGAAGATTGACCGCCCGTACCTTAAAAAGTATTCTGTGGTTTTGCGAGAAGTTTGGCACACCCTCTACCTAGAACTCCAGAGCAGTTCCTTTTTGCCTTTTTCAGACTCTATAACGGAAAAAGTCCATCCGAGCATTTGTCATTTCGGGCTCGTTAAAACATCGAAGGAGACTAGAGTCATCTTTAGCTTTTTCTCGACTCTTTAAAATTGAAAAAGCAAGTTGTGTCTAAAGCGTCTAAAAATTCATTTAATTCGGAAACACACTTTCCCCTTTTTGTATTTTGGTTGATCGAGTAATCCGCAATCGTGGAAGAAAGTCATTTGAAACCCCGTCATTCGCGGAGGCTCACGAGTCAACCGTCTTTGTCTCCGGAATCGAAAACAGTACGGACAAAGCGAACTCGTTTAACCGGTTCAAAATCTCCTATCAAAGTTAGAACAAGTGTTCCAACAACATTTGAGATTCTGGTTACTCCAAACATTTCTGGAAACCCTGCCTCTACAGAAGAAGTTTAACAACCACAGAGGGACAGTGACGCTGATCCTAGTCTGAGAGCAAACACTTGTGTTACTGAACCAGTTCCATCCGTAACCGGTTTAGAGAGTCTTGTTCCTCAAACATCTGTCGCTGTTGATTCAACCCCTTCTTCGGCACCAGAAATATTTTACGGACCTGACGATCTTCCCCTTCCACCTGGTTTGATTGCGATAGA